>CM054378.1:1351256-2021569 GCA_028858755.1 Ara ararauna
TACATTTATCACAAGCTGCACAATGCCCATCACGTTGTGCTTTGAGGAGCAAAGGTTTATCTATCATACTATGGATGATTTCCTGTGTCTCTAACTCTCTGGGTCACACACACTAACTCACACTCGGCCTAGAGACACTACGAGCAAGAAATGCTTGCCGAGACCCTCTGGCTCAGACTCTCTATCCTAATCCACACACGCAACCCGCTTACCTCCTCACAGCCCTCCACCTCTCCCGAGCTGGCCGCGGCACCTGAAAAAGAAACGGACAGCAGACGCACGCCCAGAGAGGGCGCAAAGCTGCTCGCCTCCCGCAGCAAGCCCCATCTCCCTCTCTCGCCACTTGACTGCTCGGCCCCTGGCCTTTGCAGGCCTTCGGTTCTCTCCTTTAAGCCCCGCTGTCGCCTAGATGGCAAAACAAAAGGGATGTTTCTCGTTTCAGAAAAATTACAAGACACGCAATCAGTTGCCGCTTCAGGCTCCGCAGCAAAGCTCACCTTGCTCGAGTCAGCTCTGGGGCAGAGATCTCCCTTCGCTCCTCCCTCCGCACCTCCAAATCAAAAACAATCACCCGGTCACAAGCCAGACAGAAAAATCAGGCTTCCCCTCCTACCCACACAACAAGTTTCCCCACCTGCTAACAGCGCTCTGCTCAACCTTCCGACATCAGCCTCCGACACCTTCTGACGCAGCTCGCCCTCTGCAACAACAACTCGGCATTATTCACCGCAAAGCCAAAAGAAATGATGAATCGCGCTCTAACTCTCAGGCCTCACACACTTACACCGAGACACAGCCTGAAAGGCACACCCAAACTGACACCCAGACGCTCTGCCTCTGACATTGACTCCAGAGAAAATATCACACCCATTCTCAAGCAGACTCTTGGGCCCGCACCCACTCAAGGCGAGTTTATTCCCAGAGCCACCACTAAACGCCAGCATAGTCCCAGAGCTCTTCTGTCCATTGCTACGGATGGGATCATCAAGAGTAGGCCGCTACCCTGGGATTCTGAAAACCCATCACCCCTGTTCCAGAGTTTCAGGATTCCAGGGGAGAGAAAACCAGAGACAAATAGAGACTTCTGCACTAGTTGATTCAGGTAGGAAGCTCTCGAGAGAGAGCAGTAAAGGACACAGTAAAGTACGTTTCTGAGGCTTGCTTCTCTGACTAAGCCCAAGGACCCTGCAAAGACCTTCAGGAAACCAGCTCCGAGAATCATCACGGCAACGCAGGGCGGCAGGCTCAACCTGAGCGGGCGTCCCCGCGGAGGCAACGTTGACCTGGGTGGGGTGAGCTTCTGCCTCCCTCACATCGCACGAGGCTCGGGCTTTCATCCTCACAAAAATGCACACTCTTTCTGACGCAGGGGGCCGGCCTACGTCACAACAAGTGGCTAGCAGGATCTACAAAGGTCTGCGAGGGTCAGGCCTTTTCCAGGCACTTCTAAAGCACAACTTTCTGGGGAGCAATCAAAGCTGTGCTTGTTGGCAAGCATCCAAAGGAGAACGCTCCGGACAGGAGCCAAAGAGGACAAACACCACTTACCTTTCCTGGCCTCTTTCACCAGCGACCATTATCCATTAGCCCTGACACAACACCCCAGACCTAAGCCCCGCAAATCTCACCTTTTCATCCGGGCATTTAATACTGAGGCACTAGCTTCACGACACCTCACCGTTCCCTCCCAGGCACCTCCAACCACGCGCACGACATTCGACCCTCGTGCCACAAAACCGCCTTAGCTTCTCACAGCCCGCCTCAGGGTGCAGCTTCACGCCTCCCAGCTAGGATGCGACACCTGAAAAGGAAACGGAAAGAGATGCAAGCTGACGCAGGGCCCAAAGAGGAAGCCCGCCTGGGGCAATACCCATCTCCTGCTTCAGTACATTACCTACTCAGTGGCCAGGCCTCCCGTATTTCCGCCAGCTACATCCGGGCCTCTACCTCCCCGGGAAAACACACGCAACTCTTGCCGCCTTCAGCTACTTCAAGCCTCTGCACCTAGAGCCGCTGCTCCAGCCGCCTACTCACTTCTCACATTCATCAGCAAGATGGGCGCACACAGGCAGGTCTCTGAAAATGGACGCAGACAACAGAGCTGCACAGGACATCTGGAGCCAGGACCCAAAAGACAACTGACCTAAACACTCTGGGCCAAAAGCCTCATCTACACTTCAACTGTCTCAAGGAAGAAAAGCTCAAGCTCAAGAGGAAGCCGCTCCCTTCCCCTGCCCAAAGAGACCAGTTCTTTCAGAGCCTCTCTCCCGCACTCGCCTTCAATCCCTTTCCGGACGCTCACTAAGGCCACTCTTTCACCTCACCTTTCAGATGGGCAATGGTGTAAAGCCATCCCTTAGAAAAACCTCTTCTCACCTAACTGGGATATGCCTTCAGTAGCCACATTCCTCCTCATCACCTGAAAAACAAAACAGGAATGGTCCAGAGGTCATCACTACCTTGTCCAAAGGTGACCTTTGCCACAACTCCTCCTGCTCAGAACAGCCACAGGGTTGCACTTAGCTCAGAACCACCACCAAGTGGAACACCTAAACAACAAAAAAAAGAGAAATATTAAAAACCCCACCTACATAAAGATGCTTACTACTGCATGCACTAGTGAGTCATGACATGGACTGAGGTCTTAATTCACACAAGACCATTTGGGAAGAACCCCAAAAACCCAACAGCAGAAAAAAAACCACAAAGCTATAACTCCACACACCCCAAAACACCAACACCAAAATACCCCTGAGGAAAGCCAAGCACTGAATGAGTTCCCTGCTGAACGCCTGTGCCTCATATACCCCAGGACCCAGCCACAAACCCCCCCTCAAAGCCCCGGCTCAAGGGCGGGGCAAGCCACCACCTCGGACACAACCAACCTGAGAAGCCACAACCTGATCTGTTCCCTATCTGACTCTGCCTCTCTGCCTTTAGCTTCCGGGCTCTCATTCTCTGCTTCAGGCTCCCCTTCAAAACTCAAAACCCACGCCGTCTCCCTTTAAAACAGATTGGCTCAGGCTCAAACATTCACGCCGCACACCGACTATGAACGAGACTCATTCGGGCTCACTCTCGTAGGAACCGGCTCACACATTCACACAAACCTCACATAGAAGCACACACAGACTCAACCTGACTCAGATTAGCTAACTCAGCCTGAGACGGAGAGTCTGTGCCTCATACTGTGGATGATTTCCTGTGTCTCTAACTCTCTGGGTCACACACACTAACTCACACTCGGCCTAGAGACACTACGAGCAAGAAATGCTTGCTGAGACCCTCTGGCTCAGACTCTCTATCCTAATCCACACACGCAACCCGCTTACCTCCTCACAGCCCTCCACCTCTCCAGAGCTGGCCGCGGCACCTGAAAAAGAAACGGACAGCAGACGCACGCCCAGAGAGGGCGCAAAGCTGCTCGCCTCCCGCAGCAAGCCCCATCTCCCTCTCTCGCCACTTGACTGCTCGGCCCCTGGCCTTTGCAGGCCTTCCGTTCCCTCCTTTGAGCCCCGCTGTCGCCTAGATGGCACAACAAAAGGGATGTTTCTCATTTCAGAAAAATTACAAGACACGCAATCAGTTGCCGCTTCAGGCTCCGCAGCAAAGCTCACCTTGCTCGAGTCAGCTCTGGGGCAGAGATCTCCCTTCGCTCCTCCCTCCGCACCTCCAAATCAAAAACAATCACCCGGTCAGAAGCCAGACAGAAAAATCAGGCTTCCCCTCCTACCCACACAACAAGTTTCCCCACCTGCTAACAGCGCTCTGCTCAACCTTCCGACATCAGCCTCCGACACCTTCTGACGCAGCTCGCCCTCTGCAACAACAACTCCACTCTTAGGCAGCGAGCATGAGCAATCACTAACTAAATGACAAGCTCCAAGGAGCAGGCTGAGCACCTTTAAGCCAGTAAGCGACAGGGAAGCGCCAACGCACAAAACAAGCGAGCGCACTCCGTAACACGGTCAAGGTGTGCCACCCTGACCGCTGGAGGACCACGCGATTAAGCGTCTCGCTTCTT
Organism: Ara ararauna; assembly: GCA_028858755.1. Classification (NCBI taxonomy): domain Eukaryota; kingdom Metazoa; phylum Chordata; class Aves; order Psittaciformes; family Psittacidae; genus Ara; species Ara ararauna. The sequence goes on from CM054378.1 coordinate 1,355,281, forward strand.
TTTCCTCACCCCTGTGGTACGTTTAAAACCCGTTCCTGCTCGACTCCTATTGTCCCTCACCCCCCTGCTCCCAAAAAGTAGGCCCTCAGCATTGTTTCCATAGTGCCTGCCATAGACCTCTAGCCAGGCTTACTGCTCACAACTCTCATGCTAGATACCTGTCTCATTGCTGCATTTGCCCATTTTATCTTCATCATCTACAGTAAGGGAAGCAAAAACTAAACAAGAAAAATGGGGGGGTAGGGGGAAGGGCAAACCAAAACTTCAGCCACACAACAGTTTGTAATCAGACAAACGGAAGACAAACACTGTTCTGGCTATCATTCTCACCACCACCATACCTGGCAATGCTTAGCTATTTCTGTAAGACCTTCCTGCCTCATCTTTAGCTCTGCAAACCTTTCCTCAACTGATCCTAAATTACTTCGGAATGCTTCACCAGGCTGCTCCTCCCCTGCAAGACTGAAAAATCTAGACACTAGTGAGCATTGCTCCGGGGATAAGGAAGTGATCCCCCTGTCCTTGTCATTGCCTCCCTGACTCACTGGAAACACGCTTAATAGACTTCACAAGGAACTGCACAGGACCTACAAGAAAAACTAAAACTGAAACCAATCGCCAAATTACATTCAACTGGTAGCCGCCCACCTCGCACAAAATCCTCCAAATCTTCAACAGTCCTCCTCACTGCAGCACTTGATTTCTCAGGATTGGGAGGCGACTCCACTAAAAGAAATGGAAACAGATGCAAACTGGCCAGAGCTAGAAAAAACTGCCTTTCCTGTGAAATTTCTAACCCCAGCTTGATTGTACAGGCTGCTCAGACACCAAGCGTCCAACAGGTATATCTGCTACACCCACCCTTGCATGGCACTTACAAAACAGCAACAGGAAAGAACTTCAAGACTTAAAATCAAGGAAGATTTACTACTTCTATAGCCACCTAGTCACTCTTCACATTAACCAGAATACAACAGGAAAAAGTCAGCTCTGTGAAAATAAACTTGGAGAAAATACACCTACAGAGACAATTTACAACAATAACCTTGAAAAATAAGACACATAGACACTCTAAGGAACAAACCCGACGTACACTTGAACCTTCTCTAGTAAGAAAAGCAAAGGCAAAAACTACTCTGTTACCTTTCTCTCCCCAGAAAGACCAGCTTTTTAACAGCCACTATATCCCACACCAACCTTACCATTTTTTCTTACTCCTCATTAGACACAAGCATTCAGCCTTGTTTTCAAAAAAGCAGAGACCCAAAACCTTCTTTGAAAAAAAACCTCTAACCATATAACATGAATGTTCCTTCAGGAGCCACAATCTTCACCGCGAAATGCAAAAGCAAAGAGAAACAATGCACAGATAATACAAACATAGACCAAAAAAAACTTAGGCCACAACTCATGGAACTGAGAACAACCACAGGACTCCCCTTACTTGGAACACCACCAAATAAACCAGCACAACACCAAAAAGAGTTACAACAAAAAAAAACCTCTCAATCCAAGCACACACAAACCCAAACATAACCAAACAACTTCCTATGAGACAAACCCATAGGAAAAAAAAAAAAAAAAAAAAAAGAACCAAAGCAGAAACAACTCCCCCAACCATCTTACCTGCAAGAGAGCCAAAGCCAAAATAACCCCACTGGTCTAAGGCTGTGCCTTATATAGCTCAGGCCCTAACCACAACCCCTCCCTCAGTGCCTTGGCTTGGGAGTGGGGCAAACCAGCAGGTGGGATAAAAGCACCTTGACAAGCCACACCTGGGTCTTTTTTCTATCTGGTTCTGGTTCCTTGGCTGCTCCCCAGCTTTAGTTTTTTGCCTTTCTTGCTCTGCCTTAGGTTCCCATTCAAAACTCACAGGCCACACAGGCTCCCTCTCACACAGACTGGCCCATAATCATCCTCCCTTTCAGACCATGCAGGCACTCTCTTGCTGAGGCTCTGGGCCTGAAACTCTGAAGCTCAGGCTCACATTCTAAATGCACAGACCCACAAAGGCCCCCTCTCACACCCACTGGCTCAGGCAAATACTCACATGCAAACTGTACAGACACTCTAGCTCAGACTTCGGCTCAATCTGACACTCACTGGCTCACACATCCACTCCAATCTCACCTTGAGACTAACACAGACTCCCTGGCTCAGACTCTCCCTCACTTTCTACCTGATAAATGACTTTCGGGTGACTCAGAGAAGGCAAGCCATGCTTAGAAAACCCAGGGAGCAACCTATGTCCGGGTTTTGTCATTTTCAGAAAACTACAAGCACTCATTTTCGATAGTGTTTTGCAGGCAGTGCCCAGGTCACAAGCAAAGGATGGAAGACCTCCAAAGGCCAGTGGATGAGCACTCAAGCTACTGGAGTGGCAGGTGGGACTTGCTGAAAGATGACACTAATTTCTCTACCCAAACCAAAAGCTATACACTCAGACAATAACTTCTTAACTGAGACAATAAGGTCTCCACTCAAAGAGTAAGATCTCCACCCGCACACTCAGTTCCCCACTCAGAGACTACATTTTTCACCACGAGACTAACTTCTCAACTCAAACACTATGTTCTCCCCTCAGAGACTCATTTCCCTAATTACAAAATAAGATCTCCACACAGAAACCAATTCTCCTCTCTAACACTATGTTTTGCACTCAGAGACAAACTTCTCAACTCAAGAAATACCTTCTCCCCTCAGAGACCATATTATACACTCAGAGACCAAATTCTCCCCTCAGAGAACCAGTTCCCCCCTCAGAGACCCAGTTCTCTCCTCAAAGACCAAATACAATTCTCAGAGACTCACTTCTCCCCTCAGAGACTCACTTCTCCCCTCAGAGACTCAGTTCCCCATTTACAAACTAAGATATCTACAAAGAAACCAATTCTGCCCTGAGAGACAACATGTTTTGCACTCAGAGCCTAAAGCCTGCACTCAGAGACCACCTTCTCAACTCAAGCAATATCATCTGCCCTCAGAGACTCAGGTCTTTCCACAGAGACTCACTTCCCCTCTCAGAGACTCACTTCTCCCCTCAGAGACTCAGTTCCCCAATTACAAAGATATCCACACAGAAAACAATTTCACTCTCAGACTCCATGTTTCGCACTCAGAGACCACCTTCTCAAATCAAGCAATATCATCTGCTGTCAGAGACCATATTGTCACCTCAGAGACTCACTTCTCCCCTCAGAGAATCACTTCTCCCCTCTGAGAATCACTTCTCCCCTCTGAGAATCACTTCTCCCCTCTGAGAATCAGTTCCCCAATTACAAAAGAAGATCTCTACACAGAAAACAATTTCCCTCTCAAACACCAAGATTTGCACTCAGAGACTACAATCTCCACTTAGAGACCAAGTTCCCAACTCAAGCAATACCTTCTCCCCTCAGAGACAAAATTCTCCCCTCAGAGACCAAATGATCCCCTCAGAGACCAAATTCTCCCCTCAGAGACTCACTTCTCCCCTCAGAGACTCACTTCTCCCCTCAGAGACTCAGTTCCCCAATTACAAACTAAGATCAACACACAGAAACCAATTTTGCCCTGAGAGACAACAAGTTTTGCACTCAGAGACTACAGCCAGCACTCACAGAACACCTTCTCGACTCAAGCAATATCATCTGCTGTCAGAGACAATACTGTCACCTCAGAGATTCACTTTTCCCCTCAGAGAATCACTTCTCCCCTCTGAGACTCAGTTCCCCAATTACAAATTAAGATCTCCACACAGAAAACAATTTCCCTCACAGACTCCATGTTTCGCACTCAGAGAGTACAGTCTCCACTAAGCGACCAAATTCACAACTCAAGCAATAACTTCTCCCCTCAGAGATAAAATTCTTCCCTAAGATAGCAAATTCTCCCCTCAGAGAGTCACTTCTCCTGTCAGAGACAAACTTCTCCCCTCAGACATCAAATTCACCCCTCAGAAAACAAGTTCTCCCCTCAGAGACTCACTTCTCCCCTCAGAGACTCACTTCTCCCCCCTCAGAGACTCACTTCTCCCCTCAGAGGCTCAGTTCCCCAATTACAAAATAAGATCTCCACACAGAAACCAATTTCCCTCTCAAACTCCATGTTTTGCACTCAGAGACTACCATCTCTACTAAGAGACCAAGTTCCCAACTGAAGCAAAAACTTCTAACCTCAGAGACCAAATTCTCCCCTCAGAGACCAAATTCTCCCCTCAGAGACTCCGTTCTACCCTCAGAGACTATATTCTCCCTCAGAGACTCATTACTCCCCTCAGAGACTAAGTTCCCCCCTCAGAGACTCAATTCCCCAATTACAAATTAAGATCCCCACACAGAAACCAATTCTCCTCTCAAACACCATGTTTTTCACTCAGTCTACAATCTCCACTCAGAAACCAACTTCTCAACTTAAGCAAGAACTTTTCCCCTCTGAGACTCACTTCTCCCCTCAGAGACTCACTTCTCCCCTCAGAGAACCACTTCTCCACTCAGAGATTCACTTCTCCCCTCAGAGACTCACTTCCCCAATTACAAACTAAGATCTCCACACAGAAACCAATTTCCCTCTCAAACTCCATGTTTTGCACTCAGAGACTACCATCTCTACTTAGAGACCAAGTTCCCAACTTAAGCAATAACTTCTACACTCAGAGACCAAATTCTCCCCTCAGGGAGTCAGTTCTCCCCTCAGGGAGTCAGTTCTCCCCTCAGAGACCAAATTCTCCCTTCAGGGAGTCAGTTCTCCACTCAGAGACTCTGTTCTACCCTCAGGGACCATATTCTCCCCTCAGAGAATAAGTTCCCCACTCAGAGACTCATTTCCCCAATTACAAACTAAGATCTCCACACAGAAACCAATTCTCCCCTCAGAGACCCCATATTTTCCACTCAGAGACTACAATCTGCACTCACAGATCAACTTCTCAACTCAAGCAATACCTCAGCCCCTTAGAGAACAAATTCTCCCCTCAGAGAACAAATTCTCCCCTTAGAGTCTCACTTCTCCCCTCAGAGACCCACTTCTCCCCTCAGAGACCCACTTCTCCCCTCAGAGACCCACTTCTCCCCTCAGAGAATCACTTCCCCCCTCAGACACTCACTTCTCCCCTCAGACACTCAGTTCCCCAATTACAAACTAAGATCTCCACACAAAAATCAATTTCCCTCTCAAACTCCATGTTTTGCACTCAGGGACTACCATCTATACTTACTGACCATGTTCCCAACTTAATCAATAACTTCTCCCGTCAGAGACCAAATTCTCCCCTCAGAGACCAAATTATCCCCTCAGGGAGACAGTTCTCCACTCAGAGACCCCGTTCTACCCTCCGGGAACATATTCTCCCCTCGGAGACTCACTTCTCCCCTCAGACACTCACTTCTCCCTTCAGAGACTCAGTTCCCCAGTTACCCACTAAGATCTCCACACAGAAACCAATTTCCCTCTCAAACTCTATGTTTGCACTCAGAGACTACCATCTCTACTAAGAGACCATGTTCCCAAGTTAAGCAATAACTTCTACACTCAGAGACCAAATTCTCCGCTCAGAGACTCACTTCTCCCATCAGAGAATCAGTTCCCTGATTACAAACGAAGATCTCCACACAGAAAACAATTCTGCCCTGAGAGACATCATGTTTTGCACTCAGGGACTACGCCGTACACTCAGAGACCACCTTCTCAACTCAAGCAACATCATCTGCCCTCAGAGACCATACTGTCACCTCAGAGAATCACTTCTCCCCACAGAGACTCACTTCTCCCCTCAGAGGATCACTTCTCCCTTCAGAAACTCACTTCTCCCCTCAGAGAAGCAGTTCCCCAATTACAAACTAAGATCTACACACAGAAAATAATTCTGCCCTGAGAGACAACATGTGTTGCACTCAGGGACTACACCCCGCACTCAGAGACCAACTTCTCAACTCAAACAATATCATCTGCACTCAGAGACCATATTGTCACCTCAGAGAATCCCTTCTCCCCTCAGAGACTCACGTCTCCCCTCCGAGACTCAGTTCCCCAATTACAAACAAAGATCACACAGAAACCAATTTTCCTCTCAAACACCAGGTTTTGCACTCAGAGACTACAATCTCCACTTAGAGACCAAGTTCCCAACTCAAGCAATAACTTCTCCCCTCAGAAAATCTCTTCTCCCCTCAGAGAATCACTTCTCCCCTCAGAGAATCACTTCTCCCCTCAGAGTATCACTTCTCCCTTCAGAGAATCACTTCTCCCCTCAGAGAATCAGTTATCAATTACAAAAAAAGATCTCCACACAGAAACCAATTCTGCCCTGAGAGACAACATGTTTTGCACTCAGGGACTACAGCCTGCACTCAGAGACCACCTTCTCAACTCAAGCAATATCATCTGCCCTCAGAGACCATATTGTCACCTCAGAGAATCACTTCTCCCATCTGAGACTCACTTCTCCCCTCTGAGACTCAGTTCCCCAATTACAAAATAAGATCTCCACACAGAAAACAATTTCCCTCTCAAACACCAAGTTTTGCACTCAGAGACTACCATCTCCACTTAGCGACCAAGTTCCCAACTTAAGCAATAACTTCTCCCCTCAGAGACCATGTTCTCCCCTCAGAGACTCACTTCTCCCCTCAGAGACTCACTTCTCCCCTCAGAGGCTCAGTTCCCCAATTACAAAATAAGATCTCCACACAGAAACCAATTCTCCCCTGAGAGACTCAGTATTTTGCACTCAGAGAATCTCTTCTCAACTCAAGCAATAACTTCTCCACTCAGAGACCATATTCTCCCCTCAGAGTCTAACGTTCCCCCATTACAAACTAAGATCTCCACACAGAAACCAATTCTCCCCTGAGGGACTCCATATTTAGTACTCAGAGATCAACTTCTCAACTCAAGCAACACCTTCTCCCCTCAGAGACTCACTTCTCCCCTCAGAGACTAAGTTCCCCCTCAGAGACTCAATTCCCCAATTACAAACAAAGATCTCCACACAGAAACCAATTTCCCTCTCAAACACCATATTTTACACTCAGAGACTACAATCTCTTCTTAGAAACAAAGTTCCCAACTTAAGCAAAAACATCTATCCTCAGATAAGAAATTCTCCCCTGAGCAAATTCTCCCCTCAGAATAAATTCACCCCTCAGAGACTACATTCTACCCTCAGACACCAAATTCTCCCCTCAGAGGACAAATTCTCCCCTCAGAGACTCACTTCTCCCCTCAGAATCTCAGTTCCCCAATTACAAACTAAGATCTCCACACAGCAACCAATTCTCCCCTCAGAGACCCCATATTTTCCACTCAGAGACTACAATCTGCACTCAGATATTAACTTCTCAACTCAAGCAATATCTTCTCCCATCAGAGACCATATACTCCCCCCAGAGACGCACTTGCCCCTTCAGAGACTCAGTTCCCCCCCTCAGAGACTCAATTCCCCAATTACAAACTAAGATCTCCACACAGAAACCAATTCTCCTCTCAAACACCATGTTTTTTACTCAGTATACAATCTCCACTCAGAAACCAACTTCTCAACTTAGGCAAGAACTTTTCTCCTCTGAGAATCAATACTCCCCTCAGAGACCAAATTCTCCCATCAGAGACCAAATTCTCCCCTCAGAGACTCACTTCTCCCCTCAGAGACTCACTTCTCCCCTCAGAGACTCACTTCTCCCCTCAGAGACTCATTTCTCCCCTCAGAGACTCATTTCTCCCCTCAGAGACTCAATTCCACAATTACAAACTAAGATCTCCACACAGAAATCAATTCTCCTCTCAAACATCATGTTTTTCACACAGTCTACAAACTCCATTCAGAAACCAACTTCTCAACTTAAGCAAGAACTTTTCCCCTCTGAGACTCTGTTCTCCCCTCAGAGACCAAATTCTCCATTCAGAGACTCACTTCTCCCCTCAGAGACTCAATTCCCCATTTACAAACTAAGATCTCCACACTGAAACCAATTCTGCCCTCAGACACACCATATTTTCCACTCAGAGACTCCAATCTGCACTCAGAGATCAACTTTTCAACTCAAGCAATACCTTCTCCCCTCAGAAACCAAATTCTCCCCTCAGAGACTCACTTCTCCCCTCAGAGACTCACTTCCCCAATTACAAACTAAGATCTCCACACAGAAACCAATTCTCCCCTCAGAGACCCCATATTTTCCAGTCAGAGACTACAGTCTGCACTCAGATATTAACTTCTCAACTCAAGCAATACCTTCCCCCCTCAGAGACCATATACTCCCCTCAGAGGCCAAATTCTCCCCTCAGAGAATCACTTCTCCCCTCAGAGACTCATTTCTCCCCTCAGAGTCTCAATTCCACATATAGAAACTAGGATCTCCACACAGAAACCAATTCTCCCTTCAGAGATCCCATATTTTCCACTTAGAGACTACAATCTGCACTCAGATATTAACTTCTCAACTCAAGCAATACCTTCTCCCCTCAGAGACTCACTTCTCCCTTCAGAGACTCAATTCCCCCCTCAGAGACTCAATTCCCCAATTGCAAACTAAGATCTCCACACAGAAACCAATTCTCCCCTGAGAAACGACATGTCTTGCACTCAGAGACTACAGCCTGCACTCAGAGACCACCTTCTCAACTCAAGCAATATCATCTGCCCTCAGAGACTCAGCTCTTTCCACAGAGACTCACTTCTCCCCTCAGAGAGTCACTTCACTCCTCAGAGACTCAGTTCTTCAATTACAAATTAAGATATCCACACAGAAAACAATTTCCCTCAGACTCCATGTTTCGCACTCAGAGAGTACAATCTCCTCTTCGCGACCAAGTTCCCAACTCAAGCAATAACATCTCCCCTCAGAGATTAAATTCTTCCCTCAGAGACAAAATTCTCCCCTTAGAGAGTCACTTCTCCCGTCAGAGACTAAATTCTCCCCTCAGAGACCCAGTTCTCCCCTCAGAGACCAAATTCACCCTTTAAAGACCAAATGCTCCCCTCAGAGACTCACTTCTTTTCTCAGAGAATCACTTCTCCCTTCAGAGACTCACTTCTCGCCTCAGAGACTCAGTTCCCCAATCACAAACTCAGATCTCCACACAGAAACCAATTCCGCCCTGAGAGACAACATGTTTTGCACTCAGAGACTACAGCCTGCACTCAGAGACCACCTTCTCAACTCAAGCAATATCATCTGCTGTCAGAAACTGTTATAAATGGTCGAAGTCCAATTATAAAATCAAAAGTAATTTATTGCAATTTAATACAAAGAGGTAATAAGCAAAGCAGCGCTGGGTGCGCGGGGAGTCACTGCTCCACCAACACGCACACCAGGGAAGTGACAATGTACTATATTTATTGTACCAAGGTATGCATATTCATTCAGGTGTCGCAACATGGTAATTTTCCTTTGCTTTGTATTACAATTAGTTTCGCAACACTGTTCCGCATGCGCACTGCCTCCTGCTGGTCTTGGGCAGGGGTCTCGGGATGAAGTAAGGGTCTTCCTCGTTGCTGCACTTTTCACCTCAATGGGATTGGCGCATGCTCAGTTCATTTCTTCTCGATTTCACCATTTCTGTATTGGTTCGTACTGGTCATCCCAGATGCGTTCTACTCTTTATCGGTGAAAAAGGATATTGTGATTTGACATGTACAAATTATTACTTGTTTTAGGATCGCTCAAGCATCTCGTACCAACCTTGTTCAATAAGCGAGTTAACAATTAGCAATCAACGATTAGTAAATTAACAATTAGCAATTTTTCATAATCAGCAAATTCATAGTTTACATTTATTACAGAGACCATATTGTTACCTCAGAGACTCACTTTTCCCCTCTGAGAATCACTTCAACCCTCAGAGACTCACTTCTCCCCTCAGAGACTCAGTTCCCCAATTACAAACAAATATCTCCACAGAGAAAACAAATTTCCCTCTCAAACACCAAGTTTTGCACTCAGAGACTACAATCTCCACTTAGAGACCAAGCTCCTAACACAAGCAATAACTTCTCCCCTCAGAGACCAAATTCTCCCCTCAGAGACCAAATTCTCCCCTCAGAGACCAAATTCTCCCCTCAGAGTCTCAGTTCCACAATTACAAACTAAGATCTCCACACAGAAACAAATTCACCCCTCAGAGACCCCATATTTTCCACTCAGAGACTACAATCTGCACTCAGATATCAACTTCGCAACTCAAGCAATACCTTCTCCGCACAGAGCCTCACTTCCCCCCTCAGAGACTCAATTCCCCAATTACAAATTAAGATCACCACACAGAAACCAATTCTCCTCTCAAACACCATGTTTTTCACTCAGTCCACTATTTCCACTCAGAAACCAACTTCTCAACTTAAGCAAGAACTTTTCCCCTCTGAGACTCAGATCTCACCTCAGAGGACAAATTCTCCACGCAGAGACTCACTTCTCCACGCAGAGACTCACTTCTCCACGCAGAGACTCACTTCTCCACGCAGAGACTCAGTTCCCCAATTACAAACTAAGATCTCCACACAGAAACCAGTTTCCCTCTCAAACACCATGTTTTCCTCTCAGAGACTACAATCTCCACTTAGAGACCAAGCTCCCAACACAAGCAATGACTTCTCCCCTCAGAGACCAAATTCTCCCCTCAGAGACTCATTTCTCCCCTCAGAGTCTCAATTCCCCAATTACAAACTAAGATCTCCACACAGAAACCAATTCACCCATCAGAGACCCCATATTTTCCACTCAGAGAATACAATCTGCACTCAGATATCAACTTCGCAACTCAAGCAATACCTTCTCCGCGCAGAGCCTCAGTTCCCCCCTCAGAGACTCAATTCCCCAATTACAAACTAAGATCTCCACACAGAAACCAGTTTCCCTCTCAAACACCATGTTTTCCTCTCAGAGACTACACTCTCCACTTAGAGACCAAGTTCCCAACTCAAGCAATAACTTCTCCCCTCAGAAACCAATTCTCCCCTCAGAGACCCCATATTTTCCACTCAGAGACTACAATCTGCACTCGGAGATCAACTTCTCAACTCAAGCAATACCTCCTCCCCTCAGGGACTCACTTCTCCCCTCAGGGACTCACTTCTCCCCTCAGGGACTCACTTCTCCCCTCAGGGACTCACTTCTCCCCTCAGGGACTCAGTTCCACAATTACAAACTAAGATCTCCAGACAGAAACCAATTCTCCCCTCAGAGACCAAATTCTCCCCTCAGAGAACCACTTCTCTCTTCAGAGACTCATTTCTCCCCTCTGAGACTCAGTTCCCCAATCACAAAGATCCCCACACAGAAACCAATTTCCCTCTCAAACACCAAGTTTTCCACTCAGAGTCTACAATCTCCACTTAGAGACCAAGTTCCCAACTCAAACAAGAACTTCGCACCTCAGAGAACAAATTCTCCCCTCACAGACCAAATTCTCCCCTCACAGACCAAATTCTCCCCTCAGAGACTCAGTTCTCCCCTCAGAGACTCAGTTCTCCCCTCAGAGACTCAGTTCTCCCCTCTGAGAATCACTTCTCCCCTCTGAGAATCACTTCTCCCCTCTGAGACTCAGTTCCCCAATTACAAACTAAGATCTCCACACAGAAACCAATTCTCCCCTCAGAGACCCCATATTTTCCACTCACAGACTACAATCAGCACTCAGATATCAACTTCTCAAATCAAGCAATACCTTCTCCCCTCGGAGGCCGTATTCTCCCCTCAGAGACTCATTTCTCCCCTCAGAGACTCAGTTCCACAATTACAAACTTAGATCTCCACACGGAAACCAATTCTCCTCACAAACACCATGTTTTTTTCTCAGTATACAATCTCCACTCAGAGACCAACTTCTCAACTTAAGCAAGAACTTTTCCCCTCTGAGACTCAGTTCTCCCCTCGGAGACTCAGTTTTCCCCCCGGAGACTCAGTTCTCCCCCCGGAGACTCAGTTCCCCAATTACAAACTAAGATCTCCACACAGAAACCAGTTTCCCGCTCAAACACCATGTTTCCCTCTCAGAGACTACAATCTCCACTTAGAGACCAAGTTCCCAACTCAAGCAATATCATTCTCCCCTCAGAGACCAAATTCTCCCCTCAGAGTAAATTCTCCCCTCAGAGAACAAATTCTCCCCTCAGAGACTCACTTCTCCCTCAGAGACTCACTTCTCCCCTCAGACACTCACTTCTCCCCTCAGAGACTCACTTCTCCCCTCAGAGACTCAGTTCCCCAATCACAAACAAAGATCTCCACACAGAAAACAAATTTCCCTCTCAAACAACAAGTTTTGCAATCAGAGACTACAATCTCCACATAGAGACCAAGTTCCCAACTCAAGCAATAACTTCTCCCCTCAGAGACCAAATTCTCCCCTCAGAGACCAAGTTCTCCCCTCAGAGACCAAGTTCTCCCCTCAGAGACCAAGTTCTCCCCTCAGAGACTCACTTCTCCCCTCAGAGAATCACTTCTTGCCCTCAGAGACTCAGTTCCCCAATTACAGACTAAGATCTCCACACAGAAACCAATTTCCTCTCAAACTCAATGTTTTGCACTCAGAGACTACCATCTCTACTTAGAGACCAAGCTCCCAACTTAAGCAATAACTTCTCCCCTCAGAGACCAAATTCTCCCCTCAGAGACCAAATTCTCCCCTCAGAGACCAAATTCTCCCCTCACAGACCAAATTCTCCCCTCACAGACCAAATTCTCCCCTCACAGACCAAATTCTCCCCTCACAGAACAAATTCTCCCCTCACAGAACAAATTCTCCCCTCACAGACCCCGTTCTATCTTTAGAGACCATATTCTCCCCTCAGAAACTCACTTCTCCCCTCAGAGAATAAGTTCCCCACTCAGAGACTCAATTCCTCAATTACAAACTAAGATCTCCACACAGAAACCAATTCTCCCCTCAGAGACCCCATATTTTCAGCTCAGAGACTACAATCTGCACTCAGAGATCAACTTCTCAACTCAAGCAATACCTCCTCCGCTCAGAGAACAAATTCTCCCCTCAGAGAGCAAATTCTCCCCTCAGAGACTCACTTCTCCCCTCAGAGACTCACTTCTCCCCTCAGAGACTCACTTCTCCCCTCAGAGACTCACTTCCCCAATTACAAACTAAGATCTCCACACAGAAACTAATTTCCCTCTCAGACACCAAGTTTTTCACTCAGAGACTACAATCTCCACTTAGCGACCAAGTTCCCAACTCAAGCAATAACTTCTCCCCTCAGAGACCAAATTCTCCCCTCAGAGACCATGTTCTCTCCTCAGAGAATCACTTCTCCCCTGAGAGACTCAGTTCCCCAATTATAAACTAAGATCTGCACACAGAAACCAATTCTCCTCTCAAACACCATGTTTTTTACTCAGTCTACAATCTCCACTCAGAAACCAACTTCTCAACTTAAGCAAGAACTTTTCCCCTCTGAGAATCAGTTCTCCCCTCAGAGACCAAAATCTCCCCTCAGAGACTCACTTCTCCCCTCAGAGACTCACTTCGCCAATTACAAACTAAGATCTCCACACAGAAATCAGTTCTGCCCTGAGAGACAACATGTTTTGCAGTCAGAGACTACAGCCTGCACTCAGAGACCACCTTCTCAACTCAAGCAATATCATCTGCCCTCAGAGACTCAGGTCTTTCCACAGAGACTCACTTCTCCCCTCAGAGAGACACTTCTGCCCTCAGAGACTCAGTTCCCCAATTACAAATTAAGATATCCACACAGAAAACAATTTCCCTCTCAGACTCCATGTTTCGCACTCAGAGAATAAAATCTCCACTTAGCAACCAAGTTCCCAACTCAAGCAATAACTTCTCCCCTCACAGATTAAATACTTCTCTCAGAAACCAAATTCTCCCCTCAGAGAGTCACTTCTTCCGTCAGAGACCAAATTCTCCCCTCAGAGACCAAATTCTCCCCTCAGAGACCAAATTCTCCCCTCAGAGACTCACTTCTCCCCTCAGAGAATCACTTCTACCCTCTGAGACTCAGTTCCACAATTACAAACGAAGATCTCCACACGGAAACTAATTTCCCTCTAAAACACCAAGTTTTGCACTCAGAGACTACAATCTTCACTTAGAGACCAAGTTCCCATCTCAAGCAATATCTTCTCCCCTCAGAGACCAAATTCTCCCCTCAGAGATTCACTTCACCCCTCAGAGAATCACTTCTCCCCTAAGAGAATCACTTCTCCCCTCAGAGTCTCAGTTCCACAATTGCAAACTAAGATCCCCACACAGAAACCAATTCTCCTCTCAGAGGCACCATATTATCCACTCAGAGACTACAGTCTGCACTCAGATATCAACTTCTCAACTCAAGCAATACCTTCTCCCCTCAGAGACTCAGTTCCCGCCTCAGAGACTCAATACACCAATTACAAACTAAGATCTCCACACAGAAACCTATTCTCCTCTCAAACACCATGTTTTTCACTCAGTCTACAATCTCCACTCTGAAACCAACTTCTCAACTTAACCAAGAACTTTTCCCCTCTGAGACTCAGTTGTCCCCTCAGAGGACAAATTCTCCCCTCAGAGACTCACTTCTCCCCTCTGAGACTCAGTTCCCCAATTACAAAAGAAAATCTCCACACAGAAACCAATTTCCCTCTCAAACACCAAGTTTTGCATTCAGAGACTACAATCTCCACTTAGAGACCAAGTTCCCAACTCAAGCAATAGCTTCACCCCAGAGACCAAATTCTCCCCTCAGAGACTCAGTTCCACAATTACAAACTAAGATCTCCACACAGAAACCAATTCTCCTCTCAAACACCATGCTTTTTACTCACTGTACAATCTCCTCTCAGAAACCAACTTCTCAAATTAAGCAAGAACTTTTCCCCCCAGAGACTCACTTCTCCTCTCAGAGACTCACTTCTCCCCCCAGAGACTCAGTTCAACATTTACAAACTAAGATATCTACACAGAAACCAATTCAGCTCTGAGAGAGAACATGTTTTGCACTCAGAGCGTACAGCCTACACTCAGAGACCACCTTCTCAACTCAAGCAATATCATCTGCCCACAGAGATTCAGGTCTTTCCACAGAGACTCACTGTTGCGTTAAAGAGTGTGTGTGGGGGGGAAAACAAACCCCTTGTTTTACTTTCAGATACGTTGCTATCGGTCCGACCGCGTCCGCTTATATCGAACCTCTAATGGTCTGGGAGCCAATCCGACCGCGTTCGCTTATATCGGACCTCTAATGGTCTGGGTTTTACCCGACCGCGTCCGCTTATATCGAACCTCTAATGGTCCGGAGGCTAATCCGACCGCGTTCGCTTATATCGGACCTCTAATGGTCTGGATTTACCGATAGTAACAATTAGATATCAAAACAGTACGACTTATTGACTAAATTTATTAGTGCAACAGTTACAGGTTCTTATGGATTGCCGGTGATAAATACTGTCTGCAAAAGCACGTGCATACAATGGTTACATGAATACAAGCGCTTAATAAAGTTGACACAACTTAGTTCTAAAAGATAGAGGTGACAATAAAAATAACTCTATAGAGATTCTAAGTTTTTCCTAGGAAAGCACTGGATACAGTGCGAGTCTTACCCACAGGCGTCCCTATGGGGGGGGAAGAGAGGTCCAGCCCGTCGACCGGTCCCAGGAGTCGGTTGATGTTATCTTCCGTGACTCGTCCACGATGGTATCTTCCCCAATATCCCCCTTCCTCTTGGGCTATTTTATATTATTTTTACCTTCAAGGTGGAGCTTGAGTGACTCTAGTCATACATACCTTTATTACCATTGGTGAAAATTTCTCTCGCCTCGATTTAAAGGTATGTGAGACTAAAAATTCAGAGCGCATGCTCAGAGAGAGGTGGTCTTATTTCGGAGGGGGGTCGCACTGGAGAGGGGTGTGTATTTTAGCATTATAATGAAGCAAAGTTCACACTAGGACGGTATTTTGTCAAAAAGATGACAGGCCTCTGGCTCAGGGTAGCAAGTATGCAGCTTATCAGTTTCTTGTACCACCTAGTTCCCGTTTTACCTGCTGAAGTTAGGACAGAGCATAACCGCGAGATCTCCACCTCGCTCTATCCTCCGCCTGTTACGGGAGCCGCTGTGGAGTGCACATTCCTGGCATACCAGGTATGGCTGCATCTTAGCCCAAGAGGCCTTGAAAGCCCGTTTCTCTCTTATGTGTGGACAATGCTACATTTTGAATATAGATTTAATTCCCAATTATCCCAAATTACCTAATAATTCCACACTCACTTCTCCCCTCACAGACTC
This sequence comes from Ara ararauna, assembly GCA_028858755.1. Lineage (NCBI taxonomy): Eukaryota > Metazoa > Chordata > Aves > Psittaciformes > Psittacidae > Ara > Ara ararauna. The sequence continues at coordinate 1,371,498 of CM054378.1, forward strand.
AGTTCCCGAAATACAAATTAAGATATCCACACAGAAAACAATTTCACTCTCAGACTCCATGTTTCGCACTCAGAGACTACAATATCCACTTTGCGACCAAGTTCCCAACTCAAGCAATAACTTCTCCCCTCTGAGAGCAAATTCTCCCCTCAGAGACTCCGTTCTAGACTCAGAGAACAAATTCTCCGCTCACAGACCAAATTCACCCCTCAGAGAATCACTTCCTTCCCCATAGTCTCAGTTCCCCCATTACAAACTAAGATCCCCACACAGAAAACAATTCTCCCAAGAGAGACTCCATATTTTGCACTCAGAGATCAACTTCTCAACTCAAGCAATACCTTCTCCCCTCAGAGACCATATACTCCCCTCAGAGACCCACTTCTCCCTCAGAGACTCAGTTCTCCCCTCAGAGACTCAATTCCCCAATTACAAACTAAGATCTCCACACAGAAACCAATTCTCCTCTCAAACACCATGTTTTTTACTCACTCTACAACCTCCACTCAGAAACCAACTTCCCAACTTAAGCAAGAACTTTTCCCCTCTGAGACTCAGTTCTCCCCTCAGAGACTCACTTCTCCCCTCAGAGAATAAATTCCCCACTCAGAGACTCAATTCCCCAATTACAAACTAAGATCTCCACACTGAAACCAATTCTCCCCTCAGAGACCCCATATTTTCCACTTAGAGGCTACAATCTGCACTCAGAGATCAACTTCTCAACCCAAGCAACACCTCCTCCCCTCAGAGACTCACTTCTCCCCTCAGAGACTCACTTCTCACCTCAGAGACTCAGTTCCCCCCTCAGACACTCAGTTCACCAATTACAAACTAAGATCTCCACACAGAAACCAATTTCCCTCTCAAACTCCATGTTTTGCACTCAGACACTACCATCTATACATAGAGACCATGTTCCCAACTTAAGCAATAACTTCTCCCCTCACAGACCAAATTCTCCCCTCACACACCAAATTCTCCCCTCAGAGACCAAATTCCCCCCTCACACAACAAATTCTCCCCTCACACAACAAATTCTCCCCTCACACACCAAATTATCCACTCACACACCAAATTCTCCCCTCACACAACAAATACTCCCCTCACACAGCAAATTCTCCCCTCACACAGCAAATTCTCCCCTCACACAGCAAATTCTCCCCTCACACACCAAATTCTCCCCTCACACACCAAATTCTCCCCTCAAACACCAAATTCTCCCCTCAGGGAGTCAGTTCTCCACTCAGAGACTCAGTTTTACCCTCAGGATCCATATTCTCCCCTCAGAGACTCACTTCCCCCCTCAGAGACTCACTTCCCCGCTCAGAGACTCAATTCCCCAATTACAAACTAAGATCTCCACACAGAAACCAATTCTCCCCTCAGAGACACCATATTTTCAGCTCAGAGACTACAACCTGCACTCAGAGATCAACTTCTCAACTCAAGCAATACCTCCTCCCCTCAGAGAACAAATTCTCCCCTCAGAGAACAAATTCTCCCCTCAGAGAACAAATTCTCCCCTCAGAGACTCACTTCTCCCCTCAGAGACTCACTTCTCCCCTCAGAGACTCACTTCTCCACTCAGGGACTCACTTCTCCCCTCAGGGACTCACTTCCCCAATTACAAACTGAGATCTCCACACAGAAACCAATTTCCCTCTCAAAATCCATGTTTTGCACTCAGACACTACCATCTAAACATAGAAACCATGTTCCCAACTTAAGCAATAACTTCTCCCCTCAGAGACCAAATTCTCCCCTCACAGACCAAATTCTCCCCTCAGAGACTCACTTCTCCCCTCAGAGACAAACTTCTCCCCTCAGAGACAAACTTCCCCAATTACAAACTAAGATCTCCACACAGAAACAAATTTTCCTCTCAAACTCCATATTTTGAACTCAGACACTACCATCTATACATAGACACCATGTTCCCAACTTAAGCAATAACTTCTACACTCAGAAACCAAATTCTCCCCTCAGAGACTCACTTCTCCCCTCAGAGACTCACTTCTCCCCCCAGAGACTCACTTCTCCCCTCAGAGACTCAATTCCCCAATTACAAACTAAAATCTCCACACAGAAACCAATTCTCCCCTCAGAGACCCCATATTTTCCACTTAGAGACTACAATCTGCACTCAGAGATCAACTTCTCAACTCAAGCAATACCTCCTCCCCTCAGAGACTCACTTCTCCCCTCAGAGACTCACTTCCCCAATTACAAACTAAGATCTCCACACAGAAACCAATTTCCCTCTCAAACTCCATGTTTTGCACTCAGACACTACCATCTATACATAGAGACCATGTTCCCAACTTAAGCAATAACTTCTTCTCTCAGAGATCAAATTCTCCCCTCACAGACAAAATTCTCCCCTCACAGACCAAATTCTCCCCTCACAGACCAAATTCTCCCCTCACACACCAAATTCTCCCCTCACACACCAAATTCTCCCCTCACACACCAAATTCTCCCCTCACACACCAAACTCTCCCCTCAGGGAGTCAGTTCTCCACTCAGAGACTCCGTTTTACCCTCCGGATCCATATTCGCCCCTCAGAGACTCACTTCTCCCCTCAGAGAATAAGTTCCCCACTCAGAGACTCAATTCCCCAATTACAAACTAAGAACTCCACACAGAAACCAATTCTCCCCTCAGAGACCCCATATTTTCCACTTAGAGACTACAATCTGCACTCAGAGATCAACTTCTCAACCCAAGCAACACCTCCTCCCCTCAGAGACTCACTTCTCCCCTCAGAGACTCACTTCTCCCCTCAGAGACTCACTTCCCCCCTCAGACACTCAGTTCACCAATTACAAACTATGATCTCCACACAGAAACCAATTTCCCTCTCAAACTCCATGTTTTGCACTCAGAGACTACCATCTCTACTTAGAGACCATGTTCCCACCTTAAGCAATAACTTCTCCCCTCACAGACCAAATTCTCCCCTCACACACCAAATTCTCCCCTCAGAGACCAAATTCCCCCCTCACACAACAAATTCTCCCCTCACACAACAAATTCTCCCCTCACACACCAAATTATCCACTCACACACCAAATTCTCCCCTCACACAACAAATACTCCCCTCACACAGCAAATTCTCCCCTCACACAGCAAATTCTCCCCTCACACAGCAAATTCTCCCCTCACACACCAAATTCTCCCCTCACACACCAAATTCTCCCCTCAAACACCAAATTCTCCCCTCAGGGAGTCAGTTCTCCACTCAGAGACTCAGTTTTACCCTCAGGATCCATATTCTCCCCTCAGAGACTCACTTCCCCCCTCAGAGACTCACTTCCCCGCTCAGAGACTCAATTCCCCAATTACAAACTAAGATCTCCACACAGAAACCAATTCTCCCCTCAGAGACACCATATTTTCAGCTCAGAGACTACAACCTGCACTCAGAGATCAACTTCTCAACTCAAGCAATACCTCCTCCCCTCAGAGAACAAATTCTCCCCTCAGAGAACAAATTCTCCCCTCAGAGAACAAATTCTCCCCTCAGAGACTCACTTCTCCCCTCAGAGACTCACTTCTCCCCTCAGAGACTCACTTCTCCACTCAGGGACTCACTTCTCCCCTCAGGGACTCACTTCCCCAATTACAAACTGAGATCTCCACACAGAAACCAATTTCCCTCTCAAAATCCATGTTTTGCACTCAGACACTACCATCTAAACATAGAAACCATGTTCCCAACTTAAGCAATAACTTCTCCCCTCAGAGACCAAATTCTCCCCTCACAGACCAAATTCTCCCCTCAGAGACTCACTTCTCCCCTCAGAGACAAACTTTTCCCCTCAGAGACAAACTTCCCCAATTACAAACTAAGATCTCCACACAGAAACAAATTTTCCTCTCAAACTCCATATTTTGAACTCAGACACTACCATCTATACATAGACACCATGTTCCCAACTTAAGCAATAACTTCTACACTCAGAAACCAAATTCTCCCCTCAGAGACTCACTTCTCCCCTCAGAGACTCACTTCTCCCCCCAGAGACTCACTTCTCCCCTCAGAGACTCAATTCCCCAATTACAAACTAAAATCTCCACACAGAAACCAATTCTCCCCTCAGAGACCCCATATTTTCCACTTAGAGACTACAATCTGCACTCAGAGATCAACTTCTCAACTCAAGCAATACCTCCTCCCCTCAGAGACTCACTTCTCCCCTCAGAGACTCACTTCCCCAATTACAAACTAAGATCTCCACACAGAAACCAATTTCCCTCTCAAACTCCATGTTTTGCACTCAGACACTACCATCTATACATAGAGACCATGTTCCCAACTTAAGCAATAACTTCTTCTCTCAGAGATCAAATTCTCCCCTCACAGACAAAATTCTCCCCTCACAGACCAAATTCTCCCCTCACAGACCAAATTCTCCCCTCACACACCAAATTCTCCCCTCACACACCAAATTCTCCCCTCACACACCAAATTCTCCCCTCACACACCAAACTCTCCCCTCAGGGAGTCAGTTCTCCACTCAGAGACTCCGTTTTACCCTCCGGATCCATATTCGCCCCTCAGAGACTCACTTCTCCCCTCAGAGAATAAGTTCCCCACTCAGAGACTCAATTCCCCAATTACAAACTAAGAACTCCACACAGAAACCAATTCTCCCCTCAGAGACCCCATATTTTCCACTTAGAGACTACAATCTGCACTCAGAGATCAACTTCTCAACCCAAGCAACACCTCCTCCCCTCAGAGACTCACTTCTCCCCTCAGAGACTCACTTCTCCCCTCAGAGACTCACTTCCCCCCTCAGACACTCAGTTCACCAATTACAAACTATGATCTCCACACAGAAACCAATTTCCCTCTCAAACTCCATGTTTTGCACTCAGAGACTACCATCTCTACTTAGAGACCATGTTCCCACCTTAAGCAATAACTTCTCCCCTCAGAGACCAAATTCTCCCCTCAGAGACCAAATTCTCCCCTCACACACCAAATTCTCCCCTCACACACCAAATTCTCCCCTCACACACCAAATTCTCCCCTCACACACCAAATTCTCCCCTCAGGGAGTCAGTTCTCCACTCAGAGACTCCGTTTTACCCTCAGGATCCATATTCGCCCCTCAGAGACTCACTTCTCCCCTCAGAGACAAATTTGCCCCTCAGAGAATCACTTCTTCCCCTCTGAGACTCACTTCTCCCCTCAGAGACTCACTTCTCACCTCAGCGAATCACTTCTCCCCTCAGCGAATCACTTCTCCCCTCAGCAAATCACTTCTCCCCTCAGCGAATCACTTCTCCCCTCAGCGAATCACTTCTCCCCTCAGCGAATCACTTCTCCCCTCAGAGAATCACTTCTTCCCCTCTGAGACTCACTTCTCCCCTCAGAGTCTCACTTCTCCCCTCAGAGACTCGCTTCTCCCCTCAGAGAATCACTTCTCACCTCAGAGACACAGTTCCCCAATTACAAACTAAGATCTCCACACAGAAACCAATTTCCCTCTCAAATTCCATGTTTTGCACTCAGACACAACCATCTATACATAGAGACCATGTTCCCACCTTAAGCAATAACTTCTGCACTCAGAGACCAAATTCCCCCCTCAGGGAGTCAGTTCTCCACTCAGAGACTCCATTCTACACTCAGGGACCATATTCTCCCCTCAGAGACTCACTTCTCCCCTCAGAGACTAAGTTCCCTACTCAGAGACTCAATTCCCCAAATACAAACTGAGATCTCCACACAGAAACCAATTCTCCCCTCAGAGACCCCATATTTTCCACTCAGAGACTACAATCTGCACTCAGATACATATTTCTCAACTAAAGCAATACCTTCTCCCCTTAGAGACCATAATCTCCCCTCAGAGACTCAGATCCCCCCTCAGAGACTCAATTCCCGAATTACAAACTAAGATCTCCACACAGAAACCAATTTCCCTCTTAAACTCCATGTTTTGCACTCAGAGACTACCATCTCTACTTAGAGACCATGTTCCCAACTTAAGGAATAACTTCTGCACTCAGAGACCAAATTCTCCCCTCAGGGAGTCAATTCTCCCCTCAGAGACTCTGTTTTACCCTCAGGGACCATATTCTCCCCTCAGAGACTCACTTCTCCCCTCAGAGACCCAATTCCCCACACAGAGACTCACTTCTCCACTCAGAGACTCAGTTCCCCAATTACAAACTAAGATCTCCACACAGAAACCAATTTCCCTCTCAAACTCCATGTTTTGCACTCAGAGACTACCATCTCCACTGAGAGACCATGTTCCCAACTTAAGCAATAACTTCTGCACTCAGAGACCAAATTCTCCCCTCAGAGACCAAATTCTCACCTCAGAGACCTAATTCTCCCCTCAGGGAGTCAGTTCTCCCCTCAGAGACTCCGTTCTACCCTCAGGGACTATATTCTCCCCTCAGAGACTCACTTCTCCCCTCAGAGAATAAGTTCCCCACTCAGAGACTCAATTCCTCAATTACAAACTGAGATCTCCACACAGAAACCAATTCTCCCCTCAGAGACCCCATATTTTCCACTCAGAGACTACAATCTCCACTCAGATATTAACTTCTCAATTCAAGCAATACCTCCTCCCCTCAGTGACCATATACTCCCCTCAGAGACTCACTTCTCCACTCACAGACTCAGTTCCCCAATTACAAACTAAGATCTCCACACAGAAACCAATTTCCCTCTCAAACTCCATGTTTTGCCCTCAAAGACTACAAACTCTACTTAGAGATCATGTTCCCATCTTAAGCAATAACTTCTACACTCAGAGACCAAATTCTCACCTCAGAGAACAAATTCTCCCCTCAGGGAGTCAGTTCTCCCCTCAGAGACTCCGTTCTACCCTCAGGGACCATATTCTCCCCTCAGAGACACACTTCTCCCCTCAGAGACCCCATATTTTCCACTCAGAGACTCAATTCCCGAATTACAAACTAAGATCTCAACACAGAAACCAATTCTCCCCTCAGAGACCCCATATTTTCCACTCAGAGATCAACTTCTCAACTCAAGCAATACCTCCTCCCCTCAGAGAACAAATTCGCCCCTCAGAGACCCACTTCTCCTCTCAGACACTCACTTCTCCCCTCAGAGACTCACTTCTTCCTCTCAGAGACTCACTTCTCCCCTCAGGGACTCACTTCTCCCCTCAGAGACTCACTTCTCCCCTCAGAGACTCAGTTCCACAATTACAAACTAAGATCTCCACACAGAAACCAATTTCCCTCTCAGACTCCATGTTTTGCACTCAGAGACTACCATCTCTCCTTAGAGACCATGTTCCCGACTTAAGCAATAACTTCTGCACTCAGAGACCAAATTCTCCCCTCAGAGACCAAATTCTCCCCTCAGAGACCAAATTCTCCCCTCAGAGACTCCGTTCTACCCTCAGGGGCAATATTCTCCCCTCAGAGACTCACTTCTCCCCTCAGAGACTCACTCCTCCCCTCAGAGACTCACTTCTCCCCTCAGAGACTCACTTCTCCCCTCAGAGACTCACTTCTCCCCTCAGACACTCAGTTCCCCAATCACAAACTCAGATCCCCACACAGAAACCAATTCTGCCCTAAAAGACAACATGTTTTGCACTCAGAGACTACAATCTGCACTCAGAGATCAACTGCTCAACTCAAGCAATACCTTCTCCACTCAGAGAACAAATTCTCCCCTCAGAGACTCACTTCTCCCCTCAGAGACTCACTTCTCCCCTCAGAGACTCACTTCTCCCCTCAGAGACTCACTTCTCCCCTCAGACACTCACTTCTCCTCTCAGACACTCACTTCTCCCCTCAGAGACTCAGTTCCCCAATTAGAAACTCAGATCTCCACACAGAAACCAATTCTGCCCTGAAAGACAACATGTTTTGCACTCAGAGACTACAGCCTGCACTCAGAGACCACCTTCTCAACTGAAGCAATATCATCTGCCCTCAGAGACCATATTCTCACCTCAGAGACTCACTTCTCCCCTCAGAGAATCACTGCTCCCCTCTGAGACTCAGTTCCCCAATTACAAACGAAGATCTCCACACGGAAACCAATTTCCCTCTCAAACACCAAGTTTTGAACTCAGAGACTACAATCTCCACTTAGAGACCAAGTTCCCAACTCAAGCAATATCTTCTCCCCTCAGAGACCAAATTCTCCCCTCAGAGACCAAATTCTCCCCTCAGAGACTCACTTCTCCCCTCAGAGTCTCAGTTCCACAATTGCAAACTAAGAACCCCACACAGAAACCAATTCTCCTCTCAGAGGCACCATATTTTCCACTCAGAGACTACAGTCTGCACTCAGATATCAACTTCTCAACTCAAGCAATACCTTCTCCCCTCAGAGACTCAGTTCCCGCCTCAGAGACTCAATACACCAATTACAAACTAAGATCTCCACACAGAAACCAATTCTCCTCTCAAACACCATGTTTTTCACTCAGTCTACAATCTCCACTCTTAAACCAACTTCTCAACTTAAGCAAGAACTTTTCCCATCTGAGACTCAGTTGTCCCCTCAGAGGACAAATTCTCCCCTCAGAGACTCACTTCTCCCCTCTGAGACTCAGTTCCCCAATTACAAAGGAAAATCTCCACACAGAAACCAATTTCCCTCTCAAACAATAAGTTTTGCACTCAGAGACTACAATCTCCACTTAGAGACCAAGTTCCCAACTCAAGCAATAGCTTCACCCCAGAGACCAAATTCTCCCCTCAGAGATTCACTTCTCCCCTCAGAGACTCAGTTCCACAATTACAAACTAAGATCTCCACACAGAAACCATTTCTCCTCTCAAACACCATGCTTTTTACTCACTGTACAATCTCCTCTCAGAAACCAACTTCTCAACTTAAGCAAGAACTTTTCCCCTCTGAGAATCAGTTCTCCCCTCAGAGCCTCACTTCTCCCCCCAGAGACTCACTTCTCCTCTCAGAGACTCAGTTCAACATTTACAAACTAAGATATCTACACAGAAACCAATTCTGCCCTGAGAGAGAACATCTTTTGCACTCAGAGCCTCCAGCCTGCACTCAGAGACCACCTTCTCAACTCAAGCAATATCATCTGCCCACAGAGATTCAGGTCTTTCCACAGAGACTCACTTCTCCCCTCAGAGACTCAGTTCCCCAAATACAAATTAAGATATCCACACAGAAAACAATTACACTCTCAGACTCCATGTTTCGCACTCAGAGATTACAATCTCCACTTTGCGACCAAGTTCCCAACTCAAGCAATAACTTCTCCCCTCTGAGAGCAAATTCTCCCCTCAGAGACTCCGTTCTAGACTCAGAGAACAAATTCTCCGCTCACAGACCAAATTCTCCCCTCAGAGAATCACTTCCTTCCCCATAGTCTCAGTTCCCCCATTACAAACTAAGATCCCCACACAGAAACCAATTCTCCCAAGAGAGACTCCATATTTAGCACTCAGAGATCAACTTCTCAACTCAAGCAATACCTTCTCCCCTCAGAGACCATATACTCCCTTCAGAGACTCACTTCTCCCTCAGAGACTCAGTTCCCCCCTCAGAGACTCAATTCCCCAATTACAAACTAAGATCTCCACACAGAAACCAATTCTCCCCTCAGAGACCCCATATTTTCCACTTAGAGACTACAATCTGCACTCAGAGATCAACTTCTCAACTCAAGCAATACCTCCTCCCCTCAGAGAACAAATTCTGCCCTCAGAGAACAAATTCTCCCCTCAGAGACTCACTTCTCCCCTCAGAGACTCACTTCTCCCCTCAGACACTCACTTCTCCCCTCAGACACTCACTTCTCCCCTCAGACACTCACTTCTCCCCTCAGACACTCACTTCTCCCCTCAGACACTCACTTCTCCCCTCAGACACTCAGTTCACCAATTACAAACTAAGATCGCCACACAGAAACCAATTTCCCTCTCAAACTCCATGTTTTGCACTCAGACACTACCATCTATACATAGAGACCATGTTCCCAACTTAAGCAATAACTTCTCCCCTCACAGACCAAATTCTCCCCTCAGAGACCAAATTCTCCCCCCACAGACCAAATTCTCCCCTCACAGACCAAATTCTCCCCTCACAGACCAAATTCTCCCCTCACAGACCAAATTCGTCCCTCAGAGACTCACTTATCCCCTCACAGACTCACTTCTCCCCTGAGAGACTCAATTCCCCAATTACAAACTAAGATCTCCACACAGAAACAAATTCTCCACTCAGAGACCCCATATTTTCCACTTAGAGACTACAATCTGCACTCAGAGATCAACTTCTCAACTCAAGCAACACCTCCTCCCCTCAGAGACTCACTTCTCCCCTCAGAGACTCACTTCTCCCCTCAGAGACTCACTTCTCCAATTGCAAACTAAGATCTCCACACAGAAACCAATTTCCCTCTCAAACTCCATGTTTTGCACTCAGAGACTACCATCTCTACTTAGAGACCATGTTCCCAACTTAAGCAATAACTTCTCCCCTCAGAGACCAAATTCTCCCCTCAGAGACCAAATTCTCCCCTCACAGACCAAATTCTCCCCTCACACACCAAATTCTTCCCTCACACACCAAATTCTCCCCTCACAGACCAAATTCTCCCCTCACACACCAAATTCTCCCCTCAGGGAGTCAGTTCTCCACTCAGAGACTCCGTTTTACCCTCAGTATCCATATTCTCCCCTCAGAGACCAAATTCTCCCCTCACACACCAAATTCTCCCCTCACACACCAAATTCTCCCCTCACACACCAAATTCTCCCCTCAGGGAGTCAGTTCTCCACTCAGAGACTCCGTTTTACCCTCCGGATCCATATTCTCCCCTCAGAGACTCACTTCTCCCCTCAGAGAATAAGTTCCCCACTCAGAGACTCAATTCCCCAATTACAAACTAAGATCTCCACACAGAAACCAATTCTCCCCTCAGAGACACCATATTTTCAGCTCAGAGACTACAATCTGCACTCAGAGATCAACTTCTCAACTCAAGCAATACATCCTCCCCTCAGAGAACAAATTCTCTTCTCAGAGAACAAATTCTCCCCTCAGAGACTCAGTTCTCCCCTCAGGGACTCACTTCCCCCCTCAGAGTCTCAGCTCCCCAATTACAAACTAAGATCTCCACGCAGAAAGCAATTCTCCTCTCAAACACCATGTTTTTCACTCAGTCTACAATCTCCACTCAGAAACCAACTTCTCAACTTAAGCAAAAACTTTTCCCCTCTGAGACTCAGTTCTCTCCTCAGAGGACAAATTCTCCCCTCAGAGACTCCCTTCTCCTCTCAGAGACTCACTTCTCCCCTCAGACAACAAATTCTCCCCTCAGAGACTCCGTTCTCCCCACAGGGAGTGGGCAGTTGACTGCTCGGCCCCTGGCCTTTGCAGGCCTTCGGTTCTCTCCTTTAAGCCCGCTGTCGCCTAGATGGCACAACAAAAGGGATGTTTCTCATTTCAGAAAAATTACAAGACACGCAATCAGTTGCCGCTTCAGGCTCCGCAGCAAAGCTCACCTTGCTCGAGTCAGCTCTGCGGCAGAGATCTCCCTTCGCTCCTCCCTCCGCACCTCCAAATCAGAAACAATCACCCGGTCAGAAGCCAGACAGAAAAATCAGGCTTCCCCTCCTACCCACACAACAAGTTTCCCCACCTGCTAACAGCGCTCTGCTCAACCTTCCGACATCAGCCTCCGACACCTTCTGACGCAGCTCGCCCTCTGCAACAACAACTCGGCATTATTCACCGCAAAGCCAAAAGAAATGATGAATCACGCTCTAACTCTCAGGCCTCACACACTTACACCGAGACACAGCCTGAAAGGCACACCCAAACTGACACCCAGACGCTCTGCCTCTGACATTGACTCCAGAGAAACTATCACACCCATTCCCAAGCAGACTCTCGGGCAAGCACCCATTAAGCTTATTCCCAGAGAATTCCAAAGACATATCGGAGTCTAACGCCAGGCCCTCGCCTGCCCTCGGGGGCCTAGAAGCGCAGCAAACTCAAACGACCATGGCCCTCCCAAAAAGCGACCCGCTCCACAATACTTCTTCTTACCACCCTCACTCACATGAAGCACTCCTCTGACTTGGAACGTAGAGGGCGAGACCTGGAATGCAAAACAGAAATACTGAATCTCTTTGCCAAGTTTTTCTCAACTCGAAGCCACCGCCCCCCCACACAAACCCCTTACCTACTTACGGCTGCAAAGGGAGCCCGGCGCAACGCCCCAAAAAACTACTGACCAAATGACTCAAAACAAAACCCCTACTCCGCTTTAAGCGCATAAACCTGGAAAAAAAAATGCCCGCTCCACTCTTACGCAACGAGCATGAGCAATCACTAACTAAAAGACAAGCTCCAAGGAGCAGGCTGAGCACCTTTAAGTCAATAAGCGACGGGGAAGCGCCAACGCACAAAACAAGCGAGCGCACTCCGTAACACGGTCAAGGTGTGCCACCCTGACCCCTGGAGGACCACGCGATTAAGCGTCTCGCTTCTTTTTCCTCACCCCTGTGGTACGTTTAAAACCCCTTCCTGCTCGACTCCTATTGTCCCTCACCTGCCTGCTACCAAAAAGTAGGCCCTCAGCATTGTTTCCATAGTGCCTGCCATAGACCTCTAGCCAGGCTTACTGCTCACAACTCTCATGCTAGATACCTGTCTCATTGCTGCATTTGCCCATTTTATCTTCATCATCTACAGTAAGGGAAGCAAAAACTAAACAAGAGAAATGGGGGGGGGGGGGGGGGAAGGGCAACCCAAAACTTCAGCCACACAACAGTTTGTAATCAGACAAACGGAAGACAAACACTGTTCTGGCTATCATTCTCACCACCACCATACCTGGCAATGCTTACCTATTTCTGTAAGACCTTCCTGCCTCATCTTTAGCTCTGCAAACCTTTCCTCAACTGATCCTAAATTACTTCGGAATGCTTCACCGGGCTGCTCCTCCCCTGCAAGACTGAAAAATCTAGACACTAGTGAGCATTGCTCCGGGGATAAGGAAGTGATCCCCCTGTCCTTGTCATTGCCTCCCTGACTCACTGGAAACACGCTTAATAGACTTCACAAGGAACTGCACAGGACCTACAAGAAAAACTAAAACTGAAACCAATCGCAAAATTACATTCAACTGGTAGCCGCCCACCTCGCACAAAATCCTCCAAATCTTCAACAGTCCTCCTCACTGCAGCACTTGATTTCTCAGGATTGGGAGGCGACTCCACTAAAAGAAATGGAAACAGATGCAAACTGGCCAGAGCTAGAAAAAACTGCCTTTCCTGTGAAATTTCTAACCCCAGCTTGATTGTACAGGCTGCTCAGACACCAAGCGTCCAACAGGTATATCTGCTACACCCACCCTTGCATGGCACTTACAAAACAGCAACAGGAAAGAACTTCAAGACTTAAAATCAAGGAAGATTTACTACTTCTATAGCCACCTAGTCACTCTTCACATTAACCAGAATACAACAGGAAAAAGTCAGCTCTGTGAAAATAAACTTGGAGAAAATACACCTACAGAGACAATTTACAACAATAACCTTGAAAAATAAGACACATAGACACTCTAAGGAACAAACCTGACGTACACTTGAACCTTCTCTAGTAAGAAAAGCAAAGGCAAAAACTACTCTTTTACCTTTCTCTCCCCAGAAAGACCAGCTTTTTAACAGCCACTATATCCCACACCAACCTTACCATTTTTTCTTACTCCTCATTAGACACAAGCATTCAGCCTTGTTTTCAAAAAAGCAGAGACCCAAAACCTTCTTTGAAAAAAAAACCTCTAACCATATAACATGAATGTTCCTTCAGGAGCCACAATCTTCACCGCGAAATGCAAAAGCAAAGAGAAACAATGCACAGATAATACAAACATAGACCAAAAAAAACTTAGGCCACAACTCATGGAACTGAGAACAACCACAGGACTCCCCTTACTTGGAACACCACCAAATAAACCAGCACAACACCAAAAACAGTTACAACAAAAAAAACCTCTCAATCCAAGCACACACAAACCCAAACATAACCAAACAACTTCCTATGAGACAAACCCATAGAAAAAAAAAAAAAAAAAAAAAAAAAAGAACCAAAGCAAAAACAACTCCCCCAACCATCTTACCTGCAAGAGAGCCAAAGCCAAAATAACCCCACTGGTCTAAGGCTGTGCCTTATATAGCTCAGGCCCTAACCACAACCCCTCCCTCAGTGCCTTGGCTTGGGAGTGGGGCAAACCAGCAGGTGGGATAAAAGCACCTTGACAAGCCACACCTGGGTCTTTTTTCTATCTGGTTCTGGTTCCTTGGCTGCTCCGCAGCTTTAATTTTTTGCCTTTCTTGCTCTGCCTTAGGTTCCCATTCAAAACTCACAGGCCACACAGGCTCCCTCTCACACAGACTGGCCCATAATCATCCTCCCTTTCAGACCATGCAGGCACTGCCTTGCTGAGGCTCAGGCTCACATTCTAAATGCACAGACCCACAAAGGCCCCCTCTCACACCCACTGGCTCAGGCAAATACTCACATGCAAACTGTACAGACACTCTAGCTCAGACTTCGGCTCAATCTGACACTCACTGGCTCACACATCCACTCCAATCTCACCTTGAGACTAACACAGACTCCCTGGCTCAGACTCTCCCTCACTTTCTACCTGATAAATGACTTTCGGGTGACTCAGAGAAGGCAAGCCATGCTTAGAAAACCCAAGGAGCAACCTATGTCCGGGTTTTGTCATTTTCAGAAAACTACAAGCACTCATTTTCGATAGTGTTTTGCAGGCAGTGCCCAGGTCACAAGCAAAGGATGGAAGACCTCCAAAGGCCAGTGGATGAGCACTCAAGCTACTGGAGTGGCAGGTGGGACTTGCTGAAAGATGACACTAATTTCTCTACCCAAACCAAAAGCTATACACTCAGACAATAACTTCTTAACTGAGACAATAAGGTCTCCACTCAAAGAGTAAGATCTCCACCCGCACACTCAGTTCCCCACTCAGAGACTACATTTTTCACCACGAGACTAACTTCTCAACTCAAACACTATGTTCTCCCCTCAGAGACTCATTTCCCTAATTACAAAATAAGATCTCCACACAGAAACCAATTCTCCTCTCTAACACCATGTTTTGCACTCAGAGACAAACTTCTCAACTCAAGAAATACCTTCTCCCCTCAGAGACCGTATTGTACACTCAGAGACCAAATTCTCCCCTCAGAGAACCAGTTTCCCCCTCAGAGACCCAGTTCTCTCCTCAAAGACCAAATACACTTCTCAGAGACTCACTTCTCCCCTCAGAGACTCACTTCTCCCCTCAGAGACTCAGTTCCCCATTTACAAACTAAGATATCTACAAAGAAACCAATTCTGCCCTGAGAGACAACATGTTTTGCACTCAGAGCCTAAAGCCTGCACTCAGAGACCACCTTCTCAACTCAAGCAATACCTCCTCCACTCAGAGACTCACTTCTCCCCTCAGAGACTCACTTCTCCCCTCAGAGACTCACTTCTGCCCTCAGAGACTCACTTCTCCCCTCAGAGACTCACTTCTCCCCTCAGAGACTCACTTCTGCCCTCAGAGACTCACTTCTCCCCTCAGAGACTCACTTCTCCCCTCAGAGACTCAGTTCCCCATTTGCAAACTAAGATATCTACAGAGAAACCAATTCTGCCCTGAGAGACAACATGTTTTGCACTCAGAGCCTAAAGCCTGCACTCAGAGACCACCTTCTCAACTCAAGCAATATCATCTGCCCTCAGAGACTCAGGTCTTTCCACAGAGACTCACTTCCCCTCTCAGAGACTCACTTCTCCCCTCAGAGACTCAGTTCCCCAATTACAAAGATATCCACACAGAAAACAATTTCACTCTCAGACTCCATGTTTCGCACTCAGAGACCACCTTCTCAAATCAAGCAATATCATCTGCTGTCAGAGACCATATTGTCACCTCAGAGACTCACTTCTCCCCTCAGAGAATCACTTCTCCCCTCTGAGAATCACTTCTCCCCTCTGAGAATCACTTCTCCCCTCTGAGAATCAGTTCCCCAATTACAAAAGAAGATCTCTACACAGAAAACAATTTCCCTCTCAAACACCAAGATTTGCACTCAGAGACTACAATCTCCACTTAGAGACCAAGTTCCCAACTCAAGCAATACCTTCTCCCCTCAGAGACAAAATTCTCACCTCAGAGACCAAATGATCCCCTCAGAGACCAAATTCTCCCCTCAGAGACTCACTTCTCCCCTCAGAGACTCACTTCTCCCCTCAGAGACTCAGTTCCCCAATTACAAACTAAGATCAACACACAGAAACCAATTTTGCCCTGAGAGACAACAAGTTTTGCACTCAGAGACTACAGCCAGCACTCAGAGAACACCTTCTCAACTCAAGCAATATCATCTGCTGTCAGAGACAATACTGTCACCTCAGAGACTCACTTTTCCCCTCAGAGAATCACTTCTCCCCTCTGAGACTCAGTTCCCCAATTACAAATTAAGATCTCCACACAGAAAACAATTTCCCTCACAGACTCCATGTTTCGCACTCAGAGAGTACAGTCTCCACTTTGGGACCAAGTTCCCAACTCAAGCAATAACTTCTCCCCTCTGAGAGCAAATTCTCCCCTCAGAGACTCCGTTCTAGACTCAGAGAACAAATTCTCCGCTCACAGACCAAATTCTCCCCTCAGAGAATCACTTCCTTCCCCATAGTCTCAGTTCCCCCATTACAAACTAAGATCCCCACACAGAAACCAATTCTCCCAAGAGAGACTCCATATTTAGCACTCAGAGATCAACTTCTCAACTCAAGCAATACCTTCTCCCCTCAGAGACCATATACTCCCTTCAGAGACTCACTTCTCCCTCAGAGACTCAGTTCCCCCCTCAGAGACTCAATTCCCCAATTACAAACTAAGATCTCCACACAGAAACCAATTCTCCCCTCAGAGACCCCATATTTTCCACTTAGAGACTACAATCTGCACTCAGAGATCAACTTCTCAACTCAAGCAATACCTCCTCCCCTCAGAGAACAAATTCTCCCCTCAGAGAACAAATTCTCCCCTCAGAGAACAAATTCTCCCCTCAGAGACTCACTTCTCCCCTCAGAAACTCAGTTCACCAATTACAAACTAAGATCGCCACACAGAAACCAATTTCCCTCTCAAACTCCATGTTTTGCACTCAGACACTACCATCTATACATAGAGACCATGTTCCCAACTTAAGCAATAACTTCTCCCCTCACAGACCAAATTCTCCCCTCACACACCAAATTCTCCCCTCACAGACCAAACTCTCCCCTCACAGACCAAATTCTCAGCTCACAGACCAAATTCTCCCCTCAGGGAGTCAGTTCTCCACTCAGAGACTCCGTTTTACCCTCAGGATCCATATTCTCCCCTCAGAGACCAAATTCTCCCCTCAGAGACCAAATTCTCCCCTCACAGACCAAATTCTCCCCTCACACACCAAATTCTTCCCTCACAGACCAAATTCTCCCCTCACAGACCAAATTCTCCCCTCACACAACAAATTCTCCCCTCACACACCAAATTCTCCCCTCACACACCAAATTCTCCCCTCACACACCAAATTCTCCCCTCAGGGAGTCAGTTCTCCACTCAGAGACTCCGTTTTACCCTCAGGATCCATATTCTCCCCTCAGAGACCAAATTCTCTCCTCACAGACCAAATTCTCCCCTCACACACCAAATTCTCCCCTCAGGGAGTCAGTTCTCCACTCAGAGACTCCGTTTTACCCTCAGGATCCATATTCTCCCTCAGAGACTCACTTCTCCCCTCAGAGACTAAGTTCCCCACTCAGAGACTCAATTCCCCAATTACAAACTAAGATCTCCACACAGAAACCAATTCTCCCCTCAGAGACCCCATATTTACTGCTCAGAGACTACAATCTGCACTCAGAGATCAACTTCTCAACCCAAGCAATACCTCCTCCCCTCAGAGACTCACTTCTCCCCTCAGAGACTCACTTCTCCCCTCAGAGACTCACTTCCCCCCTCAGAGACTCACTTCCCCAATTACAAACTATGATCTCCACACAGAAACCAATTTCCCTCTCAAACTCCATGTTTTGCACTCAGAGACTACCATCTCTACTTAGAGACCATGTTCCCAACTTAAACAATAACTTCACCCCTCAGAGACCAAATTCTCCCCTCAGGGAGTCAATTCTCCCCTCAGAGACTCTGTTTTACCCTCAGGGACCATATTCTCCCCTCAGAGACTCACTTCTCCCCTCAGAGACCCAGTTCCCCACTCAGAGACTCACTTCTCCACTCAGAGACTCAGTTCCCCAATTACAAACTAAGATCTCCACACAGAAACCAATTTCCTCTCTCAAACTCCATGTTTTGCACTCAGAGACTACCATCTCTACTTAGAGACCATGTTCCCAACTTAAACAATAACTTCTCCCCTCAGAGACCAAATTCTCCCCTCAGAGACCAAATTCTCCCCTCAGAGACCAAATTCTCCCCTCACAGACCAAATTCTCCCCTCACAGACCAAATTCTCCCCTCACTGATCAAATTCTCCCCTCACAGACCAAATTCTCCCCTCACAGACCAAATTCTCCACTCACAGACCAAATTCTCCCCTCAGGGAGTCAGTTCTCCACTCAGAGACTCCGTTCTACTCTCAGGGACCATATTCTCCCCTCAGAGACTCACTTTTCACCTCAGAGACTAAGTTCCCCACTCAGAGACTCAATTCCCCAATTACAAACTAAGATCTACACACAGAAACAAATTCTCCCCTCAGAGACCCCATATTTTCAGCTCAGAGACTACAATCTGCACTCAGAGATCAACTTCTCAACTCAAGCAATACCTCCTCCCCTCAGAGAACAAATTCTCCCCTCAGAGAACAAATTCTCCCCTCAGAGACTCACTTCTCCCCTCAGAGACTCACTTCTCCCCTCAGAGACTCACTTCTCCCCTCAGAGACTCACTTCCCCAATTACAAACTAAGATCTCCACACAGAAACCAATTTCACTCTCCAACTCCATGTTTTGCACTCAGAGACTACCATCTCTACTTGGAGTCCAATTTTCCAACTTAAGCCATAACTTCTACCCTCACATAACAAATTCTCACCTAAGAGACCAAAGTCTCCCCTCAGAGACTCACTTCTCCCCTCAGAGATTCACTTCTCCCCTCAGAGAATCACTTCCCCAATTACAAACTAAGATCTCCACACAGGAACCAATTTCCCTCTCAAACTCCATGTTTTGCACTCAGACACTACCATCTATACATAGAGACCATGTTCCCAACTTAAGCAATAACTTCTCCCCTCAGAGACCAAATTCCCCCCTCACACACCAAATTCTCCCCTCAGGGAGTCAGTTCTCCACTCAGAGACTCCGTTCTACTCTCAGGGACCATATTCTCCCCTCAGAGACTCACTTCTCCCCTCAGAGAATCACTTCTCCCCTTAGAGAATCACTTCTCCCCTTAGAGAATCACTTCTCCCCTTAGAGAATCACTTCCACAATTACAAACTAAGATCTCCACACAGAAACCAATTTCCCTCTCAAACTCCATGTTTTCCACTCAGACACTACCATCTATACAGAGAGACCATGTTCCAAACTTAAACAATAACTTCTATCCGCAGAGATGAAATTCTCCCCTCAGAGACCAAATTCTCCCCTCACAGACCAAATTATTCCCCTCACAGACCAAATTCTCCCCTCAGGGAGTCAGTTCTCCACTCAGAGACTCCGTTTTACCCTCAGGATCCATATTCTCCCCTCAGAGAATCACTTCTCCCCTCAGAGAATAAGTTCCCCACTCAGAGACTCAATTCCCCAATTACAAACTAAGATCTCCACACAGAAACCTATTCTCCCCTCAGAGACCCCATATTTTCAGCTCAGAGACAACAATCTGCACTCAGATATCAACTTCTCAACTCAAGCAATACCTCCTCCCCTCAGAGAACAAATTCTCCCCTCAGAGAACAAATTCTCCCCTCAGAGACTCACTTCCCCACTCAGGGACTCACTTCTCCCCTCAGGGACTCACTTCTCCCCTCAGGGACTCACTTCTCCCCTCAGGGACTCACTTCTCCCCTCAGGGACTCACTTCCCCAATTACAAACTAAGATCTCCACACAGAAACCAATTTCCCTCTCAAACTCCATGTTTTGCACTCAGACGCTACCATCTATACATAGAGACCATGTTCCCAACATAAGCAATAACTTCTCCCCTCAGAGACCAAATTCTCCCCTCAGAGAACAAATTCTCCCCTCACAGACAAAATTCTCCCCTCAGGGAGTCACTTCTCCACTCAGAGACTCCGTTCTACTCTCAGGGACTATATTCTCCCCTCAGAGACTCACTTCTCCCCTCAGAGACTCACTTCTCCCCTCAGAGACTCACTTCTCCCCTCAGAGACTCACTTCCCCAATTACAAACTAAGATCTCCACACAGAAACCAATTTCCCTCTCAAACTCCATGTTTTGCACTCAGACACTACCATCTATACATAGAGACCATGTTCCCAACTTAAGCAATAACTTCTCCCCGCAGTGACCAAATTCTCCCCTCAGAGACCAAATTCTCCCCTCAGAGACCAAATTCTCCCCTCAGAGACCAAATTCTCCCCTCACACACCAAATTCTCCCCTCACACACCAAATTCTCCCCTCACACACCAAATTCTCCCCTCACACACCAAATTCTCCCCTCAGGGAGTCAGTTCTCCACTCAGAGACTCCGTTCTACTCTCAGGGACCATATTCTCCCCTCAGAGACTAAGTTCCCCACTCAGAGACTCAATTCCCCAATTACAAACTAAGATCTCCACACAGAAACCAATTCTCCCCACAGAGACCCCATATTTTCAACTTAGAGACTACAATCTGCACTAAGAGATCAACTTCTCAACTCAAGCAATACCTCCTCCCCTCAGAGACCACCTTCTCCCCTCAGAGACTCACTTCTCCCCTCAGAGAATCACTTCTTCACCTCTGAGACTCACTTCTCCAGTCAGAGACTCAGTTCCCCAATTACAAACTAAGATCTCCACACAGAAACCAATTTCCCTCTCAAACTCCATGTTTTGCACTCAGACACTACCATCTATACATAGAGACCATGTTCCCAACTTAAACAATAACTTCTCCCCTCACAGACCAAATTCTCCCCTCACAGACCAAATTCTCCCCTCAGGGAGTCAGTTCTCCACTCAGAGTCTCCGTTTCACCCTCAGAATCCATATTCTCGCCTCAGAGACCCCATATTTTCAGCTCAGAGACTACAATCTGCACACGGAGATCATCTTCTCAAATCAAGCAATACCTCCTCCCCTCAGAAACTCACTTCTCCCCACAGAGACTCACTTCTCCCCTCAGAGAATAAGTTCCCCACTCAGAGACTCAATTCCCCAATTACAAACTACGATCTCCACACAGAAACAAATTCTCCCCTCAGAGACTACATATATTTAACTCAGAGTCTACAATGTGCACTAAGATATCAACTTCTCAACTCAAGCAATACCTCCTCCCCTCAGAGACTCACTTCTCCCCTCAGAGAATCACTTCTCCCCTTAGAGAATCACTTCCACAATTACAAACTAAGATCTCCACACAGAAACCAATTTCCCTCTCAAACTCCATGTTTTCCACTCAGACACTACCATCTATACAGAGAGACCATGTTCCAAACTTAAACAATAACTTCTATCCGCAGAGATGAAATTCTCCCCTCAGAGACCAAATTCTCCCCTCACAGACCAAATTATTCCCCTCACAGACCAAATTCTCCCCTCAGGGAGTCAGTTCTCCACTCAGAGACTCCGTTTTACCCTCAGGATCCATATTCTCCCCTCAGAGAATCACTTCTCCCCTCAGAGAATAAGTTCCCCACTCAGAGACTCAATTCCCCAATTACAAACTAAGATCTCCACACAGAAACCTATTCTCCCCTCAGAGACCCCATATTTTCAGCTCAGAGACAACAATCTGCACTCAGATATCAACTTCTCAACTCAAGCAATACCTCCTCCCCTCAGAGAACAAATTCTCCCCTCAGAGAACAAATTCTCCCCTCAGAGACTCACTTCCCCACTCAGAGACTCACTTCTCCCCTCAGGGACTCACTTCTCCCCTCAGGGACTCACTTCTCCCCTCAGGGACTCACTTCTCCCCTCAGGGACTCACTTCTCCCCTCAGGGACTCACTTCCCCAATTACAAACTAAGATCTCCACACAGAAACCAATTTCCCTCTCAAACTCCATGTTTTGCACTCAGACGCTACCATCTATACATAGAGACCATGTTCCCAACATAAGCAATAACTTCTCCCCTCAGAGACCAAATTCTCCCCTCAGAGAACAAATTCTCCCCTCACAGACAAAATTCTCCCCTCAGGGAGTCACTTCTCCACTCAGAGACTCCGTTCTACTCTCAGGGACTATATTCTCCCCTCATGGACTCACTTCTCCCCTCAGAGACTCACTTCTCCCCTCAGAGACTCACTTCTCCCCTCACAGACTCAGTTCTCCCCTCAGAGACTCACTTCTCCCCTCAGAGACTCACTTCTCCCCTCAGAGACTCACTTCTCCCCTCAGAGACTCACTTCCCCAATTACAAACTAAGATCTCCACACAGAAAACAATTTCCCTCTCAAACTCCATGTTTTGCACTCAGACACTACCATCTATACATAGAGACCATGTTCCCAACTTAAGCAATAACTTCTCCCCTCACAGACCAAATTCTCCCCTCACAGACCAAATTCTCCCCTCACAGACCAAATTCTCCCCTCACAGACCAAATTCTCCCCTCAGGGAGTCCGTTCTCCACTCAGAGACTCCGTTCTACTCTCAGGGACCATATTCTCCCCTCAGAGACTAAGTTCCCCACTCAGAGACTCAATTCCCCAATTACAAACTAAGATCTCCACACAGAAACCAATTCTCCCCACAGAGACCCCTTATTTTCCACTTAGAGACTACAATCTGCACTCAGAGATCAACTTCTCAGCCCAAGCAATACCTCCTCCCCTCAGAGACTCACTTCTCCCCTCAGAGACTCACTTCTCCCCTCAGAGACTCACTTCCCCAATTACAAACTAAGATCTCCACACAGAAACCAATTCTCCCCTCAGAGACTACAATCTGCACTCAGAGATCAACTTCTCAACTCAAGCAATACCTCCTCCCCTCAGAGACTCACTTCTCCCCTAAGAGACACACTTCTCCAATTACAAACTATGATCTCCACACAGAAACCAATTTCCCTCTCAAACTCCATGTTTTGCACTCAGAGACTACCATCTCCACTTAGAGACCATGTTCCCAACTTAAACAATAACTTCTCCCCTCAGAGACCAAATTCACCCCTCAGAGACCAAATTCTACCCTCAGGGAGACAGTTCTCCCCTCAGAGAATCCGTTCTACCCTCAGGGACCATATTCTTCCCTCAGAGAATAAGTTCCCCACTCAGAGACTCAATTCCCCAATTACAAACTAAGATCTCCACACCGAGACCAATTCTCCCCTCAGAGAACCCAAATTTTCCACTTAGAGACTACAATCTGCACTTAGAGATCAACTTCTCAACCCAAGCAATACCTCCTCCCCTCAGAGGCTCACTTCTCCCCTCAGAGACTCACTTCTCCCCTCAGACACTCAGTTCACCAATTACAAACTATGATCTCCACATAGAAACCAATTTCCCTCTCAAACTCCATGTTTTGCACTCAGACGCTACCATCTATACATAGAGACCATGTTCCCAACATAAGCAATAACTTCTCCCCTCAGAGACCAAATTCTCCCCTCACAGACCAAATTCTCCCCTCACAGACAAAATTCTCCCCCCACAGACAAAATTCTCCCCTCACAGACAAAATTCTCCCCTCACAGACAAAATTCTCCCCTCACACACCAAATTCTCCCCTCACAGACCAAATTCTCCCCTCTCAGAACAAATTCTCCCCTCACACACCAAATTCTCCCCTCACAGACAAAATTCTCCCCTCAGGGAGTCAGTTCTCCACTCAGAGACTCCGTTCTACTCTCAGGGAACATATTCTCCCCTCAGAGAATAAGTTCCCCACTCAGAGACTCAATTCCCCAATTACAAACTAAGATCTCCACACAGAAACCAATTCTCCCCTCAGAGAACCCATATTTTCAGCTCAGAGACTACAATCTGCACTCAGAGATCAACTTCTCAACTCAAGCAATACCTCCTCCCCTCAGAGACTCACTTCTCCCCTCAGAGAACAAATTCTCCCCTCAGAGACTCACTTCTCCCCTCAGAGACTCACTTCTCCCCTCAGAGAACAAATTCTCCCCTCATGGACTCACTTCTCCCCTCAGAGACTCACTTCTCCCCTCAGAGACTCACTTCCCCAATTACAAACTAAGATCTCCACACAGAAACCAATTTCCCTCTCAAACTCCATGTTTTGCACTCAGACACTACCATCTATACATAGAGACCATGTTTCGAACTTAAGCAATAACTTCTCCCCTCACAGACCAAATTCTCCCATCAGGGAGTCAGTTCTCCACTCAGAGACTCCGTTTTACCCTCAGAATCCATATTCTCCCCTCAGAGAATCACTTCTCCCCTCAGAGAATACGTTCCCCACTCAGAGACTCAATTCCCCAATTACAAATTAAGATCTAAACACAGAAACCTATTCTCCACTCAGAGACCCCATATTTTCAGCTCAGAGACTACAATCTGCACTCAGAGATCAACTTCTCAACTCAAGCAATACCTCCTCCCCTCAGAGACTCACTTCTCCCCGCAGAGAATAAGTTCCCCACTCAGAGACTCAATTCCCAAATTACAAACTAAGATCTCCACACAGAAACCAATTCTCCCTTCAGAGACCCCATATTTTTAACTCAGAGACTACAATCTGCACTAAGAGATCAACTTCTCAACTCAAGCCATACCTCCTCCCCTCAGAGACTCACTTCTCCCCTCAGAGAATCACTTCTCCCCTCAGAGAATCACTTCCACAATTACAAACTATGATCTCCACACAGAAACCAATTTCCCTCTCAAACTCCATGTTTTGCACTCGGACACTACCATCTATACATAGAGACCATGTTCCAAACTTAAACAATAACTTCTCCCCTCAGAGATGAAATTCTCACCTCAAAGACCCAATTCTCCCCTCACAGAACAACTTCTCCCCTCAGGAAGTCAGTTCTCCACTCAGAGACTCCGTTCTACTCTCAGGGACCATATTCTGCCTTCAGAGACTAAGTTCCCCACTCAGAGACTCAATTCCCCAATTAAAAACTAAGATCTCCACACAGAAACCAATTCACCCCTCAGACACCCCATATTATCAACTTAGAACTACAATCTGCACTCAGAGCTCAATTTCTCAAGCCAAGCAATACCTTCTCCCCTCAGAGACTCACTTCCCAAATTACAAACTAAGATCTCCACACAGAAACCAATTTCCCTCTCAAACTCCATGTTTTGCACTCAGACAATACCATCTCTACTTAGAGACCATGTTCCCAACTTAAGCAATAACTTCTCCCCTCAGAGACCAAATTCTCCCCTCAGAGACCAAATTCTCCCCTCACAGACCAAATTCTCCCCTCACAGACCAAATTCTCCCCTCAGAGACCAAATTCTCCCCTCAGAGACCAAATACTCCCCTCACAGACCAAATTCTCCCCTCAGGGAGTCAGTTCTCCACTCAGAGACTCCGTTCTACTCTCAAGGAACAATATTCTCCCCTCAGAGAATAAGTTCCCCACTCAGAGACTCACTTCCGAACTTACAAACTAAGATCTCCACACAGAAACCAATTTCCCTCTCAAACTCCATGTTCTGCACTCAGACACTACCATCTATACATGGAGACCATGTTCCCAACTTAAGCAATAACTTCTATACTCAGAGACCAAATTCTCCCCTCACAGACCAAATTCTCCCCTCACAGACCAAATTCTCCCCTCACAGAACAAATTCTCCACTCAGGAAGTCAGTTCTCCACTGAGAGACTCCGTTCTACTCTCAGGGACCATATTCTCCCCTCAGAGACTCACTTCTCCCCTCAGAGAATAAGTTCCCCACTCAGAGACTCAATTCCCCAATTACAAACTAAGATCTCCACACAGAAACCAATTCTCCCCTCAGAGACACCATATTTTCAACTCAGAGACTACAATCTGCACTAAGAGATCAACTTCTCAACTCAAGCAATACCTCCTCCCCTCAGAGACTCACTTCTCCCCTCAGAGACTCACTTCTCCCCTCAGAGACTCACTTCCCCAATTACAAACTAAGATCTCCACACAGAAACCAATTTCCCTCTCAAACTCCATGTTTTGCACTCAGACACTACCATCTATACATAGAGACCATGTTCCCAACTTAAACAATAACTTCTCCCCTCAGAGATCAAACTCTCACCTCTGAGACCAAATTCTCCCCTCACACACCAAATTCTCCCCTCACACACCAAATTCCCTCCTCACACACCAAATTCTCCCCTCACACACCAAATTCTCCCCTCAGGGAGTCAGTTCTCCACTCAGAGACTCCGTTCTACTCTCAGGGACCATATTCTCCCCTCAGAGAATAAGTTCCCCACTCAGAGACTCAATTCCCCAATTACAAACTAAGATCTCCACACAGAAACCAATTCTCCCCTCAGAGACCCCATATTTTCAGCTCAGAGACTACAATCTGCACTCAGAGATCAACTTCTCAACTCAAGCAATACCTCCTCCCCTCAGAGAACAAATTCTCCCCTCAGGGACTCACTTCTCCCCTCAGGGACTCACTTCTCCCCTCAGGGACTCACTTCTCCCCTCAGGGACTCACTTCTCCCCTCAGGGACTCACTTCTCCCCTCAGAGACTCACTTCTCCCCTCAGAGACTCACTTCTCCCCTCAGAGACTCACTTCCCCAATTACAAACTAAGATCTCCACACAGAAACCAATTTCCCTCTCAAACTCCATGTTTTGCACTCAGACACTACCATCTATACTTAGAGACCATGTTCCCAACTTAAGCAATAACTTCTCCCCTCACACACCAAATTCTCCCCTCACACACCAAATTCTCCCCTCACACACCAAATTCTCCCCTCAGGGAGCCAGTTCTCCACTCAGAGACTCCGTTCTACTCTCAGGGACCATATTCTCCCCTCAGAGTAAGTTCCCCACTCAGAGACTCAATTCCCCAATTACAAACTAAGATCTCCACACAGAAACCAATTTCCCTCTCAAACTCCATGTTTTGCACTCAGACACTACTATCTCTACTTAGAGACCATGTTCCCAACTTAAGCAATAACTTCTATACTCAGAGACCAAATTCCCCCCTCACAGACCAAATTCTCCCGTCACAGACCAAATTCTCCACTCACAGACCAAATTCTCCCCTCAGGAATTCAGTTCTACACTCAGAGACTCTGTTCTACTCTCAGGGACCATATTCTCCCCTCAGAGACTCACTTCTCCCCTCAGAGAATAAGTTCCCCACTCAGAGACTCAATTCCCCAATTACAAACTAAGATCTCCACACAGAAACCAATTCTCCCCTCAGAGACCCCATATTTTCAACTCAGAGACTACAATCTACACTAAGAGATCAACTTCTCAACTCAAGCAATACCTCCTCCCCTCAGAGACTCACTTCTCCCCTCAGAGACTCACTTCTCCCCTCAGAGACTCACTTCCCCAATTACAAACTAAGATCTCCACACAGAAAACAATTTCCCTCTCAAAATCCATGTTTTGCACTCAGACACTACCATCTCTACTTAGAGACCATGTTCCCAACTTAAGCAATAACTTCTATGCTCAGAGACCAAATTCCCCCCTCACAGACCAAATTCTGCCCTCACAGACCAAATTCTCCACTCAGGGAGTCCGTTCTCCACTCAGAGACTCCGTTCTACTCTCAGGGACCATATTCTCCCCTCAGAGACTCAATTCCCCAATTACAAACTAAGATCTCCACACAGAAACCAATTCTCCCCTCAGAGACCCCATATTTTCTGCTCAGAGACTACAATCTGCACTCAGAGATCAACTTCTCAACTCAAGCAATACCTCCTCCCCTCAGAGAACAAATTCTCCCCTCAGAGAAAAAATTCTCCCCTCAGAGACTCACTTCCCCCCTCAGGGACTCACTTCTCCCCTCAGAGACTCACTTCCCCAATTACAAACTAAGATCTCCACACAGAAACCAATTTCCCTCTCAAACTCCATGTTTTGCACTCAGACGCTACCATCGATACATAGAGACCATGTTCCCAACTTAAGCAAAAACTTCTCCCCTCAGAGACCAA
Organism: Ara ararauna; assembly: GCA_028858755.1. NCBI lineage: Eukaryota > Metazoa > Chordata > Aves > Psittaciformes > Psittacidae > Ara > Ara ararauna. The sequence goes on from CM054378.1 coordinate 1,399,841, forward strand.
ATTCTCCCCTCACAGACCCAATTCTCCCCTCACAGAACAAATTCCCCCCTCAGGGAGTTAGTTCTCCACTCAGAGATTCCGTTCTACTCTCAGGGACCATATTCTCCCCTCAGAGAATAAGTTCCCCACTCAGAGACTCAATTCCCCAATTACAAACTAAGATCTCCACACAGAAACCAATTTCCTTCTCAAACTCCATGTTTTGCACTCAGACACTACCATCTCTACTTAGAGACCATGTTCCCAACTTAAGCAATAACTTCTCCCCTCAGAGACCAAATTCCCCCCTTACAGACCAAATTCTCCCCTCACACACCAAATTCTCCACTCACAGACCAAATTCTCCACTCAGGAATTCGGTTCTCCACTCAGAGACCGTTCTACTCTCAGGGACCATATTCTCCCCTCAGAGAATCACTTCTCCCCTCAGAGAATAAGTTCCCCACTCAGAGAATCAATTCCCCAATTACAAACTAAGATCTCCACACAGAAACCAATTCTCCCCTCAGAGACCCCATATTTTCAACTCAGAGACTACAATCTGCACTAAGAGATCAACTTCTCAACTCAAGCAATACCTCCTCCCCTCAGACACTCACTTCTCCCCTCAGAGACTCACTTCCCCAATTACAAACTAAGATCTCTACACAGAAACCAATTTCCCTCTTAAACTCCATGTTTTGCACTCAGAAACTACAATCTGCACTTAGAGAAAAAGTTCCCAACTTAAGCATTAACTTCTCCCCTCAGAGACCAAATTCTCCCCTCAGAGACTCTGTTCTACTCTAAGACACCAAATTCTGCCCTCAGAGACCAAATTCACCCCTCAGAGACCAAATTCACCCCTCAGAGAACAACTTCTCTCCTCAGAGTCTCAGTTACACAATTGCAAACTAATATATCCACACAAAAACCAATTTTCCCCTCAGAGACCCCCTATTTTCCAGTCGGAGACTACAATCTGCACTCAGAGATCAACTTCTCAACTCAAGGAATACCTTCTCCCCTCAGAGACCATATTCTCCTCTCAGAGACTCAGATCCCCACTCAGAGACTCAATTCCCCAATTACAAACTAAGATCTCCACACAGAAACCAATTCTCCTCTCAAACACCATGTTTTTTACTCAGTCTACAATCTCCACTCAGAGACAAACTTCTCAACTTAAGTAAGAACTTTTCCCCTCTGAGACTCACTTCTCCCCTCAGACAATCTGTTCCCCAATTACAAATTAAGATCTCCACACAGAAAACAGTTTCCCTCTCAAACACCATGTTTTCCTCTCAGAGAGCACAATCTCCACTTAGAGACCAAGTTCCCAACTCAAGCAATATCATTCTCCCCTCAGAGACCAAATTCTCCCCTCAGAGTAAATTCTCCTCTCAGAGACCAAATTCCCCCCTCAAAGACTCACTTCTCCCCTCAGAGACTCAGTTCCACAATTACAAACTAAGATCTCCACACAGAAACCAATTTCCCTCTCAAACTCCATGTTTTGCACTCAGACACTACCATCTATACATAGAGACCATGTTCCCAACTTAAGCAATAACTTCTCCCCTCAGAGACCAAATTCTCCCCTCACACACCAAATTCTCCCCTCACACACCAAATTCTCCCCTCAGGGAGTCAGTTCTCCACTCAGAGACTCCGTTCTACTCTCAGGGACCATATTCTCCCCTCAGAGAATAAGTTCCCCACTCAGAGACTCACTTCCCCAATTACAAACTAAGATCTCCACACAGAAACCAATTTCCCTCTCAAACTCCATGTTTTGCACTCAGAGACTACCATCTCTACTTAGAGACCATGTTCCCAACTTAAGCAATAACTTCTATACTCAGAGACCAAATTCCCCCCTCACAGACCAAATTCTCCCCTCAGGAATTCAGTTCTCCACTCAGAGACTCCGTTCTACTCTCAGGGACCATATTCTCCCCTCAGAGACTCAATTCCCCAATTACAAACTAAGCTCTCCACACAGAAACCAATTCTCCCCTCAGAGACCCCATATTTTCAGCTCAGAGACTACAATCTGCACTCAGAGATCAACTTCTCAACTCAAGCAATACCTCCTCCCCTCAGAGAACAAATTCTCCCCTCAGAGAAAAAATTCTCCCCTCAGAGACTCACTTCCCCCCTCAGGGACTCACTTCTCCCCTCAGAGACTCACTTCTCCCCTCAGAGACTCACTTCCCCAATTACAAACTAAGACCTCCACACAGAAACCAATTTCCCTCTCAAACTCCATGTTTTGCACTCAGACACTACCATCTATACATAGAGACCATGTTCCCAACTTAAGCAATAACTTCTCCCCTCAGAGACCAAATTCTCCCCTCACAGACCCAATTCTCCCCTCACAGAACAAATTCCCCCCTCAGGGAGTTAGTTCTCCACTCAGAGATTCCGTTCTACTCTCAGGGACCATATTCTCCCCTCAGAGAATAAGTTCCCCACTCAGAGACTCAATTCCCCAATTACAAACTAAGATCTCCACACAGAAACCAATTCTCCCCTCAGAGACCCCATATTTTCAGCTCAGAGACTACAATCGGCACTCAGAGATCAACTTCTCAACTCACGCAATACCTCCTCCCCTCAGAGAACAAATTCTCCCCTCAGGGACTCACTTCTCCCCTCAGAGACTCACTTCTCCCCTCATGGACTCACTTCTCCCCTCAGGGACTCACATCCCCAATTACAAACTAAGATCTCCACACAGAAACCAATTTCCCTCTCAAACTCCATGTTTTGCACTCAGACACTGCCATCTATACATAGAGACCATGTTCCCAACTTAAGCAATAACTTCTCCCCTCACAGACCAAATTCTTCCCTCACACACTAAATTCTCCCCTCACACACCAAATTCTCCCCTCACACACCAAATTCTCCCCTCAGGGAGTCAGTTCTCCACTCAGAGACTCCGTTTTACCCTCAGAATCCATATTCTCGCCTCAGAGACTCACTTCTCCCCTCAGAGAATAAGTTCCCCACTCAGAGACTCAATTCCCCAATTACAAACTAAGATCTCCACACAGAAACCAATTTCCCTCTCAAACTCCATGTTTTGCACTCAGACACTACCATCTATACATAGAGACCATGTTCCCAACTTAAACAATAACTTCTCCCCTCAGAGATCAAACTCTCCCCTCAGAGACCAAATTCTCCCCTCACAGACCAAATTCTCCCCTCACAGACCAAATTCTCCCCTCACAGACCAAATTCTCCCCTCACACACCAAATTCTCCCCCTCAGGGAGTCAGTTCTCCACTCAGAGACTCCGTTTTACCCTCAGAATCCATATTCTCCCCTCAGAGACTCACTTCTCCCCTCAGAGAATAAGTTCCCCACTCAGAGACTCAATTCCCCAATTACAAACTAAGATCTCCACACAGAAACCAATTCTCCCCTCAGAGACCACATATTTTCAGCTCAGAGACTACAATCTGCACTCAGAGATCAACTTCTCAACTCAAGCAATACCTCCTCCCCTCAGAGAACAAATTCTCCCCTCATAGACTCACTTCTCCCCTCAGGGACTCACTTCTCCCCTCAGGGACTCACTTCTCCCCTCAGGGACTCACTTCTCCCCTCAGAGACTCACTTCCCCAATTACAAACTAAGATCTCCACACAGAAAACAATTTCCCTCTCAAACTCCATGTTTTGCACTCAGACACTACCATCTATACATAGAGACCATGTTCCCAACTTAAACAATAACTTCTATCCTCAGAGACCAAATTCTCCCCTCACAGACCAAATTCTCCCCTCACAGACCAAATTCTCCCCTCAGGGAGTCAGTTCTCCACTCAGAGACTCCGTTTTACCCTCAGAATCCATATTCTCCCCTCAGAGACTCACTTCTCCCCTCAGAGACTCACTTCTCCCCTCAGAGACTCACTTCCCCAATTACAAACTAAGATCTCCACACAGAAACTAATTTCCCTCTCAAACTCCATGTTTTGCACTCAGACACTACCATCTATACATAGAGACCATGTTCCCAACTTAAACAATAACTTCTCCCCTCAGAGACCAAATTCTCCCCTCACAGACCAAATTCTCCCCTCAGAGACCAAATTCTCCCCTCAGAGACCAAATTCTCCCCTCAGAGACCAAATTCTACCCTCAGGGAGACAGTTCCCCCCTCAGAGACTCCGTTCTACCCTCATTGACCATATTCTCCCTTCAGAGACTCAGTTCCCCACTCAGAGACTCAATTCCCCAATTACAAACTAAGATCTCCACACAGAAACCAATTCTCCCCTCAGAGACCCCATATTTTCCACTTAGAGACTACAATCTGCACTCAGAGATCAACTTCTCAACCCAAGCAATACCTCCTCCCCTCAGAGACTCACTTCTCCCCTCAGAGACACACTTCTCCAATTACAAACTATGATTTCCACACAGAAACCAATTTCACTCTCAAACTCCATGTTTTGCACTCAGACACTACCATCTATACATAGAGACCATGTTCCCAACTTAAGCAAAAACTTTTCCCCTCTGAGACTCAGTTCCCTCCTCAGAGGACAAATTCTCCCCTCAGAGACTCCCTTCTCCTCTCAGAGACTCACTTCTCCCCTCAGACAACAAATTCTCCCCTCAGAGACTCCGTTCTCCCTACAGAGAGTGTGCAGTTGACTGCTCGGCCCCTGGCCTTTGCAGGCCTTCGGTTCTCTCCTTTAAGCCCCGCTGTCGCCTAGATGGCACAACAAAAGGGATGTTTCTCATTTCAGAAAAATTACAAGACACGCAATCAGTTGCCGCTTCAGGCTCCGCAGCAAAGCTCACCTTGCTCGAGTCAGCTCTGGGGCAGAGATCTCCCTTCGCTCCTCCCTCCGCACCTCCAAATCAAAAACAATCACCCGGTCACAAGCCAGACAGAAAAATCAGGCTTCCCCTCCTACCCACACAACAAGTTTCCCCACCTGCTAACAGCGCTCTGCTCAACCTTCCGACATCAGCCTCCGACACCTTCTGACGCAGCTCGCCCTCTGCAACAACACCTCGGCGTTATTCACCGCAAAGCCAAAAGAAATGATGAATCGCGCTCTAACTCTCAGGCCTCACACACTTACACCGAGACACAGCCTGAAAGGCACACCCAAACTGACACCCAGACGCTCTGCCTCTGCCATTGACTCCAGAGAAACTATCACACCCATTCCCAAGCAGACTCTTGGGCCCGCACCCACTCAAGGCGAGTTTATTCCCAGAGCCACCACTAAACGCGAGCCTAGTTCCAGAGCTCTTCTGTCCATTGCTACGGATGGGATCGTCAAGAGTAGACAGCTACCCTGGGATTCTGAAAACCCATCACCCCTGTTCCAGAGTTTCAGGATTCCCGGGGAGAGAAAACCAGAGACAAATAGAGAATTCTGCACTAGTTGATTCAGGTAGGAAACTCTCGAGAGAGAGCAGTAAAGGACACAGTAAAGTACGGTTCTGAGGCTTGCTTCTCTGACTAAGCCCAAGGACCCTGCAAAGACCTTCAGGAAACCAGCTCCGAGAATCATCACGGCAACGCAGGGCGGCAGGCTCAACCTGAGCGGGCGTCCCCGCGGAGACAACGTTGACCTGGGTGGGGTGAGCTTCTGCCTCCCTCACATCGCACGAGGCTCGGGCTTTCATCCTCACAAAAATGCACACTCTTTCTGACGCAGGGGGCCGGCCTACGTCACAACAAGTGGCTAGCAGGATCTACAAAGGTCTGCGAGGGTCAGGCCTTTTCCAGGCACTTCTAAAGCACAACTTTCTGGGGAGCAATCAAAGCTGCGCTTGTTGGCAAGCATCCAAAGGAGAACGCTCCGGACAGGAGCCAAAGAGGACAAACACCGCTTACCTTTCCTGGCCTCTTTCACCAGCGACCATTATCCATTAGCCCTGACACAACACCCCAGACCTAAGCCCCGCAAATCTCACCTTTTCATCCGGGCATTTAATACTGAGGCACTAGCTTCACGACACCTCACCGTTCCCTCCCAGGCACCTCCAACCACGCGCACGACATTCGACCCTCGTGCCACAAAACCGCCTTAGCTTCTCACAGCCCGCCTCAGGGTGCAGCTTCACGCCTCCCAGCTAGGATGCGACACCTGAAAAGGAAACGGAAAGAGATGCAAGCTGACGCAGGGCCCAAAGAGGAAGCCCCCCTGGGGCAATACCCATCCCCTGCTTCAGTACATTACCTACTCAGTGGCCAGGCCTCCCGTATTTCTGCCAGCTACATCCGGGCCTCTACCTCCCCGGGAAAACACACGCAACTCTTGCCGCCTTCAGCTACTTCAAGCCTCTGCACCTAGAGCCGCTGCTCCAGCCGCCTACTCACTTCTCACATTCATCAGCAAGGTGGGCGCACACAGGCAGGTCTGTGAAAATGGACGTAGACAACGGAGCTGCACAGGACATCTGGAGCCAGGACCCAAAAGACAACTGACCTGAAGACTCTGGGCCAAAAGCCTCATCTACACTTCAACTGTCTCAAGGAAGAAAAGCTCAAGTTCAAGAGGAAGCCGCTCCCTTCCCCTGCCCAAAGAGACCAGTTCTTTCAGAGCCTCTGTCCCGCACTCGCCTTCAATCCCTTTCCGGACGCTCACTAAGGCCACTCTTTCACCTCACCTTTCAGATGGGCAATGGTGTAAAGCCATCCCTTAGAAAAACCTCTTCTCACCTAACTGGGATATGCCTTCAGTAGCCACATTCCTCCTCATCACCTGAAAAACAAAACAGGAATGGTCCAGAGGTCATCACTACCTGGTCCAAAGGTGACCTTTGCCACAACTCCTCCTGCTCAGAACAGCCACAGGGTTGCACTTAGCTCAGAACCACCACCAAGTGGAACACCTAAACAACAAAAAAAAGAGAAATATTAAAAACCCCACCTACATAAAGATATGTACTACTGCATGCACTAGTGAGTCATGACATGGACTGAGGTCTTAATTCACACAAGACCATTTGAGAAGAACCCCAAAAACCCAACAGCAGAAAAAAACCACAAAGCTATAACTCCACACACCCCAAAACACCAACACCAAAATTCCCCTGAGGAAAGCCAAGCACTGAATGAGTTCCCTGCTGAACGCCTGCGCCTCATATACCCCAGGACCCAGCCACAAACCCTCCCTCAAAGCCCCGGCTCAAGGGCGGGGCAAGCCACCACCTCGGACACAACCAACCTGAGAAGCCACAACCTGATCTGTTCCCTATCTGACTCTGCCTCTCTGCCTTTAGCTTCCGGGCTCTCATTCTCTGCTTCAGGCTCCCCTTCAAAACTCAAAAGCCACGCTGTCTCCCTTTAAAACAGATTGGCTCAGGCACATACATTCACACCGCACACCGACTATGAACAAGACTCATTCGGGCTCAGTCTCGTAGGAACCGGCTCACACATTCACACAAACCTCACATAGAAGCACACACAGACTCAACCTGACTCAGATTAGCTAACTCAGCCTGAGGCGGAGAGTCTGTGCCTCATACTGTGGATGATTTCCTGTGTCTCTAACTCTCTGGGTCACACACACTAACTCACACTCGGCCTGGAGACACTACGAGCAAGAAATGCTTGCCGAGACCCTCTGGCTCAGACTCTCTATCCTAATCCACACACGCAACCCGCTTACCTCCTCACAGCCCTCCACCTCTCCCAAGCTGGCCGCGGCACCTGAAAAAGAAACGGACAGCAGACTCACGCCCAGAGAGGGAGCAAAGCTGCTCGCCTCCCGCAGCAAGCCCCATCTCCCTCTCTCGCCACTTGACTGCTCGGCCCCTGGCCTTTGCAGGCCTTCGGTTCTCTCCTTTAAGCCCCGCTGTCCCCTAGATGGGACAACAAAAGGGATGTTTCTCGTTTCAGAAAAATTACAAGACACGCAATCAGTTGCCGCTTCAGGCTCCGCAGCAAAGCTCACCTTGCTCGAGTCAGCTCTGCGGCAGAGATCTCCCTTCGCTCCTCCCTCCGCACCTCCAAATCAAAAACAATCACCCGGTCACAAGCCAGACAGAAAAATCAGGCTTCCCCTCCTACCCACACAACAAGTTTCCCCACCTGCTAACAGCGCTCTGCTCAACCTTCCGACATCAGCCTCCGACACCTTCTGACGCAGCTCGCCCTCTGCAACAACAACTCGGCATTATTCACCGCAAAGCCAAAAGAAACGATGAATCGCGCTCTAACTCTCAGGCCTCACACACTTACACCGAGACACAGCCTGAAAGGCACACCCAAACTGACACCCAGATGCTCTGCCTCTGACATTGACTCCAGAGAAACTATCACACCCATTCCCAAGCAGACTCTCGGGCAAGCACCCATTAAGCTTATTCCCAGAGAATTCCAAAGACATATCGGAGTCTAACGCCAGGCCCTCGCCTGCCCTCGGGGGCCTAGAAGCGCAGCAAACTCAAACGACCATGGCCCTCCCAAAAAGCGACCCACTCCACAATACTTCTTCTTACCACCCTCACTCACATGAAGCACTCCTCTGACTTGGAACGTAGAGGGCGAGACCTGGAATGCAATACACAAATACTGAATCTCTTTGCCAAGTTTTTCTCAACTCGAAGCCACCGCCCCCCCACACAAACCCCTTACCTACTTACGGCTGCAATGGTAGCCCGGCGCAGCACCCCAAAAAACTACTGACCAAATGACTCAAAACAAAACCCCTACTCCGCTTTAAGCGCATAAACCTGGAAAAAAAAATGCCCGCTCCACTCTTAGGCAACGAGCATGAGCAATCACTAACTAAAAGACAAGCTCCAAGGAGCAGGCTGAGCACCTTTAAGTCAATAAGCGACGGGGAAGCGCCAACGCACAAAACAAGCGAGCGCACTCCGTAACACGGTCAAGGTGTGCCACCCTGACCCCTGGAGGACCACGCGATTAAGCGTCTCGCTTCTTTTTCCTCACCCCTGTGGTACGTTTAAAACCCGTTCCTGCTAGACTCCTATTGTCCCTCACCTCCCTGCTCCCACAAAGTAGGCCCTCAGCATTGTTTCCATAGTGCCTGCCGCAGACCTCTAGCCAGGCTTCCTGCTCACAACTCTCATGCTAGATACCTGTCTCTTTGCTGCATTTGCCCATTTTATCTTCATCATCTACAGTAAGGGAAGCAAAAACTAAACAAGAAAAATTGGGGGGGGGGGGGGAAGGGCAAACCAAAACTTCAGCCACACAACAGTTTGTAATCAGACAAACGGAAGACAAACACTGTTCTGGCTATCATTCTCACCACCACCATACCTGGCAACGCTTAGCTATTTCTGTAAGACCTTCCTGCCTCATCTTTAGCTCTGCAAACCTTTCCTCAACTGATCCTAAATTACTTCGGAATGCTTCACCAGGCTGCTCCTCCCCTGCAAGACTGAAAAATCTAGACACTAGTGAGCATTGCTCCGGGGATAAGGAAGTGATCCCCCTGCCCTTGTCATTGCCTCCCTGACTCACTGGAAACACGCTTAATAGACTTCACAAGGAACTGCACAGGACCTACAAGAAAAACTAAAACTGAAACCAATCGCAAAATTACATTCAACTGGTAGTCGCCCACCTCGCACAAAATCCTCCAAATCTTCAACAGTCCTCCTCACTGCAGCACTTGATTTCTCAGGACTGGGAGGCGACTCCACTAAAAGAAATGGAAACAGATGCAAACTGGCCAGAGCTAGAAAAAACTGCCTTTCCTGTGAAATTTCTAACCCCAGCTTGATTGTACAGGCTGCTCAGACACCAAGCGTCCAACAGGTATATCTGCTACACCCACCCTTGCATGCCACTTACAAAACAGCAACAGGAAATCACTTCAAGGACTTAAAATCAAGGAAGATTTACTACTTCTATAGCCACCTAGTCACTCTTCACATTAACCAGAGTACAACAGGAAAAAGTCAGCTCTGTGAAAATAAACTTGGAGAAAATACACCTACAGAGACAATTTACAACAATAACCTTGAAAAATAAGACACATAGACACTCTAAGGAACAAACCCGACGTACACTTGAACCTTCTCTAGTAAGAAAAGCAAAGGCAAAAACTACTCTGTTACCTTTCTCTCCCCAGAAAGACCAGCTTTTTAACAGCCACTATATCCCACACCAACCTTACCATTTTTTCTTACTCCTCATTAGACACAAGCATTCAGCCTAGTTTTCAAAAAAGCAGAGACCCAAAACCTTCTTTGAAAAAAAAAACTCTAACCATATAACATGAATGTTCCTTCAGGAGCCACAGTCTTCACCGCGAAATGCAAAAGCAAAGAGAAACAACGCACAGATAATACAAACATAGACCAAAAAAAACTTAGGCCACAACTCATGGAACTGAGAACAACCACAGGACTCCCCTTACTTGGAACACCACCAAATAAACCAGCACAACACCAAAAAGAGTTACAACAAAAAAAACCTCTCAATCCAAGCACACACAAACCCAAACATAACCAAACAACTTCCTATGAGACAAACCCATACCAAAAAAAAAACAACAAAAATCCAAAGCAAAAACAACTCCCCCAACCATCTTACCTGCAAGAGAGCCAAAGGCAAAATAACCCCACTGGTCTAAGGCTGTGCCTTATATAGCTCAGGCCCTAACCACAACCCCTCCCTCAGTGCCTTGGCTTGGGAGTGGGGCAAACCAGCAGGTGGGATAAAAGCACCTTGACAAGCCACACCTGGGTCTTTTTTCTATCTGGTTCTGGTTCCTTGGCTGCTCCCCAGCTTTAGTTTTTTGCCTTTCTTGCTCTGCCTTAGGCTCCCATTCAAAACTCACAGGCCAGACAGGCTCCCTCTCACACAGACTGGCCCATAATCATCCTCCCTTTCAGACCAAGCAGGCACTCTCTTTCTGAGGCTCTGGGCCTGAAACTCTGAAGCTCAGGCTCACATTCTAAATGCACAGACCCACAAAGGCCCCCTCTCACACCCACTGGCTCAGGCAAATACTCACATGCAAACTGTACAGACACTCTAGCTCAGACTTCGGCTCAATCTGACACTCACTGGCTCACACACCCACTCCAATCTCACCTTGAGACTAACACAGACTCCCTGGCTCAGACTCTCCCTCACTTTCTACCTGAAAAATGACTTTCGGGTGACTCAGAGAAGGCAAGCCATGCTTAGAAAACCCAAGGAGCAACCTATGTCCGGGTTTTGTCATTTTCAGAAAACTACAAGCACTCATTTTCATTAGTGTTCTGCAGGCGGTGCCCAGGTCACAAGCAAAGGATGGAAGACCTCCAAAGGCCAGTGGAGGAGCACTCAAGCTACTGGAGTGGCAGGTGGGACTTTCTGAGAGATGACACTAATTTCTCTACCCAAACAATAACCTATACATTCAGACAATAACTTCTTAACAGAGACCATAAGGCCTCCACTCAAAGTCTACGATCTCTGCTCGCACACTCAGTTCCCCACTCAGAGACTACATTCTTCACCCCGAGACTAACTTCTCAACTCAAACACTAAGTTCTAACATCAGAGAGTCAGACCCCAAATTACAAACTAAGATCTCCACACAGAAACCAATTCTCCTGTCAAACACCATGTTTTGCACTCAGAGACAAACTTCTCAACTCAAGCAATACCTCCTCCCCTCAGAGACCAAATTCTCCCCTCACAGACCAAATTCTCCCCTCAGAGAACCAGTTCTCTCCTCAAAGACCAAATTCAATTCTCACAGACTCAGTTCTCCCCTCAGAGAACACATTCTCCCCTCAGAGACCAAAATCTCTTCCCAGAGACCAAATTCTCCCCTCAGAGACTCACTTCTCCCCTCAGACACTCATTTCCCGAATTACAAACAAAGATCACCACACAGAAAACAATTCTCCCCTCAGAGACACCATATTTTCACTCAGAGATCAACTTCTCAACTCAAGCAAAACCTTCTCCCCTCAGAGAACATATTCTCCCCTCAGAGACTCAATTCCCCAATTACAAACTAAGATCTCCACACAGAAACCAATTCTCCACTGACAAACAACATGTTTTCTACTCACAGAATACAGCCTGCACTCAGAGACCACCTTATCAACTCAAGCAGTATCATCTGCCCTCAGAGACCATATTCTCCCCTCAGAGACTTACTTCTTCCCTCAGAGACTCACTCACTTCTCCCCTCAGAGACTCACTTCTCCCCTCAGAAACTCACTTCTCCCCTCAGAGACTCACTTCCCCAATTACAAACTAAGATCTCCACACAGAAACAAATTCTCCCCTCAGAGACCCCATAATTTCCAATCACAGAATACAATCAGGACTCAGATATCAACTTCCTAACTCAAGCAATACTTTCTCCCCTCAGAGACCATATACTCCCCTCAGAGACTCACTTCTCCCTTCAGAGACTCAGTTCTCCACTCAGAGAATCAGTTCACCAATTACAAACTAAGATCGCCACACAGAAACCAATTCTCCTCTCAAACACCATGTTTTTTACTCAGTCTACAATCTCCACTCAGAAACCAACTTCGCAACTTAAGCAGGAACTTCTCCTCTCTGAGACTCAGTTCTCCCCTCAGAGGACAAATTCTCACCGCAGAGACTCACTTCACCCCTCAGAGACTCACTTCACCCCTCAGAGACTCACTTCACCACTCAGAGACTCACTTCTCCCCTCAGACACTCAGTTCCCAAATTACAAACTAAGATCTCCACACAGAAACCAATTTCCCTCTCAAAATCCATGTTTTGCACTCAGAGACTACAATCTCTACTTAGAGACCAAGTTCCCAACTTAAACAAAAACTTCTAGCCTCAGAGACCAAATTCTCCCCACAGAGAAATCAATTCTCCCCTCAGAGACCATATTCTCCCACCAGAGTCTCACTTCTCCCCTCAGAGACTCACTTCTCCACACAGAGACTCAGTTCCCCAATTACAAACTAAGATCTCCACACAGAAACCAATTTCCCTCTCAAAGTCCATGTTTTCACTCAGAGACTACCATCTCTACTTAGAGACCAAGTTCTCTACTTAAGCAAAAACTTCTAGCCTCAGAGAACAAATTCTCCCCTCAGAGACTCACTTCTCCCCTCAGAGACTCAGTTCCCCAATTACAAACTAAGATCTCCACACAGAAACCAATTTCCCTCTCAAACTCCATGTTTTGCACTCAGAGACTACAATCCCCACTTAGAGACCAAGTTCCCAACTCAAGATATAACTTCTCCCCTCAGAGACCAAATTCATCCCTCAGAGTAAATTCTCCCCTCAGAGACCAAATTCTCCCCTCAGAGACTCACTTCTCCCCTCAGAGTCTCAGTTCCACAATTACAAACTAAGATCTCCACACAGAAACCAATTCTCCTCTCAAACACCATGTTTTTTACTCAGTCTACAATCTCCACTCAGAAACCAAATTCTCAACTTAAGCAAGAACTTTTCCCCTCTGAGAAACAGTTCTCCCCTCAGAGGAAAAATTCTCCCCTCAGAGACTCACTTCTCCCCTCAGAGGAAAAATTCTCCCTTCAGAGACTCACTTCTCCCCTCAGAGAATCACTTCTCCCTTCAGAGACTCAGTTCGCCAATCGCAAACTATGATCTCCACACAGAAACCAATTCTGCCCTGAGAGACAACATGTTTTGCACTCAGAGACTACAGCCTGCACTCATAGACCACCTTCTCAACTCAAGGAATATCATCTGCCCTCAGAGACTCAGGACTTTCCACAGAGACTCACTTCTCCCCTCAGAGACTGACTTCCCCAATTACAAACTATGATCTCCACACAGAAACCAATTTCCCTCTCAAAATCCATGTTTTGCACTCAGAGACTACCATCTCTACTTAGAGACCAAGTTCCCAACTTAAGCAATAACTTCTCCCCTCAGAGACCAAATTCACCCCTCAGAGAACAAATTCTACCCTCAGGGAGACAGTTCTCCCCTCAGAGACTCCGTTCTACCCTCAGGGACCATATTCTCCCCTCAGAGAATAAGTTCCCCACTCAGAGACTCAATTCCCCAATTACAAACTAAGATCTCCACACAGAAACCAATTTCCCTCTCAAACTCCATGTTTTGCACTCAGACACTACCATCTCTACTTAGAGACCATGTTCCCACCTTAAGCAATAACTTCTCCCCTCAGAGACCAAATTCTCCCCTCACAGACCAAATTCTCCCCTCACAGACCAAGTTCTCCCCTCACACACCAAATTCTCCCCTCACACACCAAATTCTCCCCTCACACACCAAATTCTCCCCTCACACACCAAATTCTCCCCTCACACACCAAATTCTCACCTCACACACCAAATTCTCCCCTCACACACCAAATTCACCCCTCACACACCAAATTCTCCCCTCAGGGAGTCAGTTCACCACTCAGAGACTCCGTTTTACCCTCAGGATCCATATTCTCCCCTCAGAGACTCACTTCTCCCCTCAGAGACTAAGTTCCCCTCTCAGAGACTCAATTCCCCAATTACAAACTAAGATCTCCACACAGAAACCAATTTTCCTCTCAAACTCCATGTTTTGCACTCAGACACTACCATCTATACATAGAGACAATGTTCCCAACTTAAACAATAACTTCTCCCCTCAGAGATCAAATTCTCACCTCAGAGACTAAATTCTCCCCTCACACACCAAATTCTCCCCTCACACACCAAATTCTCCCCTCACACACCAAATTCTCCCCTCACACACCAAATTCTCCCCTCACACACCAAATTCTCCCCTCAGGGAGTCAGTTCTCCACTCAGAGACTCCGTTCTACTCTCAGGGAACATATTCTCCCCTCAGAGACTCACTTCTCCCCTCAGAGAATAAGTTCCCCACTCAGAGACTCAATTCCCCAATTACAAACTAAGATCTCCACACAGAAACCAATTCTCCCCTCAGAGACCCCATATTTTCAGCTCAGAGACTACAATCTGCACTCAGAGATCAACTTCTCAACTCAAGCAATACCTCCTCCCCTCAGAGAACAAATTCCCCCCTCATAGACTCACTTCTCCCCTCAGGGACTCACTTCCCCCCTCAGGGACTCACTTCTCCCCTCAGGGACTCACTTCCCCCCTCAGGGACTCACTTCCCCAATTACAAACTATGATCTCCACACAGAAACCAATTTCCCTCTCAAACTCCATGTTTTGCACTCAGAGACAACCATCTCTACTTAGAGACCAAGTTCCCACCTTAAGCAATAATTTCTCCCCTCAGAGACCAAATTCTCCCCTCACAGACCAAATTCTCCCCTCACAGACCAAATTCTCCCCTCACACACCAAATTCTCCCCTCACACACCAAATTCTCCCCTCAGGGAGTCAGTTCTCCACTCAGAGACTCCGTTTTACACTCAGGATCCATATTCTCCCCTCAGAGACTCACTTCTCCCCTCAGAGAATAAGTTCCCCACTCAGAGACTCAATTCCCCAATTACAAACTAAGATCTCCACACAGAAACCAATTCTCCCCTCAGAGACCCCATATTTTCAGCTCAGAGACTACAATCTGCACTCAGAGATCAACTTCTCAACTCAAGCAATACCTCCTCCCCTCAGAGAACAAATTCTCCCCTCAGAGAACAAATTCTCCCCTCAGAGAACAAATTCTCCCCTCAGAGAACAAATTCTCCCCTCAGAGACTCGCTTCTCCCCTCAGGGACTCGCTTCTCCCCTCAGGGACTCGCTTCTCCCCTCAGGGACTCGCTTCCCCCCTCAGGGACTCGCTTCCCCCCTCAGAGACTCGCTTCCCCCCTCAGACACTCACTTCCCCCCTCAGACACTCACTTCCCCCCTCACACAATCACTTCCCCCCTCACACAATCACTTCCCCCCTCACACACTCACTTCCCCAATTACAAACTAAGATCTCCACAGAGAAACCAATATCCCTCTCAAACTCCATGTTTTGCACTCAGACACTACCATCTCTACTTAGAGACCATGTTCCCAACTTAAGCAATAACTTCTCCCCTCAGAGACCAAATTCACCCCTCAGAGACCAAATTCTACCCCCAGGGAGACAGTTCTCCCCTCAGAGACTCCGTTCTACCCTCAGGGACCATATTCTCCCCTCAGAGACTCACTTCTCCCCTCAGAGAATAAGTTCCCCACTCAGAGACTCAATTCCCCAATTACAAACTAAGATCTCCACACAGAAACCAATTCTCCTGACAGAGACCCCATATTTTCCACTTAGAGACTACAATCTGCACTCAGAGATCAACTTCTCAACTCAAGCAATACCTCCTCCCCTCAGAGACTCACTTCTCCCCTCAGAGACTCACTTCCCCCCTCAGACACTCAGTTCACCAATTACAAATTAAGATCTCCACACAGAAATCAATTTCCCTCTCAAACTCCATGTTTTGCACTCAGACACTACCATCTCTACTTAGAGACCATGTTCCCAACTTAAGCAATAACTTCTCCCCTCAGAGACGAAATTCTCCCCTCACAGACCAAATTCTCCCCTCAGGGAGTCAGTTCTCCACTCAGAGACTCAGTTTTACCCACAGAATCCATATTCTCCCCTCAGAGACTCACTTCTCCCCTCAGAGACTAAGTTCCCCACTGAGAGACTCAATTCCCCAATAACAAACTAAGATCTCCACACAGAAACCAATTCTCCCCTCAGAGACCCCATATTTTCTACTCAGAGACTACAATCTGCACTCAGAGATCAACTTCTCAACTCAAGCAATACCTCCTCCCCTCAGAGAACAAATTCTCCCCTCAGAGACTCAATTCCCCCCTCAGAGACTCAATTCTCCCCTCAGGGACTCACTTCTCCCCTCAGAGACTCACTTCCCCCCTCAGACACTCACTTCTCCCCTCAGAGACGCACTTCTCCCCTCAGAGACGCACTTCTCCCCTCAGAGACTCACTTCCCCAATTACAAACTAAGATCTCCACACAGAAACCAATTTCCCTCTCAAACTCCATGTTTTGCACTCAGACACAACCATATATACATAGAGACCATGTTCCCACATTAAACAATAACTTCTACACTCAGAGACCAAATTCTCCCCTCACACACCAAATTCTCCCCTCACACACCAAATTCTCCCCTCACACACCAAATTCTCCCCTCACACACCAAATTCTCACCTCAGAGACCAAATTCTCCCCTCACAGACCAAATTCTCCCCTCACAGACCAAATTCTCCCCTCAGGGAGTCAGTTCTCCACTCAGAGACTCCGTTTTACCCTCAGGATCCATATTCTCCCCTCAGAGACTCACTTCTCCCCTCAGAGATTAAGTTCCCCACTCACAGACTCAATTCCCCAATTACAAACTAAGATCTACACACAGAAACAAATTCTCCCCTCAGAGACCCCATATTTTCCACTTAGAGACTACAATCTGCACTCAGAGATCAACTTCTCAACCCAAGCAACACCTCCTCCCCTCAGAGACTCACTTCTCCACTCAGAGACACACTTCTCCAATTACAAACTATGATCTCCACACAGAAACCAATTTCCCTCTCAAACTCCATGTTTTGCACTCCGAGACTACCATCTCTACTTAGAGACCATGTTCCCAACTTAAGCAATAACTTCTCCCCTCAGAGACCAAATTCTCCCCTCACAGACCAAATTCTCCCCTCACACACCAAATTCTCCCCTCACAGACCAAATTCTCCCCTCAGGGAGTCAGTTCTCCACTCAGAGACTCCGTTTTACCCTCAGGATCCATATTCTCCCCTCAGAGACTCACTTCTCCCCTCAGAGACTAAGTTCCCCACTCAGAGACTCAATTCCCCAATTACAAACTAAGATCTCCACACAGAAACCAATTCTCCCCTCAGAGACCCCATATTTTCAGCTCAGAGACTACAGTCTGCACTCAGAGATCAACTTCTCAACTCAAGCAATACCTCCTCCCCTCAGAGAACATATTCTCCCCTCAGAGAACGAATTCTCCCCTCAGGGACTCGCTTCTCCCCTCAGGGACTCGCTTCTCCCCTCAGGGACTCGCTTCCCCAATTACAAACTAAGATCTCCACAGAGAAACCAATTTCCCTCTCAAACTCCATGTTTTGCACTCAGACACTACCATCTATACATAGAGACAATGTTCCCAACTTAAGCAATAACTTCTACCCTCAGAGATCAAATTCTCACCTCAGAGACCAAATTCTCCCCTCAGGGAGTCAGTTCTCCACTCAGAGACTCCGTTCTACTCTCAGGGAACATATTCTCCCCTCAGAGACTCACTTCTCCCCACAGAGAATAAGTTCCCCACTCAGAGACTCAATTCCCCAATTACAAACTACGATCTCCACACAGAAACCAATTCTCCCCACAGAGACCCCATATTTTCAGCTCAGAGACTACAATCTGCACTCAGAGATCAACTTCTCAACTCAAGCAATACCTCCTCCCCTCAGAGAACAAATTCCCCCCTCACAGACCAAATTCTCCCCTCAGAGACTCACTTCTCCCCTCAGGGACTCACTTCTCCCCTCAGGGACTCACTTCCCCCCTCAGGGACTCACTTCCCCAATTACAAACTATGATCTCCACACAGAAACCAATTTCCCTCTCAAACTCCATGTTTTGCACTCAGAGACTACCATCTCTACTTACAGACCATGTTCCCACCTTAAGCAATAACTTCTCCCCTCAGAGACCAAATTCTCCCCTCAGAGACCAAATTCTCCCCTCACAGACCAAATTCTCCACTCACAGACCAAATTCTCCCCTCACACACCAAATTCTCCCCTCACACACCAAATTCTCCCCTCACACACCAAATTCTCCCCTCAGGGAGTCAGTTCTCCACTCAGAGATTCCGTTTTACACTCAGGATCCATATTCTCCTCTCAGAGACTCACTTCTCCCCTCAGAGAATAAGTTCCCCACTCAGAGACTCAATTCCCCAATTGCAAACTAAGATCTCCACACAGAAACCAATTCTCCCCTCAGAGACCCCATATTTTCAGCTCAGAGACTATAATCTGCACTCAGAGATCAACTTCTCAACTCAAGCTATACCTCCTCCCCTCAGAGAACATATTCTCCCCTCAGAGAACGAATTCTCCCCTCTGAGACTCACTTCTCCCCTCAGAGACTCGCTACTCCCCTCAGGGACTCGCTTCTCCCCTCAGGGACTCGCTTCTCCCCTCAGGGACTCACTTCCCCAATTACAAACTAAGATCTCCACAGAGAAACCAATTTCCCTCTCAAACTCCATGTTTTGCACTCAGACACTACCATCTATACATAGAGACAATGTTCCCAACTTAAGCAATAACTTCTACCCTCAGAGATCAAATTCTCACCTCAGAGACCAAATTCTCCCCTCAGGGAGTCAGTTCTCCACTCAGAGACTCCGTTCTACTCTCAGGGAACATATTCTCCCCTCAGAGACTCACTTCTCCCCACAGAGAATAAGTTCCCCACTCAGAGACTCAATTCCCCAATTACAAACTAAGATCTCCACACAGAAACCAATTCTCCCCACAGAGACCCCATATTTTCAGCTCAGAGACTACAATCTGCACTCAGAGATCAACTTCTCAACTCAAGCAATACCTCCTCCCCTCAGAGAACAAATTCCCCCCTCATAGACTCACTTCTCCCCTCAGAGACTCACTTCTCCCCTCAGGGACTCACTTCTCCCCTCAGGGACTCACTTCCCCCCTCAGGGACTCACTTCCCCAATTACAAACTATGATCTCCACACAGAAACCAATTTCCCTCTCAAACTCCATGTTTTGCACTCAGAGACTACCATCTCTACTTAGAGACCATGTTCCCACCTTAAGCAATAACTTCTCCCCTCAGAGACCAAATTCTCCCCTCAGAGACCAAATTCTCCCCTCACAGACCAAATTCTCCACTCACAGACCAAATTCTCCCCTCACACACCAAATTCTCCCCTCACACACCAAATTCTCCCCTCACACACCAAATTCTCCCCTCACACACCAAATTCTCCCCTCAGGGAGTCAGTTCTCCACTCTGAGAATCCGTTTTACACTCAGGATCCATATTCTCCTCTCAGAGACTCACTTCTCCCCTCAGAGAATAAGTTCCCCACTCAGAGACTCAATTCCCCAATTGCAAACTAAGATCTCCACACAGAAACCAATTCTCCCCTCAGAGACCCCATATTTTCAGCTCAGAGACTATAATCTGCACTCAGAGATCAACTTCTCAACTCAAGCTATACCTCCTCCCCTCAGAGAACATATTCTCCCCTCAGAGAACAAATTCTCCCCTCAGAGAACAAATTCTCCCCTCAGAGACTCGCTTCTCCCCTCAGGGACTCGCTTCTCCCCTCAGGGACTCGCTTCTCCCCTCAGGGACTCGCTTCCCCCCTCAGAGACTCGCTTCTCCCCTCAGAGACTCACTTCCCCAATTACAAACTATGATCTCCACACAGAAACCAATTTCCCACTCAAACTCCAGGTTTTGCACTCAGACACTACCATCTATACATAGAGACCATGTTCCCAACTTAAACAATAACTTCTCCCCTCAGAGATCAAATTCTCACCTCAGAGACCAAATTCTCCCCTCACACACCAAATTCTCCCCTCACACACCAAATTCTCCCCTCACACACCAAATTCTTCCCTCACACAACAAATTCTCCCCGCACATACCAAATTCTCCCCTCAGGGAGTCAGTTCTCCACTCAGAGACTCCGTTTTACACTCAGGATCCATATTCTCCCCTCAGAGACTCACTTCTCCCCTCAGAGACTAAGTTCCCCACTCAGAGACTCAATTCCCCAATTACAAACTAAGATCTCCACACAGAAACCAATTCTCCCCTCAGAGACCCCATATTTTCAGCTCAGAGACTATAATCTGCACTCAGAGATGAACTTCTCAACTCAAGCTATACCTCCTCCCCTCAGAGAACATATTCTCCCCTCAGAGAACAAATTCTCTCCTCAGAGAACAAATTCTCCCCTCACAGACCAAATTCTCTCCTCACAGACCAGATTGTCCCCTCACAGACCAAATTCTCCCCCCACACACGAACTTCTCCCCTCAGAGACTCACTTCTCCCCTCAGAGACACACTTTCCCAATTACAAACTATGATCTCCACACAGAAACCTATTTCCCTCTCAAACTCCATGTTTTGCACTCAGAGACTACCATCTCTACTTAGAGACCATGTTCCCAACTTAAGCAATAACTTCTCCCCTCAGAGACCAAATTCACCCCTCAGAGACCAAATTCTACCCTCAGGGAGACAGTTCTCCCCTCAGAGACTCCGTTCTTCCCTCAGGGACCATATTCTCCCCTCAGAGACTCAGTTCCCCACTCAGAGACTCAATTCCCCAATTACAAACTAAGATCTCCACACAGAAACCAATTCTCCCCTCAGAGACTCCATATTTTCCACTTAGAGACTACAATCTGCACTCAGAGATCAACTTCTCAACCCAAGCAATACCTCCTCCCCTCAGAGACTCACTTCTCCCCTCAGAGACTCACTTCTCCCCTCAGACACTCAGTTCACCAATTACAAACTATGATCTCCACACAGAAACCAATTTCCCACTCAAACTCCATGTTTTGCACTCAGACACTACCATCTCTACTTAGAGACCATGTTCCCACCTTAAGCAATAACTTCTCCCCTCAGAGACCAAATTCTCCCCTCAGAGACCAAATTCTCCCCTCAGAGACCAAATTCTCCCCTCACACACCAAATTCTCCCCTCACACACCAAATTGTCCCCTCACACACCAAATTGTCCCCTCACACAACAAATTCTCCCCTCACAGACCAAATTCTCCCCTCACAGACCAAATTCTCCCCTCAGAGACTCAGTTCCCCAATTACAAACTAAGATCGACACACAGAAGCCAATTCTCCCCTCAGAGACCCCATATTTTCAGCTCAGAGACTGCAATCTGCACGCATAGATCAACTTCTCAACTCAAGCAATACCTCCTCCCCTCAGAGACTCACTTCCTCCCTCAGACACTCAGTTCACCAATTACAAACTAAGACCTCCACACAGAAAACAATTTCCCTCTCAAACTCCATGTTTTGCACTCAGAGACTACCATCTCTACTTAGAGACCATGTTCCCAACTTAAGCAATAACTTCTCCCCTCAGAGACCAAATTCTCCTCTCAGAGACCAAATTCTCCCCTCAGAGACCAAATTCTCCCCTCAGAGACCAAATTCACCCCTCACACACCGAATTCTCCCCTCACAGACCAAATTCTCCCCTCACAGACCAAATTCTCCCCTCACAGACCAAATTCTCCCCCCACACACCAACTTCTCCCCTCACAGACCAAATTCTCCCCTCGCAGACAAAATTCTCCCCTCACACAACAAATTCTCCCCTCAGGGAGTCAGTTCTCCACTCAGAGACTCCGTTCTAATTTCTGGGACCATATTCTCCCCTCAGAGACTCAGTTCCCCACTCAGAGACTCAATTCCCCAATTACAAACTAAGATCTCCACACAGAAACCAATTCTCCCCTCAGAGACCCCATATTTTCAACTCCGAGACTACAATCTGCACTAACAGATCAACTTCTCAACTCAAGCAATACCTCCTCCCCTCAGAGACTCACTTCTCCCCTCAGAGACTCACTTCTCCCCTCAGAGACACACTTCTCCAATTGCAAACTATGATCTCCACACAGAAACCAATTTCCCTCTCAAACTCAATGTTTTGCACTCAGAGACTACCATCTCTACTTAGAGACCATGTTCCCAACTTAAGCAATAACTTCTCCCCTCAGAGACCAAATTCACCCCTCAGAGACCAAATTCTCCCCTCAGAGAGCAAATTCTCCCCTCAGGGATTCGCTTCTCCCCTCAGGGACTCGCTTCTCCCCTCAGGGACTCACTTCCCCAATTACAAACTAAGATCTCCACACAGAAACCAATTCCCACCTCAGAGACCCCATATTTTCAACTCAGAGACTACAATCTGCACTCAGAGATCAACTTCTCAACTCAAGCAATACCTCCTCCCCTCAGAGACTCACTTGTCCAATTACAAACTATGATCTCCACACAGAAACCAATTTTCCTCTCAAACTCCATGTTTTGCACTCAGACACTACCATCTCTACTTAGAGACCATGTTCCCAACTTAAGCAATAACTTCTCCCCTCAGAGACCAAATTCACCCCTCAGAGACCAAATTCTACCCTCAGGGAGACAGTTCTCCACTCAGAGACTCCGTTCTTCCCTCAGGGACCATATTCTCCCCTCAGAGACTCACTTCTCCCCTCAGAGAATAAGTTCCCCACTCAGAGACTCAATTCCCCAATTACAAACTAAGATCTCCACACAGAAACCAATTCTCCCCTCAGAGACCCCATATTTTCCACTTAGAGACTACAATCTGCACTCAGAGCTCAACTTCTCAACCCAAGCAACACCTCCTCCCCTCAGAGACTCACTTCTCCACTCAGAGACACACTTCTCCAATTACAAACTATGATCTCCACACAGAAACCAATTTCCCTCTCAAACTCCATGTTTTGCACTCACAGACTACCATCTCTACTTAGAGACCATGTTCCCAACTTAAGCAATAACTTCTCCCCTCAGAGACCAAATTCTCCCCTCAGAGACCAAATTCTCCCCTCAGAGACTCACTTCTCCCCTCACAGACTCACTTCTCCCCTCAGAGACTCACTTCCCCAATTACAAACTAAGATCTCCACACAGAAACCAATTTCCCTCTCAAACTCCATGTTTTGCACTCAGACACTACCATCTATACATAGAGACCATGTTCCCAACTTAAACAATAACTTCTCCCCTCAGAGACCAAATTCTCCCCTCACAGAGCAAATTCTCCCCTCACAGACCACATACTCCCCTCACAGATCAAATTCTCCCCTCACACACCAAATTCTCCCCTCACAGACCTAATTCTCCCATCACAGACCAAATTCTCCCCTCAGGGAGTCAGTTCTCCACTCAGAGACTCCGTTCTACTCTCAGGGACCATATTCTCCTCTCAGAGACTCACTTCTCCCCTCAGAGAATAAGTTCCCCACTCAGAGACTCAATTCCCCAATTGCAAACTAAGATCTCCACACAGAAACCAATTCTCCCCTCAGAGACCCCATATTTTCAGCTCAGAGACTACAATCTGCACTCAGAGATCAACTTCTCAACTCAAGCAATACCTCCTCCCCTCAGAGAACAAATTCTCCCCTCAGAGAACAAATTCTCCCCTCAGAGAACAAATTCTCCCCTCAGAGACTCACTTCCCCAATTACAAACTAAGATCTCCACACAGAAACCAATTTCCCTCTCAAACTCCGTGTTTTGCACTCAGACACTACCATCTATACATAGAGACCATGTTCCAAAATTAAACAATAACTTCTACACTCAGAGATCAAATTCTCCCCTCACAGACCAAATTCTCCCCTCACAGACCAAATTCTCCCCTCAGAGACCAAATTCTCCCCTCACAGAACAAATTCTCCCCTCACAGAACAAATTCTCCCCTCACAGATCAAATTCGCCCCTCAGAGACCAAATTCGCCCCTCACAGACCAAATTCTCCCCTCACACACCAAATTCTCCCCTCAGGGAGTCAGTTCTCAACTCAGACACTCCGTTCTACTCTTAGGGACCATATTCTCCCCTCAGAGAATAAGTTCCCCACTCAGAGACTCAATTCCCCAATTACAAACTAAGATCTCCACACAGAAACCAATTCTCCCCTCAGAGACCCCATATTTTCAGCTCAGAGACAACAATCTGCACTAAGAGATCAACTTCTCAACTCAAGCAATACCTCCTCCCCTCGGAGACTCACTTCTCCCCTCAGAGACTCACTTCTCCCCTCAGAGACTCACTTCTCCCCTCAGAGACTCACTTCCCCAATTACAAACTAAGATCTCCACACAGAAACCAATTTCCCTCTCAAACTCCATGTTTTGCACTCAGAGACCACCTTCTCAACTCAAGCAATATCATCTGCCCTCAGAGACCATATTGTCACCTCAGAGAATCACTTCTCCCATCTGAGACTCACTTCTCCCCTCTGAGACTCAGTTCCCCAATTACAAAATAAGATCACCACACAGAAAACAATTTCCCTCTAAAACACCAAGTTTTGCACTCAGAGACTACAATCTCCACTTAGAGACCAAGTTCCCAACTTAAGCAATAACTTCTCCCCTCAGAGACCATGTTCTCCCCTCAGAGACCAAATTCTCCCCTCAGAGATTCACTTCTCCCCTCAGAGACTCAGTTCCACAATTACAAACTAAGATCTACACACAGAAACCAATTCTCCCCTCAGAGACTCCATATTTTCCACTCAGAGACTACAATCTGCACTCAGAGATCAATTTGTCAACTCAAGCAATACCTTCTCCCCTCAGAGACCATATTCTCCCCTCAGAGACTCAGATCCCCCCTCAGAGACTCAATTCCCCAATTACAAACTAAGATCTCCACACAGAAACCAATTCTCCTCTCAAACACCATGTTTTTTACTCAGTCTACAATATCCACTCAGAGACCAACTCCTCAACTTAAGCAAGAACTTCTCCCCTCAGAGACTCAGTTCTCCCCTCAGAGACCAAATTCTCCCCTCAGACACTCACTTCTCCCCTCAGAGACTCACTTCCCCAATTACAAATTAAGATCTCCACACAGAAAACAATTTCCCTCTCAAACACCATGTTTTCCTCTCAGAGACTACAATCTCCACTTAGAGACCAAGTTCCCAACTTAAGCAATAACTTCTCCCCTCAGAGACCAAATTCTCCCCTCAGACACCAAATTCTCCCCTCAGAGACTCCATTGTACACTCTGACACCAAATTCTCCCCTCAGAGTATCAGTTCTCCCCTCAGAGACTCATTTCCCCATCAGAGACTCAGTTACCTTTTACAAACTAAGATCTCCACACAGAAACCAATACGTGCCTCAGAGACACCATATTTTCCACTCAGAGTCTACAGTCTACACTCAGATATTAACTTCTCAACTCAAGCAATACCTTCTCCCCTCAGAGAATCACCTCTCCCCTCAGAGACTCACTTCTCCCCTCAGAGAATCACTTCTTCCCCTCTGAGACTCAATTCCCCAATTACAAACTAAGATCTCCACAAAGAAACCAATTCTCCCCTCAGAGACCCCATATTTTCCACTCAGAGACTACAATCTGCACTCAGAGATCAACTTCTCAACTCAAGCAATACCTTCACCCGTCTGAGACCAAATTCTCCCCTCAGAGAATCACTTCTCCCTTCACACACTCACTTCTCCCCTCACACACTCACTTCTCCCCTCACACACTCACTTCTCCCCTCACACACTCACTTCTCCCCTCACACACTCACTTCTCCCCTCAGAGAATCACTTCTCCCCCTCAGAGACTCACTTCTCCCCTCAGAGACTCACTTCTCCCCTCAGAGACTCAGTTTCCCATTTACAAATTAAGATCTCCACACAGAAACCAATTTCCCTCTCAAACTCCATGATTTGCACTCAGGGACTACAATGTCTACTTAGAGACCAAGTTCCCAACTTAAGTAGTAACTTCTCCCCTCAGAGACGAAATTCCCCCCTCAGAGACCAAATTCTCCACTCAGAGATTCACTCCCCCCCTCACAGACTCACTTCTCCCCTCAGAGACCCAGTTCCACAATTACAAACTAAGATCTCCACACAGAAACCAATTTCCCTCTCAAACTCCATGTTTTGCACTCAGACACTACCATCTCTACTTAGAGACCATGTTCCCAACTTAAGCAATAACTTCACCCCTCAGAGACCAAATTCTCCCCTCACAGACCAAATTCTCCCCTCACAGACCAACTTCTCCCCTCAGGGAGTCAGCACTCCACTCAGAGACTCCGTTCTACTCTCAGGGACCATATTCTCCCCTCAGAGACTCACTTCTCCCCTCAGATAATAAGTTCCCCACTCAGAGACTCAATTCCCCAATTACAAACTAAGATCTCCACACAGAAACCAATTCTCCCCTCAGAGACCCCATATTTTCTACTCAGAGACTACAATCTGCACTAAGAGATCAACTTCTCAACTCAAGCAATACCTCCTCGCCTCAGAGACTCACTTCTCCCCTCAGAGACACACTTCTCCAATTACAAACTAAGATCTCCACACAGAAACCAATTTCCCTCTCAAACTCCATGTTTTGCACTCAGACACTACCATCTATACATAGAGACCATGTTCCCAACTTAAGCAATAACTTCTCCTCTCACAGACAAAATTCTCCCCTCACAGACAAAATTCTCCCCACACAGACAAAATTCTCCCCTCACAACCCAAATTCTCCCCTCACAGCCCAAATTCTCCCCTCACAGCCCAAATTCTCCCCTCACAGCCCAAATTCTCCCCTCACAGCCCAAATTCTCCCCTCACACACCAAATTCTCCCCTCACACACCAAATTCTCCCCTCAGAGACCAAATTCTCCCCTCACACACCAAATTCTCCCCTCAGGGAGTCAGTTCTCCACTCAGAGACTCCGTTTTACCCTCAGGATCCATATTCTCCCCTCAGAGAATCACTTCTCCCCTCAGAGAATAAGTTCCCCTCTCAGAGACTCAATTCCCCAATTACAAACTAAGATCTCCACACAGAAACCAATTCTCCCCTCAGAGACCCCATATTTTCAGCTCAGAGACTACAATGTGCACTCAGAGATCAACTTCTCAACTCAAGCAATACCTCCTCCCCTCAGAGAACAAATTCTCCCCTCAGAGACTCACTTCCCCCCTCAGAGACTCACTTCCCCCCTCAGAGACTCACTTCTCCCCTCAGGGACTCACTTCTCCCCTCAGGGACTCACTTCTCCACTCAGGGACTCACTTCTCCCCTCAGGGACTCACTTCCCCCCTCAGAGACTCACTTCCCCCCTCAGAGACTCACTAATCCCCTCAGGGACTCACTTCTCCCCTCAGGGACTCACTTCTCCCCTCAGAGACTCACTTCCCCAATTACAAACTAAGATCTCCACACAGAAACCAATATCCCTCTCAAACTTCATGTTTTGCACTCAGATGCTACCATCTATACATAGAGACAATGTTCCCAACTTAAACAATAACTTCTCCCCTCAGAGACCAAATTCTCCCCTCAGAGACCAAATTCTCCCCTCACACAACAAATTCTCCCCTCACACACCAAATTCTCCCCTCAGGGAGTCAGTTCTCCACTCAGAGACTCCGTTCTACTCTCAGGGACCATATTCTCCCCTCAGAGAATAAGTTCCCCACTCAGAGACTCAATTCCCCAATTACAAACTAAGATCTCCACACAGAAACCAATTCTCCCCTCAGAGACCCCATATTTTCCACTCAGAGACTACAATCTGCACTCAGAGATCAACTTCTCAACTCAAGCAATACCTCCTCGCCTCAGAGACTCACTTCTCCCCTCAGAGACTCACTTCTCCCCTCAGAGACTCACTTCCCCAATTACAAACTAAGATCTCCACACAGAAACCAATTCTCCCCTCAGAGACCCCATATTTTCCACTCAGAGACTACAATCTGCACTCAGAGATCAACTTCTCAACTCAAGCAATACCTCCTCCCCTCAGAGAACAAATTCTCCCCTCAGGGACTCACTTCTCCCCTCAGGGACTCACTTCTCCCCTCAGGGACTCACTTCTCCCCTCAGGGACTCACTTCTCCCCTCAGGGACTCACATCCCCAATTACAAACTAAGATCTCCACACAGAAACCAATTTCCCTCTCACACTCCATGTTTTCACTCAGAGACTACAATCTCTACTTAGAGACCATGTTCCCCACTTAAGCAATAACTTCTCCCCTCAGAGACCAAATTCTCCCCTCACACACCAAATTCTCCCCTCAGGGAGTCCGTTCTCCTCTCAGAGTCTCCGTTCTACTCTCAGGGACCATATTCTCCCCTCAGAGAATAAGTTCCCCACTCAAAGACTCAATTCCCCAATTACAAACTAAGATCTCCACACAGAAACCAATTCTCCCCTCAGAGACCCCATATTTTCAGCTCAGAGACTACAATCTCCACTAAGAGATAAACTTCTCAACTCAAGCAATACCTCCTCCCCTCAGAGACCAAATTCTCCCCTCAGAGACCAAATTCTCCCCTCACAGACCAATTTCTCCCCTCACAGACCAAATTCTCCCCTCACACACCAAATTCTCCCCTCACACACCAAATTCTCCCGTCAGGGAGTCAGTTCTCCACTCAGAGACTCCGTTCTACTCTCAGGGACTCACTTCTCCCCTCAGAGAATAAGTTCCCCACTCAGAGACTCAATTCCCCAATTACAAACTAAGATCTCCACACAGAAACCAATTCCCCCCTCAGAGACCCCATATTTTCAGCTCAGAGACTACAATCTGCACTCAGAGATCAACTTCTCAACTCAAGCAATACCTCCTCCCCTCAGAGACTCACTTCTCCCCTCAGAGACTCACTTCTCCCCTCAGAGACTCACTTCTCCAATTACAAACTAAGATCTCCACACAGAAACCAATTTCCCTCTCAAACACCATGTTTTGCACTCAGAGACTACCATCTCTACTTAGAGACCATGTTCCCAACTTAAGCAATAACTTCTCCCCTCAGAGACAAAATTCACCCCTCAGAGAACAAATTCTACCCCCAGGAAGACAGTTCTCCACTCAGAGACTCCGTTCTACCCTCAGGGACCATATACTCCCCTCAGAGAATAAGTTCCCCACTCAGAGACTCAATTCCCCAATGACAAACTAAGATCTCCACACAGAAACCAATTCTCCCCTCAGAGACCCCATATTTTCTGCTCAGAGACTACAATCTGCACTAAGAGATAACTTCACAACTCAAACAATACCTCCTCCCCTCAGAGAACAAATTCTCCCCTCAGAGACTCACTTCTCCCCTCAGAGACTCACTTCTCCCCTCAGAGACTCACTTCTCCCCTCAGAGACTCACATCCCCAATTACAAACTAAGATCTCCACACAGAAACCAATTTCCCTCTCAAACTCCATGTTTTGCACTCAGACAATACCATCTATACATAGTGACCATGTTCCCAACTTAAACAATAACTTCTCCACTGAGAGACCAAATTCTCCCCTCACAGACCAAATTCTCCCCTCACAGACCAAATTCTCCCCTCAGGGAGTCAGTTCTCCACTCAGAGACTCCGTTTTACCCTCAGGATCCATATTCTCCCCTCAGAGAATCACTTCTCCCCTCAGAGAATAAGTTCCCCTCTCAGAGACTCAATTCCCCAATTACAAACTAAGATCTCCACACAGAAACCAATTCTCCCCTCAGAGACCCCATATTTTTAGCTCAGAGACTACAATGTGCACTCAGAGATCAACATCTCAACTCAAGCAATACCTCCTCCCCTCAGAGAACAAATCCTCCACTCAGAGAACAAATTCTCCCCTCAGAGACTCACTTCCCCCCTCAGAGACTCACTTCCCCCCTCAGAGACTCACTTCCCCCCTCAGAGACTCACTTCTCCCCTCAGGGACTCACTTCTCCCCTCAGGGACTCACTTCTCCCCTCAGAGACTCACTTCTCCCCTCAGAGACTCACTTCCCCCCTCAGAGACTCACTTCCCCCCTCAGAGACTCACTTCTCCCCTCAGGGACTCACTTCCCCCCTCAGGGACTCACTTCCCCTCTCAGAGACTCACTTCCCCTCTCAGAGACTCACTTCCCCAATTACAAACTAGAGATCTCCACACAGAAACCAATTTCCCTCTCAAACTCCATGTTTTGCACTCAGACACTACCATCTATACATAGAGACCATGTTCCCAACTTAAACAATAACTTCTCCCCTCAGAGACCAAATTCTCCCCTCAGAGACGAAATTCTCCCCTCACAGACCAAATTCTCCCCTCACACACCAAATTCTCCCCTCACACACCAAATTCTCCCCTCACAGAACAAATTCTCCCCTCACAGAACAAATTCTCCCCTCACAGAACAAATTCTCCCCTCACAGAACAAATTCTCCCCTCACACACCAAATTCTCCCCTCACACACCAAATTCTCCCCTCAGGGAGTCAGTTCTCCACTCAGAGACTCCGTTCTACTCTCAGGGACCATATTCTCCCCTCAGAGAATAAGTTCCCTACTCAGAGACTCAATTCCCCAATTACAAACTAAGATCTCCACACAGAAACCAATTCTCCCCTCAGAGACCCCATATTTTCAGCTCAGAGACTACAATCTGCACTCAGAGATCAACTTCTCAACTCAAGCAATACCTCCTCCCCTCAGAGAACAAATTCTCCCCTCAGAGACTCACTTCTCCCCTCAGAGACTCACTTCTCCCCTCAGAGACTCACTTCCCCAATTACAAACTAAGATCTCCACACAGAAAACAATTTCCCTCTCAAACTCCATGTTTTGCACTCAGACACTACCATCTATACATAGAGACCATGTTCCCAACTTAAACAATAACTTCTCCACTGAGAGGCCAAATTCTCCCCTCACAGACCAAATTCTCCCCTCACACACCAAATTCTCCGCTCAGGGAGTCAGTTCTCCACTCAGAGACTCCGTTCTACTCTCAGGGACCATATTCTCCCCTCAGAGAATAAGTTCCCCACTCAGAGACTCAATTCCCCAATTACAAACTAAGATCTCCACACAGAAACCAATTCTCCCCTCAGAGACCCCATATTTTCAGCTCAGAGACTACAATCTGCACTCAGAGATCAACTTCTCAACTCAAGCAATACCTCCTCCCCTCAGAGACTCACTTCACCCCTCAGAGACTCACTTCTCTCCTCAGAGACTCACTTCTCCCCTCAGAGACTCACTTCCCCAATTACAAACTAAGATCTCCACACAGAAACCAATTTCCCTCTCAAACTCCATGTTTTGCACTCAGACACTACCATCTATACATAGAGACCATGTTCCCAACTTAAACAATAACTTCTCCCCTCAGAGATCAAATTCTCCCCTCAGAGACCAAATTCTCCCCTCACAGACCAAATTCTCCCCTCACAGACCAAATTCTCCCCTCACAGAACAAATTCTCCCCTCACAGAACAAATTCTCCCCTCACAGAACAAATTCTCCCCTCACAGAACAAATTCTCCCCTCACAGACCAAATTCTCCCCTCAGGGAGTCAGTTCTCCACTCAGAGACTCCGTTCTACTCTCAGGGACCATATCCTCCCCTCAGAGAATAAGTTCCCCACTCAGAGACTCAATTCCCCAATTACAAACTAAGATCTCCACACAGAAACCAATTCTCCCCTCAGAGACCCCATATTTTCAGCTCAGAGACTACAATCTGCACTGAGAGATCAACTTCTCAACTCAAGCAATACCTCCTCCCCTCAGAGACTCACTTCTCCCCTCAGAGACTCACTTCTCCCCTCAGAGACACACTTCTCCAATTACAAACTAAGATCTCCACACAGAAACCAATTTCCCTCTCAAACACCATGTTTTGCACTCAGAGACTACCATCTCTACTTAGAGACCATGTTCCCAACTTAAGCAATAACTTCTCCCCTCAGAGACAAAATTCACCCCTCAGAGAACAAATTCTACCCCCAGGAAGACAGTTTTCCACTCAGAGACTCCGTCCTACCCTCAGGGACCATATTCTCCCCTCAGAGAATAAGTTCCCCACTCAGAGACTCAATTCCCCAATTACAAACTAAGATCTCCACACAGAAACCTATTCTCCCCTCAGAGACCCAGTATTTTCCAATTAGAGACTACAATCTGCACTCAGAGATCAACTTCTCAACTCAAGCAATACCTTCTCCCCTCAGAGACTCACTTCTCCCCTCAGAGACTCACTTCCCCAATTACAAACTATGATCTCCACACAGAAACCAATTTCCCTCTCAAACTCCATGTTTTGCACTCAGACAGTACCATTTATACATAGAGACCATGTTCCCAACTTAAACAATAACTTCTCCACTGAGAGACCAAATTCTCCCCTCACAGACCAAATTCTCCCCTCACAGACCAAATTCTCCCCTCAGGGAGTCAGTTCTCCACTCAGAGACTCCGTTTTACCCTCAGAATCCATATTCTCCCCTCAGAGAATCACTTCTCCCCTCAGAGAATAAGTTCCCCTCTCAGAGACTCAATTCCCCAATTACAAACTAAGATCTCCACACAGAAACCAATTCTCCCCTCAGAGACCCCATATTTTCAGCTCAGAGACTACAATGTGCACTCAGAGATCAACTTCTCAACTCAAGCTATACCTCCTCCCCTCAGAGAACAAATTCTCCCCTCAGAGAACAAATTCTCCCCTCAGAGACTCACTTCCCCCCTCAGAGACTCACTTCCCCCCTCAGGGACTCACTTCTCCCCTCAGGGACTCACTTCTCCCCTCAGGGACTCACTTCTTCCCTCAGAGACTCACTTCTTCCCTCAGAGACTCACTTCCCCCCTCAGAGACTCACTTCTCCCTTCAGAGACTCACTTCCCCAATTACAAAATAAGATCTCCACACAGAAACCAATTTCCCTCTCAAACTCCATGTTTTGCACTCAGACGCTACCATCGATACATAGAGACCATGTTCCCAACTTAAACAATAACTTCTCCCCTCAGAGACCAAATTCTCCCCTCAGAGACGAAATTCTCCCCTCAGAGACCAAATTCTCCCCTCACACACCAAATTCTCCCCTCACAGACCAAATTCTCCCCTCACAGACCAAATTCTCCACTCACACACCAAATTCTCCCCTCACACACCAAATTCTCCCCTCACACACCAAATTCTCCACTCAGGGAGTCAGTTCTCCACTCAGACACTCCGTTCTACTCTCAGGGACCATATTCTCCCCTCAGAGAATAAGTTCCCCACTCAGAGACTCAATTCCCCAGTTACAAACTAAGATCTCCACACAGAAACCAATTCTCCCCTCAGAGACCCCATATTTTCTGCTCAGAGACTACAATCTGCACTAAGAGATCAACTTCTCAACTCAAGCAATACCTCCTCCCCTCTGAGACTCACTTCTCCCCTCAGAGACGCACTTCTCCCCACAGACACTCAATTCACCAATTACACACTAAGATCTCCACACAGAAACCAATTTCCCTCTCAAACTCCATGTTTTGCACTCAGACACTACCATCTCTACTTAGAGACCATGTTCCCAACTTAAGCAATAACTTCTCCCCTCACAGACCAAATTCTCCTCTCAGAGACCAAATTCTCCCCTCACAGACCAAATTCTCACCTCACAGACCAAATTCTCCCCTCAGGGAGTCAGTTCTCCACTCAGAGACTCCGTTCTACTCTCAGGGACCATATTCTCCCCTCAGAGAATAAGTTCCCCACTCAGAGACTCAATTCCCCAATTACAAACTAAGATCTCCACACAGAAACCAATTCTCCCCTCAGAGACCCCGTATTTTCCAATTAGAGACTACAATCTGCACTCAGAGATCAACTTCTCAACTCAAGCAATACCTTCTCCCCTCAGAGACTCACTTCTCCCCTCAGAGACTCACTTCCCCAACTACAAACTAAGATCTCCACACAGAAACCAATTTCCCTCTCAAACTCCATGTTTTGCACTCAGACAATACCATCTACACATAGAGACCATGTTCCCAACTTAAACAATAACTTCTCCACTGAGAGACCAAATTCTCCCCTCACAGACCAAATTCTCCCCTCACAGACCAAATTCTCCCCTCAGGGAGTCAGTTCTCCACTCAGAGACTCCGTTTTACCCTCAGGATCCATATTCTCCCCTCAGAGAATCACTTCTCCCCTCAGAGAATAAGTTCCCCTCTCAGAGACTCAATTCCCCAATCACAAACTAAGATCTCCACACAGAAACCAATTCTCCCCTCAGAGACCCCATATTTTCAGCTCAGAGACTACAATCTGCACTCAGAGATCAACTTCTCAACTCAAGCAATACCTCCTCCCCTCAGAGACTCACTTCTCCCCTCAGAGACTCACTTCTCCCCTCAGAGACTTACTTCCCCCCTCAGACACTCACTTCCCCCCTCAGAGACTCACTTCTCCCTTCAGGGACTCACTTCTGCCTTCAGGGACTCACTTCTCCCCTCAGGGACTCACTTCTCCCCTCAGAGACTCACTTCTCCCCTCAGAGACTCACTTCTCCCCTCAGAGACTCACTTCCCCAATTACAAACTAAGATCTCCACACAGAAACCAATTTCCCTCTCAAACTCCATGTTTTGCACTCAGACGCTACCATCTATACATAGAGACCATGTTCCCAACTTAAGCAATAACTTCTCCCCTCAGAGATCAAATTCTCCCCTCACAGAACAAATTCTCCCCTCACACACCAAATTCTCCCCTCAGAGAGTCAGTTCTCCACTAAGAGACTCCGTTCTAATCTCAGGGACCATATTCTCCCCTCAGAGACTCACTTCTCCCCTCAGAGAAAAAGTTCCCCACTCAGACACTCAATTCCCCAATTACAAACTAAGATCTCCACACAGAAACATATTCACCTCTCAGAGACCCCATATTTTCAACTCAGAGACTACAATCTGCACTCAGAGATCAACTTCTCAACTCAAGCAATACCTCCTCCCCTCAGAGACTCACATCTCCCCTCAGAGACTCACTTCCCCAATTACAAACTAAGATCTCCACACAGAAAACAATTTCCCTCTCAAACTCCATGTTTTGCACTCAGACACTACCATCTATACATAGAGACCATGTTCCCAACTTAAACAATAACTTCTCCAATGAGAGGCCAAATTCTCCCCTCACAGACCAAATTCTCCCCTCACACACCAAATTCTCCACTCAGGGAGTCAGTTCTCCACTCAGACACTCCGTTCTACTCTCAGGGACCATATTCTCCCCTCAGAGAATAAGTTCCCCACTCAGAGACTCAATTCCCCAATTACAAACTAAGATCTCCACACAGAAACCAATTCTCCCCTCAGAGACCCCATATTTTCAGCTCAAAGACTACAATCTGCACTCAGAGATCAACTTCTCAACTCAAGCAATACCTCCTCCCCTCAGAGACTCACTTCACCCCTCAGAGACTCACTTCTCTCCTCAGAGACTCACTTCTCCCCTCAGAGACTCACTTCCCCAATTACAAACTAAGATCTCCACACAGAAACCAATTTCCCTCTCAAACTCCATGTTTTGCACTCAGACACTACCATCTATACATAGAGACCATGTTCCCAACTTAAACAATAACTTCTCCCCTCAGAGATCAAATTCTCCCGTCAGAGACCATATTCTCCCCTCACAGACAAAATTCTCCCCTCACAGAACAAATTCTCCCCTCACAGAACAAATTCTCCCCTCACAGAACAAATTCTCCCCTCACAGACCAAATTCTCCCCTCAGGGAGTCAGTTCTCCACTCAGAGACTCCGTTCTACTCTCAGGGACCATATCCTCCCCTCAGAGAATAAGTTCCCCACTCAGAGACTCAATTCCCCAATTACAAACTATGATCTCCACACAGAAACCAATTCTCCCCTCAGAGACCCCATATTTTCAGCTCAGAGACTACAATCTGCACTCAGAGATCAACTTCTCAACTCAAGCAATACCTCCTCCCCTCAGAGACTCACTTCTCCCCTCAGAGACTCACTTCTCCCCTCAGAGACACACTTCTCCAATTACAAACTAAGATCTCCACACAGAAACCAATTTCCCTCTCAAACACCATGTTTTGCACTCAGAGACTACCATCTCTACTTTGAGACCATGTTCCCAACTTAAGCAATAACTTCTCCCCTCAGAGACAAAATTCACCCCTCAGAGAACAAATTCTACCCCCAGGAAGACAGTTTTCCACTCAGAGACTCCGTCCTACCCTCAGGGACCATATTCTCCCCTCAGAGAATAAGTTCCCCACTCAGAGACTCAATTCCCCAATTACAAACTAAGATCTCCACACAGAAACCAATTCTCCCCTCAGAGACCCAGTATTTTCCAATTAGAGACTACAATCTGCACTCAGAGATCAACTTCTCAACTCAAGCAATACCTTCTCCCCTCAGAGACTCACTTCTCCCCTCAGAGACTCACTTCCCCAACTACAAACTAAGATCTCCACACAGAAACCAATTTCCCTCTCAAACTCCATGTTTTGCACTCAGACAATACCATTTATACATAGAGACCATGTTCCCAACTTAAACAATAACTTCTCCACTGAGAGACCAAATTCTCCCCTCACAGACCAAATTCTCCCCTCACAGACCAAATTCTCCCCTCAGGGAGTCAGTTCTCCACTCAGAGACTCCGTTTTACCCTCAGGATCCATATTCTCCCCTCAGAGAATCACTTCTCCCCTCAGAGAATAAGTTCCCCTCTCAGAGACTCAATTCCCCAATTACAAACTAAGATCTCCACACAGAAACCAATTCTCCCCTCAGAGACCCCATATTTTCAGCTCAGAGACTACAATCTGCACTCAGAGATCAACTTCTCAACTCAAGCAATACCTCCTCCCCTCAGAGACTCACTTCTCCCCTCAGAGACTCACTTCTCCCCTCAGACACTCACTTCCCCCCTCAGAGACTCACTTCTCCCTTCAGGGACTCACTTCTGCCTTCAGGGACTCACTTCTCCCCTCAGGGACTCACTTCTCCCCTCAGAGACTCACTTCTCCCCTCAGAGACTCACTTCTCCCCTCAGAGACTCACTTCCCCAATTACAAACTAAGATCTCCACACAGAAACCAATTTCCCTCTCAAACTCCATGTTTTGCACTCAGACGCTACCATCTATACATAGAGACCATGTTCCCAACTTAAGCAATAACTTCTCCCCTCAGAGATCAAATTCTCCCCTCACAGAACAAATTCTCCCCTCACACACCAAATTCTCCCCTCAGAGAGTCAGTTCTCCACTAAGAGACTCCGTTCTAATCTCAGGGACCATATTCTCCCCTCAGAGACTCACTTCTCCCCTCAGAGAAAAAGTTCCCCACTCAGACACTCAATTCCCCAATTACAAACTAAGATCTCCACACAGAAACATATTCACCTCTCAGAGACCCCATATTTTCAACTCAGAGACTACAATCTGCACTCAGAGATCAACTTCTCAACTCAAGCAATACCTCCTCCCCTCAGAGACTCACTTCTCCCCTCAGAGACTCACTTCCCCAATTACAAACTAAGATCTCCACACAGAAACCTATTTCCCTCTCAAACTCCATGTTTTGCACTCAGACACTACCATCTATTCATAGAGACCATGTTCCCAACTTAAACAATAACTTCTACCCTCAGAGATCAAATTCTCCCCTCACAGACCAAATTCTTCTCAGAGACCAAATTCTCCCCTCACAGACCAAATTCTCCCCTCACAGACCAAATTCTCCCCTCTCAGAACAAATTCTCCCCTCACACACCAAATTCTCCCCTCACAGACAAAATTCTCCCCTCAGGGAGTCAGTTCTCCACTCAGAGACTCCGTTCTACTCTCAGGGACCATATTCTCCCCTCAGAGAATAAGTTCCCCACTCAGAGACTCAATTCCCCAATTACAAACTAAGATCTCCACACAGAAACCAATTCTCCCCTCAGAGACCCCACATTTTCAGCTCAGAGACTACAATCTGCACTAAGAGATCAACTTCTCAACTCAAGCAATACCTCCTCCCCTCAGAGACTCACTTCCCCCCTCAGAGACTCACTTCCCCCCTCAGAGACTCACTTCTCCCCTCAGAGACTCACTTCTCCCCTCAGAGACTCACTTCACCAATTACAAACTATGATCTCCACACAGAAACCCATTTCCCTCTCAAACTCCATGTTTTGCACTCAGAGACTACCATCTCTACTTAGAGACCATGTTCCCAACTTAAGCAATAACTTCTCCCCTCACAGACTCACTTCTCCCCTCAGAGACCAAATTCTACCCCCAGGAAGACAGTTCTCCACTCAGAGACTCCGTTCTACCCTCAGGGACCATATTCTCCCCTCAGAGAATAAGTTCCCCACTCAGAGATTCAATTCCCCAATTACAAACTAAGATCTCCACACAGAAACCAATTCTCCCCTCAGAGACCCCATAGTTTCAGCTCAGAGACTACAATCTGCACTCAGAGATCAACTTCTCAACTCAAGCAATACCTTCTCTCCTCAGAGACCAAATACTCCCCTCAGAGACTCACTTCTCCCCTCAGAGACTCACTTCCCCAATTACAAACTAAGATCTCCACACAGAAAACAATTTCCCTCTCAAACTCCATGTTTTGCACTCAGACACTACCATCTATACATAGAGACCATGTTCCCAACTTAAACAATAACTTCTCCACTGAGAGACCAAATTCTCCCCTCACAGACCAAATTCTCCCCTCACACACCAAATTCTCCCCTCAGGGAGTCAGTTCTCCACTCAGAGACTCCGTTCTACTCTCAGGGACCATATTCTCCCCTCAGAGAATAAGTTCCCCACTCAGAGACTCAATTCCCCAATTACAAACTAAGATCTCCACACAGAAACCAATTCTCCCCTCAGAGACCCCATATTTTCAGCTCAGAGACTACAATCTGCACTCAGAGATCAACTTCTCAACTCAAGCAATACCTCCTCCCCTCAGAGAACAAATTCTCCCCTCAGAGACTCACTTCTCCCCTCAGAGACTCATTTCTCCCCTCAGAGACTCATTTCTCCCCTCAGGGACTCACTTCTCCCCTCAGAGACTCATTTCTTCCCTCAGAGACTCACTTCCCCCCTCAGAGACTCACTTCCCCCCTCAGAGACTCACTTCTCCCCTCAGAGACTCACTTCCCCAATTACAAACTAAGATCTCCACACAGAAACCAATTTCCCTCTCAAACACCGTGTTTTGCACTCAGAGACTACCATCTCTACTTAGAGACCATGTTCCCAACTTAAGCAATAACTTCTCCCCTCAGAGACAAAATTCACCCGTCAGAGAACGAATTCTACCCCCAGGAAGACAGTTCCCCACTCAGAGACTCCGTTCTACCCTCAGGGACCATATTCTCCCCTCAGAGAATAAGTTCCCCACTCAGAGACTCAATTCCCCAATTACAAACTAAGATCTCCACACAGAAACCAATTCTCCCCTCAGAGACCCCATATTTTCCAATTAGAGACTACAATCTGCACTCAGAGATCAAGTTCTCAACTCAAGCTATACCTCCTCCCCTCAGAGACTCACTTCTCCCCTCAGAGACTCACTTCCCCAACTACAAACTAAGATCACCACACAGAAACCAATTTCCCTCTCAAACTCCATGTTTTGCACTCAGACACTACCATCTCTACTTAGAGACCATGTTCCCACCTTAAGCAATAACTTCTCCCCTCAGAGACCAAATTCTCCCCACAGAGACGAAATTCTCCCCTCAAAGACCAAATTCTCCCCTCAGAGACCAAATTCTCCCCTCACAGCCCAAATTCTCCCCTCACAGCCCAAATTCTCCCCTCACAGCCCAAATTCTCCCCTCACAGCCCAAATTCTCCCCTCACACACCAAATTCTCCATTCACACACCAAATTCTCCCCTCACACACCAAATTCTCCCCTCACACACCAAATTCACCCCTCACACACCAAATTCTCCCCTCACACACCAAATTCTCCCCTCACACACCAAATTCTTCCCTCACACACCAAATTCTCCCCTCACACACCAAGTTCTCCCCTCACAGACCAAATTCTCCCCTCAGGGAGTCAGCTCTCCACTCAGAGACTCCGTTCTACCCTCAGGGACCATATTCTCCCCTCAGAGAATAAGTTCCCCACTCAGAGACTCAATTCCCCAATTACAAACTAAGATCTCCACACAGAAACCAATTCTCCCCTCAGAGACCCCATATTTTCAGCTCAGAGACTACAATCTGCACTAAGAGATCAACTTCACAACTCAAGCAATACCTCCTCCCCTCAGAGAACAAATTCTCCCCTCAGAGACTCACTTCTCCCCTCAGAGACTCACTTCTCCCCTCAGAGACTCACTTCCCCAATTACAAACTATGATCTCCACACAGAAACCAATTTCCATCTCAAACTCCATGTTTTGCACTCAGACAATACCATCTCTACTTAGAGACCATGTTCCCAACTTAAACAATAACTTCTCCACTGAGAGACCAAATTCTCTCCTCAAAGACCAAATTCTCCCCTCACAGACCAAATTCTCCCCTCAGGGAGTCAGTTCTCCACTCAGAGACTCCGTTTTACCCTCAGAATCCATATTCTCCCCTCAGAGACTCACTTCTCCCCTCAGAGAACAAGTTCCCCACTCAGAGACTCAATTCCCCAATAACAAACTAAGATCTCCACACAGAAACCAATTCTCCCCTCAGAGACCCCATATTTTCAGCTCAGAGACTACAATCTGCACTCAGAGATCAACTTCTCAAGTCAAGCAATACCTCCTCTCCTCAGAGAACAAATTCTCCCCTCAGAGACTCACTTCCCCCCTCAGAGACTCACTTCCCCCCTCAGAGACTCACTTCCCCCCTCAGAGACTCACTTCTCCCCTCAGGGACTCACTTCTCCCCTCAGAGACTCACTTCTTCCCTCAGAGACTCACTTCCCCCCTCAGAGACTCACTTCCCCCCTCAGAGACTCACTTCCCCAATTACAAACTAAGATCTCCACACAGAAACCAATTTCCCTCTCAAACTCCATGTTTTGCACTCAGACGCTACCATCTATACATAGAGACCATGTTCCCAACTTAAACAATAACTTCTCCCCTCAGAGACCAAATTCTCCCCTCAGAGAAGAAATTCTCCCCTCAGAGACCAAATTCTCCCCTCACACACAAAATTCTCCCCTCACACACCAAATTCTCCCCTCACACACCAAATTCTCCCTTCACACACCAAATTCTCCCCTCACACACCAAATTCTCTCCTCACAGACCAAATTCTCCCCTCACACACCAAATTCTCTCCTCACAGACCAAATTCTCCCCTCAGAGACCAAATTCTCCCCTCAGGGAATCAGTTCTCCACTCAGAGACTCCGTTTTACCCTCAGGATCCATATTCTCCCCTCAGAGACTCACTTCTCCCCTCAGAGACTAAGTTCCCCACTCAGAGATTCAATCCCCCAATTACAAACTAAGATCTCCACACAGAAACCAATTCTCCCCTCAGAGACCCCATATTTACAGCTCAGAGACTACAATCTGCACTCAGAGATCAACTTCTCAACTCAAGCAATACCTCCTCCCCTCAGAGAACAAATTCTCCCCTCAGAGAACAAATTCTCCCCTCAGAGACTCACTTCTCCCCTCAGAGACTCACTTCTCCCCTCAGAGACTCACTTCTCCCCTCAGAGACTCACTTCTCCCCTCAGAGACTCACTTCTCCCCTCAGGGACTCACTTCTCCCCTCAGGGACTCACTTCCCCCCTCAGGGACTCACTTCTCCCCTCAGAGACTCACTTCTCCCCTCAGAGACTCACTTCTCCCCTCAGAGACTCACTTCTCCCCTCAGAGACTCACTTCTCCCCTCAGAGACTCACTTCCCCAATTACAAACTAAGATCTCCACACAGAAACCAATTCTCCCCTCAGAGACACCATATTTACAGCTCAGAGACTACAACCTGCACTCAGAGATCAACTTCTCAACTCAAGCAATACCTCCTCCCCTCAGGGAACAAATTCTCCCCTCAGGGACTCACTTCTCTCCTCAGGGACTCACTTCTCCCCTCAGGGACTGACTTCTCTCCTCAGGGACTCACTTCTCCCCTCAGGGACTCACTTCCCCAATTACAAACTAAGATCTCCACACAGAAACC
This sequence comes from Ara ararauna, assembly GCA_028858755.1. NCBI lineage: Eukaryota > Metazoa > Chordata > Aves > Psittaciformes > Psittacidae > Ara > Ara ararauna. Next base: position 1,442,534 of record CM054378.1, read on the forward strand.
AATTTCCCTCTCAAACTCCATGTTTTGCACTCAGACACTACCATCTATACATAGAGACCATGTTCCCAACTTAAACAATAACTTCTCCCCTCAGAGATCAAATTCTCACCTCAGAGACCAAATTCTCCCCTCACAGACCAAATTCTCCCCTCACACACCAAATTCTCCCCTCACAGACCAAATTCTCCCCTCACAGACCAAATTCTCCCCTCACAGACCAAATTCTCCCCTCACAGACCAAATTCTCCCCTCACAGACCAAATTCCTTCCTCAGGGAGTCAGTTCTCCACTCAGAGACTCCGTTCTACTCTCAGGGACCATATTCTCCCCTCAGAGACTAAGTTCCCCACTCAGAGACTCAATTCCCCAATTACAAACTAAGATCTCCACACAGAAACCTATTCTCCCCTCAGAGACCCCATATTTTCAGCTCAGAGACTACAATCTGCACTCAGAGATCAACTTCTCAACTCAAGCAATACCTCCTCCCCTCAGAGAACAAATTCTCATCTCAGAGAACAAATTCTCCCCTCAGAGAGAACTTCTCCCTTCAGGGACTCACTTATCCCCTCAGAGACTCACTTCCCCCCTCAGGGACTCATTTCTCCAATTACAAACTAAGATCTCCACACAGAAACCAATTTCACTCTCAGACTCCATGTTTTGCACTCAGACACTACCATCTCTACTTAGAGACCATGTTCCCAACTTAAGCAATAACTTCTCCCCTCACAGACCAAATTCTCCCCTCACAGACCAAATTCTACCCTCACACACCAAATTCTCCCCTCACACACCAAATTCTCCCCTCAGGGAGTCAGGTCTCCACTCAGAGACTCCGTTTTACCCTCAGGATCCATATTCTCCCCTCAGAGACTCACTTCTCCCCTCAGAGACTAAGTTCCCCAATCAGAGACTCAATTCCCCAATAACAAACTAAGATCTCCACACAGAAACCAATTCTCCCCTCAGAAACCCCATATTTTCAGCTCAGAGACTACAATCTGCAGTCAGAGATCAACTTCTCAACTCAAGCTATACCACCTCCCCTCAGAGAACAAATTCTCCCCTCAGAGAACAAATTCTCCCCTCAGAGACTCACTTCCCCCCTCAGACACTCACTTCCCCAATTACAAACTAAGATCTCCACACAGAAACCAATTTCCCTCTCAAACTCCATGTTTTGCACTCAAACACTACCATCTATACATAGAGACCATGTTCCCAACTTAAACAATAACTTCTCCCCTCAGAGATCAAATTCTCAACTCAGAGACCAAATTCTCCCCTCACAGACCAAATTCTCCCCTCACAGACCAAATTCTCCCCTCACAGGCAAAATTCTCCCCTCACAGACCAAATTCTCCCCTCACAGACCAAATTCTCCCCTCAGGGATTCAGTTCTCCACTCAGAGATTCCGTTCTACTCTCAGGGAACATATTCTCCCCTCAGAGAATAAGTTCCCCACTCACAGACTCAATTCCCCAATTACAAACTAAGATCTCCACACAGAAACCAATTCTCCCCTCAGAGAACCCATATTTTCCACTTAGAGACTACAATCTGCACTCAGAGATCAACTTCTCAACTCAAGCAATACCTCCTCCCCTCAGAGACTCACTTCTCCCCTCACAGACTCACTTCTCCCCTCAGAGACTCACTTCCCCCCTCAGACACTCAGTTCACCAATTACAAACTAAGATCTCCACACAGAAACCAATTTCCCTCTCAAACTCCATGTTTTGCACTCAGAGACTACCATCTCTACTTAGAGACCATGTTCCCACCTTAAGCAATAACTTCTCCCCTCACACACCAAATTCTCCCCTCACAGACCAAATTCTCCCCTCAGAGACCAAATTCTCCCCTCAGAGACCAAATTCTCCCCTCAGAGACCAATTTCTCCCCTCAGAGACCAATTTCTCCCCTCACAGACCAAATTCTCCCCTCACACACCAAATTCTCCCCTCACACACCAAATTCTCCCCTCACACACCAAATTCTCCCCTCACACACCAAATTCTCCCCTCAGGGAGTCAGTTCTCCACTCAGAGACTCCGTTTTACCCTCAGGATCCATATTCTCCCCTCAGAGACTCACTTCTCCCCTCAGAGAATAAGTTCCCCACTCAGAGACTCAATTCCCCAATTACAAACTAAGATCTCCACACAGAAACCAATTCTCAACTCAGGGACCCCATATTTTCAGCTCAGAGACTACAATCAGCACTCAGAGATCAACTTCTCAACTCAACCAATACCTCCTCCCCACAGAGACTCACTTCTCCCCTCAGAGACTCACTTCTCCCCTCAGAGACTCACTTCTCCCCTCAGAGACTCACTTGTCCCCTCAGAGACTCACTTCCCCAATTACAAACTAAGATCTCCACACAGAAACCAATTTCCCTCTCAAACTCCATGTTTTGCACTCAGATACTACCATATATTGTCCCGTTAAATGGCAAGTGGGGAAACAAACCCCTGGTTTTATGAAGAGAGGGGCCAGGAACAGCCCCAGTGCAAAATTATCAGTCCGAGTCCGTTTAATATCGGATTTATAGACTACTGTCAGACCGAGCGCTTTGAGTATCGGATTTATAGACTACTGTCAGACCGAGCGCTTTGAGTATCGGATTTATAGACTACTGTCAGACCGAGCGCTTTGAGTATCGGGTTTATAGACTACTGTCAGACCGAGCGCTTTGAGTATCGGGTTTATAGACTACTGTCAGACCGAGCGCTTTGAGTATGAGTATTACGGTCGGATACTGAAACAGTGCAGTTTATTGTGATAAGCTACCAAAACAGAGCAGTTAATTAATGCAACAGGTACAGGTTCTTATGGATTGCCGGTGATAAATACTGTCCGCAAAAGCATGTGCATATAATGGTTACATGAATACAAGCGCTTGATAAAGTTAACACAGCTTAGCTCTATAAGATATAGATGACAATAAAAATAACTCTAGAGATTCTAAGGTTTTCCTAGGAAAGCACTGGATACAGTGCGAGTCTTACCCACAGGCGTCCCTATGGGGGGGGAAGAGAGGTCCGGCCCATCGACCGGTCCCAGGAGTCGGTTGATGTTATCTTCCGTGACTCGTCCACGATGGTATCTTCCCCGAAATCCCCCTTTCTCTCGGGCTATTTTATATCATTTTTACCTTCAAGGTGGAGCTTGAGTGACTCTAGTCATACATACCTTTATTATCATTGGTGAAAATTTCTCTCGCCTCGATTTAAAGGTATATGAGACTAAAAATTCAGAGAGCATGCTCAGAGAGAGGTGGTCTTATTTCGGAGGGGGGTCGCACTGGAGAGGGGTGTGTATTTTAGTATTATAATGAAGCAAAGTTCACACTAGGACGGTATTTTGTCAAAAAGATGACAGGCCGCTGGCTCAGGGTAGCAAGTATGCAGCTTATCAGTTTCTTGTACCACCTAGTTCCCGTTTTATCTGCTGAAGTTAGGACAGAACATAACCGCAAGATCTCCACCTCGCTCTATCCTCTGCCTGTTACGGGAACCGCTGTGGAGTGCACATTCCTGGCATACCAGGTACGGCTGCATCTTAGCCCGAGAGGCCTAGAAAGCCCGTCTCTCTCTGTTGTGTGGACAATGCTGCATTTGGAATATAGATTTAATTTCCAGTTACCCCAAATTTCCTAATTATTCCACATATATACATAGAGACCATGTTCCCAACTTAAACAATAACTTCTCCACTCAGAGATGAAATTCTCCCCTCACAGACCAAATTCTCCCCTCACAGACCAAATTCTCCCCTCAGGAAGTCAGTTCTCCACTCAGAGACTCTGTTCTACTCTCAGGGACCATATTCTCCCCTCAGAGACTCACTTCTCCCCTCAGGGACTCACTTCCCCCCTCAGAGACTCACTTCCCCCCTCAGAGACTCACTTCCCCAATTACAAACTAAGATCTCCACACAGAAACCAATTTCCCTCTCAAACTCCATATTTTGCACTCAGACACTACCATCTATACGTAGAGACCATGTTCCAAACTTAAACAATAACTTCTCCCCTCAGAGATCAAATTCTCCCCTCAGAGACCAAATTCTCCCCTCAGAGACCAAATTCTCCCCTCACAGACCAAATTCTCCCCTCACAGACCAAATTCTCCCCTCACAGACCAAATTCTCCCCTCACAGACCAAATTCTCCCCTCACAGATCAAATTCTCCCCTCACAGATCAAATTCTCCCCTCACAGACCAAATTCTCCCCTCACAGATCAAATTCTCCCCTCACAGATCAAATTCTCCCCTCACAGACCAAATTCTCCCCTCAAGGAGACAGTTCTCCACTGAGAGACTCCGTTCTACTCTCAGGGACCATATTCTCCCCTCAGAGAATAAGTTCCCCACTCAGAGACTCAATTCCCCAATTACAAACTAAGATCTCCACACAGAAACCAATTCTCCCCTCAGAGACCCCATATTTTCAGCTCAGAGACTACAATCTGCACTCAGAGATCAACTTCTCAACTCAAGCAATACCTCCTCCCCTCAGAGAACAAATTCCCCCCTCATAGACTCACTTCTCCCCTCAGAGACTCACTTCACCCCTCAGGGACTCACTTCTCCCCTCAGGGACTCACTTCCCCAATTACAAAATAAGATCTCCACACAGAAACCAATTTCCATCTCAAACTCCATGTTTTGCACTCAGACACTACCATCTATACATAGAGACCATGTTCCCAACTTAAGCAATAACTTCTCCCCTCACAGACCAAATTCTCCCCTCACACACCAAATTCTCCCCTCAGGAAGTCAGTACTCCACTCAGAGACTCCGTTCTACTCTCAGGGACCATATTCTCCCCTCAGAGAATCACTTCTCCCCTCAGAGACTCACTTCCCCCCTCAGAGACTCACTACCCCAATTACAAACTAAGATCTCCACACAAAAACCAATTCTCCCGTCAGAGACTATAATCTGCACTCAGAGATCAACTTCTCAACTCAAGCAATACCTTCTCCCCTCAGAGACTCACTTTTCCCCTCAGAGACACACTTCTCCAATTACAAACTATGATCTCCACACAGAAACCAATTCTCCCCTCAGAGACCCCATATTTTCAGCTCAGAGACTACAATCTGCACTCAGAGATCAACTTCTCAACTCAAGCAATACCTCCTCCCCTCAGAGAACATATTCTCCCCTCAGAGAACAAATTCTCCCCTCAGAGAACAAATTCTCCCCTCAGAGACTCGCTTCTCCCCTCAGAGACTCGCTTCTCCCCTAAGGGACTCGCTTCTGCCCTCAGGGACTCGCTTCCCCCCTCAGAGACTCGCTTCCCCCCTCAGAGACTCACTTCCCCCCTCAGAGACTCACTTCCCCAATTACAAACTAAGATCTCCTCACAGAAACCAATTTCCCTCTCAAACTCCATGTTTTGCACTCAGACGCTACCATCTATACATAGAGACCATGTTCCCAACTTAAGCAATAACTTCTCCCCTCAGAGAACAAATTCTCCCCTCAGAGAACAAATTCTCCCCTCACAGACCAAATTCTCCCCTCAAGGAGTCAGTTCTCCACTCAGAGACTCCGTTCTACTCTCAGGGACCATATTCTCCCCTCAGAGACTCACTTCTCCCCTCAGAGACTCACTTCTCCCCTCATAGACTCACGTCTCCAATTACAAACTATGATCTCCACACAGAAACCAATTTCCCTCTCAAACTCCATGTTTTGCACTCAGAGACTACCATCTCTACTTAGAGACCATGTTCCCAACTTAAGCAATAACTTCTCCCCTCAGAGACCAAATTCACCCCTCAGAGACCAAATTCTACCCCCAGGGAGACAGTTCTCCCCTCAGAGACTCCGTTCTACTCTCAGGGACCATATTCTCCCCTCAGAGACTCAGTTCCCCACTCAGAGACTCAATTCCCCAATTACAAACTAAGATCTCCACACAGAAACCAATTCTCCCCTCAGAGACCCCATATTTTCAGCTCAGAGACTACAATCTGCACTCAGAGATCAACTTCTCAAACCAAGCAATACCTCCTCCCCTCAGAGACTCACTTCTCCCCTCAGAGACTCACTTCCCCCCTCAGACAGTTCAAAAATTACAAACTCAGATCTCCACACAGAAACTAATTTCCCTCTCAAACTCCATGTTTTGCACTCAGACACTACGATCTCTACTTAGAGACCATGTTCCCAACTTAAGCAATAACTTCTCCCCTCGCAGACCAAATTCTCCCCTCACAGACCAAATTCTCCCCTCAGGGAGTCAGTTCTCCACTCAGAGACTCCGTTTTACCCTCAGGATACATATTCTCCCCTCAGAGACTCACTTCTCCCCTCAGAGAATAAGTTCCCCACTCAGAGACTCAATTCCCCAATTACAAACTAAGATCTCCACATAGAAACCAATTCTCCCCTCAGAGACCCCATATTTTCAGCTCAGAGACTACAATCTGCACTCAGAGATCAACTTCTCAACTCAAGCAATACCTCCTCCCATCAGAGTACAAATTCTCCCCTCAGGGACTCAATTCTCCCCTCAGAGACTCACTTCCCCCCTCAGGGACTCATTTCTCCAATTACAAACTAAGATCTCCACACAGAAACCAATTTCCCTCTCAAACTCCATGTTTTGCACTCAGAGACTACCATCAATACATAGAGACCATGTTCCCAACTTAAGCAGTATCTTCTCCCCTCAGAGACCAAATTCACCCCTCAGAGACCAAATTCACCCCTCAGAGACCAAATACTCCCCTCACACACCAAATTCTCCCCTCACACACCAAATTCTCCCCTCAGGGAGTCAGTTCTCCACTCAGAGACTCCGTTTTACCCTCAGGATCCATACTCTCCCCTCAGAGACTCACTTCTCCCCTCAGAGACTCACTTCCCCCCTCAGACACTCTGTTCACCAATTAAAAACTAAGATCTCCACACAGAAACCAATTCTCCCCTCAGAGACCCCATATTTTCAGCTCAGAGACTACAATCTGCACTCAGAGATCAACTTCTCAACTCAAGCAATACCTCCTCCCCTCAGAGAACAAATTCTCCCCTCAGAGAACAAATTCTCCCCTCAGAGACTCACTTCTCCCCTCAGAGACTCACTTCCCCAATTACAAACTAAGATCTCCACACAGAAACCAATTTCCCTCTCAAACTCCATGTTTTGCACTCAGACACTACCATCTATACATAGAGACCATGTTCCCAACTTAAACAATAACTTCTCCCCTCAGAGACCAAATTCCCCCTCACAGACCAAATTCTCCCCTCACAGACCAAATTCTCCCCTCAGAGACCAAATTCTCCCCTCACAGACCAAATTCTACCCTCAGGGAGACAGTTCCCCCGTCAGAGAATCCGTTCTACCCTCATTGACCATATTCTCCCCTCAGAGACTCAGTTCCCCACTCAGAGACTCAATTCCCCAATTACAAACTAAGATCTCCACACAGAAACCAATTCTCCCCTCAGAGACCCCATATTTTCCACTTAGAGACTACAATCTGCATTCAGAGATCAACTTCTCAACCCAAGCAATACCTCCTCCCCTCAGAGACTCACTTCCCCCCTCAGACACTCAGTTCACCAATTACAAACTAAGATCTCCACACAGAAACCAATTTCCATCTCAAACTCCATGTTTTGCACTCAGAGACTACCATCTCTACTAAGAGACCATGTTCCCAACTTAAGCAATAACTTCTACACTCAGAGACCATATTCTCCCCTCACAGACCAAATTCTCCCCTCACACACCAACTTCTCCCCTCACACACCAACTTCTCCCCTCACACACCAACTTCTCCCCTCACACACCAAATTCTCCCCTCAGGGAGTCAGTTCTCCACTCAGAGACTCCGTTTTACCCTCAGGATACATATTCTCCCCTCAGAGACTCACTTCTCCCCTCATGGACTCACTTCCCCCCTCAGACACTCAGTACACCAATTACAAACTGAGATCTCCACACAGAAACCAATTCTCCCCTCAGAGACACCATATTTTCAGCTCAGAGACTACAATCTGCACTAAGACATCAACTTCTCAACTCAAGCAATACCTCCTCCCCTCAGAGAACAAATTCTCCCCTCAGAGAACAAATTCTCCCCTCAGAGACTCACTTCTCCCCTCAGAGACTCACTTCTCCCCTCAGAGACTCACTTCTCCCCTCAGAGTGTCAGTTCCCCAATTACAAACTAAGATCTCCACACAGAAAGCAATTCTCCTCTCAAACACCAATGTTTTTCACACAGTCTACAATCTCCACTCAGAAACCAACTTCTCAACTTAAGCAAAAACTTTTCCCCTCTGAGACTCAGTTCTCCCCTCAGAGACTCACTTCACCCCTCAGACAACAAATTCTCCCCTCAGAGACTCCGTTCTCCCCACAGAGAGTGGGCAGTTGACTGTTCGGCCCCTGGCCTTTGCAGGCCTTCGGTTCTCTCCTTTAAGCCCCGCTGTCCCCTAGATGGCAAAACAAAAGGGATGTTTCTCGTTTCAGAAAAATTACAAGACACGCAATCAGTTGCCGCTTCAGGCTCCGCAGCAAAGCTCACCTTGCTCGAGTCAGCTCTTGGTCAGAGATCTCCCTTCGCTCCTCCCTCCGCACCTCCAAATCAAAAACAATCACCCGGTCAGAAGCCAGACAGAAAAATCAGGCTTCCCCTCCTACCCACACAACAAGTTTCCCCACCTGCTAACAGCGCTCTGCTCAACCTTCCGACATCAGCCTCCGACACCTTCTGACGCAGCTCGCCCTCTGCAACAACAACTCGGCATTATTCACCGCAAAGCCAAAAGAAATGATGAATCGCGCTCTAACTCTCAGGCCTCACACACTTACACCGAGACACAGCCTGAAAGGCACACCCAAACTGACACCCAGACGCTCTGCCTCTGACATTGACTCCAGAGAAACTATCACACCCATTCCCAAGCAGACTCTTGGGCCCGCACCCACTCAAGGCGAGTTTATTCCCAGAGCCACCACTAAACGCGAGCCTAGTTCCAGAGCTCTTCTGTCCATTGCTACGGATGGGATCGTCAAGAGTAGACAGCTACCCTGGGATTCTGAAAACCCATCACCCCTGTTCCAGAGTTTCAGGATTCCAGGGGAGAGAAAACCAGAGACAAATAGAGAATTCTGCACTAGTTGATTCAGGTAGGAAACTCTCGAGAGAGAGCAGTAAAGGACACAGTAAAGGAGGTTTCTGAGGCTTGCTTCTCTGACTAAGCCCAAGCACCCTGCAAAGACCTTCAGGAAACCAGCTCCGAGAATCATCACGGCAACGCAGGGCGGCAGGCTCAACCTGAGCGGGCGTCCCCGCGGAGGCAACGTTGACCTGGGTGGGGTGAGCTTCTGCCTCCCTCACATCGCACGAGGCTCGGGCTTTCATCCTCACAAAAACGCACACTCTTTCTGACGCAGGGGGCCGGCCTACGTCACAACAAGTGGCTAGCAGGATCTACAAAGGTCTGCGAGGGTCAGGCCTTTTCCAGGCACTTCTAAAGCACAACTTTCTGGGGAGCAATCAAAGCTGCGCTTGTTGGCAAGCATCCAAAGGAGAACGCTCCGGACAGGAGCCAAAGAGGACAAACACCGCTTACCTTTCCTGGCCTCTTTCACCAGCGACCATTATCCATTAGCCCTGACACAACACCCCAGACCTAAGCCCCGCAAATCTCACCTTTTCATCCGGGCATTTAATACTGAGGCACTAGCTTCACGACACCTCACCGTTCCCTCCCAGGCACCTCCAAGCACGCGCACGACATTCGACCCTCGTGCCACAAAACCGCCTCAGCTTCTCACAGCCCGCCTCAGGGTGCAGCTTCACGCCTCCCAGCTAGGATGCGACACCTGAAAAGGAAACGGAAAGAGATGCAAGCTGACGCAGGGCCCAAAGAGGAAGCCCGCCTGGGGCAATACCCATCTCCTGCTTCAGTACATTACCTACTCAGTGGCCAGGCCTCCCGTATTTCTGCCAGCTACATCCGGGCCTCTACCTCCCCGGGAAAACACACGCAACTCTTGCCGCCTTCAGCTACTTCAAGCCTCTGCACCTAGAGCCGCTGCTCCAGCCGCCTACTCACTTCTCACATTCATCAGCAAGATGGGCGCACACAGGCAGGTCTGTGAAAATGGACGCAGACAACAGAGCTGCACAGGACATCTGGAGCCAGGCCCCAAAAGACAACTGACCTAAACACTCTGGGCCAAAAGCCTCATCTACACTTCAACTGTCTCAAGGAAGAAAAGCTCAAGCTCAAGAGGAAGCCGCTCCCTTCCCCTGCCCAAAGAGACCAGTTCTTTCAGAGCCTCTCTCCCGCACTCGCCTTCAATCCCTTTCCGGACGCTCACTAAGGCAACTCTTTCACCTCACCTTTCAGAGGGGCAATGGTGTAAAGCCATCCCTTAGAAAAACCTCTTCTCACCTAACTGGGATATTCCTTCAGTAGCCACATTCCTCCTCATCACCTGAAAAACAAAACAGGAATGGTCCAGAGGTCATCACTACCTGGTCCAAAGGTGACCTTTGCCACAACTCCTCCTGCTCAGAACAGCCACAGGGTTGCACTTAGCTCAGAACCACCAACAAGTGGAACACCTAAACAACAAAAAAATGAGAAATATTAAAAACCCCACCTACATAAAGATACGTACTACTGCATGCACTAGTGAGTCATGACAGGGACTGAAGGTCTTAATTCACACAAGACCATTTCAAAAGAACCCCAAAAACCCAACAGCAGAAAAAAAACCACAAAGCTATAACTCCACACACCCCAAAACACCAACACCAAAATACCCCTGAGGAAAGCCAAGCACTGAATGAGTTCCCTGCTGAACGCCTGTGCCTCATATACCCCAGGACCCAGCCACAAACCCTCCCTCAAAACCCCAGCTCAAGGGCGGGGCAAGCCACCACCTCGGACACAACCAACCTGAGAAGCCACAACCTGATCTGTTCCCTATCTGACTCTGCCTCTCTGCCTTTAGCTTCCGGGCTCTCATTCTCTGCTTCAGGCTCCCCTTCAAAACTCAAAAGCCACGCTGTCTCCCTTTAAAACAGATTGGCTCAGGCACATAAATTCACACCAAACACCGACTATGAACGAGACTCATTCGGGCTCACTCTCGTAGGAACCGGCTCACACATTCACACTATCCTAATCCACACACGCAACCCGCTTACCTCCTCACAGCCCTCCACCTCTCCCGAGCTGGCCACGGCACCTGAAAAAGAAACGGACAGCAGACGCACGCCCAGAGAGGGCGCAAAGCTGCTCGCCTCCCGCAGCAAGCCCCATCTCCCTCTCTCGCCACTTGACTGTTCGGCCCCTGGCCTTTGCAGGCTTTCCGTTCTCTCCTTCGAGCCCCGCTGTCCCCTAGATGGCACAACAAAAGGGATGTTTCTCATTTCAGAAAAATTACAAGACACGCAATCAGTTGCCGCTTCAGGCTCCGCAGCAAAGCTCACCTTGCTCGAGTCAGCTCTGCGGCAGAGATCTCCCTTCGCTCCTCCCTCCGCACCTCCAAATCAGAAACAATCACCCGGTCACAAGCCAGACAGAAAAATCAGGCTTCCCCTCCTACCCACACAACAAGTTTCCCCACCTGCTAACAGCGCTCTGCTCAACCTTCCGACATCAGCCTCCGACACCTTCTGACGCAGCTCGCCCTCTGCAACAACAACTCGGCATTATTCACCGCAAAGCCAAAAGAAATGATGAATCGCGCTCTAACTCTCAGGCCTCACACACTTACACCGAGACACAGCCTGAAAGGCACACCCAAACTGACACCCAGATGCTCTGCCTCTGACATTGACTCCAGAGAAACTATCACACCCATTCCCAAGCAGACTCTCGGGCCCGCACCCATTAAGCTTATTCCCAGAAAATTCCAAAGACATATCGGAGTCTAATGCCAGGCCCTCGCCTGCCCTCGGGGGCCTAGAAGCGCAGCAAACTCAAACGACCACGGCCCTCCCAAAAAGCGACCCGCTCCACAATACTTCTTCTTACCACCCTCACTCACATGAAGCACTCCTCTGACTTGGAACGTAGAGGGCAAGACCTGGGATGCAAAACACAAATACTGAATCTCTTTGCCAAGTTTTTCTCAACTCGAAGCCACCGCCCCCCCACACAAACCCCTTACCTACTTACGGCTGCAAAGGGAGCCCGGAGCAACACCCCAAAAAACTACTGACCAAATGACTCAAAACAAAACCCCTACTCCGCTTTAAGGGCATAAACCTGGAAAAAAAAATGCCCGCTCCACTCTTAGGCAACGAGCATGAGCAATCACTAACTAAAAGACAAGCTCCAAGGAGCAGGCTGAGCACCTTTAAGTCAATAAGCGACGGGGAAGCGCCAACGCACAAAACAAGCGAGCGCACTCCGTAACACGGTCAAGGTGTACCACCCTGACCCCTGGAGGACCACGCGATTAAGCGTCTCGCTTCTTTTTCCTCACCCCTGTGGTACGTTTAAAACCCCTTCCTGCTAGACTCCTATTGTCCCTCACCCCCCTGCTCCCACAAAGTAGGCCCTCAGCATTGTTTCCATAGTGCCTGCCGCAGACCTCTAGCCAGGCTTACTGCTCACAACTCTCATGCTAGATGCCTGTCTCATTGCTGCATTTGCCCATTTTATCTTCATCATCTACAGTAAGGGAAGCAAAAACTAAACAAGAGAAATGGGGGGGGGGGGAAGGGCAAACCAAAACTTCAGCCACACAACAGTTTGTAATCAGACAAACGGAAGACAAACACTGTTCTGGCTATCATTCTCACCACCACCATACCTGGCAATGCTTACCTATTTCTGTAAGACCTTCCTGCCTCATCTTTAGCTCTGCAAACCTTTCCTCAACTGATCCTAAATTACTTCGGAATGCTTCACCGGGCTGCTCCTCCCCTGCAAGACTGAAAAATCTAGACACTAGTGAGCATTGCTCTGGGGATAAGGAAGTGATCCCCCTGTCCTTGTCATTGCCTGCCTGACTCACTGGAAACACGCTTAATAGACTTCACAAGGAACTGCACAGGACCTACAAGAAAAACTAAAACTGAAACCAATCGCAAAATTACATTCAACTGGTAGCCGCCTACCTCGCACAAAATCCTCCAAATCTTCAACAGTCCTCCTCACTGCAGCACTTGATTTCTCAGGATTGGGAGGCGACTCCACTAAAAGAAATGGAAACAGATGCAAACTGACCAGAGCTAGAAAAAACTGCCTTTCCTGTGAAATTTCTAACCCCAGCTTGATTGTACAGGCTGCTCAGACACCAAGCGTCCAACAGGCATATCTGCTACACCCACCCTTGCATGGCACTTACAAAACAGCAACAGGAAATCACTTCAAGGACTTAAAATCAAGGAAGATTTACTACTTCTATAGCCACCTAGTCACTCTTCACATTAACCAGAGTACAACAGGAAAAAGTCAGCTCTGTGAAAATAAACTTGGAGAAAATACACCTACAGAGACAATTTACAACAATAACCTTGAAAAATAAGACACATAGACACTCTAAGGAACAAACCCGACGTACACTTGAACCTTCTCTAGTAAGAAAAGCAAAGGCAAAAACTACTCTGTTACCTTTCTCTCCCCAGAAAGACCAGCTTTTTAACAGCCACTATATCCCACACCAACCTTACCATTTTTTCTTACTCTTCATTAGACACAAGCATTCAGCCTTGTTTTCAAAAAAGCAAAGACCCAAAACCTTCTTTGAAAAAAAAACCTCTAACCATATAACATAAATGTTCCTTCAGGAGCCACAATCTTCACCGCGAAATGCAAAAGCAAAGAGAAACAATGCACAGATAATACAAACATAGACCAAAAAAAACTTAGGCCACAACTCATGGAACTGAGAACAACCACAGGACTCCCCTTACTTGGAACACCACCAAATAAACCAGCACAACACCAAAAAGAGTTACAACAAAAAAAACCTCTCAATCCAAGCACACACAAACCCAAACATAACCAAACAACTTCCTATGAGACAAACCCATAGAAAAAAAAAAAAAAAAAGAACCAAAGCAAAAACAACTCCCCCAACCATCTTACCTGCAAGAGAGCCAAAGGCAAAATAACCCCACTGGTCTAAGGCTGTGCCTTATATAGCTCAGGCCCTAACCACAACCCCTCCCTCAGTGCCTTGGCTTGGGAGTGGGGCAAACCAGCAGGTGGGATAAAAGCACGTTGACAAGCCACACCTGGGTCTTTTTTCTATCTGGTTCTGGTTCCTTGGCTGCTCCCCAGCTTTAGTTTTTTGCCTTTCTTGCTCTGCCTTAGGTTCCCATTCAAAACTCACAGGCCACACAGGCTCCCTCTCACACAGACTGGCCCATAATCATCCTCCCTTTCAGACCATGCAGGCACTCTCTTGCTGAGGCTCAGGCTCACATTCTAAATGCACAGACCCACAAAGGCCCCCTCTCACACCCACTGGCTCAGGCAAATACTCACATGCAAACTGCACAGACACTCTAGCTCAGACTTCGGCTCAATCTGACACTGACTGGCTCACACATCCACTCCAATCTCACCTTGAGACTAACACAGACTCCCTGGCTCAGACTCTCCCTCACTTTCTACCTGAAAAATGACTTTCGGGTGACTCAGAGAAGGCAAGCCATGCTTAGAAAACCCAAGGAGCAACCTATGTCCGGGTTTTGTCATTTTCAGAAAACTACAAGCACTCATTTTCATTAGTGTTTTGCAGGCGGTGCTCAGGTCACAAGCAAAGAATGGAAGACCTCCAAAGGCCAGTGGAGGAGCACTCAAGCTACTGGAGTGGCAGGAGGGACTTGCTGAGAGAGGAAATTATTTCTTTACCTGAACAATAAGCTATACACTCAGACAATAACTTCTTAACAGAGACAATAAGGCCTCCACTCAAAGTCTAAGATCTCCGCTCGCACACTCAGTTCCCCACTCGGAGACTACATTCTTCACCCCGAGACTAACTTCTCAACTCAAACACTAAGTTCTAACCTCAGAGAGTCAGTCCTCTAATTACAGACTAAGATCTCCACACAGAAACCAATTCTCCTGTCAAACACCATGTTTTCCACTCAGAGACAAACTTCTCAACTCAAGCAATACCTTCTCCCCTCAGAGAACAAATTCTCCCCTCAGAGACTAAATTCTCCCCTCAGAGAACCAGTTCTCTCCTCAAAGACCAAATTCAATTCTCAGAGACTCAGTTCACCCCTCAGAAGACAAATTCTCCCCACAGAGACTCACTTCTCCCCTCAGAGACTCACTTCTCCCCTCAGAGACTCACTTCCCCAATTACAAACTAAGATCTCCACACAGAAACCAATTTCCCTCTCAAACTCCAGGTTTTGCACTCAGAGACTACCATCTCTACTTACAGACCATATTCCCAACTTAAGCAACAACTTCTCCCCTCAGAGACCAAATTCTCTCCTCAGAGACCAAATTCTCACCTCAGAGACCAAATTCTACCCTCAGGGAGACAGTTCTCGCCTCAGAGACTCCGTTCTACCCTCAGGGACCATATTCTCCCCTCAGAGACTAAGTTCCCCACTCAGAGACTCAATTCCCCAATTACAAACTAAAATCTCCACACAGAAACCAATTTCCCTCTCAAACTCCCTGTTTTCCACTCAGGCACTACCATCTCTACTTAGAGACCATGTTCCCAACTTAAGCAATAACTTCTCCCCTCAGAGACCAAATTCTACCCTCAGGGAGACAGTTCTCGCCTCAGAGACTCCGTTCTACCCTCAGGGACCATATTCTCCGCTCAGAGGCTCACTTCTCCCCTCAGAGAATAAGTTCCCCACTCACAGACTCAATTCCCCAATTACAGACTAAGATCTCCAAACAGAAACCAATTCTCCCCTCAGAGACCCCATATTTTCACCTCAGAGACTACAATCTGCACTCAGAGATCAACTTCTCAACTCAAGCAATACCTCCTCTCCTCAGAGACTCACTTCTCCCCTCAGAGACTCACTTCTCCCCTCAGAGACTCACTTCTTCCCCTCTGAGACTCACTTCCCCACTCAGAGACACACTTCTCCACTCAGAGACACACTTCTCCACTCAGAGACTCAGTTCCCCAATTACAAACTAAGATCTCCACACAGAAACAAATTCTCCCCTCAGAGGCCCCATATTTTCCACTTAGAGTCTACAATCTGCACTCAGAGATCAACTTCTCAACCCAAGCAATACCTCCTCCCCTCAGAGAACAAATTCTCCCCTCAGAGACTCATTTCTCCCCTCAGAGACTCACTTCTCCCCTCAGAGACTCACTTCTCCCCTCAGAGACTCACTTCCCCAATTACAAACTAAAATCTCCACACAGAAACCAATTTCGCTCTCAAACTCCATGTTTTGCACTCAGAGACTACCATCTCTACTTAGAGACCATGTCCCCAACTTAAGCAATAACTTCTACACTCAGAGACCAAATTCTCCCCTCACAGACCAAATTCTCCCCTCACAGACCAAATTCTCAACTCACAGACCAAATTCTCAACTCACAGACCAAATTCTCCCCTCAGGGAGGCAGTTCTCCACTCAGAGACTCCGTTCTACTCTCAGGGACCATATTCTCCCCTCAGAGACTCACTTCTCCCCGCAGAGAATAAGTTCCCCACTCAGAGACTCAATTACCCAATTACAAACTAAGATCTCCACACAGAAACCAATTCTCCCCTCACAGACCCCATATTTTCAGCTCAGAGACTACAATCTGCACTCAGATATCAACTTCTCAACCCAAGCACTACCTCCTCCCCTCAGAAACTCACTTCTCCCCTCAGAGACACACTTCCCCCCTCAGACACTCAGTTCACCAATTACAAACTAAGATCTCCACACAGAAACCAATTTCCCTCTCAAACTCCATGTTTTGCACTCAGAGACTACCATCTCTCCTTAGAGACCATGTTCCCAACTTAAGCAATAACCTTTCCCATCAGAGACCAAATTCTCCCCTCAGAGACCAAATTCTCCCCTCAGGGACCAAATTCTCCCCTCAGAGACCAAATTCTCCCCACACACCAAATTCTCCACTCACAGACCAAATTCTCCCCTCACAGACCAAATTCTCCCCTCAGGGAGTCAGTTCTCCACTCAGAGACTCCGTTTTACCCTCAGGATCCATATTCTCCCCTCAGAGACTCACTTCTCCCCGCAGAGAATAAGTTCCCCACTCAGAGACTCAATTCCCCAATTACAAACTAAGATCTCCACACAGAAACCAATTCTCCCCTCAGAGACCCCATATTTTCAACTCAGAGACTACAATCTGCATTAAGAGATCAACTTCTCAACTCAAGCAATACCTCCTCCCCTCAGAGACTCACTTCTCCCCTCAGAGACTCACTTCTCCCCTCAGAGACTCACTTCCCCAATTACAAACTAAGATCTCCACACAGGAACCAATTTCCCTCTCAAACTCCATGTTTTGCACTCAGACACTACCATCTCTACTTAGAGTCCATGTTCCCAACTTAAACAATAACTTCTCCCCTCAGAGATCAAATTCTCACCTCAGAGACCAAATTCTCCCCTCACAGAACAAATTCTCCCCTCACAGAACAAATTCTCCCCTCACAGAACAAATTCTCCCCTCACAGAACAAATTCTCCCCTCACAGAACAAATTCTCCCCTCACAGACCAAATTCTCCCCTCACAGACCAAGTTCTCCCCTCAGGGAGTCAGTTCTCCACTCAGAGACTCCGTTCTACTCTCAGGGACCATATTCTCCCCTCAGAGACCCCATATTTTCAGCTCAGAGACTACAATCTGCACTAAGAGATCAACTTCTCAACTCAAGCAATACCTCCTCCCCTCAGAGAACAAATTCTCCCCTCAGAGAACAAATTCTCCCCTCAGAGACTCACTTCTCCCCTCAGAGACTCACTTCTCTCCTCAGAGACTTACTTCTCCCCTCAAGCAATACCTCCTCCCCTCAGAGAACAAATTCTCCCCTCAGAGACTCACTTCTCCCCTCAGGGACTCACTTCTCCCCTCAGGGACTCACTTCTCCCCTCAGGGACTCACTTCTCCCCTCAGGGACTCAGTTCCCCAATTACAAACTAAGATCTCCACACAGAAACCAATTTCACTCTCCAACTCCGTGTTTTGCACTCAGAGACTACCATCTCTACTTGGAGTCCAAGTTTCCAACTTAAGCAATAACTTCTACCCTCACATAAAAAATTCTCACCTAAGAGACCAAAGTCTCCCTTCAGAGACTCTCTTCTCCCCTCAGAGATTCACTTCTCCCCTCAGAGACTCACTTCTCCCCTCAGAGAATCACTAGCCCAATTACAAACTAAGATCTCCACACAGAAAACAATTTCACTCTCAAACTCCATGTTTTCAACTCAGACATTACCATCTATACATAGAGACCATTTTCCCAACTTAAGCAATAACTTCTCCCCTCAGAGACAAATTCTCCCCTCACACACCAAATTCTCCCCTCAGGGAGTCAGTTCTCCACTCAGAGACTCCGTTCTACTCTCAGGGACCATATTCTCCCCTCAGAGACTCACTTCTCCCCTCAGAGAATAAGTTCCCCACTCAGAGACTCAATTCCCCAATTACAAACTAAGATCTCCACACAGAAACCAATTCTCCCCTCAGAGACCCCATATTTTCAACTCAGAGACTACAAACTGCACTCAGAGATCAACTTCTCAACTCAAGAAATACCTCCTCTCCTCAGAGACCAACTTCTCCCCTCAGAGACTCACTTCTCCCCTCAGAGAATCACTTCTTCACCTCTCAGACTCACTTCTCCAGTCAGAGACTCAATTCCCCAATTACAAACTAAGATCTCCACACAGAAACCAATTCTCCCATCAGAGACCCCATATTTACAGCTCAGACACTACAATGTGCACTCAGAGATCAACTTCTCAACTCAAGCAATACCTATTCCCCTCACACACCAAATTCTCCCCTCACAGACCAAATTCTCCCCTCACACACCAAATTCTCCCCTCAGGGAGTCAGTTCTCCCCTAAGAGGCTCCGTTTTACCCTCAGGATCCATATTCTCCCCTCAGAGACTCACTTCCCCCCTCAGAGACTAAGTTCCCCACTCAGAGACTCAATTCCCCAATTACAAACTAAGATCTCCACACAGAAACCAATTCTCCCCTCAGAGACCCCATATTTTCAGCTCAGAGACTACAATCTGCACTCAGAGATCAACTTCTCAACCCAAGCAATACCTCCTCCCCTCAGAGAAGAAATTCTCCCCTCAGAGAACAAATTCTCCTTTCAGAGACTCACTTCTCCCCTCAGAGACTCACTTCTCCCCTCAGAGACTCACTTCTCGCCTCAGGGACTCACTTCTCGCCTCACGGAGTCACTTCTCCCCTCAGGGACTCACTTCTCCCCTCAGGGACTCACATCCCCAATTACAAACTAAGATCTCCACACAGAAACCAATTGCACTCTCCAACTCCATGTTTTGCACTCAGACACTACCATCTCTACTTGGAGTCCAAGTTTCCAACTTAAGCAATAACTTCTACCCTCACGTAACAAATTCTCACCTAAGAGACCAAAGTCTCCCCTCAGAGACTCAGTTCTCCCCTCAGAGATTCACTTCTCCCCTCAGAGACTCACTTCCCCCCTCAGAGAATCACTAGCCCAATTACAAACTAAGATCTCCACACAGAAACCAATTTCACTCTCAAACTCCATGTTTTGCACTCAGACACTACCATCTATACATAGAGACCATTTTCCCAACTTAAGCAATAACTTCTCCCCTCAGAGACCAAATTCACCCCTCACACACCAAATTCTCCCCTCAGGGAGTCAGTTCTCCACTCAGAGACTCCGTTCTACTCTCAGGGACCATATTCTCCCCTCAGAGACTCACTTCTCCCCTCAGAGAATAAGTTCCCCACTCAGAGACTCAATTCCCCAATTACAAACTAAGATCTCCACACAGAAACCAATTCTCCCCTCAGAGACCCCATATTTTCAACTCAGAGACTACAATCTGCACTAAGAGATCAACTTCTCAACTCAAGCAATACCTCCTCCCCTCAGAGACCAACTTCTCCCCTCAGAGACTCACTTCTCCCCTCAGAGAATCACTTCTTCACCTCTGAGACTCACTTCTCCAGTCAGAGACTCAGTTCCCCAATTACAAACTAAGATCTCCACACAGAAACCAATTTCCCTCTCAAACTCCATGTTTTGCACTCAGGGACTACAATCTGTACTTAGAGACCATGTTCCCAACTTAAGCAATAACTTCTCCCCTCAGAGACCAAATTCACCCCTCAGAGACTAAATTCACCCCTCAGAGACCAAATTCTCCCCTCACAGACCAAATTCTCTCCTCACAGACCAAATTCTCCACTCACAGACCTAATTCTCCCCTCAGGGAGTCAGTTCTCCACTCAGAGACACCGTTTTAACCTCAGGATCCATATCCTCCCCTCTGAGACTCACTTGTCCACTCAGAGACTCACTTCTCCCCTCAGAGACCCACTTCCCCAATTACAAACTCAGATCTCCACACAGAAACCAATTTCCCTCTCAAACTCCATGTTTTGCACTCAGGGACTACAATCTGTACTTAGAGACCATGTTCACAGCTTAAGCAATAACTTCTCCCCTCAGAGACCAAATTCGCCCCTCAGAGACCAAATTCTCCCCTCACAGACCAAATTCTCCCCTCACAGACCAAATTCTCCCCTCAGGGAGTCAGTTCTCCACTCAGAGACTCCGTTTTACCCTCAGGATCCATATTCTCCCCTCAGAGACTAAGTTCCCCCCTCAGAGACTCAATTCCCCAATTACAAATTAAGATCTCCACACAGAAACCAGTTCTCCCCTCAGAGACCCCATATTTTCAGCTCAGCGACTACAATCTGCACTCAGAGATCAACTTCTCAACTCAAGCTATACCTCCTCCCCTCAGAAAACAAATTCTCCCCTCAGAGAACAAATTCTCCCCTCAGAGACTCACTTCTCCCCTCAGAGACTCACTTCTCCCCTCAGAGACTCACTTCCCCAATTACAAACTAAGATCTCCACACAGAAACCAATTTCCCTCTCAAACTCCATGTTTTGCACTCAGACACTACCATCTATACATAGAGACCATGTTCCCAACTTAAACAATAACTTCTCCCCTCAGAGATCAAATTCTCACCTCAGAGACCAAATTCTCCCCTCACAGACCAAATTCTCAACTCACAGAACAAATTCTCCCCTCACAGACCAAATTCTCCCCTCAGGGATTCAGTTCTCCACTCAGAGACTCCGTTCTACTCTCAGGGACCATATTCTCCCCTCAGAGACTCACTTCTCCCCTCAGAGAATAAGTTCCCCACTCAGAGACTCAATTTCCCAACTACAAACTAAGATCTCGACACAGAAACCAATTCTCCCCTCAGAGACCCCATATTTTCAGCTCAGAGACTACAATCTGCACTCAGAGATCAACTTCTCAACTCAAGCAATACCTCCTCCCCTCAGAGACTCACTTCTCCCCTCAGAGACTCACTTCTCCCCTCAGAGACTCACTTCCCCAATTACAAACTAAGATCTCCACACAGAAACCAATTCTCCCCTCAGAGACCCCATATTTTCAGCTCAGAGACTACAATCTGCACTCAGATATCAACTTCTCAACTCAAGCAATACCTCCTCCCCTCAGAGACTCACTTCTCCCCTCAGAGACTCACTTCTCCCCTCAGAGACTCACTTCCCCAATTACAAACTAAGATCTCCACACAGAAACCAATTGCACTCTCCAACTCCATGTTTTGCACTCAGAGACTACCATCTCTACTTGGAGTCCAAGTTCCCA
Source organism: Ara ararauna (assembly GCA_028858755.1). Lineage (NCBI taxonomy): Eukaryota > Metazoa > Chordata > Aves > Psittaciformes > Psittacidae > Ara > Ara ararauna. Next base: position 1,464,404 of record CM054378.1, read on the forward strand.
ACTTAAGCAATAACTTCTACCCTCACATAACAAATTCTCACCTAAGAGACCAAAGTCTCCCCTCAGAGACTCACTTCTCCCCTCAGAGATTCACTTCTCCCCTCAGAGACTCACTTCTCCCCTCAGGGACTCACTTCACCAATTACAAACTAAGATCTCCACACAGAAACCAATTTCACTCTCAAACTCCATGTTTTGCACTCAGACACTACCATCTATACATAGAGACCATTTTCCCAACTTAAGCAATAACTTCTCCCCTCAGAGACCAAATTCTCCCCTCACACACCAAATTCTCCCCTCAGGGAGTCAGCTCTCCACTCAGAGACTCCGTTCTACTCTCAGGGACCATATTCTCCCCTCAGAGACTCACTTCTCCCCTCAGAGAATAAGTTCCCCACTCAGAGACTCAATTCCCCAATTACAAACTAAGATCTCCACACAGAAACCAATTCTCCCCTCAGAGACCCCATATTTTCAACTCAGAGACTACAATCTGCACTCAGAGATCAACTTCTCAACTCAAGCAATACCTCCTCTCCTCAGAGACTCACTTCTCCCCTCAGAGACTCACTTCTCCCCTCAGAGAATCACTTCTTCACGTCTGAGACTCACTTCTCCACTCAGAGACTCAGTTCCCCAATTACAAACTAAGATCTCCAAACAGAAACCAATTTCCCTCTCAAACTCCATGTTTTGCACTCAGGGACTACAATCTGTACTTAGAGACCATGTTCCCAACTTAAGCAATAACTTCTCCCCTCAGAGACCAAATTCACCCCTCAGAGACCAAATTCACCCCTCAGAGACTAAATTCACTCCTCAGAGACCAAATTCTCCCCTCACAGAACAAATTCTCCCCTCACAGAACAAATTCTCCCCTCACAGACCAAATTCTCCCCTCACAGACCAAATTCTCCCCTCACACACCAAATTCTCCCCTCACACACCAAATTCTCCCCTCAGGGAGTCAGTTCTCCACTCAGAGACTCCGTTCTACTCTCAGGGACCATATTCTCAACTCAGAGAATAAGTACCCCACTCAGAGACTCAATTCCCCAATTACAAACTAAGATCTCCACACAGAAACCAATTCTCCCCTCAGAGACCCCATATTTTCAGCTCAGAGACTACAATCTGCACTAAGAGATCAACTTCTCCCCTCAAGCAATACCTCCTCCCGTCAGATAACAAATTCTCCCCTCATAGACTCACTTCTCCCCTCAGGGACTCACTTCTCCCCTCAGGGACTCACTTCTCCCCTCAGGGACTCACTTCTCCCCTCAGGGACTCACTTCTCCCCTCAGGGACTCACTTCCCCAATTACAAACTAAGATCTCCACACAGAAACCAATTTCCCTCTCAAACTCCATGTTTTCCACTCAGATACTACCATCTATACATAGAGACCATGTTCCCAACTTAAGCAATAACTTCTCCCCTCACAGACCAAATTCTCCCCTCAGGGAGTCAGTTCTCCACTCAGAGACTCCGTTTTAGCCTCAGGATCCATATTCTATCCTCAGAGAATCACTTCTCCCCTCAGAGACTAAGTTCCCCTCTCAGAGACTCAATTCCCCAATTACAAACTAAGATCTCCACACAGAAACCAATTTCCCTCTCAAACTCCATGTTTTGCACTCAGACACTACCATCTATACATAGAGAACATGTTCCCAATTTAATCAATAACTTCTATACTCAGAGACCAAATTCTCCCCTCACAGACCAAATTCTCCCCTCACAGACCAAAATTCTCCCCTCACAGACCAAATTCTCCCCTCACACACCAAATTCTCCACTCAGGAAGTCATTTCTCCAGTCAGAGACTCCGTTCTACTCTCAGGGACCATATTCTCCCCTCATAGACTCACTTCTCCCCTCAGTGAATAAGTTCCCCACTCAGAGACCCAATTCCCCAATTACAAACTAAGATCTCCACACAGAAACCAATTCTCCCCTCAGAGACCCCATATTTTCAACTCAGAGACTACAATCTGCACTAAGAGATCAACTTCTCAACTCAAGCAATACCTCCTCCCCTCAGAGACTCACTTGTCCCGTCAGAGACTCACTTCTCCCCTCAGGGACTCACTTCTCCCCTCAGAGACTCACTTCCCCAATTACAAACTAAGATCTCCACACAGAAACCAATTTCCCTCTCAAACTCCATGTTTTGCACTCAGACACTACCATCTATAAATAGAGACCATGTTCCCAACTTAAGCAATAACTTCTCCCCTCAGAGACCAAATTCTCAACTCACACACCAAATTCTCCCCTCACAGACCAAATTCTCCCCACACAGACCAAATTCTCCCCTCAGGGAGTCAGTTCTCCACTCAGAGACTCCGTTCTACTCTCAGGGACCATGTTCTCCATTCAGAGAATAAGTTCCCCACTCAGAGACTCAATTCCCCAATTACAAACTAAGATCTCCACAAAGAAACCAATTCTCCCCTCAGAGACCCCATATTTTCAGCTCAGAGACTACAATCTGCACTAAGAGATCAACTTCTCAACTCAAGCAATACCTCTTCCCCTCAGAGAACAAATTCTCCCCTCAGAGACTCACTTCTCCCCTCAGGGACTCACTTCTCCCCTCAGGGACTCACTTCCCCAATTACAAACTAAGATCTCCACACATAAACCAATTTCCATCTCAAACTCCATGTTTTGCACTCAGACACTACCATCTATACATAGAGACCATGTTCCCAACTTAAGCAATAACTTCTCCCCTCACAGACCAAATTCTCCCCTCACACTCCAAATTCTCCCCTCACAGACCAAATTCTCCCCTCAGGGAGTCATTTCTCCACTCAGAGACTCCGTTTTACCCTCAGAATCCATATTCTCGCCTCAGAGACTCACTTCTCCCCTCAGAGACTATGTTCCCCACTCAGAGACTCAGTTCACCAATTACAAACTAAGATCTCCACTCAGAAACCAATTTCCCTCTCAAACTCCATGTTTTGCACTCAGACACTACCATCTCTACTTAGAGACCATGTTCCCAACTTAAGCAATAACTTCTCCCCTCAGAGACCAAATTCTCCCCTCACAGACCAAATTCTCCCCTCACAGAACAAATTCTCCCCTCAGGGAATCAGTTCTCCACTCAGAGACTCCGTTCTACTCTCAGGGACCATATTCTCCCCTCAGAGAATAAGTTCCCCTCTCAGAGATTCAATTCCCAAATTACAAACTAAGATCTCCACACAGAAACCAATTCTCCCCTCAGAGACCCCATATTTTCAGCTCAGAGACTACAATCTGCACTCAGAGATCAACTTCTCAACTCAAGCAATACCTCCTCCCCTCAGAGAGCAAATTCTCCCCTCAGGGACTCACTTCTCCCCTCAGGGACTCACTTCTCCCCTCATTGACTCACTTCTCCCCTCAGAGACTATGTTCCCCACTCAGAGACTCAGTTCACCAATTACAAACTAAGATCTCCACACAGAAACCAATTTCCCTCTCAAACTCCATGTTTTGCACTCAGACACTACCATCTATACATAGAGACCATGTTCCAAACTTAAACAATAACTTCTCCCCTCAGAGATGAAATTCTCCCCTCAGAGACCAAATTCTCCCCTCACAGACCAAATTCTCCCCTCAGGAAGTCAGTTCTCCACTCAGAGACTCCGTTCTACTCTGAGGGACCATATTCTCCCCTCAGAGACTAAGTTCCCCACTCAGAGACTCAATTCCATAATTACAAACCAAGATCTCCACACAGAAACCAATTCTCCCCTCAGAGACCCCATATTTACAACTTCGAGACTACAATCTGCACTCAGAGCTCAACTTCTCAAACCAAGCAATACCTCCTCCCCTCAGAGACTCACTTCTCCCCTCAGACACTCACTTCCCAAATTACAAACTAAGATCTCCACACAGAAACCAATTTCCCTCTCAAACTCCATGTTTTGCACTCAGACACTACCATCTCTACTTAGAGACCATGTTCCCAACTTAAGCAATAACTTCTCCCCTCAGAGACCAAATTCTCCCCTCACAGACCAAATTCTCCCCTCACAGAACAAATTCTCCCCTCAGGGAATCAGTTCTCCACTCAGAGACTCCGTTCTACTCTCAGGGACCATATTCTCCCCTCAGAGAATAAGTTCCCCTCTCAGAGATTCAATTCCCAAATTACAAACTAAGATCTCCACACAGAAACCAATTCTCCCCTCAGAGACCCCATATTTTCAGCTCAGAGACTACAATCTGCACTCAGAGATCAACTTCTCAACTCAAGCAATACCTCCTCCCCTCAGAGAGCAAATTCTCCCCTCAGGGACTCACTTCTCCCCTCAGGGACTCACTTCTCCCCTCAGGGACTCACTTCTCCCCTCATTGACTCACTTCTCCCCTCAGAGACTCACTTCTCCCCTCAGAGACTCACTTCCCCAATTACAAACTAAGATCTCCACACAGAAACCAATTTCCCTCTCAAACTCCATGTTTTGCACTCAGACACTACCATCTATACTTAGAGACTATGTTCCCAACTTAAACAATAACTTCTCACCTCAGAGATCAAATTCTCACCTCAGAGACCAAATTCTCCCCTCACACACCAAATTCTCCCCTCACACACCAAATTCTCCCCTCACACACCAAATTCTCCCCTCACACACCAAATTCTCCCCTCACACACCAAATTCTCCCCTCACACACCAAATTCTCCCCTCAGGGAGTCCGTTCTCCGCTCAGAGACTCTGTTCTACTCTCAGGGACCATATCCTCCCCTCAGAGATTAAGTTCCCCAGTCAGAGACTCAATTCCCCAATTACAAACTAAGATCTCCACACAGAAACCAATTCTCCCCTCAGAGACCCCATATTTTCAGCTCAGAGACTACAATCTGCACTCAGAGATCAACTTCTCAACTGAAGCAATACCACCTCCCCTCAGAGAACAAATTCTCCCCTCAGAGACTCACTTCTCCCCTCAGGGACTCACTTCTCCCCTCAGAGACTCACTTCTCCCCTCAGGGACTCACTTCCCCAATTACAAACTAAGATCTCCACACAGAAACCAATTTCCCTCTCAAACACCATGTTTTGCACTCAGACACTACCATCTATACATAGAGACCATGTTCCCAACTTAAACAATAACTTCTCCCCTCACAGACCAAATTCTCCCCTCACAGACCAAATTCTCATCTCAGGGAGTCAGTTCTCCACTCAGAGTCTCCGTTTCACCCTCAGAATCCATATTCTCGCCTCAGAGACCCCATATTTTCAGCTCAGAGACTACAATCTGCACACAGAGATCAACTTCTCAACTCAAGCAATACTTCCTCCCCTCAGAAACTCACTTCTCCCCACAGAGACTCACTTCTCCCCTCAGAGAATAAGTTCCCCACTCAGAGACTCAATTCCCCAATTACAAACTACGATCTCCACACAGAAACAAATTCTCCCCTCAGAGACCACATATATTTAACTCAGAGTCTACAATGTGCAGTAAGATAATCAACTTCTCAACTCAAGCAATACCTCCTCCCCTCAGAGAATCACTTCTCCCCTCAGAGAATCACTTCTCCCCTCAGAGAATCACTTCCACAATTACAAACTAAGATCTCCACACAGAAACCAATTTCCCTCTCAAACTCCATGTTTTCCACTCAGACACTGCCATCTATACATAGAGACCATGTTCCAAACTTAAACAATAACTTCTCCCCTCAGAGATGAAATTCTCCCCTCAGAGACCAAATTCTCCCCTCACAGACCAAATTATTCCCCTCACAGACCAAATTCTCCCCTCAGGGAGTCAGTTCTCCACTCAGAGACTCCGTTTTACCCTCAGGATCCATATTCTCCCCTCAGAGAATCACTTCTCCCCTCAGAGAATAAGTTCCCCACTCAGAGACTCAATTCCCCAATTACAAACTAAGATCTCCACACAGAAACCTATTCTCCCCTCAGAGACCCCATATTTTCAGCTCAGAGACTACAATCTGCACTCAGAGATCAACTTCTCAACTCAAGCAATACCTCCTCCCCTCAGAGAACAAATTCTCCCCTCAGAGACTCACTTCTCCCCTCAGAGACTCACTACTCCCCTCAGGGACTCACTTCTCCCCTCAGGGACTCACTTCCCCCCTCAGGGACTCACTTCTCCCCTCAGAGACTCACTTCTCCCCTCAGAGACTCACTTCCCCAATTACAAACTAAGATCTCCACACAGAAACCAATTTCCCTCTCAAACTCCATGTTTTGCACTCAGACACTACCATCTATACATAGAGACCATGTTCCCAACTTAAGCAATAACTTCTCCCCTCACAGACCAAATTCTCCCCTCACAGACCAAATTCTCAACTGACAGAACAAATTCTCCCCTCAGGGAGTCAGTTCTCCACTCAGAGACTCCGTTCTACTCTCAGGGACCATATTCTCCCCTCAGAGTAAGTTCCCCACTCAGAGACTCAATTCCCCAATTACAAATTAAGATCTCCACACAGAAACCAATTTCCCTCTCAAACTCCATGTTTTGCACTCAGACACTACCATCTCTACTTAGAGACCATGTTCCCAACTTAAGCAATAACTTCTATACTCAGAGACCAAATTCCCCCCTCACAGACCAAATTCTCCCCTCACAGACCAAATTCTCCCCTCAGGAATTCAGTTCTCCACTCAGAGACTCTGTTCTACTCTCAGGGACCATATTCTCCCCTCAGAGACTCACTTCTCCCCTCAGGGACTCACTTCCCCCCTCAGGGACTCACTTCTCCCCTCAGAGACTCACTTCTCCCCTCAGAGACTCACTTCCCCAATTACAAACTAAGATCTCCACACAGAAACCAATTTCCCTCTCAAACTTGATGTTTTGCACTCAGACACTACCATCTATACATAGAGACCACGTTCCCAACTTAAGCAATAACTTCTCCCCTCAGAGACCAAATTCTCCCCTCACAGAACAAATTCTCCCCTCAGGGAGTCAGTTCTCCACTCAGAGACTCCGTTCTACTCTCAGGGACCATATTCTCCCCTCAGAGAATAAGTTCCCCACTCAGAGACTCAATTCCCCAATTACAAACTAAGATCTCCACACAGAAACCAATTCTCCCCTCAGAGACCCCATATTTTCAGCTCAGAGACTACAATCTGCACTCAGAGATCAACTTCTCAACTCAAGCAATACCTCCTCCCCTCAGAGAACAAATTCTCCCCTCAGGGACTCACATCTCCCCTCAGAGACTCACTTCTCCCCTCAGGGACTCACTTCTCCCCTCAGGGACTCACTTCTCCCCTCAGGGACTCACTTCTCCCCTCAGGGACTCACTTCCCCAATTACAAACTAAGATCTCCACACAGAAAACAATTTCCCTCTCAAACTCCATGTTTTGCACTCAGACACTCCCATCTATACATAGAGACCATGTTCCAAACTTAAACAATAACTTCTCCCCTCACAGACCAAATTCTCCCCTCACAGACCAAATTCTCCCCTCACACACCAAATTCTTTCCTCAGGGAGTCAGTTCTCCACTCAGAGACTCCGTTCTACTCTCAGGGACCATATTCTCCCCTCAGAGAATAAGTTCCCCACTCAGAGACTCAATTCCCCAATTACAAACTAAGATCTCCACACAGAAACCAATTCTCCCCTCAGAGACGCCATATTTTCAACTCAGAGACTACAATCTACACTAAGAGATCAACTTCTCAACTCAAGCAATACCTCCTCCCCTCAGAGACTCACTTCTCCCCTCAGAGACTCACTTCTCCCCTCAGAGACTCACTTCTCCCCTCAGAGACTCACTTCCGCAATTACAAACTAAGATCTCCACACAGAAACCAATTTCCCTCTCAAACTCCGTGTTTTGCACTCAGAGATTACCATCTCTACTTAGAGACCATGTTCCCAACTTAAGCAATAACTTCTCCCCTCAGAGACCAAATTCTCCCCTCACAGACCAAATTCTGCCCTCACAGACCAAATTCTCCACTCAGGGAGTCCGTTCTCCACTCAGAGACTCCGTTCTACTCTCAGGGACCATATTCTCCCCTCAGAGACTCAATTCCCCAATTACAAACTAAGATCTTCACACAGAAACCAATTTCCCTCTCAAACTCCATGTTTTGCACTCAGAGACTACCATCTCTACTTAGAGACCATGTTCCCAACTTAAGCAATAACTTCTCCCCTCAGAGACCAAATTCACCCCTCAGAGACCAAATTCTACCCACAGGGAGACAGTTCTCCACTCAGAGACTCCGTTCTACTCTCAGGGACCATATTCTCCCCTCAGAGACTCACTTCTCCTCTCAGAGAATAAGTTCCCCACTCAGAGACTCAATTCCCCAATTACAAACTAAGATCTCCACACAGAAACCAATTCTCCCCTCAGAGACCCCATATTTTCAGCTCAGAGACTACAATCTGCACTCAGAGATCAACTTCTCAACTCAAGCAATACCTCCTCCCCTCAGAGAACAAATTCTCCCCTCAGAGAACAAATTCTCCCCTCAGAGACTCACTTCCCCCCTCAGAGACTCACTTCCCCCCTCAGAGACTCACTTCCCCCCTCAGAGACTCACTTCTCCCCTCAGGGACTCACTTCTCCCCTCAGGGACTCACTTCCCCCCTCAGAGACTCACTTCTTCCCTCAGAGACTCACTTCCCCCCTCAGACACTCACTTCTCCCCACAGAGACTCACTTCCCCCCTCAGAGACTCACTTCTCCCCTCAGAGACTCACTTCCCCAATTACAAACTAAGATCTCCACACAGACACCAATTTCCCTCTCAAACTCCATGTTTTGCACTCAGACGCTACCATCTATACATAGAGACCATGTTCCCAACTTAAACAATAACTTCTCCCCTCAGGGACCAAATTCTCCCCTCAGAGACCAAATTCTCCCCTCAGAGACCAAATTCTCCCCTCACAGACCAAATTCTCCCCTCACAGACCAAATTCTCCCCTCACAGACCAAATTCTCTCCTCACAGACCAAATTCTCCCCTCACACACCAAATTCTCCCCTCACACACCAAATTCTCCCCTCAGGGAGTCAGTTCTCCACTCAGAGACTCCGTTCTACTCTCAGGGACCATATTCTCCCCTCAGAGAATAAGTTCCCCACTCAGAGACTCAATTCCCCAGTTACAAACTAAGATCTCCACACAGAAACCAATTCTCCCCTCAGAGACCCCATATTTTCAGCTCAGAGACTACAATCTGCACTCAGAGATCAACTTCTCAACTCAAGCAATACCTCCTCCCCTCAGAGACTCACTTCTCCCCTCAGAGACTTACTTCCCCCCTCAGACACTCACTTCCCCCCTCAGACACTCACTTCTCCCTTCAGGGACTCACTTCTGCCTTCAGGGAACAAATTCTCCCCTCAGGGACTCACTTCTCCCCTCAGGGACTCACTTCTCCCCTCAGGGACTCACTTCTCCCCTCAGAGACTCACTTCTCCCCTCAGAGACTCACTTCTCCCCTCAGAGACTCACTTCTCCCCTCAGAGACTCACTTCTCCCCTCAGAGACTCACTTCCCCAATTACAAAGTAAGATCTCCACACAGAAACCAATTTCCCTCTCAAAATCCATGTTTTGCACTCAGACGCTACTATCTATACATAGAGACCATGTTCCCAACTTAAGCAATAACTTCTCCCCTCAGAGATCAAATTCTCCCCTCACAGAACAAATTCTCCCCTCACACACCAAATTCTCCCCTCAGGGAGTCAGTTCTCCACTAAGAGACTCCGTTCTACTCTCAGGGACCATATTCTCCCCTCAGAGACTCACTTCTCCCCTCAGAGAAAAAGTTCCCCACTCAGAGACTCAATTCCCCAATTACAAACTAAGATCTCCACACAGAAACCAATTCTCCCCTCAGAGACCCCATATTTTCAACTCAGAGACTACAATCTGCACTAAGAGATCAACTTCTCAACTCAAGCAATACCTCCTCCCCTCAGAGACTCACTTCTCCCCTCAGAGACTCACTTCCCCAATTACAAACTAAGATCTCCACACAGAAACCTATTTCCCTCTCAAACTCCATGTTTTGCACTCAGACACTACCATCTATTCATAGAGACCATGTTCCCAACTTAAACAATAACTTCTACCCTCAGAGATCAAATTCTCCCCTCACAGACCAAATTCTCCCCTCACAGACCAAATTCTCCCCTCACACACCAAATTCTCCCCCCACAGACCAAATTCTCTCCTCACAGACCAAATTCTCCCCTCACACACCAAATTCTCCCCTCACAGACCAAATTCTCCCCTCAGGGAGTCAGTTCTCCACTCAGAGACTCCGTTCTACTCTCAGGGACCATATTCACCCCACAGAGAATAAGTTCCCCACTCAGAGACTCAATTCCCCAATTACAAACTAAGATCTCCACACAGAAACCAATTCTCCCCTCAGAGACCCCATATTTTCAGCTCAGAGACTACAATCTGCACTAAGAGATCAACTTCTCAACTCAAGCAATACCTCCTCCCCTCAGAGACTCACTTCCCCCCTCATAGACTCACTTCCCCCCTCAGAGACTCACTTCCCCCCTCAGAGACTCACTTCCCCCCTCAGGGACGCACTTCACCAATTACAAACTATGATCTCCACACAGAAACCAATTTCCCTCTCAAACTCAATGTTTTGCACTCAGAGACTACCATCTCTACTTAGAGACCATGTTCCCAACTTAAGCAATAACTTCTCCCCTCAGAGACCAAATTCTCCCCTCACAGACTCACTTCTCCCCTCAGAGACCAAATTCTACCCCCAGGAAGACAGTTCTCCACTCAGAGACTCCGTTCTACTCTCAGGGACCATATTCTCCCCTCAGAGACTAAGTTCCCCAATCAGAGACTCAATTCCCCAATTACAAACTAAGATCTCCACACAGAAACCAATTCTCCCCTCAGAGACCCCATATTTTCCACTTAGAGACTACAATCTGCACTCAGATATCAACTTCTCAACCCAAGCAACACCTCCTCCCCTTAGAGACTCACTTCCCCACACAGAGACACACTTCTCCAATTACAAACTATGATCTCCACACAGAAACCAATTTCCCTCTCAAACTCCATGTTTTGAACTCAGACGCTACCATCTCTACTTAGAGACCATGTTCCCAACTTAAGTAATAGCTTCTACACTCAGAGACCAAATTCTCCCCTCAGAGACCAAATTCTCCCCTCAGAGACCAAATTCTCCCCTCATACACCAAATACTCCCCTCAGGGAGTCAGTTCTCCACTCAGAGACTCCGTTTCACCCTCAGGATCCATATTCTCCCCTCAGAGACTCACTTCTCCCCTCAGAGAAAAAGTTCCCCACTCAGAGACTCAATTCCCCAATTACAAACTAAGATCTCCACACAGAAACCAATTCACCATTCAGAGACCCCATATTTTCAGCTCAGAGACTACAATCTGCACTAAGAGATCAACTTCTCAACTCAAGCAATACCTCCTCCCCTCAGAGAACAAATTCCCCCCTCAGAGAACAAATTCTCCCCTCACAGACCAAATTCTCCACTCAGGGAGTCAGTTCTCCACTCAGAGATTCCTTTCTACTCTCAGGGACCATATTCTCCCCTCAGAGACTCACTTCTCCCCTCAGAGAATAAGTTCCCCACTCAGAGACTCAATTCCCCAATTACAAACTAAGATCTCCACACAGAAACCAATTCTCCCCACAGAGACCTCATATTTTCAACTCAGAGACTACAATCTGCACTAAGAGATCAACTTCTCAACTCAAGCAATACCTCCTCCCCTCAGAGACTCACTTCCCCCCTCAGAGACTCACTTCCCCCCTCAGAGACTCACTTCCCCCCTCAGAGACTCACTTCTCCCCTCAGAGACACACTTCACCAATTACAAACTATGATCTCCACACAGAAACCAATTTCCCTCTCAAACTCCATGTTTTGCACTCAGAGACTACCATCCCTACTTAGAGACCATGTTCCCAACTTAAGCAACAACTTCTCCCCTCAGAGACTCACTTCTCCCCTCAGAGACCAAATTCTACACCCAGGAAGACAGTTCTCCACTCAGAGACTCCGTTCTACTCTCAGGGACCATATTCTCCCCTCAGAGAATAAGTTCCCCACTCAGAGACTCAATTCCCCAATTACAAACTAAGATCTCTACACAGAAACCAATTCTCCCCTCAGAGACCCCATATTTTCAACTCAGAGACTACAATCTGCACTAAGAGATCAACTTCTCAACTCAAGCAATACCTCCTCCCCTCAGAGACCAATTCTCCCCTCAGAGACTCACTTCTCCCCTCAGGGACTCACTTCCCCAATTACAAACTAAGATCTCCACACAGAAACCAATTTCCCTCTCAAACTCCATGTTTTGCACTCAGACACTACCATCTATTCATAGAGACCATGTTCCCAACTTAAACAATAACTTCTCCCCTCAGAGATCAAATTCTCACCTCAGAGACCAAATTCTCCCCTCACAGACCAAATTCTCTCCTCACAGACCAAATTCTCCCCTCACAGACCAAATTCTCCCCTCACAGACCAAATTCTCCCCTCATGGAGTCAGTTCTCCACTCAGAGACTCCGTTCTACTCTCAGGGACCATATTCTCCCCTCAGAGACTCACTTCTCCACTCAGAGACACAGTTCCCCCATTACAAACTAAGATCTCCACACAGAAACCAATTTCCCTCTCAAACTCCATGTTTTGCACTCAGAGACTACCATCTCTACTTAGAGACCATGTTCCCAACTTAAGCAATAACTTCTACACTCAGAGACCAAATTCTCCCCTCACACACCAAATTCTCCCCTCACACACCAAATTCTCCCCTCACACACCAAATTCTCCCCTCACACACCAAATTCTCCCCTCACACACCAAATTCTCCCCTCACACACCAAATTCTCCCCTCACACACCAAATTCTCCCCTCACGGAGTCAGTTCTCCACTCAGAGACTCCGTTTTACCCTCAGGATCCATATTCTCCCCTCAGAGACTCACTTCCCCCCTCAGAGACTAAGTTCCCCACTCAGAGACTCAATTCCCCAATTACAAACTAAGATCTCCACACAGAAACCAATTCTCCCCTCAGAGACACCATATTTTCAGCTCATAGACTACAATCTGCACTAAGACATCAACTTCTCAACTCAAGCAATACCTCCTCCCCTCAGAGAACAAATTCTCCCCTCAGAGAACAAATTCTCCCCTCAGAGACTCACTTCTCCCCTCAGAGACTCACTTCTCCCCTCAGAGACTCACTTCTCCCCTCAGAGACTCACTTCTCCCCTCAGAGACTCACTTCTCCCCTCAGAGACTCACTTCACCCCTCAGAGACTCACTTCCCCAATTACAAACTAAGATCTCCACACAGAAAGCAATTCTCCTCTCAAACACCAATGTTTTTCACACAGTCTACAATCTCCACTCAGAAACCAACTTCTCAACTTAAGCAAAAACTTTTCCCCTCTGAGACTCAGTTCCCTCCTCAGAGGACAAATTCTCCCCTCAGTGACTCCCTTCTCCTCTCAGAGACTCCCTTCTCCCCTCAGACAACAAATTCTCCCCTCAGAGACTCCGTTCTCCCCACAGAGAGTGTGCAGTTGACTGCTCGGCCCCTGGCCTTTGCAGGCCTTCGGTTCTCTCCTTTAAGCCCCGCTGTCGCCTAGAAGGCAAAACAAAAGGGATGTTTCTCGTTTCAGAAAAATTACAAGACACGCAATCAGTTGCCGCTTCAGGCTCCGCAGCAAAGCTCACCTTGCTCGAGTCAGCTCTGGGGCAGAGATCTCCCTTCGCTCCTCCCTCCGCACCTCCAAATCAAAAACAATCACCCGGTCACAAGCCAGACAGAAAAATCAGGCTTCCCCTCCTACCCACACAACAAGTTTCCCCACCTGCTAACAGCGCTCTGCTCAACCTTCCGACATCAGCCTCCGACACCTTCTGACGCAGCTCGCCCTCTGCAACAACAACTCGGCATTATTCACCGCAAAGCCAAAAGAAATGATGAATCGCGCTCTAACTCTCAGGCCTCACACACTTACACCGAGACACAGCCTGAAAGGCACACCCAAACTGACACCCAGACGCTCCGCCTCTGACATTGACTACAGAGAAAATATCACACCCATTCCCAAGCAGACTCTTGGGCCCGCACCCACTCAAGGCGAGTTTATTCCCAGAGCCACCACTAAACGCGAGCCTAGTTCCAGAGCTCTTCTGTCCATTGCTACGGATGGGATCGTCAAGAGTAGACAGCTACCCTGGGATTCTGAAAACCCATCACCCCTGTTCCAGAGTTTCAGGATTCCCGGGGAGAGAAAACCAGAGACAAATAGAGAATTCTGCACTAGTTGATTCAGGTAGGAAACTCTCGAGAGAGAGCAGTAAAGGACACAGTAAAGTACGGTTCTGAGGCTTGCTTCTCTGACTAAGCCCAAGGACCCTGCAAAGACCTTCAGGAAACCAGCTCCGAGAATCATCACGGCAACGCAGGGCGGCAGGCTCAACCTGAGCGGGCGTCCCCGCGGAGGCAACGTTGACCTGGGTGGGGTGAGCTTCTGCCTCCCTCACATCGCACGAGGCTCGGGCTTTCATCCTCACAAAAATGCACACTCTTTCTGACGCAGGGGGCCGGCCTACGTCACAACAAGTGGCTAGCAGGATCTACAAAGGTCTGCGAGGGTCAGGCCTTTTCCAGGCACTTCTAAAGCACAACTTTCTGGGGAGCAATCAAAGCTGCGCTTGTTGGCAAGCATCCAAAGGAGAACGCTCCGGACAGGAGCCAAAGAGGACAAACACCACTTACCTTTCCTGGCCTCTTTCACCAGCGACCATTATCCATTAGCCCTGACACAACACCCCAGACCTAAGCCCCGCAAATCTCACCTTTTCATCCGGGCATTTAATACTGAGGCACTAGCTTCACGACACCTCACCGTTCCCTCCCAGGCACCTCCAAGCACGCACACGACATTCGACCCTCGTGCCACAAAACCGCCTCAGCTTCTCATAGCCCGCCTCAGGGTGCAGCTTCACGCCTCCCAGCTAGGATGCGACACCTGAAAAGGAAACGGAAAGAGATGCAAGCTGACGCAGGGCCCAAAGAGGAAGCCCCCCTGGGGCAATACCCATCCCCTGCTTCAGTACATTACCTACTCAGTGGCCAGGCCTCCCGTATTTCTGCCAGCTACATCCGGGCCTCTACCTCCCCGGGAAAACACACGCAACTCTTGCCGCCTTCAGCTACTTCAAGCCTCTGCACCTAGAGCCGCTGCTCCAGCCGCCTACTCACTTCTCACATTCATCAGCAAGATGGGCGCGCACAGGCAGGTCTGTGAAAATGGACGCAGACAACGGAGCTGCACAGGACATCTGGAGCCAGGCCCCAAAAGACAACTGACCTAAATACTCTGGGCCAAAAGCCTCATCTACACTTCAACTGTCTCAAGCAAGAAAAGCTCAAGCTCAAGAGGAAGCCGCTCCCTTCCCCTGCCCAAAGAGACCAGTTCTTTCAGAGCCTCTCTCCCGCACTCGCCTTCAATCCCTTTCCGGACGCTCACTAAGGCCACTCTTTCACCTCACCTTTCAGAGGGGCAATGGTGTAAAGCCATCCCTTACAAAAACCTCTTCTCACCTAACTGGGATATGCCTTCAGTAGCCACATTCCTCCTCATCACCTGAAAAACAAAACAGGAATGGTCCAGAGGTCATCACTACCTTGTCCAAAGGTGACCTTTGCCACAACTCCTCCTGCTCAGAACAGCCACAGGGTTGCACTTAGCTCAGAACCACCAACAAGTGGAACACCTAAACAACAAAAAAAAGAGAAATATTAAAAACCCCACCTACATAAAGATACGTACTACTGCATGCACTAGTGAGTCATGACATGGACTGAAGGTCTTAATTCACACAAGACCATGTCAAAAGAACCCCAAAAACCCAACAGCAGAAAAAAACCACAAAGCTATAACTCCACACACCCCAAAACACCAACACCAAAATTCCCCTGAGGAAAGCCAAGCACTGAATGAGTTCCCTGCTGAACGCCTGTGCCTCATATACCCCACGACCCAGCCACAAACCCCCCCTCAAAGCCCCGGCTCAAGGGCGAGGCAAGCCACCACCTCGGACACAACCAACCTGAGAAGCCACAACCTGATCTGTTCCCTATCTGACTCTGCCTCTCTGCCTTCAGCTTCCGGGCTCTCATTCTCTGCTTCAGGCTCCCCTTCAAAACTCAAAACCCACGCCGTCTCCCTTTAAAACAGATTGGCTCAGGCTCAAACATTCACGCCGCACACCGACTATGAACGAGACTCATTCGGGCTCACTCTCGTAGGAACCGGCTCACACATTCACACAAACCTCACATAGAAGCACACACAGACTCAACCTGACTCAGATTAGCTAACTCAGCCTGAGGCGGAGAGTCTGTGCCTCATACTGTGGATGATTTCCTGTGTCTCTAACTCTCTGGGTCACACACACTAACTCACACTCGGCCTAGAGACACTACGAGCAAGAAATGCTTGCCAACACTCTTCTGGCTCAGACTCTCTATCCTAATCCACACACGCAACCCGCTTACCTCCTCACAGCCCTCCACCTCTCCCGAGCTGGCCGCGGCACCTGAAAAAGAAACGGACAGCAGACGCACGCCCAGAGAGGGCGCAAAGCTGCTCGCCTCCCGCAGCAAGCCCCATCTCCCTCTCTCGCCACTTGACTGCTCGGCCCCTGGCCTTTGCAGGCCTTCGGTTCTCTCCTTTAAGCCCCGCTGTCCCCTAGATGGCACAACAAAAGGGATGTTTCTCGTTTCAGAAAAACTACAAGACACGCAATCAGTTGCCGCTTCAGGCTCCGCAGCAAAGCTCACCTTGCTCGAGTCAGCTCTGCGGCAGAGATCTCCCTTCGCTCCTCCCTCCGCACCTCCAAATCAAAAACAATCACCCGGTCACAAGCCAGACAGAAAAATCAGGCTTCCCCTCCTACCCACACAACAAGTTTCCCCACCTGCTAACAGCGCTCTGCTCAACCTTCCGACATCAGCCTCCGACACCTTCTGACGCAGCTCGCCCTCTGCAACAACAACTCGGCATTATTCACCGCAAAGCCAAAAGAAATGATGAATCGCGCTCTAACTCTCAGGCCTCACACACTTACACCGAGACACAGCCTGAAAGGCACACCCAAACTGACACCCAGACGCTCTGCCTCTGACATTGACTCCAGAGAAACTATCACACCCATTCCCAAGCAGACTCTCGGGCCCGCACCCATTAAGCTTATTCCCAGAGAATTCCAGAGACATATCGGAGTCTAATGCCAGGCCCTCGCCTGCCCTCGGGGGCCAAGAAGCGCAGCAAACTCAAACTACCACGGCCCTCCCAAAAAGCGACCCACTCCACAATACTTCTTCTTACCACCCTCACTCCCATGAAGCACTCCTCTGACTTCGAACGTAGAGGGCGAGACCTGGAATGCAAAACACAAATACTGAATCTCTTTGCCAAGTTTTTCTCAACTCGAAGCCACCGCCCCCCCCACACAAACCCCTTACCTACTTACGGCTGCAAAGGGAGCCCGGAGCAACACCCCAAAAAACTACTGACCAAATGACTCAAAACAAAACCCCTACTCCGCTTTAAGCGCATAAACCTGGAAGAAAAAAATGCCCGCTCCACTCTTAGGCAACGAGCATGAGCAATCACTAACTAGAAGACAAGCTCCAAGGAGCAGGCTGAGCACCTTTAAGTCAATAAGCGACGGGGAAGCGCCAACGCACAAAACAAGCGAGCGCACTCCGTAACACGGTCAAGGTGTGCCACCCTGACCACTGGAGGACCACGCGATTAAGCATCTCGCTTTTTTTCCTCACCCCTGTGGTACGTTTAAAACCCGTTCCTGCTAGACTCCTATTGTCCCTCACCCCCCTGCTCCCACAAAGTAGGCCCTCAGCATTGTTTCCATAGTGCCTGCCGCAGACCTCTAGCCAGGCTTACTGCTCACAACTCTCATGCTAGATACCTGTCTCATTGCTGCATTTGCCCATTTTATCTTCATCATCTACAGTAAGGGAAGCAAAAACTAAACAAGAAAAATGGGGGGGGGGGGGGAAGGGCAAACCAAAACTTCAGCCACACAACAGTTTGTAATCAGACAAACGGAAGACAAACACTGTTCTGGCTATCATTCTCACCACCACCATACCTGGCAATGCTTACCTATTTCTGTAAGACCTTCCTGCCTCATCTTTAGCTCTGCAAACCTTTCCTCAACTGATCCTAAATTACTTCGGAATGCTTCACCGGGCTGCTCCTCCCCTGCAAGACTGAAAAATCTAGACACTAGTGAGCATTGCTCTGGGGATAAGGAAGTGATCCCCCTGTCCTTGTCATTGCCTCCCTGACTCACTGGAAACACGCTTAATAGACTTCACAAGGAACTGCACAGGACCTACAAGAAAAACTAAAACTGAAACCAATCGCAAAATTACATTCAACTGGTAGTCGCCCACCTCGCACAAAATCCTCCAAACCTTCAACAGTCCTCCTCACTGCAGCACTTGATTTCTCAGGACTGGGAGGCGACTCCACTAAAAGAAATGGAAACAGATGCAAACTGACCAGAGCTAGAAAAAACTGCCTTTCCTGTGAAATTTCTAACCCCAGCTTGATTGTACAGGCTGCTCAGACACCAAGCGTCCAACAGGTATATCTGCTACACCCACCCGTGCATGGCACTTACAAAACAGCAACAGGAAATCACTTCAAGGACTTAAAATCAAGGAAGATTTACTACTTCTATAGCCACCTAGTCACTCTTCACATTAACCAGAATACAGCAGGAAAAAGTCAGCTCTGTGAAAATAAACTTGGAGAAAATACACCTACAGAGACAATTTACAACAATAACCTTGAAAAATAAGACACATAGACACTCTAAGGAACAAACCCGACGTACACTTGAACCTTCTCTAGTAAGAAAAGCAAAGGCAAAAACTACTCTGTTACCTTTCTCTCCCCAGAAACACCAGCTTTTTAACAGCCACTATATCCCACACCAACCTTACCATTTTTTCTTACTCCTCATTAGACACAAGCATTCAGCCTTGTTTTCAAAAAAGCAGAGACCCAAAACCTTCTTTGAAAAAAAAACCTCTAACCATATAACATGAATGTTCCTTCAGGAGCCACAATCTTCACCGCTAAATGCAAAAGCAAAGAGATAATACAAGCACAGATAATACAAACATAGACCAAAAAAAACTTAGGCCACAACTCATGGAACTGAGAACAACCACAGGACTCCCCTTACTTGGAACACCACCAAATAAACCAGCACAACACCAAAAAGAGTTACAACAAAAAAAACCTCTCAATCCAAGCACACACAAACCCAAACATAACCAAACAACTTCCTATGAGACAAACCCATACCAAAAAAAAAACAACAAAAATCCAAAGCAAAAACAACTCCCCCAACCATCTTACCTGCAAGAGAGCCAAAGGCAAAATAACCCCACTGGTCTAAGGCTGTGCCTTATATAGCTCAGGCCCTAACCACAACCCCTCCCTCAGTGCCTTGGCTTGGGAGTGGGGCAAACCAGCAGGTGGGATAAAAGCACCTTGACAAGCCACACCTGGGTCTTTTTTCTATCTGGTTCTGGTTCCTTGGCTGCTCCCCAGCTTTAGTTTTTTGCCTTTCTTGCTCTGCCTTAGGCTCCCATTCAAAACTCACAGGCCAGACAGGCTCCCTCTCACACAGACTGGCCCATAATCATCCTCCCTTTCAGACCAAGCAGGCACTCTCTTTCTGAGGCTCTGGGCCTGAAACTCTGAAGCTCAGGCTCACATTCTAAATGCACAGACCCACAAAGGCCCCCTCTCACACCCACTGGCTCAGGCAAATACTCACATGCAAACTGTACAGACACTCTAGCTCAGACTTCGGTTCAATCTGACACTGACTGGCTCACACATCCACTCCAATCTCACCTTGAGATTAACACAGACTCCCTGGCTCAGACTCTCCCTCACTTTCTACCTGAAAAATGACTTTCAGGTGACTCAGAGAAGGCAAGCCATGCTTAGAAAACCCAAGGAGCAACCTATGTCCGGGTTTTGTCATTTTCAGAAAACTACAAGCACTCATTTTCGATAGTGTTTTGCAGGCAGTGCCCAGGTCACAAGCAAAGGATGGAAGACCTCCAAAGGCCAGTGGAGGAGCACTCAAGCTACTGGAGTGGCAGGTGGGACTTTCTGAGAGATGACACTAATTTCTCTACCCAAACAATAACCTATACATTCAGACAATAACTTCTTAACGGAGACCATAAGGCCTCCACTCAAAGTCTACGATCTCTGCTCGCACACTCAGTTCCCCACTCAGAGACTACATTCTTCACCCCGAGACTAACTTCTCAACTCAAAAACTAGGTTCTAACATCAGAGAGTCAGTCCCCTAATTACAAACTAAGATCTCCACACAGAAACCAATTCTCCTGTCAAACACCATGTTTTGCACTCAGAGACAAACTTCTCAACTCAAGCAATACCTCCTCCCCTCAGAGACCAAATTCTCCCCTCACAGACCAAATTCTCCCCTCAGAGAACCAGTTCTCTCCTCAAAGACCAAATTCAATTCTCACAGACTCAGTTCTCCCCTCAGAGACCAAAATCTCTTCCCAGAGCCCAAATTCTCCCCTCAGAGACTCACTTCTCCCCTCAGAGACACATTTCCCAAATTACAAACAAAGATCACCACACAGAAAACAATTCTCCCCTCAGAGACACCATATTTTCACTCAGAGATCAACTTCTCAACTCAAGCAAAACCTTCTCCCCTCAGAGAACATATTCTCCCCTCAGAGACTCAATTCCCCAATTACAAACTAAGATCTCCACACAGAAACCAATTCTCCACTGACAAACAACATGTTTTCTACTCACAGAATACAGCCTGCACTCAGAGACCACCTTATCAACTCAAGCAGTATCATCTGCCCTCAGAGACCATATTCTCCCCTCAGAGACTTACTTCTTCCCTCAGAGACTCACTTCTCCCCTCAGAGACTCACTTCCCCAATTACAAACTAAGATCTCCACACAGAAACAAATTCTCCCCTCAGAGACCCCATAATTTCCAATCACAGAATACAATCAGGACTCAGATATCAACTTCCCAACTCAAGCAATACTTTCTCCCCTCAGAGAACATATACTCCCCTCAGAGACTCACTTCTCCCTTCAGAGACTCAGTTCTCCACTCAGAGAATCAGTTCACCAATTACAAACTAAGATCGCCACACAGAAACCAATTCTCCTCTCAAACACCATGTTTTTTACTCAGTCTACAATCCCCACTCAGAAACCAACTTCGCAACTTAAGCAAGAACTTTTCCTCTCTGAGACTCAGTTCTCCCCTCAGAGGACAAATTCTCACCTCAGAGACTCACTTCACCCCTCAGAGACTCACTTCACCCCTCAGAGACTCACTTCACCACTCAGAGACTCACTACACACCTCAGAGACTCACTTCTCCCCTCAGACACTCAGTTCCCAAATTACAAACTAAGATCGCCACACAGAAACCAATTTCCCTCTCAAAATCCATGTTTTGCACTCAGAGACTACCATCTCTACTTAGAGACCAAGTTCCCAACTTAAACAAAAACTTCTAGCCTCAGAGACCAAATTCTCCCCACAGAGAAATCAATTCTCCCCTCAGAGACCATATTCTCCCACCAGAGTCTCACTTCTCCCCTCAGAGACTCACTTCTCCCCTCAGAGTCTCAGTTCCAGAATTACAAACTAAGATCTCCACACAGAAACCAATTCTCCTCTCAAACACCATGTTTTTCACTCAGTCTACAATCTCCACTCAGAAACCAACTTCTCAACTTAAGCAAGAACTTTTCCCCTCTGAGAAACAGTTCTCCCCTCACAGGAAAAATTCTCCCCTCAGAGACTCACTTCTCCCCTCAGAGAATCACTTCTCCCTTCAGAGACTCACTTCTCCCTTCAGAGACTCAGTTCGCCAATCGCAAACTATGATCTCCACACAGAAACCAATTCTGCCCTGAGAGACAACATGTTTTGCACTCAGAGACTACAGCCTGCACTCATAGACCACCTTCACAACTCAAGGAATATCATCTGCCCTCAGAGACTCAGGTCTTTCCACAGAGACACACTTCTCCCCTCAGAGACTCACTTCTCCCCTCAGAGACTCACTTCCCCAATTACAAACTAAGATCTCCACACAGAAACCAATTCTCCCCTCAGAGACCCCATATTTTCCACTTAGAGACTACAATCTGCACTCAGAGATCAACTTCTCAACCCAAGCAATACCTCTTCCCCTCAGAGACTCACTTCTCCCCTCAGAGACTCACTTCTCCCCTCAGAGACTCACTTCTCCCCTCAGACACTCACTTCTCCAATTACAAACTATGATCTCCACACAGAAACCAATTCTCCCCTCAGAGACCCCATATTTTCCACTTAGAGACTACAATCTGCACTCAGAGATCAACTTCTCAACCCAAGCAATACCTCCTCCCCTCAGAGACTCACTTCTCCCCTCAGAGACTGACTTCTCCCCTCAGAGACTCACTTCTCCCCTCAGACAGTCAGTTCACCTATTACAAACTAAGATCTCCACACAGAAACCAATTTCCCTCTCAAACTCCATGTTTTGCACTCAGAGACTACCATCTATACATAGAGACCATGTTCCCAACTTAAGCAATAACTTCTATACTCAGGGACCAAATTCTCCCCTCACAGACCAAATTCTCCCCTCACAGACCAAATTCTCCCCTCACACACCAAATTCTCCCCTCACAGACCAAATTCTCCCCTCACACACCAAATTCTCCCCTCACAGACCAAATTCTCCCCTCAGGAAGTCAGTTCTCCACTCAGAGACTCCGTTCTACTCTCAGGGACCATATTCTCCCCTCAGAGACTCACTTCTCCCCTCAGAGAATAAGTTCCCCACTCAGAGACTCATTTCCCCAATTACAAACTAAGATCTCCACACAGAAACAAATTCTCCCCTCAGAGACCCCATATTTCCAACTCCGAGACTACAATCTGCACTCAGAGATCAACTTCTCAACTCAAGCAATACCTCCTCCCCTCAGAGACACACTTCTCCCCTCAGAGACTCACTTCTCCCCTCAGAGACTCACTTCTCCCCTCAGAGACTCACTTCTCCCCTCAGAGACTCACTTCTCCAATTACAAACTATGATCTCCACACAGAAAACAATTTCCCTCTCAAACTCCATGTTTTGCACTCAGAGACTACCATCTCTACTTAGAGACCATGTTCCCAACTTAAGCAAAAACTTCTCCCCTAAGAGACCAAATTCTCCCCTCAGGGACTCGCTTCTCCCCTCAGGGACTCGCTTCTCCCCTCAGGGATTCGCTACTCCCCTCAGGGACTCGATTCTCCCCACAGGGATTCGCTACTCCCCTCAGGGACTCACTTTTCCCCTCAGGGACTCACTTCCCCAATTACAAACTAAGATCTCCACACAGAAACCAATTCTCCCCTCAGAGACCCCATATTTTCAACTCAGAGACTACAATCCGTACTAAGAGATCAACTTCTCAACTCAAGCAATACCTCCTCCCCTCAGGGACTCACTTCTCCCCTCAGGGACTCACTTCTCCCCTCAGACACTCACTTCTCCCCTCAGACACTCACTTCTCCCCTCAGAGACTCACTTCTCCCCGCAGAGACTCACTTCTCCCCTCAGAGACTCAATTCCCCCCTCAGAGACTCACTTCTCCCTTCAGGGACTCACTTCTCCCCTCAGAGACTCACTTCCCCCCTCAGACACTCACTTCTCCCCTCAGAGACGCACTTCTCCCCTCAGAGACGCACTTCTCCCCTCAGAGACGCACTTCTCCCCTCAGAGACTCACTTCCCCAATTACAAACTGAGATCTCCACACAGAAACCAATTTCCCTCTCAAACTCCATGTTTTGCACTCAGACACAACCATCTATACATAGAGACCATGTTCCCAAATTAAACAATAACTTCTACACTCAGAGACCAAATTCTCCCCTCACAGACCAAATTCTCCCCTCACACACCAAATTCGACCCTCACAGACCAAATTCTCACCTCAGAGACCAAATTCTCCCCTCACAGACCAAATTCTCCCCTCACAGACCAAATTCTCACCTCAGAGACCAAATTCTCCCCTCACAGACCAAATTCTCCCCTCACACACCAAATTCTCCCCTCACACACCAAATTCTCCTCTCAGGGAGTCAGTTCTCCACTCAGAGACTCCGTTTTACACTCAGGATCCATATTCTCCCCTCAGAGACTCACTTCTCCCCTCAGAGAATAAGTTCCCCACTCAGAGACTCAATTCCCCAATTACAAACTAAGATCTCCACACAGAAACCAATTCTCCCCTCAGAGACCCCATATTTCCAACTCCGAGACTACAATCTGCACTAAGAGATCAACTTCTCAACTCAAGCAATACCTCCTCCCCTCAGAGACACACTTCTCCCCTCAGAGACTCACTTCTCCCCTCAGAGACTCACTTCTCCCCTCAGAGACTCACTTCTCCCCTCAGAGACTCACTTCTCCAATTACAAACTATGATCTCCACACAGAAACCAATTTCCCTCTCAAACTCCATGTTTTGCACTCAGAGACTACCATCTCTACTTAGAGACCATGTTCCCAACTTAAGCAAAAACTTCTCCCCTAAGAGACCAAATTCTCCCCTCAGGGACTCGCTTCTCCCCTCAGGGACTCGCTTCTCCCCTCAGGGACTCGCTTCTCCCCTCAGGGATTCGCTACTCCCCTCAGGGACTCGATTCTCCCCACAGGGATTCGCTACTCCCCTCAGGGACTCACTTTTCCCCTCAGGGACTCACTTCCCCAATTACAAACTAAGATCTCCACACAGAAACCAATTCTCCCCTCAGAGACCCCATATTTTCAACTCAGAGACTACAATCTGCACTCAGAGATCAACTTCTCAACTCAAGCAATACCTCCTCCCCTCAGAGACTCACTTCTCCCCTCAGAGACACACTTCTCCAATTACAAACTATGATCTCCACACAGAAACCAATTTCCCTCTCAAACTCCATGTTTTGCACTCAGAGACTACCATCTCTACTTAGAGACCATGTTCCCAACTTAAGCAATAACTTCTCCCCTCAGAGACCAAATTCACACCTCAGAGACCAAATTCTACCCTCAGGGAGACAGTTCTCCCCTCAGAGACTCCGTTCTTCCCTCAGGGACCATATTCTCCCCTCAGAGACTCAGTTCCCCACTCAGAGACTCAATTCCCCAATTACAAACTAAGATCTCCACACAGAAACAAATTCTCCCCTCAGAGACCCCATATTTTCCACTTAGAGACTACAATCTGCACTCAGAGATCAACTTCTCAACCCAAGCAATACCTCCTCCCCTCAGAGATTCACTTCTCCCCTCAGAGACTAAGTTCCCCCCTCAGACACTCAGTTCACTAATTACAAACTAAGATCTCCACACAGAAACCAATTTCCCTCTCAAACTCCATGTTTTGCACTCAGACACTACCATCTATACATAGAGACCATGTTCCCACCTCAAGCAATAACTTCTCCCCTCAGAGACCAAATTCTCCCCTCACAGACCAAATTCTCCCCTCACAGACCAAATTCTCCCCTCACAGAAAAAATTCTCCCCTCACAGACCAAATTCTCCCCTCAGAGACCAAATTCTCCCCTCACAGACCAAATTCTCCCCTCACAGACCAAATTCTCCCCTCACAGACCAAATTCTCCCCTCAGGAAGTCAGTTCTCCACTCAGAGACTCCGTTCTACTCTCAGGGACCATATTCTCCCCTCAGAGACTCACTTCTCCCCTCAGAGAATAAGTTCCCCACTCAGAGACTCATTTCCCCAATTACAAACTAAGATCTCCACACAGAAACCAATTCTCCCCTCAGAGACCCCATATTTTCAACTCCGAGACTACAAACTGCACTAAGAGATCAACTTCTCAACTCAAGCAATACCTCCTCCCCTCAGAGACACACTTCTCCCCTCAGAGACTCACTTCTCCCCTCAGACACTCACTTCTCCCCTCAGAGACTCACTTCTCCAATTACAAACTATGATCTCCACACAGAAACCAATTTCCCTCTCAAACTCCATGTTTTGCACTCAGAGACTACCATCTCTACTTAGAGACCATGTTCCCAACTTAAGCAAAAAATTCTCCCCTCAGCGACCAAATTCTCCCCTCAGAGACCAAATTCTCCCCTCAGGGACTCGCTTCTCCCCTCAGGGACTCGCTTCTCCCCTCAGGGACTCGCTTCTCCCCTCAGGGACTCGCTTCTCCCCTCAGGGATTCGCTACTCCCCTCAGGGACTCGATTCTCCCCACAGGGATTCGCTACTCCCCTCAGGGACTCACTTTTCCCCTCAGGGACTCACTTCCCCAATTACAAACTAAGATCTCCACACAGAAACCAATTCTCCCCTCAGAGACCCCATATTTTCAACTCAGAGACTACAATCCGTTCTAAGAGATCAACTTCTCAACTCAAGCAATACCTCCTCCCCTCAGAGACTCACTTCTCCCCTCAGAGACTCACTTCTCCCCTCAGACACTCACTTCTCCCCTCAGAGACTCACTTCTCCCCTCAGAGACACACTTCTCCAATTACAAACTATGATCTCCACACAGAAACCAATTTCCCTCTCAAACTCCATGTTTTGCACTCAGACACTACCATCTCTACTTAGAGACCATGTTCCAAACTTAAGCAATAACTTCTCCCCTCAGAGACCAAATTCACACCTCAGAGACCAAATTCTACCCTCAGGGAGACAGTTCTCCCCTCAGAGACTCCGTTCTTCCCTCAGGGACCATATTCTCCCCTCAGAGACTCAGTTCCCCACTCAGAGACTCAATTCCCCAATTACAAACTAAGATCTCCACACAGAAACCAATTTCCCTCTCAAACTCCATGTTTTGCACTCAGACACTACCATCTCTACTTAGAGACCATGTTCCCACCTTAAGCAATAACTTCTCCCCTCAGAGACCAAATTCTCCCCTCAGAGACCAAATTCTCCCCTCACAGACAAAATTCTCCCCTCACAGACCAAATTCTCCCCTCAGAGACCAAATTCTCCCCTCACAGACCAAATTCTCCCCTCACAGACCAAATTCTCCCCTCACAGACCAAATTCTCCCCTCACAGACCAAATTCTCCCCTCACACACCAAATTCTCCCCTCACACACCAAATTCTCCCCTCACACACCAAATTCTCCCCTCACACACCAAATTCTCCCCTCAGAGACTCTCTTCCCCAATTACAAACTAAGATCTCCACAAAGAAACCAATTCTCCCCTCAGAGACCCCATATTTTCAACTCAGAGCCTACAATCTGCACTCAGAGATCAACTTCTCAACTCAAGCAATACCTCCTGCCCTCAGAGAACAAATTCCCCCCTCATAGATTCACTTCTCCCCTCAGGGACTCACTTCTCCCCTCAGGGACTCACTTCTCCCCTCAGAGACTCACTTCTCCCCTAAGAGACTCACTTCTCCCCGCAGAGACTCACTTCTCCCCTCAGAGACTCAATTCCCCCCTCAGAGACTCACTTCTCCCTTCAGGGACTCACTTCTCCCCTCAGAGACTCACTTCTCCCCTCAGAGACTCACTTCCCCCCTCAGACACTCCTCCCCTCAGAGACTCACTTCTCCCCTCAGAGACTCACTTCTCCCCTCAGAGACTCACTTCCCCAATTACAAACTGAGATCTCCACACAGAAACCAATTTCCCTCTCAAACTCCATGTTTTGCACTCGGACACAACCATCTATACATAGAGACCATGTTCCCAAGTTAAACAATAACTTCTACACTCAGAGACCAAATTCTCCCCTCACAGACCAAATTCTCCCCTCACAGACCAAATTCTCCCCTCACACACCAAATTCTCCCCTCACAGACCAAATTCTCACCTCAGAGACCAAATTCTCCCCTCACACACCAAATTCTCCCCTCACAGACCAAATTCTCCCCTCACACACCAAATTCTCCCCTCACACACCAAATTCTCCTCTCAGGGAGTCAGTTCTCCACTCAGAGACTCCGTTTTACACTCAGGATCCATATTCTCCCCTCAGAGACTCACTTCCCCCCTCAGACACTCACTTCCCCCCTCAGAGACTCACTTCTCCACTCAGAGACTCACTTCTCCCCTCAGTGACTCACTTCCCCAATTACAAACAAAGCTCTCCACACAGAAACCAATTTCCCTCGCAAAATCCATGTTTTGCACTCAGACACTACCATCTATACATAGAGACCATGTTCCCAACTTAAACAATAACTTCTCCCCTCAGAGATCAAATTCTCACCTCAGAGACCAAATTCTCCCCTCACACACCAAATTCTCCCCTCACACACCAAATTCTCCCCTCACAGATCAAATTCTCCCCTCACAGACCAAATTCTCCCCTCAGGGATTCAGTTCTCCACTCAGAGACTCCGTTCTACTCTCAGGGAATATATTCTCCCCTCAGAGACTCACTTCTCCCCTCAGAGACTCACTTCTCCCCTCAGAGACTCACTTCTCCCCTCAGAGACTCACTTCTCCCCTCAGAGACTCACTTCCCCAATTACAAACTAAGATCTCCACACAGAAACCAATTTCCCTCTCAAACTCCATGTTTTGCACTCAGACACTACCATCTATACATAGAGACCATGTTCCCAAATTAAACAATAACTTCTACACTCACAGACCAAATTCTCCCCTCACAGACCAAATTCTCCCCTCACAGACCAAATTCTCCCCTCACAGACCAAATTCTCCCCTCACACACCAAATTCTCCCCTCACACACCAAATTCTCCCCTCACACACCAAATTCTCCCCTCAGAGACTCACTTCCCCAATTACAAACTAAGATCTCCACACAGAAACCAATTCTCCCCTCAGAGACCCCATATTTTCAACTCAGAGACTACAATCTGCACTCAGATATCAACTTCTCAACTCAAACAATACCTCCTCCCCTCAGAGACTCACTTCTCTCCTCAGAGACTCACTTCTCCCCTCAGAGACTCACTTCTCCCCTCAGAGACTCACTTCCCCAATTACAAACTAAGATCTCCACACAGAAACCAATTTCCCTCTCAAACTCCATGTTTTGCACTCAGACACTACCATCTATACATAGAGACCATGTTCCCAAATTAAACAATAACTTCTACACTCACAGACCAAATTCTCCCCTCACAGACCAAATTCTCCCCTCACAGACCAAATTCTCCCCTCACAGACCAAATTCTCCCCTCACACACCAAATTCTCCCCTCACAGACCAAATTCTCCCCTCACACACCAAATTCTCCCCTCAGAGACTCACTTCCCCAATTACAAACTAAGATCTCCACACAGAAACCAATTCTCCCCTCAGAGACCCCATATTTTCAACTCAGAGACTACAATCTGCACTCAGATATCAACTTCTCAACTCAAACAATACCTCCTCCCCTCAGAGACTCACTTCTCTCCTCAGAGACTCACTTCTCCCCTCAGAGACTCACTTCTCCAATTACAAACTATGATCTCCACACAGAAACCAATTTCCCTCTCAAACTCCATGTTTTGCACTCAGAGACTACCATCTCTACTTAGAGACCATGTTCCCAACTTAAGCAAAAACTTCTCCCCTAAGAGACCAAATTCTCCCCTCAGGGACTCGCTTCTCCCCTCAGGGACTCGCTTCTCCCCTCAGGGACTCGCTTCTCCCCTCAGGGATTCGCTACTCCCCTCAGGGACTCGATTCTCCCCACAGGGATTCGCTACTCCCCTCAGGGACTCACTTTTCCCCTCAGGGACTCACTTCCCCAATTACAAACTAAGATCTCCACACAGAAACCAATTCTCCCCTCAGAGACCCCATATTTTCAACTCAGAGACTACAATCTGCACTCAGAGATCAACTTCTCAACTCAAGCAATACCTCCTCCCCTCAGAGACTCACTTCTCCCCTCAGAGACACACTTCTCCAATTACAAACTATGATCTCCACACAGAAACCAATTTCCCTCTCAAACTCCATGTTTTGCACTCAGAGACTACCATCTCTACTTAGAGACCATGTTCCCAACTTAAGCAATAACTTCTCCCCTCAGAGACCAAATTCACACCTCAGAGACCAAATTCTACCCTCAGGGAGACAGTTCTCCCCTCAGAGACTCCGTTCTTCCCTCAGGGACCATATTCTCCCCTCAGAGACTCAGTTCCCCACTCAGAGACTCAATTCCCCAATTACAAACTAAGATCTCCACACAGAAACAAATTCTCCCCTCAGAGACCCCATATTTTCCACTTAGAGACTACAATCTGCACTCAGAGATCAACTTCTCAACCCAAGCAATACCTCCTCCCCTCAGAGATTCACTTCTCCCCTCAGAGACTAAGTTCCCCCCTCAGACACTCAGTTCACTAATTACAAACTAAGATCTCCACACAGAAACCAATTTCCCTCTCAAACTCCATGTTTTGCACTCAGACACTACCATCTATACATAGAGACCATGTTCCCACCTCAAGCAATAACTTCTCCCCTCAGAGACCAAATTCTCCCCTCACAGACCAAATTCTCCCCTCACAGACCAAATTCTCCCCTCACAGAAAAAATTCTCCCCTCACAGACCAAATTCTCCCCTCAGAGACCAAATTCTCCCCTCACAGACCAAATTCTCCCCTCACAGACCAAATTCTCCCCTCACAGACCAAATTCTCCCCTCAGGAAGTCAGTTCTCCACTCAGAGACTCCGTTCTACTCTCAGGGACCATATTCTCCCCTCAGAGACTCACTTCTCCCCTCAGAGAATAAGTTCCCCACTCAGAGACTCATTTCCCCAATTACAAACTAAGATCTCCACACAGAAACCAATTCTCCCCTCAGAGACCCCATATTTTCAACTCCGAGACTACAAACTGCACTAAGAGATCAACTTCTCAACTCAAGCAATACCTCCTCCCCTCAGAGACACACTTCTCCCCTCAGAGACTCACTTCTCCCCTCAGACACTCACTTCTCCCCTCAGAGACTCACTTCTCCAATTACAAACTATGATCTCCACACAGAAACCAATTTCCCTCTCAAACTCCATGTTTTGCACTCAGAGACTACCATCTCTACTTAGAGACCATGTTCCCAACTTAAGCAAAAAATTCTCCCCTCAGCGACCAAATTCTCCCCTCAGAGACCAAATTCTCCCCTCAGGGACTCGCTTCTCCCCTCAGGGACTCGCTTCTCCCCTCAGGGACTCGCTTCTCCCCTCAGGGACTCGCTTCTCCCCTCAGGGACTCGCTTCTCCCCTCAGGGATTCGCTACTCCCCTCAGGGACTCGATTCTCCCCACAGGGATTCGCTACTCCCCTCAGGGACTCACTTTTCCCCTCAGGGACTCACTTCCCCAATTACAAACTAAGATCTCCACACAGAAACCAATTCTCCCCTCAGAGACCCCATATTTTCAACTCAGAGACTACAATCCGTTCTAAGAGATCAACTTCTCAACTCAAGCAATACCTCCTCCCCTCAGAGACTCACTTCTCCCCTCAGAGACTCACTTCTCCCCTCAGACACTCACTTCTCCCCTCAGAGACTCACTTCTCCCCTCAGAGACACACTTCTCCAATTACAAACTATGATCTCCACACAGAAACCAATTTCCCTCTCAAACTCCATGTTTTGCACTCAGACACTACCATCTCTACTTAGAGACCATGTTCCAAACTTAAGCAATAACTTCTCCCCTCAGAGACCAAATTCACACCTCAGAGACCAAATTCTACCCTCAGGGAGACAGTTCTCCCCTCAGAGACTCCGTTCTTCCCTCAGGGACCATATTCTCCCCTCAGAGACTCAGTTCCCCACTCAGAGACTCAATTCCCCAATTACAAACTAAGATCTCCACACAGAAACCAATTTCCCTCTCAAACTCCATGTTTTGCACTCAGACACTACCATCTCTACTTAGAGACCATGTTCCCACCTTAAGCAATAACTTCTCCCCTCAGAGACCAAATTCTCCCCTCAGAGACCAAATTCTCCCCTCACAGACAAAATTCTCCCCTCACAGACCAAATTCTCCCCTCAGAGACCAAATTCTCCCCTCACAGACCAAATTCTCCCCTCACAGACCAAATTCTCCCCTCACAGACCAAATTCTCCCCTCACAGACCAAATTCTCCCCTCACACACCAAATTCTCCCCTCACACACCAAATTCTCCCCTCACACACCAAATTCTCCCCTCACACACCAAATTCTCCCCTCAGAGACTCTCTTCCCCAATTACAAACTAAGATCTCCACAAAGAAACCAATTCTCCCCTCAGAGACCCCATATTTTCAACTCAGAGCCTACAATCTGCACTCAGAGATCAACTTCTCAACTCAAGCAATACCTCCTGCCCTCAGAGAACAAATTCCCCCCTCATAGATTCACTTCTCCCCTCAGGGACTCACTTCTCCCCTCAGGGACTCACTTCTCCCCTCAGAGACTCACTTCTCCCCTAAGAGACTCACTTCTCCCCGCAGAGACTCACTTCTCCCCTCAGAGACTCAATTCCCCCCTCAGAGACTCACTTCTCCCTTCAGGGACTCACTTCTCCCCTCAGAGACTCACTTCTCCCCTCAGAGACTCACTTCCCCCCTCAGACACTCCTCCCCTCAGAGACTCACTTCTCCCCTCAGAGACTCACTTCTCCCCTCAGAGACTCACTTCCCCAATTACAAACTGAGATCTCCACACAGAAACCAATTTCCCTCTCAAACTCCATGTTTTGCACTCGGACACAACCATCTATACATAGAGACCATGTTCCCAAGTTAAACAATAACTTCTACACTCAGAGACCAAATTCTCCCCTCACAGACCAAATTCTCCCCTCACAGACCAAATTCTCCCCTCACACACCAAATTCTCCCCTCACAGACCAAATTCTCACCTCAGAGACCAAATTCTCCCCTCACACACCAAATTCTCCCCTCACAGACCAAATTCTCCCCTCACACACCAAATTCTCCCCTCACACACCAAATTCTCCTCTCAGGGAGTCAGTTCTCCACTCAGAGACTCCGTTTTACACTCAGGATCCATATTCTCCCCTCAGAGACTCACTTCCCCCCTCAGACACTCACTTCCCCCCTCAGAGACTCACTTCTCCACTCAGAGACTCACTTCTCCCCTCAGTGACTCACTTCCCCAATTACAAACAAAGCTCTCCACACAGAAACCAATTTCCCTCGCAAAATCCATGTTTTGCACTCAGACACTACCATCTATACATAGAGACCATGTTCCCAACTTAAACAATAACTTCTCCCCTCAGAGATCAAATTCTCACCTCAGAGACCAAATTCTCCCCTCACACACCAAATTCTCCCCTCACACACCAAATTCTCCCCTCACAGATCAAATTCTCCCCTCACAGACCAAATTCTCCCCTCAGGGATTCAGTTCTCCACTCAGAGACTCCGTTCTACTCTCAGGGAATATATTCTCCCCTCAGAGACTCACTTCTCCCCTCAGAGACTCACTTCTCCCCTCAGAGACTCACTTCTCCCCTCAGAGACTCACTTCTCCCCTCAGAGACTCACTTCCCCAATTACAAACTAAGATCTCCACACAGAAACCAATTTCCCTCTCAAACTCCATGTTTTGCACTCAGACACTACCATCTATACATAGAGACCATGTTCCCAAATTAAACAATAACTTCTACACTCACAGACCAAATTCTCCCCTCACAGACCAAATTCTCCCCTCACAGACCAAATTCTCCCCTCACAGACCAAATTCTCCCCTCACACACCAAATTCTCCCCTCACACACCAAATTCTCCCCTCACACACCAAATTCTCCCCTCAGAGACTCACTTCCCCAATTACAAACTAAGATCTCCACACAGAAACCAATTCTCCCCTCAGAGACCCCATATTTTCAACTCAGAGACTACAATCTGCACTCAGATATCAACTTCTCAACTCAAACAATACCTCCTCCCCTCAGAGACTCACTTCTCTCCTCAGAGACTCACTTCTCCCCTCAGAGACTCACTTCTCCCCTCAGAGACTCACTTCCCCAATTACAAACTAAGATCTCCACACAGAAACCAATTTCCCTCTCAAACTCCATGTTTTGCACTCAGACACTACCATCTATACATAGAGACCATGTTCCCAAATTAAACAATAACTTCTACACTCACAGACCAAATTCTCCCCTCACAGACCAAATTCTCCCCTCACAGACCAAATTCTCCCCTCACAGACCAAATTCTCCCCTCACACACCAAATTCTCCCCTCACAGACCAAATTCTCCCCTCACACACCAAATTCTCCCCTCAGAGACTCACTTCCCCAATTACAAACTAAGATCTCCACACAGAAACCAATTCTCCCCTCAGAGACCCCATATTTTCAACTCAGAGACTACAATCTGCACTCAGATATCAACTTCTCAACTCAAACAATACCTCCTCCCCTCAGAGACTCACTTCTCTCCTCAGAGACTCACTTCTCCCCTCAGAGACTCACTTCTCCCCTCAGAGACTCACTTCCCCAATTACAAACTAAGATCTCCACACAGAAACCAATTTCCCTCTCAAACTCCATGTTTTGCACTCAGACACTACGATCTCTACTTAGAGACCATGTTCCCAACTTAAGCAATAACTTCTCACCTCAGAGACCAAATTCACCCCTCAGAGACCAAATACTACCCCCAGGGAGACAGTTCTCCACTCAGAGACTCCGTTCTAACCTCCGGATCCATATTCTCCCCTCAGAGACTAAGTTCCCCACTCAGAGACTCAATTCCCCAATTACAAACTAAGATCTCCACACAGAAACCTATTCTCCCCTCAGAGACCCCATATTTTCAGCTCAGAGACTACAATCTGCACTCAGAGATCAACTGCTCAACTCAAGCTATACCTCCTCCCCTCAGAGAACAAATTCTCCCCTCAGAAAACAAATTCTCCCCTCAGAGAACAAATTCTCCCCTCAGAGACTCACTTCTCCCCTCAGGGACTCGCTTCTCCCCTCAGGGACTCGCTTCTCCCCTCAGGGACTCGCTTCTCCCCTCAGAGACTCACTTCCCCAATTACAAACTAAGATCTCCACACAGAAACCAATTTCCCTCTCAAACTCCATGTTTTGCACGCAGACACTACCATCTATACATAGAGACCATATTCACAATTTAAACAATAACTTCTCCCCTCAGAGATCAAATTCTCCCCTCACAGACCAAATTCTCCCCTCACAGACCAAATTCTCCCCTCAAACACCAAATTCTCCCCTCAGAGTCCAAATTCTCCCCTCACAGACCAAATTCTCCCCTCACACACCAAATTCTCCCCTCAGGGAGCCAGTTCTCCACTCAGAGACTCCGTTTTGCCCTCAGGATCCATATTCTCCCCTCAGAGACTCACTTCTCCCCTCAGAGAGGCACTTCTCCCCTCAGAGACTCACTTCTCCCCTCAGAGACTCACTTCTCCCCTCAGGGACTCACTTCTCCCCTCAGAGACTCACTTCCCCAATTACAAACTAAGATCTCCACACAGAAACCAATTTCCCTCTCAAACTCCATGTTTTGCACTCAGACACTACCATCTATACATAGAGACCATGTTCCCAAATTAAACAATAACTTCTACACTCACAGACCAAATTCTCCCCTCACAGACCAAATTCTCCCCTCACAGACCAAATTCTCCCCTCACACACCAAATTCTCCCCTCACACACCAAATTCTCCCCTCACACACCAAATTCTCCCCTCAGAGACTCACTTCCCCAATTACAAACTAAGATCTCCACACAGAAACCAATTCTCCCCTCAGAGACCCCATATTTTCAACTCAGAGACTACAATCTGCACTCAGATATCAACTTCTCAACTCAAGCAATACCTCCTCCCCTCAGAGACTCACTTCCCTCCTCAGAGACTCACTTCTCCCCTCAGAGACTCACTTCTCCCCTCAGAGACTCACTTCCCCAATTACAAACTAAGATCTCCACACAGAAACCAATTTCCCTCTCAAACTCCATGTTTTGCACTCAGACACTACGATCTCTACTTAGAGACCATGTTCCCAACTTAAGCAATAACTTCTCACCTCAGAGACCAAATTCACCCCTCAGAGACCAAATACTACCCCCAGGGAGACAGTTCTCCACTCAGAGACTCCGTTCTAACCTCCGGATCCATATTCTCCCCTCAGAGACTAAGTTCCCCACTCAGAGACTCAATTCCCCAATTACAAACTAAGATCTACACACAGAAACCAATTCTCCCCTCAGAGACCCCATATTTTCCACTTAGAGACTACAATCTGCACTCAGAGATCAACTTCTCAACTCAAGCTATACCTCCTCCCCTCAGAGACTCACTTCACCCCTCAGAGACACACTTCTCCAATTACAAACTAAGATCTCCACACAGAAACCAATTTCCCTCTCAAACTCCATGTTTTGCACTCAGACACTACCATCTCTTCTTAGAGACCATGTTCCCACCTTAAGCAATAACTTCTCCCCTCACAGACAAAATTCTCCCCTCACACACCAAATTCTCCCCTCACACACCAAATTCTCCCCTCACACACCAAATTCTTCCCTCACACACCAAATTCTCCCCTCACACACCAAATTCTCCCCTCAAACACCAAATTCTCCCCTCACACACCAAATTCTCCCCTCACACACCAAATTCTCCCCTCAGGGAGTCAGCTCTCTACTCAGAGACTCCGTTTTAACCTCAGGATACATATTCTCCCCTCAGAGACTCACTTCTCCCCTCAGAGAATAAGTTCCCCACTCAGAGACTCAATTCCCCAATTACAAACTAAGATCTCCACACAGAAACCAATTCTCCCCTCAGAGACCCCATATTTTCAGCTCAGAGACTACAATCAGCACTCAGAGATCAACTTCTCAACTCAAGCAGTAACTCCTCCCCTCAGAGAACAAATTCTCCACTCAGAGACTCACTTCTCCCCTCAGAGACTCACTTCTCCCCTCAGACACTCACTTCCCCAATTACAAACTAAGATCTCCACACAGAAACCAATTTCCCTCTCAAACTCCATGTTTTGCACTCAGACAAAACCATCTATACATAGAGACCATGTTCCCAACTTAAACAATAACTTCTCCACTGAGAGACCAAATTCTCCCCTCACAGACCAAATTCTCCCCTCACAGACCAAATTCTCCCCTCAGGGAGTCAGTTCTCCAAACAGAGACTCCGTTCTCCACTCAGAGACTCCGTTTTACCCTCAGGATCCATATTCTCCCCTCAGAGAATCACTTCTCCCCTCAGAGACTAAGTTCCCCTCTCAGAGACTCAATTCCCCAATTACAAACTAAGATCTCCACACAGAAACCAATTCTCCCCTCAGAGACCCCATATTTTCAGCTCAGAGACTACAATGTGCACTCAGAGATCAACTTCTCAACTCAAGCTATACCTCCTCCCCTCAGAGACTCACTTCACCCCTCAGAGACACACTTCTCCAATTACAAACTAAGATCTCCACACAGAAACCAATTTCCCTCTCAAACTCCATGTTTTGCACTCAGACACTACCATCTCTTCTTAGAGACCATGTTCCCACCTTAAGCAATAACTTCTCCCCTCACAGACAAAATTCTCCCCTCACACACCAAATTCTCCCCTCACACACCAAATTCTCCCCTCACACACCAAATTCTTCCCTCACACACCAAATTCTCCCCTCACACACCAAATTCTCCCCTCAAACACCAAATTCTCCCCTCACACACCAAATTCTCCCCTCACACACCAAATTCTCCCCTCAGGGAGTCAGCTCTCTACTCAGAGACTCCGTTTTAACCTCAGGATACATATTCTCCCCTCAGAGACTCACTTCTCCCCTCAGAGAATAAGTTCCCCACTCAGAGACTCAATTCCCCAATTACAAACTAAGATCTCCACACAGAAACCAATTCTCCCCTCAGAGACCCCATATTTTCAGCTCAGAGACTACAATCAGCACTCAGAGATCAACTTCTCAACTCAAGCAGTAACTCCTCCCCTCAGAGAACAAATTCTCCACTCAGAGACTCACTTCTCCCCTCAGAGACTCACTTCTCCCCTCAGACACTCACTTCCCCAATTACAAACTAAGATCTCCACACAGAAACCAATTTCCCTCTCAAACTCCATGTTTTGCACTCAGACAAAACCATCTATACATAGAGACCATGTTCCCAACTTAAACAATAACTTCTCCACTGAGAGACCAAATTCTCCCCTCACAGACCAAATTCTCCCCTCACAGACCAAATTCTCCCCTCAGGGAGTCAGTTCTCCAAACAGAGACTCCGTTCTCCACTCAGAGACTCCGTTTTACCCTCAGGATCCATATTCTCCCCTCAGAGAATCACTTCTCCCCTCAGAGACTAAGTTCCCCTCTCAGAGACTCAATTCCCCAATTACAAACTAAGATCTCCACACAGAAACCAATTCTCCCCTCAGAGACCCCATATTTTCAGCTCAGAGACTACAATGTGCACTCAGAGATCAACTTCTCAACTCAAGCTATACCTCCTCCCCTCAGAGAACAAATTCTCCCCTCAGAGAACAAATTCTCCCCTCAGAGACTCACTTCCCCCCTCAGAGACTCACTTCCCCCCTCAGAGACTCACTAATCCCCTCAGAGACTCACTTCTCCCCTCAGAGACTCACTAATCCCCTCAGGGACTCACTTCCCCCCTCAGGGACTCACTTCCCCCTTCAGAGACTCACTTCTCCCCTCAGGGACTCACTTCTCCCCTCAGGGACTCACTTCTCCCCTCAGGGACTCACTTCCCCAATTACAAACTAAGATCTCCACACAGAAACCAATTTCCCTCTCAAACTTCATGTTTTGCACTCAGACGCTACCATCTATACATAGAGACAATGTTCTCAACTTAAACAATAACTTCTCCCCTCAGAGACCAAATTCTCCCCTCAGAGACCAAATTCTCCCCTCAGAGACCAAATGCTCCCCTCACACACCAAATTCTCCCCTCACACACCAAATTCTCCCCTCACACACCAAATTCTTCACTCACACACCAAATTCTCCCCTCACACACCAAATTCTCCCCTCACACACCAAATTCTCCCCTCAGGGAGTCAGCTCTCTACTCAGAGACTCCGTTTTAACCTCAGGATCCATATTCTCCCCTCAGAGAATAAGTTCCCCACTCAGAGACTCAATACCCCAATTACAAACTAAGATCTCCACACAGAAACCAATTCTCCCCTCAGAGACCCCATATTTTCTGCTCAGAGACTACAATCTGCACTAAGAGATCAACTTCACAACTCAAGCAATACCTCCTCCCCTCAGAGAACAAATTCTCCCCTCAGAGACTCACTTCTCCCCTCAGAGACTCACTTCTCCCCTCAGAGACTCACTTCTACCCTCAGAGACTCACTTCCCCAATTACAAACTAAGATCTCCACACAGAAACCAATTTCCCTCTCAAACTCCATGTTTTGCACTCAGACACTACCATCTATACATAGAGACCATGTTCCCAACTTAAACAATAACTTCTCCACTGAGAGACCAAATTCTCCCCTCACAGACCAAATTCTCCCCTCACAGACCAAATTCTCCCCTCAGGGAGTCAGTTCTCCAATCAGAGACTCCGTTTTACCCTCAGGATCCATATTCTCCCCTCAGAGAATCACTTCTCCCCTCACACACCAAATTCTCCCCTCACACACCAAATTCTCCCCTCACACACCAAATTCTCCCCTCACACACCAAATTCTCCCCTCACACACCAAATTCTCCCCTCACACACCAAATTCTTCCCTCACACACCAAATTCTCCCCTCACACACCAAATTCTCCCCTCAGGGAGTCAGCTCTCTACTCAGAGACTCCGTTTTAACCTCAGGATCCATATTCTCCCCTCAGAGAATAAGTTCCCCACTCAGAGACTCAATACCCCAATTACAAACTAAGATCTCCACACAGAAACCAATTCTCCCCTCAGAGACCCCATATTTTCAGCTCAGAGACTACAATGTGCACTCAGAGATCAACTTCTCAACTCAAGCTATACCTCCTCCCCTCAGAGAACAAATTCTCCCCTCAGAGAACAAATTTTCCCCTCAGAGACTCACTTCCCCCCTCAGAGACTCACTTCCCCCCTCAGAGACTCACTTCTCCCTTCAGAGACTCACTTCCCCAATTACAAACTAAAAT
Source organism: Ara ararauna (assembly GCA_028858755.1). Taxonomy (NCBI): domain Eukaryota; kingdom Metazoa; phylum Chordata; class Aves; order Psittaciformes; family Psittacidae; genus Ara; species Ara ararauna. Next base: position 1,504,740 of record CM054378.1, read on the forward strand.
CTCCACACAGAAACCAATTTCCCTCTCAAACTCCATGTTTTGCACTCAGGCGCTACCATCTATACATAGAGACCATGTTCCCAACTTAAACAATAACTTCTCCCCTCAGAGACCAAATTCTCCCCTCAGAGACGAAATTCTCCCCTCAGAGACCAAATTCTCCCCTCACAGACCAAATTCTCCCCTCACAGACTAAATTCTCCCCTCACAGAGCAAATTCTCCCCTCAGGGAGTCAGTTCTCCACTCAGAGACTCCGTTCTACACTCAGGGACCATATTCTCCCCTCAGAGAATAAGTTCCCCACTCAGAGACTCAATTCCCCAATTACAAACTAAGATCTCCACACAGAAACCAATTCTCCCCTCAGAGACCCCATATTTTCAGCTCAGAGACTACAATCTGCACTAAGAGATCAACTTCTCAACTCAAGCAATACCTCCTCCCCTCAGAGACTCACTTCTCCCCTCAGAGACGCACTTCTCCCCTCAGAGACTCACTTCTCCCCTCAGAGACACACTTCCCCAATTACAAACTCTGATCTCCACACAGAAACCAATTTCCCTCTCAAACTCCATGTTTTGCACTCAGACACTACCATCTATACATAGAGAGCATGTTCCCAACTTAAGCAATAACTTCTCCCCTCAGAGATCAAATTCTCCCCTCAGAGACCAAATTCACCCCTCAGAGAACAAATTCTCCCCTCACACACCAAATTCTCCCCTCAGGGAGTCAGTTCTCCACTCAGAGACTCCGTTCTACTCACAGGGACCATATTCTCCCCTCAGAGACTCACTTCTCCCCTCAGAGAAAAAGTTGCCCACTCAGAGACTCAATTCCCGAATTACAAACTAAGATCTCCACACAGAAACCAATTCTCCCCTCAGAGACCCCATATTTTCAACTCAGAGACTACAATCTGCACTAAGAGATCAACTTCTCAACTCAAGCAATACCTCCTCCCCTCAGAGACTCACTTCTCCCCTCAGAGACTCACTTCCCCAATTACAAACTAAGATCTCCACACAGAAACCTATTTCCCTCTCAAACTCCATGTTTTGCACTCAGAAACTACCATCTATTCATAGAGACCATGTTCCCAACTTAAACAATAACTTCTACCCTCAGAGATCAAATTCTCCCCTCACAGACCAAATTCTCCCCTCACACACCAAATTCTCCCCTCACACACCAAATTCTCCCCTCACACACCAAATTCTCCCCTCACACACCAAATTCTCCCCTCACACACCAAATTCTCCCCTCACACACCAAATTCTCCCCTCACACACCAAATTCTCCCCTCAAACACCAAATTCTCCCCTCACAAACCAAATTCTCCCCTCACACACCGAATTCTCCCCTCAGGGAGTCAGCTCTCTACTCAGAGACTCCGTTTTAACCTCAGGATCCATATTCTCCCCTCAGAGACTCACTTCTCCCCTCAGAGAATAAGTTCCCCACTCAGAGACTCAATTCCCCAATTACAAACTAAGATCTCCACACAGAAACCAATTCTCCCCTCAGAGACCCCATATTTTCAGCTCAGAGACTACAATCAGCACTCAGAGATCAACTTCTCAACTCAAGCAGTAACTCCTCCCCTCAGAGAACAAATTCTCCCCTCAGAGACTCACTTCTCCCCTCAGAGACTCACTTCCCCTATTAAAAACTAAGATCTCCACACAGAAACCAATTTCCCTCTCAAACTCCATGTTTTCACTCAGAGACTACCATCTCTACTTAGAGACCATGTTCCCAACTTAAGCAATAACTTCTCCACTCAGAGACCAAATTCTCCCTTCAGATACTCACTTCTCCCCTCAGAGACTCACTTCTCCCCTCAAAGACTCACTTCTCCCCTCAGAGAATCACTTCTCCCCTCAGAGAATCACTTCTCGCCTCAGAGACGCAGTTCCCTAATTACAAACTGAGATCTCCACAGAGAAACCAATTCTAACCTGAGAGACAACATGTTTTCCACTCAGAAATTACAGCCTGCAATCAGAGACCACCTTTTCAACTCAAGCAATATCATCTGCTGTCAGAGACCATATTGTCACCTCAGAGACTCACTTTTCCACTCAGAGACTCACTTCTCCCCTCTGAGACTCAGTTCCCCAATTACAAACAAAGATCTCCACAGAGAAACCAATTTCCCTCACAAACACCAAGTTTTGCACTCAGAATACTATCTCCACTTAGAGACCAAGTTCCCAACTCAAGCAAAAACTTCTCCCCTCAGAGACCAAATTCTCCCCTCAGACTCTCCGTTCTACACTCTGACACCAAATTCTCCCCTCAGAGTATCACTTCTCCCCTCAGAGACTCAGTTCCCCCCTCAGGGACTCAATTCCCCAATTACAAACTAAGATCTCCACACAGAAACCAATTCTCCTCTCAAACACCATGTTTTTCACTCAGTCTACAATCTCCACTCAGAAACCAACTTCTCAACTTAAGCAAGAACTTTTCCCCTCTGAGACTCAGTTCTCCCCTCAGAGGACAAAATCTCCTCTCAGAGACTCACTTCTCCCCTCAGAGACTCAATTCCCCAATTACAAACTAAGTTCTCCACACAGAAACCAATTCTCCCCTCACAGACCCCATATTTTCCACTCAGAGACTCCAATCTGCACTCAGAAATCAACTTCCCAACTCAAACAATTCCTTCTCTCCTCAGAGACCAAATTCCCCCCTCAGAGACTCACTTCTCCAATCAGAGACTCAGTCCCCCAATTAAAAACTAAGATCTCCACACAGAAACCAATTTCCCTCTCAAACTCCATGTTTTGCACTCAGAGACTACCATCTCTACTTAGAGACCAAGTTCCCAACTTAAGCAGTAACTTCTCCCCTCAGAGACCAAATTCTCCACTCAGAGACTCACTTCTCCCCTCAGAGGCTCAGTTCCACAATTACAAACTAAGATCTCCACACAGAAACCAATTCTCCCCTCACAGACCCCATATTTTCCACTCAGAGACTACAATCTGCACTCAGAGATCAACTTCTCAACTCAAACAATACCTTCTCCCCTCAGTGACCATATTCTCCCCTCAGAGACTCAGACCCCCCTCAGAGATTCAATTCCCCAATTACAAACTGAGATCTCCACACAGAAACCAATTCTCCTCTCAAACACCATGTTTTTCACTCAGTCTACAATCTCCACTCAGAAACCAACTTCATAAATTAAGCAAGATCTTTTCCCCTCGGAGACTCACTTCTCCCTTCAGAGACTCAGTTCCCCCCTCAGAGACTCAATTCCCCAATTACAAATTAAGATCCCCACACAGAAACCAATTCTCCTCTCAAACACCATGTTTTTCACTCAGTCAACAATCTCCACTCAGAAACCAACTTCTCAACTTAAGCAAGAACTTTTCCCATCTGAGACTCAATTCTCACCTCAGAGGACAAATTCTCCCCTCAGAGACTCACTTCTCCCCTCAGAGACTCACTTCTCCCCTCAGAGACTCACTTCTCCCCTCAGAGACTCACTTCTCCCCTCAGAGACTCACTTCCCCAATTACAAACTAAGATCTCCACACAGAAACCAATTTCCCTCTCAAACACCAAGTTTTGCACTCAGACTACTATCTCCACTTAGAGAAAAAGGTCCCAACACAAGCTAAAACTTCACCCCTCAGAGACCAAATTCTCCCCTCAGAGTCTCAGTTCCACAATTACAAACTAAGTTCTCCACACAGAAACCAATTCTCCTCTCAAACACCATGTTTTTCACTCTGTCACAATCTCCACTCAGAAACCAACTTCTCAACTTAAGCAAGAACTTTTCCCCTCTGAGACTCACTTCTCCTCTCAGAGGACAAATTCTCCCCTCAAAGGACAAATTTACCCTTCAGGGACCAAACAGTCCCTCAGAGACTCACTTCTCCTCTCAGAGTCTCAGTTTACCAATTACAAACTAAGATCCCCACACAGAAACCAATTCTCCCCTGAGAGACAACATGTTTGGTATTCAGAGACTACAGCCTGCACTCAGAGACCACCTTCTCAACTCAAGCAATATCATCTGCCCTCAGAGACTCAGTGCTTTCCTCAGAGACTCATTTCTCCCCTCAGAGACTGAATTCCCCAATTACAAATTAAGATATCCACACAGAAAAAAATTTCCCTCTCAAATTCCATGTTTTGAACTCAGAGACTACAATCTCTACTGAGAGAACAAGTTCCCAACTTAAGCAATAATTTCTACCCTCAGAGACTCACTTCTCCCCCCAGAGACCAAATTCTCCCCCCAGAGTCTCAGTTTTCCAATTACAAACTAAGATCTCCACACAGAAACCAATTTCCCTCTCAAACTCCATGTTTTGCACTCAGAGACTACCATCTCTACTTAGAGACCATGTTCCCAACTTAAGCAATAACTTCTCCCCTCAGAGACCAAATTCTCCCCTCACAGACCAAATTCTCCCCTCAGAGACCAAATTCTCCCCACAGGGACTCGCTTCTCCCCTCAGGGACTCGCTTCTCCCCTCAGGGACTCGCTTCCCCAATTACAAACTAAGATCTCCACAGAGAAACCAATTTCCCTCTCAAACTCCATGTTTTGCACTCAGAGACTACCATCTATACATAGAGACCATGTTCCCAACTTAACCAATAACTTCTCCCCTCAGAGACCAAATTCTCCCCTCAGAAAATCCCTTCTCCCCTCAGAGAATCACTTCTCCCCTCAGAGTCTCAGTTCCACAATTACAAACTAAGATCTCCACACAGAAACCAATTTCCCTCTCAAACTCCATGTTTTGCACTCAGAGACTACAAATTCTACTTAGAGCCCAATTTCCCAACTTAAGCAATAACTTCTACACTCAGAGACCAAATTCTCCCCTCAGAGACTCACTTCTCCCCTCAAAGACTCACTCCTTCCCCTCTGAGACTCACTTCCCCAATTGCAAACTAAGATCTCCACACAGAAACTGATTTCCCTCTCAAACACCAAGTTTTGCACTCAGAGACTACAATCTCTCCTTAGAGACCAAGTTCCCAACTCAAGCAATAACTTCTCCCCTCAGAGACCGAATTCTCCCCTCAGAGACTCCGTTCTACACTCAGACACCAAATTCTCCCCTCAGAGTATCACTTCTCCCCTCAGATACACAGTTACCATTTACAAACTAGGATCTCCACACAGAAACCAATTCTCCCTTCAGAGACCCCATATTTTCCACTCAGAGACTACAGTCTGCACTCAGGTATTAACTTCTCAACTCAAGTAATACCTTCTCCCCTCAGAGACAATATACTCCCCTCAGAGACTGACTTCTCCCTTCAGAGACTCAATTCCCCAAATACAAACTAAGATCTCCACACAGAAAACAATTCTCCTCTCAAACACCATTTTTTTTACTCACTCTATAATCTCCACTCAGAAACCAACTTCTCAACTTAAGCAAGAACTTTTCCCATCTGAGAATCAGTACTCCCCTCAGAGACCAAATTCTCCCCTCAGAGACTCACTTCTCCCCTCAGAGACTCGGTTCCCCAATTACAAACTAAGATCTCCACACAGAAACCAATTCTGCCCTGAGAGACAACATGTTTTGCCCTCAGAGACTCAGATCTTTCCACAGAGAACCACTTCTCCCCTCAGAGAGTCACTTCTCCCCTCAAAGACTCACTTCTCCCCTCAGAGACTCACTTCTCTCCTCAGAGACTCACTTCTCCCCTCAGAGACTCACTTCTCCCCTCAGAGACTCACTTCTCCCCTCAGAGACTCACTTCTCCCCTCAGAGACTCACTTCTCCCCTCAGACACTCAGTTCACCAATTACAAACTAAGATCTCCACACAGAAAACAATTTCCCTCTCAAACTCCATGTTTCGCACTCAGAGACTACCATCTCCACTTAGCGACCAAGTTCCCAACACAAGCAATAACTTCTCCCCTCAGAGATTGAATTCTTCCCTCAGAGACCAAATATTCCTCTCAGAGTAACTTCTCCCGTCAGAGATCAAATTATCACCACAGTGATCAAATTCTCCCCTCAGAGACCCAGTTCTCCCCTCAGAGACCCAGTTCTCCCCTCAGAGACTCAGTTCTCCCCTCAGAGACTCAGTTCTCCCCTCAGAGAATCAATTCTCTCCTCAGAAACCAAATTCACCCTTCAAAGACCAAATGCTCCCCACAGGGACTCACTTCTCCCCTCAGAGAATCTCTTCTGCCTTCAGAGACTCAGTTCTTGCCTCAGAGACTCAGTTCCCCAATTACAAACTAAGATCTCCACACAGAAAACAATTCCCCCCTGAGAGACATCATGTTTTGCACTCAGAGCCTACAGCCTGCACTCAGAGACCACCTTCTCAACTCAAGAAATATCATGTGCTGTCAGAGACCATATTGTCACCACAGAGACTCACTTTTCCCCTCAGAGAATCACTTCCCCCTCTGAGACGCACTTCTCCCCTCCGACACTCAGTTCCCCAATAACAAAATAAGATCTCCACACAGAAACCAATTTCCCTCTCAAACACCAAGTTTTGCACTCAGAGACTACAGTCTACACTTAGAGACCAAGTTCCCAACTCAAGCAATAACTTCTCTCCTCAGACACCAAATTCTCCCCTCAGAGTATCACATCTAACCTCAGAGACTCAGTTACAATTTACAAACTAAGATCTCCACACAGAAACCAATTCTCTCCTCAGGGACCCCATATTTTCCACTCAGAGTCTACAATCTTGACTCAGAGAGCAACTTCTCAACTCAAGCAATACCTTCTCCCCTCAGAGACTCACTTCTGAACTCAGGGACTCACTTCTCCCCTCAGAGAATCACTTCTCTCCTCAGAGAATCACTTCTTCCCCTCTGAGACTCAGTTCCCCAATTACAAACTAAGAGCTCCACACAGAAACCAATTTCCCTCTCAAATTCCATGTTTTGCACTCAGAGACTACCATCTCTCCTTAGAGACCAAGTTCCCAACTTAAGCAATAACTTCTCCCCTCAGAGACCAAATTCTCCCCTCAGAGACCAAATTCTCCACTCAGAGATTCACTTCTCCCCTCAGAGACTCTGTTCCACAATTACAAACTAAGATCTCCACACAGAAACCAATTCTCCCCTCAGAGACCCCATATTTTCCACTCACAGACTACAATCTGCACTCAGAGATCAACTTCTCAACTCAAGCCATACCTTCTCACCTCAGAGACCATATTCTCCCCTCAGAGACTCAGATCCCACCTCAGAGACTCAATTCCCCAATTACAAACTAAGATATCCACATAGAAACCAATTCTCATCTCAAACACCATGTTTTTTTACTCAGTCTACAATCTCCACTCAGAGAACAACTTCTCAACCTAAGCAAGATCTTTTCCCCTCTGAGACTCACTTCTCCCCTCAGAGACTCACTTCTCCCCTCTGAGACTCACTTCTCCCCTCAGAGACTCACTTCTCCCCTCAGAGACTCACTTCTCCCCTCAGAGACTCACTTCTCCTCTCAGAGACTCACTTCGCCCCTCAGAGAATCACTTCTTCCCCTCTGAGACTCCCTTCTCCACTCAGAGACACACTTCTCCACTCAGAGACACACTTCTCCACTCAGAGACACACTTCTCCACTCAGAGACACACTTCTCCACTCAGAAAAACACTTCTCCACTCAGAGACTCAGTTCCCCAATTACAAACTAAGATCTCCACACAGAAACCAATTCTCCCCTCAGAAACCCCATATTTTCCACTTAGAAACTACAATCTGCACTCAGAGATCAACTTCTCAACTCAAGCAATACCTCCTCCCCTCAGAGACTCACTTCTCCCCTCAGAGACTCACTTCTCCCCTCAGAGACTCACTTCTCCCCTCAGAGACTCACTTCTCCAATTACAAACTATGATCTCCACACAGAAACCAATTTCCCTCTCAAACTCCATGTTTTGCACTCAGAGACTACCATCTCTACTTAGAGACCATGTTCCCAACTTAAGCAATAACTTCTCCCCTCAGAGACCAAATTCACACCTCAGAGACCAAATTCTACCCCCAGGGAGACAGTTCTCCACTCAGAGACTCCGTTCTACCCTCAGGGACCATATTCTCCCCTCAGAGAATAAGTTCCCCACTCAGAGACTCAATTCCCCAATTACAAACTAAGATCTCCACACAGAAACCAATTCTCCCCTCAGAGAACCCATATTTTCCACTTAGAGACTACAATCTGCACTCAGAGATCAACTTCTCAACCCCAGCAACACCTCCTCCCCTCAGAGACTCACTTCTCCACTCAGAGACACACTTCTCCAATTACAAACTATGATCTCCACACAGAAACCAATTTCCCTCTCAAACTCCATGTTTTGCACTCAGAGACTACCATCTCTACTTAGAGACCATGTTCCCACCTTAAGCAATAACTTCTCCCCTCAGAGACCAAATTCTCCCCTCACACACCAAATTCTCCCCTCAGAGACCAAATTCTCCCCTCAGAGACCAAATTCTCCCCTCACACACCAAATTCTCCCCTCACACACCAAATTCTCCCCTCACACACCAAATTCTCCCCTCACAGACCGAATTTTCCCCTCACGCACCAAATTCTCCCCTCAGGGAGTCAGTTCTCCCCTCACAGACTCACTTCCCCAATTACAAACTAAGATCTCCACACAGAAACCAATTCTCCCCTCAGAGACCCCATATTTTCAACTGAGAGACTACAATCTGCACTCAGAGATCAACTTCTCAACTCAAGCAATACCTCCTCCCCTCAGAGACTCACTTCTCCCCTCAGAGACTCACTTCTCCCCTCAGAGACTCACTTCTCCAATTACAAACTATGATCTCCACACAGAAAAACAAATTCCCCCTCAAACTCCATGTTTTGCACTCAGGGACTACCATCTCTACTTAGAGACCATGTTCCCAACTTAAGCAATAACTTCTCCCCTCAGAGACCAAATTCACCCCTCACAGACCAAATTCTACCCTCAGGGAGACAGTTCTCCCCTCAGAGACTCCGTTCTTCCCTCAGGGACCATATTCTCCCCTCAGAGACTCACTTCTCCCCCCAGAGACTCAATTCCTCAATTACAAACTAAGATCTCCACACAGAAACCAATTCTCCCCTCAGAGACCCCATATTTTCAACTGAGAGACTACAATCTGCACTCAGAGATCAACTTCTCAACTCAAGCAATACCTCCTCCCCTCAGAGACTCACTTCTCCCCTCAGAGACTCACTTCCCCCCTCAGAGACTCAGTTCACCAATTACAAACTATGATCTCCACACAGAAACCAATTTCCCTCTCAAACTCCATGTTTTGCACTCAGACACTAACATCTCTACTTAGAGACCATGTTCCCACCTTAAGCAATAACTTCTCCCCTCAGAGACCAAATTCTCCCCTCAGAGACCAAATTCTCCCCTCAGAGACCAAATTCTCCCCTCACACACCAAATTCTCCCCTCACACACCAAATTCTCCCCTCACACACCAAATTCTCCCCTCACACACCAAATTCTCCCCTCACAAACCAAATTCTCCCCTCACACACCAAATTCTCCCCTCACACACCAAATTCTCCCCTCACACACCAAATTCTTCCCTCACACACCAAATTCTCTCCTCACACACCAAATTCTCCCCTCAGGGAGTCAGTTCTCCACTCAGAGACTCCATTTTACCCTCAGGATCCATATTCTCCCCTCAGAGACTCACTTCTCCCCTCAGAGACTAAGTTCCCCACTCAGAGACTCAATTCCCCAATTACAAACTAAGATCTCCACACAGAAACCAATTCTCCCCTCAGAGACTACAATCTGCACTCAGAGATCAACTTCTCAACTCAAGCTATACCACCTCCCCTCAGAGAACAACTTCTCCCCTCAGAGAACAAATTCTCCCCTCAGAGACTCACTTCTCCCCTCAGAGACTCAATTCCCCCCTCAGAGACTCACTTCTCCCTTCAGGGACTCACTTCTCCCCTCAGAGACTCACTTCTCCCCTCAGAGACTCACTTCCCCAATTACAAACGAAGATCTCCACACAGAAACCAATTTCCCTCTCAAACTACATGTTTTGCACTCAGACACTACCATCTATACATAGAGACCATATTCCCAATTTAAACAATAACTTCTCCACTCAGAGATCAAATTCTCCCCTCACAGACCAAATTCTCCCCTCAGAGACTCACTTCCCCAATTACAAACTAAGATCTCCACACAGAAACCAATTCTCCCCTCAGAGACCCCATATTTTCAACTCAGAGACTACAATCTGCACTCAGAGATCAACTTCTCAACTCAAGCAATACCTCCTCCCCTCAGAGACTCACTTCTCCCTTCAGAGACTCACTTCTCCCCTCAGAGACTCACTTCTCCCCTCAGAGACTCACTTCTCCCCTCAGAGACTCACTTCTCCATTTACAAACTATGATCTCCACACAGAAACCAATTTCCCTCTCAAACTCCATCTTTTGCACACAGAGACTACCATCTCTACTTAGAGACCATGTTCCCAACTTAAGCAATAACTTCTCCCCTCAGAGACCAAATTCTCCCCTCACACACCAAATTCTCCCCTCACACACCAAATTCTCCCCTCAGGGTGTCAGTTCTCTACTCAGAGACTCCGTTTTACCCTCAGGATCCATATTCCCCCTCAGAGACTCACTTCTCCCCTCAGAGACTCACTTCTCCCCTCAGAGACTCACTTCTCCCCTCAGGGACTCACTTCTCCCCTCAGGGACTCACTTCTCCCCTCAGGGACTCACTTCTCCCCTCAGAGACTCACTTCTCCCCTCAGAGACTCACTTCCCCAATTACAAACTAAGATCTCCACACAGAAACCAATTTCCCTCTCAAACTCCATGTTTTGCACTCAGACACTACCATCTATACATAGAGACCATGTTCCCAAATTAAACAATAACTTCTCCCCTCACAGACCAAATTCTCCCCTCACAGACCAAATTCTCCCCTCACAGACCAAATTCTCCCCTCACAGACCAAATTCTCCCCTCACAGACCAAATTCTCCCTTCAGAGACCAAATTCTCCCCTCACACACCAAATTCTCCCCTCACAGACTCACTTCCCCAATTACAAACTAAGATCTCCACACAGAAACCTATTTCCCTCTCAAACTCCATGTTTTGCACTCAGACACTACGATCTCTACTTAGAGACCATGTTCCCAACTTAAGCAATAACTTCTCACCTCAGAGACCAAATTCACCCCTCAGAGACCAAATACTACCCCCAGGGAGACAGTTCTCCACTCAGAGACTCCGTTCTACTCTCAGGGACCATATTCTCCCCTCAGAGACTAAGTTCCCCACTCAGAGACTCAATTCCCCAATTACAAACTAAGATCTCCACACAGAAACCTATTCTCCCCTCAGAGACCCCATATTTTCAGCTCAGAGACTACAATCTGCACTCAGAGATCAACTTCTCAACTCAAGCAATACCTCCTCCCCTCAGAGACTCACTTCTCCCCTCAGAGACTCACTTCTCCCCTCAGAGACTCAGTTCCCCCCTCAGACACTCAGTTCACCAATTACAAACTAAGATCTCCACACAGAAACCAATTTCCCTCTCAAACTCCATGTTTTGCACTCAGAGACTACCATCTCTACTTAGAGACCATGTTCCCACCTTAAGCAATAACTTCTCCCCTCAGAGACCAAATTCTCCCCTCAGAGACAAAATTCTCCCCTCAGAGACCAATTTCTCCCCTCACAGACCAAATTCTCCCCTCACAGACCAAATTCTCCCCTCACAGACCAAATTCTCCCCTCACACACCAAATTCTCCCCTCACACACCAAATTCTCCCCTCACACACCAAATTCTCCCCTCACACACCAAATTCTTCCCTCACACACCAAATTCCCCACTCACACACCAAATTCTCCCCTCACACACCAAATTCTCCCCTCAGGGAGTCAGTTCTCCACTCAGAGACTCCGTTTTACCCTCAGGATCCATATTCTCCCCTCAGAGACTCACTTCTCCCCTCAGAGAATAAGTTCCCCACTCAGAGACTCAATTCCCCAATTACAAACTAAGATCTCCACACAGAAACCAATTCTCAACTCAGGGACCCCATATTTTCAGCTCAGAGACTACAATCAGCACTCAGAGATCAACTTCTCAACTCAACCAATACCTCCTCCCCACAGAGACTCACTTCTCCCCTCAGAGACTCACTTCCCCAATTACAAACTAAGATCTCCACACAGAAACCAATTTCCCTCTCAAACTCCATGTTTTGCACTCAGATACTACCATATATTGTCCCGTTAAATGGCAAGTGCGGAAACAAACCCCTGGTTTTATGAAGAGAGGGGCCAGGAACAGCCCCAGTGCACAATTATCAGTCCGAGTCCGTTTAATATCGGATTTATAGACTACTGTCAGACCGAGCGCTTTGAGTATCGGATTTATAGACTACTGTCAGACCGAGCGCTTTGAGTATCGGGTTTATAGACTACTGTCAGACCGAGCGCTTTGAGTATCGGGTTTATAGACTACTGTCAGACCGAGCGCTTTGAGTATCGGGTTTATAGACTACTGTCAGACCGAGCGCTTTGAGTATCGGGTTTATAGACTACTGTCAGACCGAGCGCTTTGAGTATCGGGTTTATAGACTACTGTCAGACCGAGCGCTTTGAGTATCGGGTTTATAGACTACTGTCAGACCGAGCGCTTTGAATATCGGGTTTATAGACTACTGTCAGACCGAGCGCTTTGAGTATCGGGTTTATAGACTACTGTCAGACCGAGCGCTTTGAGTACCGGATTTATAGACTACTGTCAGACCGAGCGCTTTGAATATCGGGTTTATAGACTACTGTCAGACCGAGCGCTTTGAGTATCGGATTTATAGACTACTGTCAGACCGAGCGCTTTGAGTATGAGTATTACGGTCGGATACTGAAACAGTGCAGTTTATTGTGATTAGCTACCAAAACAGAGCAGTTAATTAATGCAACAGGTACAGGTTCTTATGGATTGCCGGTGATAAACACTGTCCGCAAAAGCATGTGCATATAATGGTTACATGAATACAAGCGCTTGATAAAGTTAACACAGCTTAGCTCTATAAGATATAGATGACAATAAAAATAACTCTAGAGATTCTAAGGTTTTCCTAGGAAAGCACTGGATACAGTGCTAGTCTTACCCACAGGCGTCGCTATGGGGGGGGAAGAGAGGTCCAGCCCATCGACCGGTCCCAGGAGTCGGTTGATGTTATCTTCCGTGACTCATCCACGATGGTATCTTCCCCGAAATCCCCCTTTCTCTCGGGCTATTTTATATCATTTTTACCTTCAAGGTGGAGCTTGAGTGACTCTAGTCATACATACCTTTATTACCATTGGTGCAAATTTCTCTCGCCTCGATTTAAAGGTATATGAGACTAAAAATTCAGAGAGCATGCTCCGAGAGAGGTGGTCTTATTTCGGGGGGGGGTCGCACTGGAGAGGGGTGTGTATTTTAGTATTATAATGAAGCAAAGTTCACACTAGGACGGTATTTTGTCAAAAAGATGACAGGCCGCTGGCTCAGGGTAGCAAGTATGCAGCTTATCAGTTTCTTGTACCACCTAGTTCCCATTTTATCGGCTGAAGTTAGGACAGAGCATAACCGCAAGATCTCCACCTCGCTCTATCCTCTGCCTGTTACGGGAACCGCTGTGGAGTGCACATTCCTGGCATACCAGGTACGGATGCATCTTAGCCCGAGAGGCCTTGAAAGCCTGTCTCTCTCTGTTGTGTGGACAATGCTGCATTTGGAATATAGATTTAATTTCCAATTACCCCAAATTTCCTAATTATTCCACATATATACATAGAGACCATGTTCCCAACTTAAACACTAACTTCTCCACTCAGAGATGAAATTCTCCCCTCACAGACCAAATTCTCCCCTCACAGACCAAATTCTCCCCTCACAGACCAAATTCTCCCCTCACAGACCAAATTCTCCCCTCAGGAAGTCAGTTCTCCACTCAGAGACTCTGTTCTACTCTCAGGGACCACATTCTCCCCTCAGAGACTCACTTCCCCCCTCAGAGACTCACTTCCCCCCTCAGAGACTCACTTCCCCCCTCAGAGACTCACTTCCCCAATTACAAACTAAGATCTCCACACAGAAACCAATTTCCCTCTCAAACTCCATATTTTGCACTCAGACACTACCATCTATACATAGAGACCATGTTCCAAACTTAAACAATAACTTCTCCCCTCAGAGACCAAATTCTCCCCTCAGAGACCAAATTCTCCCCTCACAGACCAAATTCTCCCCTCACACACCAAATTCTCCCCTCACACACCAAATTCTCCCCTCACACACCAAATTCTCCCCTCACACACCAAATTCTCCCCTCACACACCAAATTCTCCCCTCACAGACCAAATTCTCCCCTCACAGACCAAATTCTCCCCTCAAGGAGTCAGTTCTCCACTGAGAGACTCCGTTCTACTCTCAGGGACCATATTCTCCCCTCAGAGACTCACTTCTCCCCTCAGAGACTCACTTCTCCCCTCAGAGACTCACGTCCCCAATTACAAACTATGATCTCCACACAGAAACCAATTTCCCTCTCAAACTCCATGTTTTGCACTCAGACACTACCATCTCTACTTAGAGACCATGTTCCCAACTTAAGCAATAACTTCTCCCCTCAGAGACCAAATTCACCCCTAAGAGACCAAATTCTACCCCCAGGGAGACAGTTCTCCCCTCAGAGACTCCGTTCTACTCTCAGGGACCATATTCTCCCCTCAGAGACTAAGTTCCCCACTCAGAGACTCAATTCCCCAATTACAAACTAAGATCTCCACACAGAAACCAATTCTCCCCTCAGAGACCCCATATTTTCCACTTAGAGACTACCATCTGCACTCAGAGATCAACTTCTCAAACCAAGCAATACCTCCTCCCCTCAGAGACTCACTTCTCCCCTCAGAGACTCACTTCCCCCCTCAGACACTCAGTTTACCAATTACAAACTATGATCTCCACACAGAAACCAGTTTCCCTCTCAAACTCCATGTTTTGCACTCAGACACTACCATCTCTCCTTAGAGACCATGTTCCCACCTTAAGCAATAACTTCTCCTCTCAGAGACCAAATTCTCCCCTCACACACCAAATTCTCCCCTCACACACCAAATTCCCCACTCACACACCAAATTCTCCCCTCACACACCAAATTCTTCCCTCAGGGAGTCAGTTCTCCACTCAGAGACTCCGTTTTACCCTCAGGATACATATTCTCCCCTCAGAGACTCACTTCTCCCCTCAGAGACTAAGTTCCCCTCTCAGAGACTCAATTCCCCAATTACAAACTAAGATCTCCACACAGAAACCAATTCTCCCCTCAGAGACCCCATATTTGCAGCTCAGAGACTACAATCTGCACTCAGAGATCAACTTCTCAACTCAAGCAATACCTCCTCCCATCAGAGAACAAATTCTCCCCTCAGGGACTCAATTCTCCCCTCAGGGACTCACTTCTCCCCTCAGGGACTCACTTCTCCCCTCAGGGACTCACTTCCCCCCTCAGGGACTCATTTTTCCAAATACAAACTAAGATCTCCACACAGAAACCAATTTCCCTCTCAAACTCCATGTTTTGCACTCAGAGACTACCATCAATACATAGAGATCATGTTCCCAACTTAAGCACTATCTTCTCCCCTCAGAGACCAAATTCACCCCTCAGAGACCAAATTCACCCCTCAGAGACCAAATTCTCCCCACACACACCAAATTCTCCCCTCAGGGAGTCAGTTCTCCACTCAGAGACTCCGTTTTACCCTCAGGATCCATACTCACCCCTCAGAGACTCACTTCTCCCCTCAGAGACGCACTTCCCCCCTCAGACACTCAGTTCACCAATTACAAACTAAGATCTCCACACAGAAACCAATTCTCCCCTCAGAGACCCCATATTTTCAGCTCAGAGACTACAAACAGCACTCAGAGATCAACTTCTCAACTCAAGCAATACCTCCTCCCCTCAGAGAACAAATTCTCCCCTCAGAGAACAAATTCTCCCCTCAGAGAACAAATTCTCCCCTCAGAGACTCACTTCTCCCCTCAGAGACTCACTTCCCCAATTACAAACTAAGATCTCCACACAGAAACCAATTTCCCTCTCAAACTCCATGTTTTGCACTCAGACACTACCATCTATACATAGAGACCATGTTCCCAACTTAAACAATAACTTCTACCCTCAGAGACCAAATTCTCCCCTCACAGACCAAATTCTCCCCTCACAGACCAAATTCTCCCCTCACACACCAAATTCTCCCCTCAGAGACCAAATTCTACCCTCAGGGAGACAGTTCCCCCCTCAGAGAATCCGTTCTACCCTCATTGACCATATTCTCCCCTCAGAGACTCAGTTCCCCACTCAGAGACACAATTCCCCAATTACAAAGTAAGATCTCCACACAGAAACCAATTCTCCCCTCAGAGACCCCATATTTTCCACTTAGAGACTACAATCTGCATTCAGAGATCAACTTCTCAACCCAAGCAATACCTCCTCCCCTCAGAGACTCACTTCCCCCCTCAGACACTCAGTTCACCAATTACAAACTAAGATCTCCACAGAGAAACCAATTTCCCTCTCAAACTCCATGTTTTGCACTCAGACACTACCATCTCTACTTAGAGACCATGTTCCCAACTTAAGCAATAACTTCTACACTCAGAGACCATATTCTCCCCTCACAGACCAACTTCTCCCCTCACAGACCAACTTCTCCCCTCACACACCAACTTCTCCCCTCACACACCAACTTCTCCCCTCACACACCAACTTCTCCCCTCACACACCAACTTCTCCCCTCACACACCAAATTCTCCCCTCACACACCAAATTCTCCCCTCACACACCAAATTCTCCCCTCACACACCAAATTCTCCCCTCACACACCAAATTCTCCCCTCACACACCAAATTCTCCCCTCACACACCAAATTCTCCCCTCACACACCAAATTCTCCCCTCAGGGAGTCAGTTCTCCACTCAGAGACTCCGTTTTACCCTCAGGATCCATATTCTCCCCTCAGAGACTCACTTCTCCCCTCATGGACTCACTTCCCCCCTCAGACACTCAGTTCACCAATTACAAACTAAGATCTCCACACAGAAACCAATTCTCCCCTCAGAGACACCATATTTTCAGCTCAGAGACTACAATCTGCACTAAGACATCAACTTCTCAACTCAAGCAATACCTCCTCCCCTCAGAGAAGAAATTCTCCCCTCAGAGAAGAAATTCTCCCCTCAGAGAAGAAATTCTCCCCTCAGAGACTCACTTCTCCCCTCAGAGACTCACTTCTCCCCTCAGAGTGTCAGTTCCCCAATTACAAACTAAGATCTCCACACAGAAAGCAATTCTCCTCTCAAACACCAATGTTTTTCACACAGTCTACAATGTCCACTCAGAAACCAACTTCTCAACTTAAGCAAAAACTTTTCCCCTCTGAGACTCAGTACTTTCCTCAGAGGACAAATTCTCCCCTCAGAGACTCCGTTCTCCCCACAGAGAGTGGGCAGTTGACTGTTCGGCCCCTGGCCTTTGCAGGCCTTCGGTTCTCTCCTTTAAGCCCCGCTGTCCCCTAGATGGCACAACAAAAGGGATGTTTCTCGTTTCAGAAAAATTACAAGACACGCAATCAGTTGCCGCTTCAGGCTCCGCAGCAAAGCTCACCTTGCTCGAGTCAGCTCTGGGGCAGAGATCTCCCTTCGCTCCTCCCTCCGCACCTCCAAATCAGAAACAATCACCCGGTCAGAAGCCAGACAGAAAAATCAGGCTTCCCCTCCTACCCACACAACAAGTTTCCCCACCTGCTAACAGCGCTCTGCTCAACCTTCCGACATCAGCCTCCGAAACCTTCTGACGCAGCTCGCCCTCTGCAACAACAACTCGGCATTATTCACCGCAAAGCCAAAAGAAATGATGAATCGCGCTCTAACTCTCAGGCCTCACACACTTACACCGAGACACAGCCTGAAAGGCACACCCAAACTGACACCCAGACGCTCTGCCTCTGACATTGACTCCAGAGAAACTATCACACCCATTCCCAAGCAGACTCTCGGGCCTCCACCCATTAAGCTTATTCCCAGAGAATTCCAGAGACATATCGGAGTCTAACGTCAGGCCCTCGCCTGCCCTCGGGGGCCAAGAAGCGCAGCAAACCCAAACGACCACGGCCCTCCCAAAAAGCGACCCACTCCACAATACTTCTTCTTACCACCCTCACTCCCATGAAGCACTCCTCTGACTTCGAACGTAGAGGGCGAGACCTGGAATGTAAAACACAAATACTGAATCTCTTTGCCAAGTTTTTCTCAACTCGAAGCCACCGTCCCCCCACACAAACCCCTTACCTACTTACGGCTGCAAAGGGAGCCCGGAGCAACACCCCAAAAAACTACTGACCAAATGACTCAAAACAAAACCCCTACTCCGCTTTAAGCGCATAAACCTGGAAGAAAAAAATGCCCGCTCCACTCTTAGGCAACGAGCATGAGCAATCACTAACTAAAAGACAAGCTCCAAGGAGCAGGCTGAGCACCTTTAAGTCAATAAGCGACGGGGAAGCGCCAACGCACAAAACAAGCGAGCGCACTCCGTAACACGGTCAAGGTGTACCACCCTGACCCCTGGAGGACCACGCGATTAAGCGTCTCGCTTCTTTTTCCTCACCCCTGTGGTACGTTTAAAACCCGTTCCTGCTAGACTCCTATTGTCCCTCACCCCCCTACTCCCACAAAGTAGGCCCTCAGCATTGTTTCCATAGTGCCTGCCATAGACCTCTAGCCAGGCTTACTGCTCACACAGAAACCAATTCTCCCCTCAGAGACTCCATATTTTCCACTCAGAGACTACAATCTGCACTCAGAGATCAATTTGTCAACTCAAGCAATACCTTCTCCCCTCAGAGACCATATTCTCCCCTCAGAGACTCAGATCCCCCCTCAGAGACTCAATTCCCCAATTACAAACTAAGATCTCCACACAGAAACCAATTCTCCTCTCAAACACCATGTTTTTTACTCAGACTACAATATCCACTCAGAGACCAACTCCTCAACTTAAGCAAGAACTTCTCCCCTCAGAGACTCAGTTCTCCCCTCAGAGACCAAATTCTCCCCTCAGACACTCACTTCTCCCCTCAGAGACTCACTTCCCCAATTACAAATTAAGATATCCACACAGAAAACAATTTCCCTCTCAAACACCATGTTTTCCTCTCAGAGACTACAATCTCCACTTAGAGACCAAGTTCCCAACTCAAGATAAAACTTCTCCCCTCAGAGACCAAATTCTCCCCTCAGACACCAAATTCTCCCCTCAGAGACTCTATTGTACACTCTGACACCAAATTCTCCCCTCAGAGTATCAGTTCTCCCCTCAGAGACTCATTTCCCCATCAGAGACTCAGTTACCATTTACAAACTAAGATCTCCACACAGAAACCAATACGTGCCTCAGAGACACCATATTTTCCACTCAGAGTCTACAGTCTACACTCAGATATTAACTTCTCAACTCAAGCAATACCTTCTCCCCTCAGAGAATCACCTCTCCCCTCAGAGACTCACTTCTCCCCTCAGAGAATCACTTCTTCCCCTCTGAGACGCAGTTCCCAATTACAAACTAAGATCTCCACAAAGAAACCAATTCTCCCCTCAGAGACCCCATATTTTCCACTCAGAGACTACAATCTGCACTCAGAGATCAACTTCTCAACTCAAGCAATACCTTCACCCGTCTGAGACCAAATTCTCCCCTCAGAGACTCACTTCTCCCCTCACACACTCACTTCTCCCCTCACACACTCACTTCTCCCCTCAGAGACACACTTCTCCCCTCAGAGACACACTTCTCCCCTCAGAGACACACTTCTCCCCTCAGAGACACACTTCTCCCCTCACACACTCACTTCTCCCCTCACACACTCACTTCTCCCCTCACACACTCACTTCTCCCCTCACACACTCACTTCTCCCCTCACACACTCACTTCTCCCCTCACACACTCACTTCTCCCCTCACACACTCACTTCTCCCCTCACACACTCACTTCTCCCCTCAGAGAATCACTTCTCCCCCTCAGAGACTCACTTCTCCCCTCAGAGACTCACTTCTCCCCTCAGAGACTCAGTTTCCCATTTACAAATTAAGATCTCCACACAGAAACCAATTTCCCTCTCAAACTCCATGATTTGCACTCAGGGACTACAATGTCTACTTAGAGACCAAGTTCCCAACTTAAGTAGTAACTTCTCCCCTCAGAGACGAAATTCCCCCCTCAGAGACCAAATTCTCCACTCAGAGATTCACTCCCCCCCTCACAGACTCACTTCTCCCCTCAGAGACCCAGTTCCACAATTACAAACTAAGATCTCCACACAGAAACCAATTCTCCCCTCAGAGACCTCATATTTTCCACTCAGAGTCTACAATCCGCACTCAGATATCAACTTCTCAACTCAAGCAATACCTTCTCCCCTCAGAGACCATATTCTCCCCTCAGAGACTCACTTCTCCCCTCAGACACTCACTTCCCCAATTACAAACTAAGATCTTCACACAGAAACCAATTCCCCTCTCAAACACCATGTTTTTTACTCAGTCTACAATCTCAACTCAGAAACCAGCTTCTCAACTTAAGCAAGAACTTTGCCCCTCTGAGACTCAGTTCCCCCCTCAGAGACCAAATTCTCCCCTCATAGACCAAATTCTCCCCTGAGAGACTCACTTCCCCCCTCAGAGACTCAATTCCCCCCTCAGAGACTCATTTCGCCAATTACAAACTAAGATCTCCACACAGAAACCAATTCTCCTTTCAAACACCATGGTTTTCACTCAGTCTGCAATCTCCACTCAGAAACCAACGTCTCAACATAACCAAGAACTTTACCCCTCTGAGACTCAGTTCTCTCCTCAGAGAAAAAATTCTCCACACAGAGACCAAATTCTCCCCTCAGAGACCAAATTCTCCCCACAGGGAGTCAGTTCTCCACTCAGAGATTCCGTTCTACACTCAGGGACCATATTCTCCCCTCAGAGGATAAGTTCCCCACTCAGAGACTCAATTCCCCAGTCACAAACTAAGATCTCCACACAGAAACCAATTCTCCCCTCAGAGACCCCATATTTTCAGCTCAGAGACTACAATCAGAACTCAGAGATCAACTTCTCAACTCAAGCAGTAACTCCTCCCCTCAGAGAACAAATTCTCCACTCAGAGACTCACTTCTCCCCTCAGAGACTCACTTCTCCCCTCAGAGACCCACTTCCCCTATTAAAAACTAAGATCTCCACACAGAAACCAATTTCCCTCTCAAACTCCATGTTTTGCACTCAGACACTACCATCTATACATAGAGATCATGTTCCCAACTTAAACAATAACTTCTCCACTGAGAGACCAAATTCTCCCCTCACAGACCAAATTCTCCCCTCAGGGAGTCAGTTCTCCACTCAGAGACTCCGTTTTACCCTCAGGATCCATATTCTCCCCTCAGAGAATCACTTCTCCCCTCAGAGACTAAGTTCCCCTCTCAGAGACTCAATTCCCCAATTACAAACTAAGATCTCCACACAGAAACCAATTCTCCCCTCAGAGACCACATATTTTCAGCTCAGAGACTACAATGTGCACTCAGAGATCAACTTCTCAACTCAAGCTATACCTCCTCCCCTCAGAGAACAAATTCTCCCCTCAGAGAACAAATTCTCCCCTCAGAGACTCACTTCCCCCCTCAGAGACTCACTTCCCCCCTCAGAGACTCACTTCCCCCCTCAGAGACTCACTAATCCCCTCAGAGACTCACTTCTCCCCTCAGGGACTCACTTCTCCCCTCAGGGACTCACTTCTCACCTCAGGGACTCACTTCTCCCCTCAGGGACTCACTTCTCCCCTCAGGGACTCACTTCCCCAATTACAAACTAAGATCTCCACACAGAAACCAATTTCCCTCTCAAACTTCATGTTTTGCACTCAGACGCTACCATCTATACATAGAGACAATGTTCCCAAATTAAACAATAACTTCTCCCCTCAGAGACCAAATTCTCCCCTCAGAGAACAAATTCTCCCCTCAGAGACCAAATTCTCCCCTCACACACCAAATTCTCCCCTCACAGACCAAATTCTCCCCTCAGGGAGTCAGTTCTCCACTCAGAGACTCCGTTCTACTCTCAGGGACCATATTCTCCCCTCAGAGGATAAGTTCCCCACTCAGAGACTCAATTCCCCAGTCACAAACTAAGATCTCCACACAGAAACCAATTCTCCCCTCAGAGACCCCATATTTTCAACTCAGAGACTACAATCTGCACTAAGAGATCAACTTCTCAACTCAAGCAATACCTCCTCCCCTCAGAGACTCACGTCTCCCCTCAGAGACTCACGTCTCCCCTCAGAGACTCACTTCCACAATTACAAACTAAGATCTCCACACAGAAACCAATTTCCCTCTCAAACTCCATGTTTTGCACTCAGAGACTACCATCTCTACTTAGAGACCATGTTCCCAACTTAAGCAATAACTTCACCCCTCACAGACCAAATTCTCCCCTCAGGGAGTCAGTTCTCCACTCAGAGACTCCGTTCTACTCTCAGGGACCATATTCTCCCCTCAGAGACTCACTTCTCCCCTCAGAGAATAAGTTCCCCACTCAGAGACTCAATTCCCCAATTACAAACTAAGATCTCCACACAGAAACCAATTCTCCCCTCAGAGACCCCATATTTTCTACTCAGAGACTACAATCTGCACTAAGAGATCAACTTCTCAACCCAAGCACTACCACCTCCCCTCAGAGACTCACTTCTCCCCTCAGAGACTCACTTCCCCAATTACAAACTAAGATCTCCACACAGAAACCAACTTCCCTCTCAAACTCCATGTTTTGCACTCAGAGACTACCATCTATACATAGAGACCATGTTCCAAACTTAAACAATAACTTCTCCCCTCAGAGATGAAATTCTCCCCTCAGAGACCAAATTCTCCCCTCACAGACCAAATTCTCCCCTCACAGACCAAATTCTCCCCTCACAGACCAAATTCTCCCCTCACAGACAAAATTCTCCACTCAGGGAGTCAGTTCTCCAATCAGAGACTCCGTTCTCCACTCAGAGACTCCGTTTTACCCTCAGGATCCATATTCTCCCCTCAGAGAATCACTTCTCCCCTCAGAGACTAAGTTCCCCTCTCAGAGACTCAATTCCCCAATTACAAACTAAGATCTCCACACAGAAACCAATTCTCCCCTCAGAGACCCCATATTTTCAGCTCAGAGACTACAATGTGCACTCAGAGATCAACTTCCCAACTCAAGCTATACCTCCTCCCCTCAGAGAACAAATTCTCCCCTCAGAGAACAAATTCTCCCCTCAGAGACTCACTTCCCCCCTCAGAGACTCACTTCTCCCCTCAGGGACTCACTTCTCCCCTCAGGGACTCACTTCTCCCCTCAGGGACTCACTTCCCCCCTCAGAGACTCACTTCCCCCCTCAGAGACTCACTTCTCCCCTCAGGGACTCACTTCTCCCCTCACAGACTCACTTCTCCCCTCAGAGACTCACTTCTCCCCTCAGGGACTCACTTCCCCCCTCAGAGACTCACTTCTCCCCTCACAGACTCACTTCTCCCCTCAGAGACTCACTTCTCCCCTCAGGGACTCACTTCTCCCCTCAGGGACTCACTTCTCCCCTCAGGGACTCACTTCTCCCCTCAGGGACTCACTTCCCCCCTCAGAGACTCACTTCCCCCCTCAGAGACTCACTTCTCCCCTCAGGGACTCACTTCTCCCCTCACAGACTCACTTCTCCCCTCAGAGACTCACTTCTCCCCTCAGGGACTCACTTCCCCCCTCAGAGACTCACTTCTCCCCTGAGGGACTCACTTCTCCCCTCAGGGACTCACTTCTCCCCTCAGAGACTCACTTCTCCCCTCAGGGACTCACTTCTCCCCTCAGGGACTCACTTCCCCCCTCAGAGACTCACTTCCCCTCTCAGAGACTCACTTCTCCCCTCAGGGACTCACTTCTCCCCTCAGGGACTCACTTCTCCCCTCAGGGAGTCACTTCCCCAATTACAAACTAAGATCTCCACACAGAAACCAATTTCCCTCTCAAACTTCATGTTTTGCACTCAGACGCTACCATCTATACATAGAGACAATGTTCTCAACTTAAACAATAACTTCTCCCCTCAGAGACCAAATTCTCCCCTCAGAGACTAAATTCTCCCCTCACACACCAAATTCTCCCCTAACACACCAAATTCTCTCCTAACACACCAAATTCTCCCCTAACACACCAAATTCTCCCCTCACACACCAAATTCTCCCCTCACACACCAAATTCTCCCCTCACACACCAAATTCTCCCCTCAGGGAGTCAGTTCTCCACTCAGAGACTCCGTTCTACTCTCAGGGACCATATTCTCCCCTCAGAGGATAAGTTCCCCACTCAGAGACTCAATTCCCCAGTTACAAACTAAGATCTCCACACAGAAACCAATTCTCCCCTCAGAGACCCCATATTTTCTACTCACAGACTACAATCTGCACTAAGAGATCAACTTCTCAACTCAAGCAATACCTCCTCGCCTCAGAGACTCACTTCTCCCCTCAGAGACTCACTTCCCCCCTCAGAGACTCACTTCCCCCCTCAGAGACTCACTTCCCCAATTACAAACTAAGATCTCCACACAGAAACCAATTTCCCTCTCAAACACCAAGTTATGCACTCAGACTACTATCTCCACTTAGAGAAAAAGGTCCCAACACAAGATAAAACTTCACCCCTCAGAGACCAAATTCTCCCCTCAGAGTCTCAGTTCCACAATTACAAACTAAGTTCTCCACACAGAAACCAATTCTCCTCTCAAACACCATGTTTTTCACTCTGTCACAATCTCCACTCAGAAACCAACTTCTCAACTTAAGCAAGAACTTTTCCCCTCTGAGACTCACTTCTCCTCTCAGAGGACAAATTCTCCCCTCAAAGGACAAATTTACCCTTCAGAGACCAAATAGTCCCTCAGAGACTCACTTCTCCTCTCAGAGTCTCAGTTTGCCAATTACAAACTAAGATCCCCACACAGAAACCAATTCTCCCCTGAGAGACAACATGTTTGGTATTCAGAGACTACAGCCTGCACTCAGAGACCACCTTCTCAACTCAAGCAATATCATCTGCCCTCAGAGACTCAGTGCTTTCCTCAGAGACTCATTTCTCCCCTCAGAGACTGAATTCCCCAATTACAAATTAAGATATCCACACAGAAAAAAATTTCCCTCTCAAATTCCATGTTTTGAACTCAGAGACTACAATCTCTACTGAGAGAACAAGTTCCCAACATAAGCAATAATTTCTACCCTCAGAGACTCACTTCTCCCCCCAGAGACCAAATTCTCCCCCCAGAGTCTCAGTTTTCCAATTACAAACTAAGATCTCCACACAGAAACCAATTCTCCCTTCAGAGACTCAATATTTTGCACCCAGAGATCAACTTCTCAAGTCAAGTAATACCTGCTCCCCTCAGAGACCGTATTCTCCCCTCAGAGACTCACTTCTCCCCCCAGAGACTCCGTTCTCCACTCAGAGACTCCGTTCTCCACTCAGAGAGTGGGCAGTTGACTGCTCGGCCCCTGGCCTTTGCAGGCCTTCCGTTCTCTCCTTTGAGCCCCGCTATCCCCTAGATGGCACAACAAAAGGGATGTTTCTCATTTCAGAAAAATTACAAGACATGCAATCAGTTGCCGCTTCAGGCTCCGCAGCAAAGCTCACCTTGCTCGAGTCAGCTCTGAGGCAGAGATCTCCCTTCGCTCCTCCCTCCGCACCTCCAAATCAAAAACAATCACCCGGTCACAAGCCAGACAGAAAAATCAGGCTTCCCCTCCTACCCACACAACAAGTTTCCCCACCTGCTAACAGCGCTCTGCTCAACCTTCCGACATCAGCCTCCGACACCTTCTGACGCAGCTCGCCCTCTGCAACAACAACTCGGCATTATTCACCGCAAAGCCAAAAGAAATGATGAATCGCGCTCTAACTCTCAGGCCTCACACACTTACACCGAGACACAGCCTGAAAGGCACACCCAAACTGACACCCAGACGCTCTGCCTCTGACATTGACTCCAGAGAAACTATCACACCCATTCCCAAGCAGACTCTGGGGCCCGCACCCACTCAAGGCGAGTTTATTCCCAGAGCCACCACTAAACGCGAGCCTAGTTCCAGAGCTCTTCTGTCCATTGCTACGGATGGGATCGTCAAGAGTAGGCCGCTACCCTGGGATTCTGAAAACCCATCACCCCTGTTCCAGAGTTTCAGGATTCCAGGGGAGAGAAAACCAGAGACAAATAGAGAATTCTGCACTAGTTGATTCAGGTAGGAAACTCTCGAGAGAGAGCAGTAAAGGACACAGTAAAGGAGGTTTCTGAGGCTTGCTTCTCTGACTAAGCCCAAGGACCCTGCAAAGACCTTCAGGAAACCAGCTCCGAGAATCATCACGGCAACGCAGGGCGGCAGGCTCAACCTGAGCGGGCGTCCCCGCGGAGGCAACGTTGACCTGGGTGGGGTGAGCTTCTGCCTCCCTCACATCGCATGAGGCTCGGGTTTTCATCCTCACAAAAACGCACACTCTTTCTGACGCAGGGGGCCGGCCTACGTCACAACAAGTGGCTAGCAGGATCTACAAAGGTCTGCGAGGGTCAGGCCTTTTCCAGGCACTTCTAAAGCACAACTTTCTGGGGAGCAATCAAAGCTGCGCTTGTTGGCAAGCATCCAAAGGAGAACGCTCCGGACAGGAGCCAAAGAGGACAAACACCGCTTACCTTTCCTGGCCTCTTTCACCAGCGACCATTATCCATTAGCCCTGACACAACACCCCAGACCTAAGCCCCGCAAATCTCACCTTTTCATCCGGGCATTTAATACTGAGGCACTAGCTTCACGACACCTCACCGTTCCCTCCCAGGCACCTCCAAGCACGCGCACGACATTCGACCCTCGTGCCACAAAGCCTCCTTAGCTTCTCACAGCCCGCCTCAGGGTGCAGCTTCACGCCTCCCAGCTAGGATGCGACACCTGAAAAGGAAACGGAAAGAGATGCAAGCTGACACAGGGCCCAAAGAGGAAGCCCGCCTGGGGCAATACCCATCTCCTGCTTCAGTACATTACCTACTCAGTGGCCAGGCCTCCCGTATTTCTGCCAGCTACATCCGGGCCTCTACCTCCCCGGGAAAACACACGCAACTCTTGCCGCCTTCAGCTACTTCAAGCCTCTGCACCTAGAGCCGCTGCTCCAGCCGCCTACTCACTTCTCACATTCATCAGCAAGGTGGGCGCACACACGCAGGTCTGTGAAAATGGACGCAGACAACAGAGCTGCACAGGACATCCGGAGCCAGGACCCAAAAGACAACTGACCTAAACACTCTGGGCCAAAAGCCTCATCTACACTTCAACTGTCTCAAGGAAGAAAAGCTCAAGCTCAAGAGGAAGCCGCTCCCTTCCCCTGCCCAAAGAGACCAGTTCTTTCAGAGCCTCTCGCCCGCGCTCGCCTTCAATCCCTTTCCAGACGCTCACTAAGGCCACTCTTTCACCTCGCCTTTCAGAGGGGCAATGGTGTAAAGCCATCCCTTAGAAAAACCTCTTCTCACCTAACTGGGATATGCCTTCAGTAGCCACATTCCTCCTCATCACCTGAAAAACAAAACAGGAATGGTCCAGAGGTCATCACTACCTTGTCCAAAGGTGACCTTTGCCACAACTCCTCCTGCTCAGAACAGCCACAGGGTTGCACTTAGCTCAGAACCACCAACAAGTGGAACACCTAAACAACAAAAAAAAGAGAAATATTAAAAACCCCACCTCCATAAAGATACGTACTACTGCATGCACTAGTGAGTCATGACAGGGACTGAGGTCTTAATTCACACAAGACCATTTGAGAAGAACCCCAAAAACCCAACAGCAGAAAAAAACCACAAAGCTATAACTCCACACACCCCAAAACACCAACACCAAAATTCCCCTGAGGAAAGCCAAGCACTGAATGAGTTCCCTGCTGAACGCCTGTGCCTCATATACCCCAGGACCCAGCCACAAACCCTCCCTCAAAGCCCCGGCTCAAGGGCGGGGCAAGCCACCACCTCGGACACAACCAACCTGAGAAGCCACAACCTGATCTGTTCCCTATCTGACTCTGCCTCTCTGCCTTTAGCTTCCGGGCTCTCATTCTCTGCTTCAGGCTCCCCTTCAAAACTCAAAACCCACGCCGTCTCCCTTTAAAACAGATTGGCTCAGGCACATACATTCACACCGCACACCGACTATGAACAAGACTCATTCGGGCTCAGTCTCGTAGGAACCGGCTCACACATTCACACAAACCTCACATAGAAGCACACACAGACTCAACCTGACTCAGATTAGCTAACTCAGCCTGAGGCGGAGAGTCTGTGCCTCATACTGTGGATGATTTCCTGTGTCTCTAACTCTCTGGGTCACACACACTAACTCACACTCGGCCTGGAGACACTACGAGCAAGAAATGCTTGCCGACACTCTTCTGGCTCAGACTCTCTATCCTAATCCACACACGCAACCCGCTTACCTCCTCACAGCCCTCCACCTCTCCCAAGCTGGCCGCGGCACCTGAAAAAGAAACGGACAGCAGACTCACGCCCGGAGAGGGAGCAAAGCTGCTCGCCTCCCACAGCAAGCCCCATCTCCCTCTCTCGCCACTTGACTGCTCGGCCCCTGGCCTTTGCAGGCCTTCGGTTCTCTCCTTTGAGCCCCGCTGTCGCCTAGATGGCACAACAAAAGGGATGTTTCTCATTTCAGAAAAATTACAAGACACGCAATCAGTTGCCGCTTCAGGCTCCCCAGCAAAGCTCACCTTGCTCGAGTCAGCTCTGGGGCAGAGATCTCCCTTCGCTCCTCCCTCCGCACCTCCAAATCAAAAACAATCACCCGGTCAGAAGCCAGACAGAAAAATCAGGCTTCCCCTCCTACCCACACAACAAGTTTCCCCACCTGCTAACAGCGCTCTGCTCAACCTTCCGACATCAGCCTCCGACACCTTCTGACGCAGCTCGCCCTCTGCAACAACAACTCGGCATTATTCACCGCAAAGCCAAAAGAAATGATGAATCGCGCTCTAACTCTCAGGCCTCACACACTTACACCGAGACACAGCCTGAAAGGCACACCCAAACTGACACCCAGATGCTCTGCCTCTGACATTGACTCCAGAGAAACTATCACACCCATTCCCAAGCAGACTCTCGGGCAAGCACCCATTAAGCTTATTCCCAGAGAATTCCAAAGACATATCGGAGTCTAACGCCAGGCCCTCGCCTGCCCTCGGGGGCCTAGAAGCGCAGCAAACTCAAACGACCATGGCCCTCCCAAAAAGCGACCCACTCCACAATACTTCTTCTTACCACCCTCACTCCCATGAAGCACTCCTCTGACTTCGAACGTAGAGGGCGAGACCTGGAATGCAAAACACAAATACTGAATCTCTTTGCCAAGTTTTTCTCAACTCGAAGCCACCGCCCCCCCACACAAACCCCTTACCTACTTACGGCTGCAATGGTAGCCCGGCGCAGCACCCCAAAAAACTACTGACCAAATGACTCAAAGCAAAACCCCTACTCCGCTTTAAGCGCATAAACCTGGAAAAAAAAATGCCCGCTCCACTCTTAGGCAACGAGCATGAGCAATCACTAACTAAAAGACAAGCTCCAAGGAGCAGGCTGAGCACCTTTAAGTCAATAAGCGACGGGGAAGCGCCAACGCACAAAACAAGCGAGCGCACTCCGTAACACGGTCAAGGTGTGCCACCCTGACCCCTGGAGGACCACGCGATTAAGCGTCTCGCTTCTTTTTCCTCACCCCTGTGGTACGTTTAAAACCCGTTCCTGCTAGACTCCTATTGTCCCTCACCTCCCTGCTCCCACAAAGTAGGCCCTCAGCATTGTTTCCATAGTGCCTGCCGCAGACCTCTAGCCAGGCTTCCTGCTCACAACTCTCATGCTAGATACCTGTCTCATTGCTGCATTTGCCCATTTTATCTTCATCATCTACAGTAAGGGAAGCAAAAACTAAACAAGAAAAATTGGGGGGGGGGGGGGGAAGGGCAAACCAAAACTTCAGCCACACAACAGTTTGTAATCAGACAAACGGAAGACAAACACTGTTCTGGCTATCATTCTCACCACCACCATACCTGGCAACGCTTAGCTATTTCTGTAAGACCTTCCTGCCTCATCTTTAGCTCTGCAAACCTTTCCTCAACTGATCCTAAATTACTTTGGAATGCTTCACCAGGCTGCTCCTCCCCTGCAAGACTGAAAAATCTAGACACTAGTGAGCATTGCTCCGGGGATAAGGAAGTGATCCCCCTGTCCTTGTCATTGCCTCCCTGACTCACTGGAAACAAGCTTAATAGACTTCACAAGGAACTGCACAGGACCTACAAGAAAAACTAAAACTGAAACCAATCGCAAAATTACATTCAACTGGTAGCCGCCCACCTCGCACAAAATCCTCCAAATCTTCAACAGTCCTCCTCACTGCAGCACTTGATTTCTCAGGATTGGGAGGCGACTCCACTAAAAGAAATGGAAACAGATGCAAACTGGCCAGAGCTAGAAAAAACTGCCTTTCCTGTGAAATTTCTAACCCCAGCTTGATTGTACAGGCTGCTCAGACACCAAGCGTCCAACAGGTATATCTGCTACACCCACCCTTGCATGCCACTTACAAAACAGCAACAGGAAATCACTTCAAGGACTTAAAATCAAGGAAGATTTACTACTTCTATAGCCACCTAGTCACTCTTCACATTAACCAGAATACAGCAGGAAAAAGTCAGCTCTGTGAAAATAAACTTGGAGAAAATACACCTACAGAGACAATTTACAACAATAACCTTGAAAAATAAGACACATAGACACTCTAAGGAACAAACCCGACGTACACTTGAACCTTCTCTAGTAAGAAAAGCAAAGGCAAAAACTACTCTGTTACCTTTCTCTCCCCAGAAAGACCAGCTTTTTAACAGCCACTATATCCCACACCAACCTTACCATTTTTTCTTACTCCTCATTAGACACAAGCATTCAGCCTAGTTTTCAAAAAAGCAGAGACCCAAAACCTTCTTTGAAAAAAAAAACTCTAACCATATAACATGAATGTTCCTTCAGGAGCCACAGTCTTCACCGCTAAATGCAAAAGCAAAGAGAAACAATGCACAGATAATACAAACATAGACCAAAAAAAACTTAGGCCACAACTCATGGAACTGAGAACAACCACAGGACTCCCCTTACTTGGAACACCACCAAATAAACCAGCACAACACCAAAAACAGTTACAACAAAAAAAACCTCTCAATCCAAGCACACACAAACCCAAACATAACCAAACAACTTCCTATGAGACAAACCCATACAAAAAAAAAAAAAAAAAAGAAGAACCAAAGCAGAAACAACTCCCCCAACCATCTTACCTGCAAGAGAGCCAAAGCCAAAATAACCCCACTGGTCTAAGGCTGTGCCTTATATAGCTCAGGCCCTAACCACAACCCCTCCCTCAGTGCCTTGGCTTGGGGGTGGGGCAAACCAGCAGGTGGGATAAAAGCACCTTGACAAGCCACACCTGGGTCTTTTTTCTATCTGGTTCTGGTTCCTTGGCTGCTCCCCAGCTTTAGTTTTTTGCCTTTCTTGCTCTGCCTTAGGTTCCCATTCAAAACTCACAGGCCACACAGGCTCCCTCTCACACAGACTGGCCCATAATCATCCTCCCTTTCAGACCATGCAGGCACTCTCTTGCTGAGGCTCTGGGCCTGAAACTCTGAAGCTCAGGCTCACATTCTAAATGCACAGACCCACAAAGGCCCCCTCTCACACCCACTGGCTCAGGCAAATACTCACATGCAAACTGTACAGACACTCTAGCTCAGACTTCGGCTCAATCTGACACTCACTGGCTCACACATCCACTCCAATCTCACCTTGAGACTAACACAGACTCCCTGGCTCAGACTCTCCCTCACTTTCTACCTGAAAAATGACTTTCGGGTGACTCAGAGAAGGCAAGCCATGCTTAGAAAACCCAAGGAGAAACCTATGTCCGGGTTTTGTCATTTTCAGAAAACTACAAGCACTCATTTTCATTAGTGTTCTGCAGGCGGTGCCCAGGTCACAAGCAAAGGATGGAAGACCTCCAAAGGCCAGTGGAGGAGCACTCAAGCTACTGGAGTGGCAGGTGGGACTTTCTGAGAGATGACACTAATTTCTCTACCCAAACAATAACCTATACATTCAGACAATAACTTCTTAACGGAGACCATAAGGCCTCCACTCAAAGTCTACGATCTCTGCTCGCACACTCAGTTCCCCACTCAGAGACTACATTCTTCACCCCGAGACTAACTTCTCAACTCAAACACTAAGTTCTAACATCAGAGAGTCAGTCCCCTAATTACAAACTAAGATCTCCACACAGAAACCAATTCTCCTGTCAAACACCATGTTTTGCACTCAGAGACAAACTTCTCAACTCAAGCAATACCTCCTCCCCTCAGAGACCAAATTCTCCCCTCACAGACCAAATTCTCCCCTCAGAGAACCAGTTCTCTCCTCAAAGACCAAATTCAATTCTCAGAGACTCAGTTCTCCCCTCAGAGAACACATTCTCCCCTCAGAGACCAAAATCTCTTCCCAGAGACCAAATTCTCCCCTCAGAGACTCACTTCTCCCCTCAGAGACTCATTTCCCGAATTACAAACAAAGATCACCACACAGAAAACAATTCTCCCCTCAGAGACACCATATTTTCACTCAGAGATCAACTTCTCAACTCAAGCAAAACCTTCTCCCCTCAGAGAACATATTCTCCCCTCAGAGACTCAATTCCCCAATTATAAACTAAGATCTCCACACAGAAACCAATTCTCCACTGACAAACAACATGTTTTCTACTCACAGAATACAGCCTGCACTCAGAGACCACCTTATCAACTCAAGCAGTATCATCTGCCCTCAGAGACCATATTCTCCCCTCAGAGACTTACTTCTTCCCCCAGAGACTCACTTCTCCCCTCAGAGACTCACTTCTCCCCTCAGAGACTCACTTCCCCAATTACAAACTAAGATCTCCACACAGAAACCAATTCTCCCCTCAGAGACCCCATAATTTCCAATCACAGAATACAATCAGGACTCAGATATCAACTTCCCAACTCAAGCAACACTTTCTCCCCTCAGAGACCATATACTCCCCTCAGAGACTCACTTCTCCCTTCAGAGACTCAGTTCTCCACTCAGAGAATCAGTTCACCAATTACAAACTAAGATCGCCACACAGAAACCAATTCTCCTCTCAAACGCCATGTTTTTTACTCAGTCTACAATCTCCACTCAGAAACCAACTTCGCAACTTAAGCAGGAACTTTTCCTCTCTGAGACTCAGTTCTCCCCTCAGAGAACAAATTCTCACCTCAGAGACTCACTTCACCCCTCAGAGACTCACTTCACACCTCAGAGACTCACTTCACACCTCAGAGACTCACTTCTCCCCTCAGACACTGAGTTCCCAAATTACAAACTAAGATCTCCACACAGAAACCAATTTCCCTCTCAAAATCCATGTTTTGCACTCAGAGACTACGATCTCTACTTAGAGACCAAGTTCCCAACTTAAACAAAAACTTCTAGCCTCAGAGACCAAATTCTCCCCACAGAGAAATCAATTCTCCCCTCAGAGACCATATTCTCCCACCAGAGTCTCACTTCTCCCCTCAGAGACTCACTTCTCCACACAGAGACTCAGTTCCCCAATTACAAACTAAGATCTCCACACAGAAACCAATTTCCCTCTCAAACACCATGTTTTCACTCAGAGACTACCATCTCTACTTAGAGACCATGTTCCCAAGTTAAGCAATAACTTCTACCTTCAGAGACAAAATACTCCCCTCAGAAACCAAATTCTCCCCTCAGAGACTAAGACCCCCACACAGAGACTCAATTCCCCAATTACAAACTAAGATCTCCACACAGAAACCAATTCTCCCCTCAGAGACCCCATATTTTCAGCTCAGAGACTACAATCTGCACTCAGAGATCAACTTCTCAACTCAAGCAATACCTTCACCCGTCAGAGACCATATTCTCCCCTCAGAGACTCACTTCTCCCCTCAGAGAACCACTTCTCCCCTCAGAGACTCAGTACCCCAATTAAAAATTAAGATCTCCACACAGAAACCAATTTCCCTCTCAAACACAATGTTTTGCACTCAGAGACTACAAACTCCACTTAGAGACGAAGTTCACAACTCAAGCAATACCTTCTCCCCTCAGAGACCAAATTCTCCCCTCAGAGAGTCACTTCTCCCCTCAGAGACTCCGTTCTACACTTATACACCAAATTCTCCTCTCAGAGTATGATTTCTCCCCTCAGAGGCTCACTTCTCCTCTCAGAGAATCACTCCTTCCCCTCAGAGAATCACTTCTTCCCCTCTGAGACTCAGTTCAACAATTACAAACTAAGATCTCCACACAGAAACCAATTTCCCTCTCAGACTCCATGTTTTGCACTCAGAGACTACCATCTCAACTTAGAGACCAAGTTCCCAACTTAAGCAATAACTTCTGCACTCAGAGACCAAATTCACCCCTCAGAGAACAAATTCTACCCTCAGGGAGACAGTTCTCCCCTCAGAGACTCCGTTCTTCCCTCAGGGACCATATTCTCCCCTCAGAGACTAAGTTCCCCACTCAGAGACTCAATTCCCCAATTACAAACTAAGATCTCCACACAGAAACCAATTCTCCCCTCAGAGACCCCATATTTTCCACTTAGAGACTACAATCTGCACTCAGAGATCAACTTCTCAACCCAAGCAATACCTCCTCCCCTCAGAGACTCACTTCTCCCCTCAGAGACTCACTTCTCCCCTCAGAGACTCACTTCTCCCCTCAGAGACTCACTTCCCCTCCTCAGACACTCACTTCTCCAATTACAAACTAAGATCTCCACACAGAAACCAATTTCCCTCTCAAACTCCATGTTTTGCACTCAGAGACTACCATCTCTACTTAGAGACCATGTTCCCACCTTAAGCAATAACTTCTCCCCTCAGAGACCAAATTCTCCCCTCAGAGACCAAATTCTCCCCTCAGAGACCAAATTCTCCCCTCACAGACCAAGTTCTCCCCTCACAGCCGAAATTCTCCCCTCAAAGCCCAAATTCTCCTCTCACAGCCCAAATTCTCCTCTCACCCACCAAATTCTCCTCTCACACACCAAATTCCCCCCTCACACACCAAATTCTCCCCTCACAGACCAAATTCTCCCCTCACACACCAAATTCTCCCCTCACAGACCAAATTCTCCCCTCACACACCAAATTCTCCCCTCACACACCAAATTCTCCCCTCAGGGAGTCAGTTCTCCACTCAGAGACTCCGTTTTACCCTCAGGATCCATATTCTCCCCTCAGAGACTCACTTCTCCCCTCAGAGACTAAGTTCCCCACTCAGAGACTCAATTCCCCAATTACAAACTAAGATCTCCACACAGAAACCAATTCTACCCTCAGAGACCGCATATTTTCAGCTCAGAGACTACAATCTGCACTCAGAGATCAACTTCTCAACTCAAGCAATACCTCCTCCCATCAGAGAACATATTCTCCCCTCAGAGAACATATTCTCCCCTCAGAGAACAAATTCTTCCCTCAGAGACTCACTTCTCCCCTCAGAGACTCGCTTCTCCCCTCAGGGACTCGCTTCTCCCCTCAGGGACTCACTTCCCCCCTCAGGGACTCACTTCCCCGATTACAAACTAATATCTCCACACAGAAACCAATTTCCCTCTCAAACTCCATGTTTTGCACTCAGACACTACCATCTATACATAGAGACCATGTTCCCAACTTAAACAATAACTTCTCCCCTCAGAGATCAAATTCTCACCTCAGAGACCAAATTCTCCCCTCACAGACCAAATTCTCCCCTCACAGACCAAATTCTCCCCTCACAGACCAAATTCTCCCCTCACAGACCAAATTCTCCCCTCACAGACCAAATTCTCCCCTCACACACCAAATTCTCCCCTCACAGATCAAATTCTCCCCTCACACACCAAATTCTCCCCTCACACAACAAATTCTCCCCTCACACACCAAATTCTCCCCTCAGGGAGTCAGTTCTCCACTCAGAGACTCCGTTCTACTCTCAGGAAACGTATTCTCCCCTCAGAGACTAAGTTCCCCACTCAGAGACTCAATTCCCCAATTACAAACTAAGATCTCCACACAGAAACCTATTCTCCCCTCAGAGACCCCATATTTTCAGCTCAGAGACTACAATCTGCACTCAAAGATCAACTTCTCAACTCAAGCAATACCTCCTCCCCTCAGAGAACAAATTCCCCCCTCATAGACTCACTTCTCCCCTCAGGGACTCACTTCTCTCCTCAGGGACTCACTTCCCCCCTCAGGGACTCACTTCCCCAATTACAAACTATGATCTCCACACAGAAACCAATTTCCCTCTCAAACTCCATATTTTGCACTCAGAGACTACCATCTCTACTTAGAGACCATGTTCACACCTTAAGCAATATCTTCTCCCCTCAGAGATCAAATTCTCCCCTCAGAGACCAAATTCTCCCCTCACAGACCAAATTCACCCCTCACAGACCAAATTCTCCCCTCACACACCAAATTCTCCCCTCACACACCAAATTCTCCCCTCACACACCAAATTCTCCCCTCACAGACCAAATTCTCCCCTCACAGACCAAATTCTCCCCTCACAGACCAAATTCTCCCCTCACAGACCAAATTCTCCCCTCACAGACCAAATTCTCCCCTCACACACCAAATTCTCCCCTCACACACCAAATTCTCCCCTCAGAGACCAAATTCTCCCCTCACACACCAAATTCTCCCCTCACACACCAAATTCTCCCCTCACACACCAAATTCTCCCCTCACACACCAAATTCTCCCCTCAGGGAGTCAGTTCTCCACTCAGAGACTCCGTTTTACACTCAGGATCCATATTCTCCCCTCAGAGACTCACTTCTCCCCTCAGAGACTCACTTCCCCCCTCAGAGACTCACTTCTCCCCTCAGAGACTCACTTCCCCAATTACAAACTAAGATCTCCGCACAGAAACCAATTTCCCTCTCAAACTCCATGCTTTGCACTCTGACGCTACCATCTATACATAGAGACCATGTTCCCAACTTAAGCAATAACTTCTCCCCTCAGAGAAGAAATTCTCCCTTCACAGACCAAATTCTCCCCTCACGGAGTCAGTTCTCCACTCAGAGACTCCGTTCTACTCTCAGGGACCATAATCTCCCCTCAGAGACTCACTTCTCCCCTCAGAGAATAAGTTCCCCACTCAGAGACTCAATTCCCCAATTACAAACTAAGATCTCCACACAGAAACCAATTCTCCCCTCAGAGACCCCATATTTTCAACTCAGAGACTACAATCAGCACTCAGAGATCAACTTCTCAACTCAAGCAATACCTCCTCGCCTCAGAGACACACTTCTCCCCTCAGAGACTCACTTCTCCCCTCAGAGACTCACTTCTCCCCTCAGAGACTCACTTCCCCAATTACAAACTAAGATCTCCACACAGAAACCAATTTCCCTCTCAAACTCCATGTTTTGCACTCAGACACTACCATCTATACATAGAGACCATGTTCCCAACTTAAGCAATAACTTCTCCCCTCAGAGACCAAATTCTCCCCTCACAGACCAAATTCTCCCCTCACAGACCAAATTCTCCCCTCACAGACCAAGCTCTCCCCTCACAGCCGAAATTCTCCCCTCAAAGCCCAAATTCTCCTCTCACAGACCAAATTCCCCCCTCACACACCAAATTCTCCCCTCACACACCAAATTCTCCCCTCACACACCAAATTCTCCCCTCACACACCAAATTCTCCCCTCACACACCAAATTCTCCCCTCAGGGAGTCAGTTCTCCACTCAGAGACTCCGTTTTACCCTCAGGATCCATATTCTCCCCTCAGAGACTCACTTCTCCCCTCAGAGACTAAGTTCCCCACTCAGAGACTCAATTCCCCAATTACAAACTAAGATCTCCACACAGAAACCAATTCTACCCTCAGAGACCGCATATTTTCAGCTCAGAGACTACAATCTGCACTCAGAGATCAACTTCTCAACTCAAGCAATACCTCCTCCCATCAGAGAACATATTCTCCCCTCAGAGAACATATTCTCCCCTCAGAGAACAAATTCTTCCCTCAGAGACTCACTTCTCCCCTCAGAGACTCGCTTCTCCCCTCAGGGACTCGCTTCTCCCCTCAGGGACTCGCTTCCCCCCTCAGGGACTCACTTCCCCGATTACAAACTAATATCTCCACACAGAAACCAATTTCCCTCTCAAACTCCATGTTTTGCACTCAGACACTACCATCTATACATAGAGACCATGTTCCCAACTTAAACAATAACTTCTCCCCTCAGAGATCAAATTCTCACCTCAGAGACCAAATTCTCCCCTCACAGACCAAATTCTCCCCTCACAGACCAAATTCTCCCCTCACACACCAAATTCTCCCCTCACAGATCAAATTCTCCCCTCACACACCAAATTCTCCCCTCACACAACAAATTCTCCCCTCACACACCAAATTCTCCCCTCACACACCAAATTCTCCCCTCAGGGAGTCAGTTCTCCACTCAGAGACTCCGTTCTACTCTCAGGAAACGTATTCTCCCCTCAGAGACTAAGTTCCCCACTCAGAGACTCAATTCCCCAATTACAAACTAAGATCTCCACACAGAAACCTATTCTCCCCTCAGAGACCCCATATTTTCAGCTCAGAGACTACAATCTGCACTCAAAGATCAACTTCTCAACTCAAGCAATACCTCCTTCCCTCAGAGAACAAATTCCCCCCTCATAGACTCACTTCTCCCCTCAGGGACTCACTTCTCCCCTCAGGGACTCACTTCTCCCCTCAGGGACTCACTTCCCCCCTCAGGGACTCACTTCCCCAATTACAAACTATGATCTCCACACAGAAACCAATTTCCCTCTCAAACTCCATGTTTTGCACTCAGAGACTACCATCTCTACTTAGAGACCATGTTCACACCTTAAGCAATATCTTCACCCCTCAGAGATCAAATTCTCACCTCAGAGACCAAATTCTCCCCTCACAGACCAAATTCACCCCTCACAGACCAAATTCTCCCCTCACACACCAAATTCTCCCCTCACACACCAAATTCTCCCCTCACACACCAAATTCTCCCCTCACAGACCAAATTCTCCCCTCACACACCAAATTCTCCCCTCACAGACCAAATTCTTCCCTCACAGACCAAATTCTCCCCTCACAGACCAAATTCTCCTCTCACAGACCAAATTCTCCCCTCACAGACCAAATTCTCCCCTCACACACCAAATTCTCCCCTCAGAGACCAAATTCTCCCCTCAGAGACCAAATTCTCCCCTCACACACCAAATTCTCCCCTCACACACCAAATTCTCCCCTCACACACCAAATTCTCCCCTCACACACCAAATTCTCCCCTCAAACACCAGATTCTCCCCTCACACACCAAATTCTCCCCTCAGGGAGTCAGTTCTCCACTCAGAGACTCCGTTTTACACTCAGGATCCATATTCTCGCCTCAGAGACTCACTTCTCACCTCAGAGAATAAGTTCCCCACTCAGAGACTCAATTCCCCAATTACAAACTAAGATCTCCACACAGAAACCAATTCTCCCCTCAGAGACCCCATATTTTCAGCTCAGAGACTATAATCTGCACTCAGAGATGAACTTCTCAACTCAAGCTATACCTCCTCCCCTCAGAGAACATATTCTCCCCTCAGAGAACAAATTCTCC
Source organism: Ara ararauna (assembly GCA_028858755.1). Taxonomy (NCBI): domain Eukaryota; kingdom Metazoa; phylum Chordata; class Aves; order Psittaciformes; family Psittacidae; genus Ara; species Ara ararauna. Next base: position 1,544,712 of record CM054378.1, read on the forward strand.
CCTCAGAGAACAAATTCTCCCCTGAGAGACTCGCTTCACCCCTCAGAGACTCGCTTCTCCCCTCAGGGACTCGCTTCTCCCCTCAGGGACTCGCTTCTCCCCTCAGGGACTCGCTTCTCCCCTCAGGGACTCGCTCCCCCCCTCAGAGACTCACTTCCCCCCTCAGAGACTCACTTCTCCCCTCAGAGACTCACTTCCCCAATTACAAACTAAGATCTCCGCACAGAAACCAATTTCCCTCTCAAACTCCATGCTTTGCACTCTGACGCTACCATCTATACATAGAGACCATGTTCCCAACTTAAGCAATAACTTCTCCCCTCAGAGAAGAAATTCTACCTTCACAGACCAAATTCTCCCCTCACGGAGTCAGTTCTCCACTCAGAGACTCCGTTCTACTCTCAGGGACCATATTCTCCCCTCAGAGACTCACTTCTCCCCTCAGAGAATAAGTTCCCCACTCAGAGACTCAATTCCCCAATTACAAACTAAGATCTCCACACAGAAACCAATTCTCCCCTCAGAGACCCCATATTTTCAACTCAGAGACTACAATCAGCACTCAGAGATCAACTTCTCAACTCAAGCAATACCTCCTCGCCTCAGAGACTCACTTCTCCCCTCAGAGACTCACTTCTCCCCTCAGAGACTCACTTCTCCCCTCAGAGACTCACTTCTCCCCTCAGAGACTCACTTCCCCAATTACAAACTAAGATCTCCACACAGAAACCAATTTCCCTCTCAAACTCCATGTTTTGCACTCAGACACTACCATCTATACATAGAGACCATGTTCCCAACTTAAGCAATAACTTCTATACTCAGAGACCAAATTCTCCCCTCACAGACCAAATTCTCCCCTCACAGACCAAATTCTCCCCTCAGAGACCAAATTCTCACCTCAGAGACCAAATTCTCCCCTCAGAGACCTAATTCTCCCCTCAGGGAGTCAGTTCTCCACTCAGAGACTCCGTTTTACACTCAGGATCCATATTCTACCCTCAGAGACTCACTTCTCCCCTCAGAGAATAAGTTCCCCACTCAGAGACTCAATTCCCCAATTACAAACTAAGATCTCCACACTGAAACCAATTCTCCCCTCAGAGACCGCATATTTTCAGCTCAGAGACTATAATCTGCACTCAGAGATGAACTTCTCAACTCAAGCAATACCTCCTCCCCTCAGAGAACATATTCTCCCCTCAGAGAACAAATTCTCCCCTCAGAGAACAAATTCTCCCCTCAGAGACTCACTTCTCCCCTCAGAGACTCGCTTCTCCCCTCAGGGACTCGCTTCTCCCCTCAGGGACTCGCTTCTCCCCTCAGGGACTCGCTTCTCCCCTCAGGGACTCGCTTCTCCCCTCAGAGACTCACTTCTCCCCTCAGAGACTCACTTCTCCCCTCAGAGACTCACTTCTCCCCTCAGAGACTCACTTCTCCCCTCAGAGACTCACTTCTCCCTTCAGGGACTCACTTCTCCCCTCAGAGACTCACTTCTCCCCTCAGAGACTCACTTCTCCCCTCAGGGACTCACTTCCCCAATTACAAACTAAGATCTCCACACAGAAACCAATTTCCCTCTCAAACTCCATGTTTTGCACTCAGACACTACCATCTATACATAGAGACCATGTTCCCAACTTAAACAATAACTTCTCCCCTCAGAGATCAAATTCTCACCTCAGAGACCAAATTCTCCCCTCACAGACCAAATTCTCCCCTCACAGACCAAATTCTCCCCTCACACACCAAATTCTCCCCTCACACACCAAATTCTCCCCTCACACACCAAATTCTCCCCTCACACACCAAATTCTCCCCTCACACACCAAATTCTCCCCTCACACACCAAATTCTCCCCTCACAGACCAAATTCTCCCCTCACACACCAAATTCTCCCCTCAGGGAGTCAGTTCTCCACTCAGAGACTCCTTTCTACTCTCAGGGAACATATTCTCCCCTCAGAGACTAAGTTCCCCACTCAGAGACTCAATTCCCCAATTACAAACTAAGATCTCCACACAGAAACCTATTCTCCCCTCAGAGACCCCATATTTTCAGCTCAGAGACTACAATCTGCACTCAGAGATCAACTTCTCAACTCAAGCAATACCTCCTCTCCTCAGAGAACAAATTCCCCCCTCAGGGACTCACTTCTCCCCTCAGGGACTCACTTCTCCCCTCAGGAACTCACTTCTCCCCTCAGGGACTCACTTCCCCCCTCAGGGACTCACTTCCCCAATTACAAACTATGATCTCCACACAGAAACCAATTTCCCTCTCAAACTCCATGTTTTGCACTCAGAGACTACCATCTATACATAGAGACCATGTTCCCAATTAAACAATAACTTCTCCCCTCAGAGACCAAATTCTCCCCTCAGAGACCAAATTCTCCCCTCACAGACCAAATTCTCCCCTCACACACCAAATTCTCCCCTCAGGGAGTCAGTTCTCCACTCAGAGACTCCGTTTTACACTCAGGATCATTATTCTCCCCTCAGAGACTCACTTCTCCCCTCAGAGAATAAGTTCCCCACTCAGAGACTCAATTCCCCAATTACAAACTAAGATCTCCACACAGAAACCAATTCTCCCCTCAGAGACCCCATATTTTCAGCTCACAGACTACAATCTGCACTCAGAGATCAACTTCTCAACTCAAGCAATACCTCCTCCCCTCAGAGACTCACTTCTCCCCTCAGAGATTCACTTCTCCCCTCAGAGACTCACTTCTCCCCTCAGAGACTCACTTCTCCCCTCAGAGACTCACTTCTCCCCTCAGAGACTCACTTCCCCAATTACAAACTAAGATCTCCACACAGAAACCAATTTCCCTCTCAAACTCCATGTTTTGCACTCAGACACTACCATCTATACATAGAGACCATGTTCCCAATTAAACAATAACTTCTTCACTCAGAGATCAAATTCTCCCCTCACACACCAAATTCTCCCCTCACACACCAAATTCTCCCCTCACACACCAAATTCTCCCCTCACACACCAAATTCTCCCCTCACACACCAAATTCTCCCCTCACACACCAAATTCTCCCCTCACACACCAAATTCTCCCCTCAGAGACTCAGTTCCCCAATTACAAACTAAGATCTCCACACAGAAACCAATTCTCCCCTCAGAGACCCCATATTTTCAACTCAGAGTCTACAATCTGCACTCAGAGATCAACTTCTCAACTCAAGCAATACCTCCTCCCCTCAGAGAACAAATTCTCCCCTCAGAGACTCACTTCTCCCCTCAGAGACTCACTTCTCCCTTCAGGGACTCACTTCTCCCCTCAGAGACTCACTTCCCCCCTCAGACACTCACTTCTCCCCTCAGAGACTCACTTCTCCCCTGAGAGACGCACTTCCCCCCTCAGAGACGCACTTCTCCCCTCAGAGACGCACTTCTCCCCTCAGAGACTCACTTCTCCCCTCAGACACTCCCTTCCCCAATTACAAACTAAGATCTCCACACAGAAACCAATTTCCCTCTCAAACTCCATGTTTTGCACTCAGACACAACCATCGATACATAGAGACCATGTTCCCAAATTAAAGAATAACTTCTACACTCAGAGACCAAATTCTCCCCTCACACACCAAATTTTCCCCTCACAGACCAAATTCTCCCCTTACAGACCAAATTCTCCCCTCACAGACCAAATTCTCCCCTCACAGACCAAATTCTCCCCTCACAGACCAAATTCTCCCCTCACAAACCAAATTCTCCTCTCAGGGAGTCAGTTCTCCACTCAGAGACCCCGTTTTACCCTCAGGATCCATATTCTCCCCTCAGAGACTCACTTCTCCCCTCAGAGACTAAGTTCCCCACTCAGAGACTCAATTCCCCAATTACAAACTAAGATCTCCACACAGAAACCAATTCTCCCCTCAGAGACCCCATATTTTCAGCTCAGAGACTGCAATCTGCACTCAGAGATGAACTTCTCAACTCAAGCTATACCTCCTCCCCTCAGAGAACAAATTCTCTCCTCAGAGAACAAATTCTCTCCTCAGAGACTCGCTTCTCCCCTCAGAGACTCACTTCTCCCCTCAGGTACTCACTTCCCCAATTACAAACTAAGATCTCCACACAGAAACCAATTTCCCTCTCAAACTCCATGTTTTGCACTCAGACACTACCATCTATACATAGAGACCATGTTCCCAACTTAAACAATAACTTCTCCCCTCAGAGACCAAATTCTCCCCTCACAGACCAAATTCTCCCCTCACAGACCAAATTCTCCCCTCACAGACCAAATTCTCCCCTCACAGACCAAATTCTCCCCTCACAGACCAAATTCTCCCCTCACAGACCAAATTCTCCCCTCACAGACCAAATTCTCCCCTCACAGATCAAATTCTCCCCTCACAGACCAAATTCTCCCCTCACAGACCAAATCCTCCCCTCAGGGACTCACTTCTCCCCTCAGGGACTCACTTCTCTCCTCAGGGACTCACTTCCCCCCTCAGGGACTCACTTCCCCAATTACAAACTATGATCTCCACACAGAAACCAATTTCCCTCTCAAACTCCATGTTTTGCACTCAGAGACTACTATCTCTACTTAGAGACCATGTTCCCACCTTAAGCAATAACTTCTCCCCTCAGAGACCAAATTCTCCCCTCAGAGACCAAATTCTACCCTCACACACCAAATTCTCCCCTCACACACCAAATTCTCTCCTCACACACAAAATTCTCCCCTCAGGGAGTCAGTTCTCCACTCAGAGACTCCGTTTTACACTCAGGATCCATATTCTCCCCTCACAGACTCACTTCTCCCCTCAGAGACCCAGTTCCACAATTACAAACTAAGATCTCCACACAGAAACCAATTCTCCCCTCAGAGACCTCATATTTTCCACTCAGAGTCTACAATCTGCACTAAGAGATCAACTTCTCAACTCAAGCAATACCACCTCCCCTCAGAGACTCACTTCTCCCCTCAGAGACTCACTTCCCCCCTCAGACACTCAGTTCACCAATTACAATCTATGATCTCCACACAGAAACCAATTTCCCTCTCAAACTCCATGTTTTGCACTCAGACACTACCATCTCTACTTAGAGACCATGTTCCCACCTTAAGCAATAACTTCTCCCCTCAGAGACCAAATTCTCCCCTCACAGACCAAATTCTCCCCTCACAGACCAAATTCTCCCCTCACAGACTAAATTCTCCCCTCAGAGACCAAATTCTCCCCTCACAGACCAAATTCTCCTCTCAGGAAGTCAGTTCTCCACTCAGAGACTCCGTTCTACTCACAGGGACCATATTCTCCCCTCAGAGAGTCACTTCTCCCCTCAGAGAATAAGTTCCCCACTCAGAGACTCAATTCCCCAATTACAAACTAAGATCTCCACACAGAAACCAATTCTCCCCTCAGAGACCCCATATTTTCAACTCCGAGACTACAATCCGCACTAAGAGATCAACTTCTCAACTCAAGCAATACCTCCTCTCCTCAGAGACTCACTTCTCCCCTCAGAGACACACTTCTCCAATTACAAACTATGATCTCCACACAGAAACCAATTTCCCTCTCAAACTCCATGTTTTGCACTCAGAGACTACCATCTCTACTTAGAAACCATGTTCCCAACTTAAGCAATAACTTCTCCCCTCAGAGACCAAATTCACCCCTCAGAGACCAAATTCTCCCCTCAGGGAGTCAGTTCTCCACTCAGAGACTCCGTTTTACCCTCAGGATCCATATTCTCCCCTCAGAGACTCACTTCTCCCCTCAGAGAATAAGTTCCCCACTCAGAGACTCAATTCCCCAATTACAATCTAAGATCTCCACACAGAAACCAATTCTCCCCTCAGAGACCCCATATTTTCCACTTAGAGACTACAATCTGCACCTAGAGATCAACTTCTCAACTCAAGCAATACCTCCTGCCCTCAGAGACTCACTTCTCCCCTCAGAGACTCACTTCTCCCCTCAGAGACTCACTTCCCCAATTACAAACTAAGACCTCCACACAGAAACCAATTTCCCTCTCAAACTCCATGTTTTGCACTCAGAAACTACCATCTATACATAGAGACCATGTTCCCAACTTAAACAATAACTTCTTCACTCAGAGGTCAAATTCTCCCCTCACAGACCAAATTCTCCCCTCAGAGACCAAATTCTCAACTCACACACCAAATTCTCCCCTCACACACCAAATTCTCCCCTCACACACCAAATTCTCCCCTCAGAGACTCGCTTCTCTCCTCAGAGACTCTCTTCCCCAATTACAAACTAAGATCTCCACACAGAAACCAATTTCCCTCTCAAACTCCATGTTTTGCACTCCGACACCACCATCTATACATAGAGACTATATTCCCAACTTAAACAATAACTTCTCCACACAGAGATCAAATTCTCCCCTCACAGACCAAATTCTCCCCTCACAGACCAAATTCTCCCCCCTCAGAGACTCACTTCTCCCCTCAGAGACTCACTTCCCCAATTACAAACTAAGATCTCCACACAGAAACCAATTTCCTTCTCAAACTCCATGTTTTGCACTCAGAGACCGCCATCTCTACTTAGAGACCATATTCCCAACTTAAGCAATAACTTCTCCCCTCACAGACCAAATTCACCCCTCAGAGACAAAATTCTACCCCCAGGGAGACAATTCTCCACTCAGAGACTCCGTTCTACCGTCAGGGACCATATTCTCCCCTCAGAGAATAAGTTCCCCACTCAGAGACTCAATTCCCCAATTACAAACTAAGATCTCCACACAGAAACCAATTCTCCCCTCAGAGACCCCATATTTTCCACTTAGAGACTACAATCTGCACTCAGAGATCAACTTCTCAAGCCAAGCAACACCTCCTCCCCTCAGAGACTCACTTCTCCACTCAGAGACACACTTCTCCAATTGCAAACTATGATCTCCACACAGAAACCAATTTCCCTCTCAAACTCCATGTTTTGCACTCAGAGACCGCCATCTCTACTTAGAGACCATGTTCCCAACTTAAGCAATAACTTCTCCCCTCAGAGACCAAATTCTCCCCTCAGAGACCAAATTCTCCCCTCACAGACCAAATTCTCCCCTCAGAGACCAAATTCTCCCCTCACAGACCAAATTCTCCCCTCACACACCAAATTCTCCCCTCACACACCAAATTCTCCCCTCACACACCAAATTCTCCCCTCACACACCAAATTCTCCCCTCACACACCAAATTCTCCCCTCACACACCAAATTCTCCCCTCACACACCAAATTCTCCCCTCAGAGACTCAGTTCCCCAATTACAAACTAAGATCTCCACACAGAAACCAATTCTCCCCTCAGAGACCCCATATTTTCAACTCAGAGACTACAATCTGCACTCAGAGATCAACTTCTCAACTCAAGCAATACCTTCTCCCCTCAGAGACTCACTTCTCCCCTCAGAGACACACTTCTCCAATTACAAACTATGATCTCCACACAGAAACCAATTCTCCCCTCAGAGACCCCATATTTTCAGCTCAGAGACTATAATCTGCACTCAGAGATCAACTTCTCAACTCAAGCAATACCTTCTCCCCTCAGAGAACATATTCTCCCCTCAGAGAACAAATTCTCCCCTCAGAGAACAAATTCTCCCCTCAGAGACTCGCTTCTCCCCTCAGAGACTCGCTTCTCCCCTCAGGGACTCGCTTCCCCCCTCAGAGACTCGCTTCCCCAATTACAAACTATGATCTCCACACAGAAACCAATTTCCCTCTCAAACTCCATGTTTTGCACTCAGACGCTACCATCTATACATAGAGATCATGTTCCCAACTTAAGCAATAACTTCTCCCCTCAGAGAACAAATTCTCCCCTCACAGACCAAATTCTCCCCTCAAGGAGTCAGTTCTCCACTCAGAGATTCCGTTCTACTCTCAGGGACCATATTCTCCCCTCAGAGACTCACTTCTCCCCTCAGAGACTCACTTCTCCCCTCAGAGACTCACGTCTCCAATTACAAACTATGATCTCCACACAGAAACCAATTTCCCTCTCAAACTCCATGTTTTGCACTCAGACACTACCATCTCTACTTAGAGACCATGTTCCCAACTTAAGCAATAACTTCTCCCCTCAGAGACCAAATTCACCCCTCAGAGACCAAATTCTACCCCCAGGGAGACAGTTCTCCCCTCAGAGACTCCGTTCTACTCTCAGGGACCATATTCTCCCCTCAGAGACTAAGTTCCCCACTCAGAGACTCAATTCCATAATTACAAACTAAGATCTCCACACAGAAACCAATTCTCCCCTCAGAGACCCCATATTTTCCACTTAGAGACTACAATCTGCACTCAGAGATCAACTTTTCAAACCAAGCAATACCTCCTCCCCTCAGAGACTCACTTCCCCCCTCAGACACTCAGTTCACCAATTACAAACTATGATCTCCACACAGAAACCAATTTCCCTCTCAAACTCCATGTTTTGCACTCAGAGACTACCATCTCTACTTAGAGACCATGTTCCCAACTTAAGCAATAACTTCTCCCCTCAGAGACCAAATTCACCCCTCAGAGACCAAATTCTACCCCCAGGGAGACAGTTCTCCCCTCAGAGACTCCGTTCTACTCTCAGGGACCATATTCTCCCCTCAGAGACTAAGTTCCCCACTCAGAGACTCAATTCCATAATTACAAACTAAGATCTCCACACAGAAACCAATTCTCCCCTCAGAGACCCCATATTTTCCACTTAGAGACTACAATCTGCACTCAGAGATCAACTTCTCAAACCAAGCAATACCTCCTCCCCTCAGAGACTCACTTCCCCCCTCAGACACTCAGTTCACCAATTACAAACTAAGATCTCCACACAGAAACCAATTTCCCTCTCAAACTCCATGATTTGCACTCAGACACTACCATCTCTACTTAGAGACCATGTTCCCACCTTAAGCAATAACTTCTCCTCTCAGAGACCAAATTCTCCCCTCACACACCAAATTCTCCCCTCACACACCAAATTCTTCCCTCAGGGAGTCAGTTCTCCACTCAGAGACTCCGTTTTACCCTCAGGATACATATTCTCCCCTCAGAGACTCACTTCTCCCCTCAGAGAATAAGTTCCCCACTCAGAGACTCAATTCCCCAATTACAAACTAAGATCTCCACACAGAAACCAATTCTCCCCTCAGAGACCCCATATTTTCAGCTCAGAGACTACAATCTGCACTCAGAGATCAACTTCTCAACTCAAGCAATACCTCCTCCCATCAGAGAACAAATTCTCCCCTCAGGGACTCAATTCTCCCCTCAGGGACTCACTTCTCCCCTCAGGGACTCCCTTCCCCCTCAGGGACTCATTTCTCCAATTACAAACTATGATCTCCACACAGAAACCAATTTCCCTCTCAAACTCCATGTTTTGCACTCAGAGACTACCATCAATACATAGAGACCATGTTCCCAACTTAAGCAGTATCTTCTCCCCTCAGAGACCAAATTCACCCCTCAGAGACCAAATTCACCCCTCAGAGACCAAATACTCCCCTCACACACCAAATACTCCCCTCACACACCAAATTCTCCCCTCACACACCAAATTCTCCCCTCAGGGAGTCACTTCTCCACTCAGAGACTCCGTTTTACCCTCAGGATCCATACTCTCCCCTCAGAGACTCACTTCTCCCCTCAGAGACTCACTTCCCCCCTCAGACACTCTGTTCACCAATTAAAAACTAAGATCTCCACACAGAAACCAATTCTCCCCTCAGAGACCCCATATTTTCAGCTCAGAGACTACAATCTGCACTCAGAGATCAACTTCTCAACTCAAGCAATACCTCCTCCCCTCAGAGAACAAATTCTCCCCTCAGAGAACAAATTCTCCCCTCAGAGACTCACTTCCCCAATTACAAACTAAGATCTCCACACAGAAACCAATTTCCCTCTCAAACTCCATGTTTTGCACTCAGACACTACCATCTATACATAGAGACGATGTTCCCAACTTAAACAATAACTTCTCCACTGAGAGACCAAATTCTCCCCTCACAGACCAAATTCTCCCCTCACAGACCAAATTCTCCCCTCACAGACCAAATTCTCCCCTCACAGACCAAATTCTCCCCTCACAGACCAAATTCTCACCTCACAGAACAAATTCTACCCTCAGGGAGACAGTTCCCCCCTCAGAGAATCCGTTCTACCCTCATTGACCATATTCTCCCCTCAGAGACTCAGTTCCCCACTCAGAGACACAATTCCCCAATTACAAACTAAGATCTCCACACAGAAACCAATTCTCCCCTCAGAGACCCCATATTTTCCACTTAGAGACTACAATCTGCATTCAGAGATCAACTTCTCAACTCAAGCAATACCTCCTCCCCTCAGAGACTCACTTCCCCCCTCAGACACTCAGTTCACCAATTACAAACTAAGATCTCCACACAGAAACCAATTTCCATCTCAAACTCCATGTTTTGCACTCAGAGACTACCATCTCTACTTAGAGACCATGTTCCCACCTTAAGCAATAACTTCTACACTCAGAGACCATATTCTCCCCTCACACACCAACTTCTCCCCTCACACACCAACTTCTCCCCTCACACACCAACTTCTCCCCTCACACACCAACTTCTCCCCTCACACACCAACTTCTCCCCTCACACACCAACTTCTCCCCTCACACACCAAATTCTCCCCTCACACACCAAATTCTTCCCTCAGGGAGTCAGTTCTCCACTCAGAGACTCCGTTTTACCCTCAGGATCCATATTCTCCCCTCAGAGACTCACTTCTCCCCTCATGGACTCACTTCCCCCCTCAGACACTCAGTTCACCAATTACAAACTAAGATCTCCACACAGAAACCAATTCTCCCCTCAGAGACACCATATTTTCAGCTCAGAGACTACAATCGGCACTAAGACATCAACTTCTCAACTCAAGCAATACCTCCTCCCCTCAGAGAACAAATTCTCCCCTCAGAGAACAAATTCTCCCCTCAGAGACTCACTTCTCCCCTCAGAGACTCACTTCTCCCCTCAGAGACTCACTTCTCCCCTCAGAGACTCACTTCTCCCCTCAGAGACTCACTTCTCCCCTCAGGGACTCACTTCCCCAATTACAAACTAAGATCTCCACACAGAAACCAATTTCCCTCTCAAACTCCATGTTTTGCACTCAGACACTACCATCTATACATAGAGACCATGTTCCCAACTTAAACAATAACTTCTCCCCTCAGAGATCAAATTCTCACCTCAGAGACCAAATTCTCCCCTCACAGACCAAATTCTCCCCTCACAGACCAAATTCTCCCCTCACACACCAAATTCTCCCCTCACACACCAAATTCTCCCCTCACACACCAAATTCTCCCCTCACACACCAAATTCTCCCCTCACACACCAAATTCTCCCCTCACAGACCAAATTCTCCCCTCACACACCAAATTCTCCCCTCAGGGAGTCAGTTCTCCACTCAGAGACTCCTTTCTACTCTCAGGGAACATATTCTCCCCTCAGAGACTAAGTTCCCCACTCAGAGACTCAATTCCCCAATTACAAACTAAGATCTCCACACAGAAACCTATTCTCCCCTCAGAGACCCCATATTTTCAGCTCAGAGACTACAATCTGCACTCAGAGATCAACTTCTCAACTCAAGCAATACCTCCTCTCCTCAGAGAACAAATTCCCCCCTCAGGGACTCACTTCTCCCCTCAGGGACTCACTTCTCCCCTCAGGAACTCACTTCTCCCCTCAGGGACTCACTTCCCCCCTCAGGGACTCACTTCCCCAATTACAAACTATGATCTCCACACAGAAACCAATTTCCCTCTCAAACTCCATGTTTTGCACTCAGAGACTACCATCTCTACTTAGAGACCATGTTCCCACCTTAAGCAATAACTTCTCCCCTCAGAGACCAAATTCTCCCCTCAGAGACCAAATTCTCCCCTCACAGACCAAATTCTCCCCTCACAGACCAAATTCTCCCCTCACAGACCAAATTCTCCCCTCACACACCAAATTCTCCCCTCAGGGAGTCAGTTCTCCACTCAGAGACTCCGTTTTACACTCAGGATCATTATTCTCCCCTCAGAGACTCACTTCTCCCCTCAGAGAATAAGTTCCCCACTCAGAGACTCAATTCCCCAATTACAAACTAAGATCTCCACACAGAAACCAATTCTCCCCTCAGAGACCCCATATTTTCAGCTCACAGACTACAATCTGCACTCAGAGATCAACTTCTCAACTCAAGCAATACCTCCTCCCCTCAGAGACTCACTTCTCCCCTCAGAGACTCACTTCTCCCCTCAGAGACTCACTTCTCCCCTCAGAGACTCACTTCTCCCCTCAGAGACTCACTTCCCCAATTACAAACTAAGATCTCCACACAGAAACCAATTTCCCTCTCAAACTCCATGTTTTGCACTCAGACACTACCATCTATACATAGAGACCATGTTCCCAATTAAACAATAACTTCTTCACTCAGAGATCAAATTCTCCCCTCACACACCAAATTCTCCCCTCACACACCAAATTCTCCCCTCACACACCAAATTCTCCCCTCACACACCAAATTCTCCCCTCACACACCAAATTCTCCCCTCACACACCAAATTCTCCCCTCACACACCAAATTCTCCCCTCAGAGACTCAGTTCCCCAATTACAAACTAAGATCTCCACACAGAAACCAATTCTCCCCTCAGAGACCCCATATTTTCAACTCAGAGTCTACAATCTGCACTCAGAGATCAACTTCTCAACTCAAGCAATACCTCCTCCCCTCAGAGAACAAATTCTCCCCTCAGAGACTCACTTCTCCCCTCAGAGACTCACTTCTCCCTTCAGGGACTCACTTCTCCCCTCAGAGACTCACTTCCCCCCTCAGACACTCACTTCTCCCCTCAGAGACTCACTTCTCCCCTGAGAGACGCACTTCCCCCCTCAGAGACGCACTTCTCCCCTCAGAGACGCACTTCTCCCCTCAGAGACTCACTTCTCCCCTCAGACACTCCCTTCCCCAATTACAAACTAAGATCTCCACACAGAAACCAATTTCCCTCTCAAACTCCATGTTTTGCACTCAGACTCAACCATCGATACATAGAGACCATGTTCCCAAATTAAAGAATAACTTCTACACTCAGAGACCAAATTCTCCCCTCACACACCAAATTTTCCCCTCACAGACCAAATTCTCCCCTTACAGACCAAATTCTCCCCTCACAGACCAAATTCTCCCCTCACAGACCAAATTCTCCCCTCACAGACCAAATTCTCCCCTCACAAACCAAATTCTCCTCTCAGGGAGTCAGTTCTCCACTCAGAGACCCCGTTTTACCCTCAGGATCCATATTCTCCCCTCAGAGACTCACTTCTCCCCTCAGAGACTAAGTTCCCCACTCAGAGACTCAATTCCCCAATTACAAACTAAGATCTCCACACAGAAACCAATTCTCCCCTCAGAGACCCCATATTTTCAGCTCAGAGACTGCAATCTGCACTCAGAGATGAACTTCTCAACTCAAGCTATACCTCCTCCCCTCAGAGAACAAATTCTCTCCTCAGAGAACAAATTCTCTCCTCAGAGACTCGCTTCTCCCCTCAGAGACTCACTTCTCCCCTCAGGTACTCACTTCCCCAATTACAAACTAAGATCTCCACACAGAAACCAATTTCCCTCTCAAACTCCATGTTTTGCACTCAGACACTACCATCTATACATAGAGACCATGTTCCCAACTTAAACAATAACTTCTCCCCTCAGAGACCAAATTCTCCCCTCAGAGACCAAATTCTCCCCTCACAGACCAAATTCTCCCCTCACAGACCAAATTCTCCCCTCACAGACCAAATTCTCCCCTCACAGACCAAATTCTCCCCTCACAGACCAAATTCTCCCCTCACAGACCAAATTCTCCCCTCACAGACCAAATTCTCCCCTCACAGATCAAATTCTCCCCTCACAGACCAAATTCTCCCCTCACAGACCAAATCCTCCCCTCAGGGACTCACTTCTCCCCTCAGGGACTCACTTCTCTCCTCAGGGACTCACTTCCCCCCTCAGGGACTCACTTCCCCAATTACAAACTATGATCTCCACACAGAAACCAATTTCCCTCTCAAACTCCATGTTTTGCACTCAGAGACTACTATCTCTACTTAGAGACCATGTTCCCACCTTAAGCAATAACTTCTCCCCTCAGAGACCAAATTCTCCCCTCAGAGACCAAATTCTACCCTCACACACCAAATTCTCCCCTCACACACCAAATTCTCTCCTCACACACAAAATTCTCCCCTCAGGGAGTCAGTTCTCCACTCAGAGACTCCGTTTTACACTCAGGATCCATATTCTCCCCTCACAGACTCACTTCTCCCCTCAGAGACCCAGTTCCACAATTACAAACTAAGATCTCCACACAGAAACCAATTCTCCCCTCAGAGACCTCATATTTTCCACTCAGAGTCTACAATCTGCACTAAGAGATCAACTTCTCAACTCAAGCAATACCACCTCCCCTCAGAGACTCACTTCTCCCCTCAGAGACTCACTTCCCCCCTCAGACACTCAGTTCACCAATTACAATCTATGATCTCTACACAGAAACCAATTTCCCTCTCAAACTCCATGTTTTGCACTCAGACACTACCATCTCTACTTAGAGACCATGTTCCCACCTTAAGCAATAACTTCTCCCCTCAGAGACCAAATTCTCCCCTCACAGACCAAATTCTCCCCTCACAGACCAAATTCTCCCCTCACAGACTAAATTCTCCCCTCAGAGACCAAATTCTCCCCTCACAGACCAAATTCTCCTCTCAGGAAGTCAGTTCTCCACTCAGAGACTCCGTTCTACTCACAGGGACCATATTCTCCCCTCAGAGAGTCACTTCTCCCCTCAGAGAATAAGTTCCCCACTCAGAGACTCAATTCCCCAATTACAAACTAAGATCTCCACACAGAAACCAATTCTCCCCTCAGAGACCCCATATTTTCAACTCCGAGACTACAATCCGCACTAAGAGATCAACTTCTCAACTCAAGCAATACCTCCTCTCCTCAGAGACTCACTTCTCCCCTCAGAGACACACTTCTCCAATTACAAACTATGATCTCCACACAGAAACCAATTTCCCTCTCAAACTCCATGTTTTGCACTCAGAGACTACCATCTCTACTTAGAAACCATGTTCCCAACTTAAGCAATAACTTCTCCCCTCAGAGACCAAATTCACCCCTCAGAGACCAAATTCTCCCCTCAGGGAGTCAGTTCTCCACTCAGAGACTCCGTTTTACCCTCAGGATCCATATTCTCCCCTCAGAGACTCACTTCTCCCCTCAGAGAATAAGTTCCCCACTCAGAGACTCAATTCCCCAATTACAATCTAAGATCTCCACACAGAAACCAATTCTCCCCTCAGAGACCCCATATTTTCCACTTAGAGACTACAATCTGCACCTAGAGATCAACTTCTCAACTCAAGCAATACCTCCTGCCCTCAGAGACTCACTTCTCCCCTCAGAGACTCACTTCTCCCCTCAGAGACTCACTTCCCCAATTACAAACTAAGACCTCCACACAGAAACCAATTTCCCTCTCAAACTCCATGTTTTGCACTCAGAAACTACCATCTATACATAGAGACCATGTTCCCAACTTAAACAATAACTTCTTCACTCAGAGGTCAAATTCTCCCCTCACAGACCAAATTCTCCCCTCAGAGACCAAATTCTCAACTCACACACCAAATTCTCCCCTCACACACCAAATTCTCCCCTCACACACCAAATTCTCCCCTCAGAGACTCGCTTCTCTCCTCAGAGACTCTCTTCCCCAATTACAAACTAAGATCTCCACACAGAAACCAATTTCCCTCTCAAACTCCATGTTTTGCACTCCGACACCACCATCTATACATAGAGACTATATTCCCAACTTAAACAATAACTTCTCCACACAGAGATCAAATTCTCCCCTCACAGACCAAATTCTCCCCTCACAGACCAAATTCTCCCCCCTCAGAGACTCACTTCTCCCCTCAGAGACTCACTTCCCCAATTACAAACTAAGATCTCCACACAGAAACCAATTTCCTTCTCAAACTCCATGTTTTGCACTCAGAGACCGCCATCTCTACTTAGAGACCATATTCCCAACTTAAGCAATAACTTCTCCCCTCACAGACCAAATTCACCCCTCAGAGACAAAATTCTACCCCCAGGGAGACAATTCTCCACTCAGAGACTCCGTTCTACCGTCAGGGACCATATTCTCCCCTCAGAGAATAAGTTCCCCACTCAGAGACTCAATTCCCCAATTACAAACTAAGATCTCCACACAGAAACCAATTCTCCCCTCAGAGACCCCATATTTTCCACTTAGAGACTACAATCTGCACTCAGAGATCAACTTCTCAAGCCAAGCAACACCTCCTCCCCTCAGAGACTCACTTCTCCACTCAGAGACACACTTCTCCAATTGCAAACTATGATCTCCACACAGAAACCAATTTCCCTCTCAAACTCCATGTTTTGCACTCAGAGACCGCCATCTCTACTTAGAGACCATGTTCCCAACTTAAGCAATAACTTCTCCCCTCAGAGACCAAATTCTCCCCTCAGAGACCAAATTCTCCCCTCACAGACCAAATTCTCCCCTCAGAGACCAAATTCTCCCCTCACAGACCAAATTCTCCCCTCACACACCAAATTCTCCCCTCACACACCAAATTCTCCCCTCACACACCAAATTCTCCCCTCACACACCAAATTCTCCCCTCACACACCAAATTCTCCCCTCACACACCAAATTCTCCCCTCACACACCAAATTCTCCCCTCAGAGACTCAGTTCCCCAATTACAAACTAAGATCTCCACACAGAAACCAATTCTCCCCTCAGAGACCCCATATTTTCAACTCAGAGACTACAATCTGCACTCAGAGATCAACTTCTCAACTCAAGCAATACCTTCTCCCCTCAGAGACTCACTTCTCCCCTCAGAGACACACTTCTCCAATTACAAACTATGATCTCCACACAGAAACCAATTCTCCCCTCAGAGACCCCATATTTTCAGCTCAGAGACTATAATCTGCACTCAGAGATCAACTTCTCAACTCAAGCAATACCTTCTCCCCTCAGAGAACATATTCTCCCCTCAGAGAACAAATTCTCCCCTCAGAGAACAAATTCTCCCCTCAGAGACTCGCTTCTCCCCTCAGAGACTCGCTTCTCCCCTCAGAGACTCGCTTCTCCCCTCAGGGACTCGCTTCCCCCCTCAGGGACTCGCTTCCCCAATTACAAACTATGATCTCCACACAGAAACCAATTTCCCTCTCAAACTCCATGTTTTGCACTCAGACGCTACCATCTATACATAGAGATCATGTTCCCAACTTAAGCAATAACTTCTCCCCTCAGAGAACAAATTCTCCCCTCACAGACCAAATTCTCCCCTCAAGGAGTCAGTTCTCCACTCAGAGACTCCGTTCTACTCTCAGGGACCATATTCTCCCCTCAGAGACTCACTTCTCCCCTCAGAGACTCACTTCTCCCCTCAGAGACTCACGTCTCCAATTACAAACTATGATCTCCACACAGAAACCAATTTCCCTCTCAAACTCCATGTTTTGCACTCAGACACTACCATCTCTACTTAGAGACCATGTTCCCAACTTAAGCAATAACTTCTCCCCTCAGAGACCAAATTCACCCCTCAGAGACCAAATTCTACCCCCAGGGAGACAGTTCTCCCCTCAGAGACTCCGTTCTACTCTCAGGGACCATATTCTCCCCTCAGAGACTAAGTTCCCCACTCAGAGACTCAATTCCATAATTACAAACTAAGATCTCCACACAGAAACCAATTCTCCCCTCAGAGACCCCATATTTTCCACTTAGAGACTACAATCTGCACTCAGAGATCAACTTTTCAAACCAAGCAATACCTCCTCCCCTCAGAGACTCACTTCCCCCCTCAGACACTCAGTTCACCAATTACAAACTATGATCTCCACACAGAAACCAATTTCCCTCTCAAACTCCATGTTTTGCACTCAGAGACTACCATCTCTACTTAGAGACCATGTTCCCAACTTAAGCAATAACTTCTCCCCTCAGAGACCAAATTCACCCCTCAGAGACCAAATTCTACCCCCAGGGAGACAGTTCTCCCCTCAGAGACTCCGTTCTACTCTCAGGGACCATATTCTCCCCTCAGAGACTAAGTTCCCCACTCAGAGACTCAATTCCATAATTACAAACTAAGATCTCCACACAGAAACCAATTCTCCCCTCAGAGACCCCATATTTTCCACTTAGAGACTACAATCTGCACTCAGAGATCAACTTCTCAAACCAAGCAATACCTCCTCCCCTCAGAGACTCACTTCCCCCCTCAGACACTCAGTTCACCAATTACAAACTAAGATCTCCACACAGAAACCAATTTCCCTCTCAAACTCCATGATTTGCACTCAGACACTACCATCTCTACTTAGAGACCATGTTCCCACCTTAAGCAATAACTTCTCCTCTCAGAGACCAAATTCTCCCCTCACACACCAAATTCTCCCCTCACACACCAAATTCTTCCCTCAGGGAGTCAGTTCTCCACTCAGAGACTCCGTTTTACCCTCAGGATACATATTCTCCCCTCAGAGACTCACTTCTCCCCTCAGAGACTAAGTTCCCCACTCAGAGACTCAATTCCCCAATTACAAACTAAGATCTCCACACAGAAACCAATTCTCCCCTCAGAGACCCCATATTTTCAGCTCAGAGACTACAATCTGCACTCAGAGATCAACTTCTCAACTCAAGCAATACCTCCTCCCATCAGAGAACAAATTCTCCCCTCAGGGACTCAATTCTCCCCTCAGGGACTCACTTCTCCCCTCAGGGACTCCCTTCCCCCTCAGGGACTCATTTCTCCAATTACAAACTATGATCTCCACACAGAAACCAATTTCCCTCTCAAACTCCATG
The DNA here is from genome assembly GCA_028858755.1 of Ara ararauna. Lineage (NCBI taxonomy): Eukaryota > Metazoa > Chordata > Aves > Psittaciformes > Psittacidae > Ara > Ara ararauna. The sequence goes on from CM054378.1 coordinate 1,563,698, forward strand.
TTTTGCACTCAGAGACTACCATCAATACATAGAGACCATGTTCCCAACTTAAGCAGTATCTTCTCCCCTCAGAGACCAAATTCACCCCTCAGAGACCAAATTCACCCCTCAGAGACCAAATACTCCCCTCACACACCAAATACTCCCCTCACACACCAAATTCTCCCCTCACACACCAAATTCTCCCCTCAGGGAGTCACTTCTCCACTCAGAGACTCCGTTTTACCCTCAGGATCCATACTCTCCCCTCAGAGACTCACTTCTCCCCTCAGAGACTCACTTCCCCCCTCAGACACTCTGTTCACCAATTAAAAACTAAGATCTCCACACAGAAACCAATTCTCCCCTCAGAGACCCCATATTTTCAGCTCAGAGACTACAATCTGCACTCAGAGATCAACTTCTCAACTCAAGCAATACCTCCTCCCCTCAGAGAACAAATTCTCCCCTCAGAGAACAAATTCTCCCCTCAGAGACTCACTTCCCCAATTACAAACTAAGATCTCCACACAGAAACCAATTTCCCTCTCAAACTCCATGTTTTGCACTCAGACACTACCATCTATACATAGAGACGATGTTCCCAACTTAAACAATAACTTCTCCACTGAGAGACCAAATTCTCCCCTCACAGACCAAATTCTCCCCTCACAGACCAAATTCTCCCCTCACAGACCAAATTCTCCCCTCACAGACCAAATTCTCCCCTCAGAGACCAAATTCTCCCCTCAGAGACCAAATTCTACCCTCAGGGAGACAGTTCCCCCCTCAGAGAATCCGTTCTACCCTCATTGACCATATTCTCCCCTCAGAGACTCAGTTCCCCACTCAGAGACACAATTCCCCAATTACAAACTAAGATCTCCACACAGAAACCAATTCTCCCCTCAGAGACCCCATATTTTCCACTTAGAGACTACAATCTGCATTCAGAGATCAACTTCTCAACCCAAGCAATACCTCCTCCCCTCAGAGACTCACTTCCCCCCTCAGACACTCAGTTCACCAATTACAAACTAAGATCTCCACACAGAAACCAATTTCCATCTCAAACTCCATGTTTTGCACTCAGAGACTACCATCTCTACTTAGAGACCATGTTCCCACCTTAAGCAATAACTTCTACACTCAGAGACCATATTCTCCCCTCACACACCAACTTCTCCCCTCACACACCAACTTCTCCCCTCACACACCAACTTCTCCCCTCACACACCAACTTCTCCCCTCACACACCAACTTCTCCCCTCACACACCAACTTCTCCCCTCACACACCAAATTCTTCCCTCAGGGAGTCAGTTCTCCACTCAGAGACTCCGTTTTACCCTCAGGATCCATATTCTCCCCTCAGAGACTCACTTCTCCCCTCATGGACTCACTTCCCCCCTCAGACACTCAGTTCACCAATTACAAACTAAGATCTCCACACAGAAACCAATTCTCCCCTCAGAGACACCATATTTTCAGCTCAGAGACTACAATCGGCACTAAGACATCAACTTCTCAACTCAAGCAATACCTCCTCCCCTCAGAGAACAAATTCTCCCCTCAGAGAACAAATTCTCCCCTCAGAGACTCACTTCTCCCCTCAGAGACTCACTTCTCCCCTCAGAGACTCACTTCTCCCCTCAGAGACTCACTTCTCCCCTCAGAGTGTCAGTTCCCCATTTACAAACTAAGATCTCCACACAGAAAGCAATTCTCCTCTCAAACACCAATGTTTTTCACACAGTCTACAATGTCCACTCAGAAACCAACTTCTCAACTTAAGCAAAAACTTTTCCCCTCTGAGAGTCAGTACTTTCCTCAGAGGACAAATTCTCCCCTCAGAGACTCCCTTCTCCTCTCAGATACTCACTTCACCCCTCAGACAACAAATTCTCCCCTCAGAGACTCCGTTCTCCCCACAGAGAGTGGGCAGTTGACTGCTCGGCCCCTGGCCTTTGCAGGCCTTCCGTTCTCTCCTTTAAGCCCCGCTGTCCCCTAGATGGCAAAACAAAAGGGATGTTTCTCGTTTCAGAAAAATTACAAGACACGCAATCAGTTGCCGCTTCAGGCTCCGCAGCAAAGCTCACCTTGCTCGAGTCAGCTCTGCGGCAGAGATCTCCCTTCGCTCCTCCCTCCGCACCTCCAAATCAAAACCAATCACCCGGTCAGAAGCCAGACAGAAAAATCAGGCTTCCCCTCCTACCCACACAACAAGTTTCCCCACCTGCTAACAGCGCTCTGCTCAACCTTCCGACATCAGCCTCCGACACCTTCTGACGCAGCTCGCCCTCTGCAACAACAACTCGGCATTATTCACCGCAAAGCCAAAAGAAATGATGAATCGCGCTCTAACTCTCAGGCCTCACACACTTACACCGAGACACAGCCTGAAAGGCACACCCAAACTGACACCCAGACGCTCTGCCTCTGACATTGACTCCAGAGAAACTATCACACCCATTCCCAAGCAGACTCTTGGGCCCGCACCCACTCAAGGCGAGTTTATTCCCAGAGCCACCACTAAACGCGAGCCTAGTTCCAGAGCTCTTCTGTCCATTGCTACGGATGGGATCATCAAGAGTAGGCCGCTACCCTGGGATTCTGAAAACCCATCACCCCTGTTCCAGAGTTTCAGGATTCCAGGGGAGAGAAAACCAGAGACAAATAGAGAATTCTGCACAAGTTGAGTCAGGTAGGAAGCTCTCGAGAGAGAGCAGTAGAGGACACAGTAAAGTACGGTTCTGAGGCTTGCTTCTCTGACTAAGCCCAAGGACCCTGCAAAGACCTTCAGGAAACCAGCTCCGAGAATCATCACGGCAACGCAGGGCGGCAGGCTCAACCTGAGCGGGCGTCCCCGCGGAGGCAACGTTGACCTGGGTGGGGTGAGCTTCTGCCTCCCTCACATCGCACGAGGCTCGGGCTTTCATCCTCACAAAAATGCACACTCTTTCTGACGCAGGGGGCCGGCCTACGTCACAACAAGTGGCTAGCAGGATCTACAAAGGTCTGCGAGGGTCAGGCCTTTTCCAGGCACTTCTAAAGCACAACTTTCTGGGGAGCAATCAAAGCTGCACTTGTTGGCAAGCATCCAAAGGAGAACTCTCCGGACAGGAGCCAAAGAGGACAAACACCGCTTACCTTTCCTGGCCTCTTTCACCAGCGACCATTATCCATTAGCCCTGACACAACACCCCAGACCTAAGCCCCGCAAATCTCACCTTTTCATCCGGGCATTTAATACTGAGGCACTAGCTTCACGACACCTCACCGTTCCCTCCCAGGCACCTCCAAGCACGCGCACGACATTCGACCCTCGTGCCACAAAACCGCCTCAGCTTCTCACAGCCCGCCTCAGGGTGCAGCTTCACGCCTCCCAGCTAGGATGCGACACCTGAAAAGGAAACGGAAAGAGATGCAAGCTGACGCAGGGCCCAAAGAGGAAGCCCGCCTGGGGCAATACCCATCTCCTGCTTCAGTACATTACCTACTCAGTGGCCAGGCCTCCCGTATTTCTGCCAGCCACATCCGGGCCTCTACCTCCCCGGGAAAACACACGCAACTCTTGCCGCCTTCAGCTACTTCAAGCCTCTGCACCTAGAGCCGCTGCTCCAGCCGCCTACTCACTTCTCACATTCATCAGCAAGATGGGCGCACACAGGCAGGTCTGTGAAAATGGACGTAGACAACGGAGCTGCACAGGACATCTGGAGCCAGGCCCCAAAAAACAACTGACCTAAACACTCTGGGCCAAAAGCCTCATCTACACTTCAACTGTCTCAAGGAAGAAAAGCTCAAGCTCAAGAGGAAGCCGCTCCCTTCCCCTGCCCAAAGAGACCAGTTCTTTCAGAGCCTCTCTCCCGCTCTCGCCTTCAATCCCTTTCCGGACGCTCACTAAGGCCACTCTTTCACCTCACCTTTCAGAGGGGCAATGGTGTAAAGCCATCCCTTAGAAAAACCTCTTCTCACCTAACTGGGATATGCCTTCAGTAGCCACATTCCTCCTCATCACCTGAAAAACAAAACAGGAATGGTCCAGAGGTCATCACTACCTTGTCCAAAGGTGACCTTTGCCACAACTCCTCCTGCTCAGAACAGCCACAGGGTTGCACTTAGCTCAGAACCACCAACAAGTGGAACACCTAAACAACAAAAAAAAGAGAAATATTAAAAACCCCACCTACATAAAGATGCTTAATACTGCATGCAGTAGTGAGTCATGACATGGACTGAAGGTATTAATTCACACAAGACCATGTCAAAAGAACAGTAAAAACCCAATAGCAGAAAAAAAACCACAAAGCTATAACTCCACACACCCCAAAACACCAACACCAAAATACCCCTGAGGAAAGCCAAGCACTGAATGAGTTCCCTGCTGAACGCCTGTGCCTCATATACCCCAGGACCCAGCCACAAACCCCCCCTCAAAGCCCCGGCTCAAGGGCGAGGCAAGCCACCACCTCGGACACAACCAACCTGAGAAGCCACAACCTGATCTGTTCCCTATCTGACTCTGCCTCTCTGCCTTTAGCTTCCGGGCTCTCATTCTCTGCTTCAGGCTCCCCTTCAAAACTCAAAACCCACGCCGTCTCCCTTTAAAACAGATTGGCTCAGGCACATACATTCACGCCGCACACCAACTATGAACGAGACTCATTCGGGCTCACTCTCGTAGGAACCGGCTCACACATTCACACAAACCTCACATAGAAGCACACACAGACTCAACCTGACTCAGACTAGCTAACTCAGCCTGAGGCGGAGAGTCTGTGCCTCATACTGTGGATGATTTCCTGTGTCTCTAACTCTCTGGGTCACACACACTAACTCACGCTCGGCCTGGAGACTCTACGAGCAAGAAATGATTGCCGAGACCCTCTGGCTCAGACTCTCTATCCTAATCCACACACGCAACCCGCTTACCTCCTCACAGCCCTCCACCTCTCCCAAGCTGGCCGCGGCACCTGAAAAAGAAACGGACAGCAGACGCACGCCCAGAGAGGGCGCAAAGCTGCTCGCCTCCCGCAGCAAGCCCCATCTCCCTCTCTCGCCACTTGACTGCTCGGCCCCTGGCCTTTGCAGGCCTTCGGTTCTCTCCTTTGAGCCCCGCTGTCGCCTAGATGGCACAAAAAAAGGGATGTTTCTCATTTCAGAAAAACTACAAGTCACGCAATCAGTTGCCGCTTCAGGCTCCGCAGCAAAGCTCACCTTGCTCGAGTCAGCTCTGGGGCAGAGATCTCCCTTCGCTCCTCCCTCCGCACCTCCAAATCAAAAACAATCACCCGGTCAGAAGCCAGACAGAAAAATCAGGCTTCCCCTCCTACCCACACAACAAGTTTCCCCACCTGCTAACAGCGCTCTGCTCAACCTTCCGACATCAGCCTCCGACACCTTCTGACGCAGCTCGCCCTCTGCAACAACACCTCGGCGTTATTCACCGCAAAGCCAAAAGAAATGATGAATCGCGCTCTAACTCTCAGGCCTCACACACTTACACCGAGACACAGCCTGAAAGGCACACCCAAACTGACACCCAGACCCTCTGCCTCTGCCATTGACTCCAGAGAAACTATCACACCCATTCCCAAGCAGACTCTCGGGCCCCCACCCATTAAGCTTATTCCCAGAGAATTCCAAAGACATATCGGAGTCTAATGCCAGGCCCTCGCCTGCCCTCGGGGGCCTAGAAGCGCAGGAAACTCAAACGACCACGGCCCTCCCAAAAAGCGACCCGCTCCACAATACTTCTTCTTACCACCCTCACTCACATGAAGCACTCTTCTGACTTCGAACGTAGAGGGCGAGACCTGGAATGCAAAACACAAATACTGAATCTCTTTGCCAAGTTTTTCTCAACTCGAAGCCACCGCCCCCCCACACAAACCCCTTACCTACTTACGGCTGCAAAGGGAGCCCGGGGCAGCACCCCAAAAAACTACTGACCAAATGACTCAAAACAAAACCCCTACTCCGCTTTAAGCGCATAAACCTGGAAAAAAAATGCCCGCTCCACTCTTAGGCAACGAGCATGAGCAATCACTAACTAAAAGACAAGCTCCAAGGAGCAGGCTGAGCACCTTTAAGCCAGTAAGCGACGGGGAAGCGCCAACGCACAAAACAAGCGAGCGCACTCCGTAACACGGTCAAGGTGTGCCACCCTGACCGCTGGAGGACCACGCGATTAAGCGTCTCGCTTCTTTTTCCTCACCCCTGTGGTACGTTTAAAACCCGTTCCTGCTAGACTCCTATTGTCCCTCACCCCCTGCTCCCACAAAGTAGGCCCTCAGCATTGTTTCCATAGTGCCTGCCGCAGACCTCTAGCCAGGCTTACTGCTCACAACTCTCATGCTAGATACCTGTCTCATTACTGCATTTGCCCATTTTATCTTCATCATCTACAGTAAGGGAAGCAAAAACTAAACAAGAGAAATGGGGGGGGGGGGGGGAAGGGCAAACCAAAACTTCAGCCACACAACAGTTTGTAATCAGACAAACGGAAGACAAACACTGTTCTGGCTATCATTCTCACCACCACCATACCTGGCAATGCTTAGCTATTTCTGTAAGACCTTCCTGCCTCATCTTTAGCTCTGCAAACCTTTCCTCAACTGATCCTAAATTACTTCGGAATGCTTCACCAGGCTGCTCCTCCCCTGCAAGACTGAAAAATCTAGACACTAGTGAGCATTGCTCCGGGGATAAGGAAGTGATCCCCCTGCCCTTGTCATTGCCTCCCTGACTCACTGGAAACACGCTTAATAGACTTCACAAGGAACTGCACAGGACCTACAAGAAAAACTAAAACTGAAACCAATCGCCAAATTACATTCAACTGGTAGCCGCCCACCTCGCACAAAATCCTCCAAATCTTCAACAGTCCTCCTCACTGCAGCACTTGATTTCTCAGGACTGGGAGGCGACTCCACTAAAAGAAATGGAAACAGATGCAAACTGACCAGAGCTAGAAAAAACTGCCTTTCCTGTGAAATTTCTAACCCCAGCTTGATTGTACAGGCTGCTCAGACACCAAGCGTCCAACAGGTATATCTGCTACACCCACCCTTGCATGCCACTTACAAAACAGCAACAGGAAAGAATTTCAAGGACTTAAAATCAAGGAAGATTTACTACTTCTATAGCCACCTAGTCACTCTTCACATTAACCAGAATACAACAGGAAAAAGTCAGCTCTGTGAAAATAAACTTGGAGAAAATACACCTACAGAGACAATTTACAACAATAACCTTGAAAAATAAGACACATAGACACTCTAAGGAACACACCCGACGTACACTTGAACCTTCTCTAGTAAGAAAAGCAAAGGCAAAAACTACTCTGTTACCTTTCTCTCCCCAGAAAGACCAGCTTTTTAACAGCCACTATATCCCACACCAACCTTACCATTTTTTCTTACTCCTCATTAGACACAAGCATTCAGCCTAGTTTTCAAAAAAGCAGAGACCCAAAACCTTCTTTGAAAAAAAAAACCTCTAACCATATAACATGAATGTTCCTTCAGGAGCCACAATCTTCACCGCGAAATGCAAAAGCAAAGAGAAACAATGCACAGATAATACAAACATAGACCAAAAAAAACTTAGGCCACAACTCATGGAACTGAGAACAACCACAGGACTCCCCTTACTTGGAACACCACCAAATAAACCAGCACAACACCAAAAACAGTTACAACAAAAAAAACCTCTCAATCCAAGCACACACAAACCCAAACATAACCAAACAACTTCCTATGAGACAAACCCATACCAAAAAAAACCAACAAAAATCCAAAGCAAAAACAACTCCCCCAACCATCTTACCTGCAAGAGAGCCAAAGCCAAAATAACCCCACTGGTCTAAGGCTGTGCCTTATATAGCTCAGGCCCTAACCACAACCCCTCCCTCAGTGCCTTGGCTTGGGAGTGGGGCAAACCAGCAGGTGGGATAAAAGCACGTTGACAAGCCACACCTGGGTCTTTTTTCTATCTGGTTCTGGTTCCTTGGCTGCTCCCCAGCTTTAGTTTTTTGCCTTTCTTGCTCTGCCTTAGGTTCCCATTCAAAACTCACAGGCCACACAGGCTCCCTCTCACACAGACTGGCCCATAATCATCCTCCCTTTCAGACCATGCAGGCACTCTCTTGCTGAGGCTCTGGGCCTGAAACTCTGAAGCTCAGGCTCACATTCTAAATGCACAGACCCACAAAGGCCCCCTCTCACACCCACTGGCTCAGGCAAATACTCACATGCAAACTGTACAGACACTCTAGCTCAGACTTCGGCTCAACCTGACACTCACTGGCTCACACATCCACTCCAATCTCACCTTGAGACTAACACAGACTCCCTGGCTCAGACTCTCCCTCACTTTCTACCTGAAAAATGACTTTCAGGTGACTCAGAGAAGGCAAGCCATGCTTAGAAAACCCAAGGAGAAACCTATGTCCGGGTTTTGTCATTTTCAGAAAACTACAAGCACTCATTTTCGATAGTGTTTTGCAGGCAGTGCCCAGGTCACAAGCAAAGGATGGAAGACCTCCAAAGGCCAGTGGATGAGCACTCAAGCTACTGGAGTGGCAGGTGGGACTTGCTGAAAGATGACACTAATTTCTCTACCCAAACCAAAAGCTATACACTCAGACAATAACTTCTTAACTGAGACAATAAGGTCTCCACTCAAAGAGTAAGATCTCCACCCGCAAACTCAGTTCCCCACTCAGAGACTACATTTTTCACCACGAGACTAACTTCTCAACTCAAACACTATGTTCTCCCCTCAGAGACTCATTTCCCTAATTACAAAATAAGATCTCCACACAGAAACCAATTCTCCTCTCTAACACCATGTTTTGCACTCAGAGACAAACTTCTCAACTCAAGAAATACCTTCTCCCCTCAGAGACCGTATTGTACACTCAGAGACCAAATTCTCCCCTCAGAGAACCAGTTCCCCCCTCAGAGAACCAGTTCCCCCCTCAGAGACCCAGTTCTCTCCAAAAAGACCAAATACAATTCTCAGAGACTCACTTCTCCCCTCAGAGACTCACTTCTCCCCTCAGAGACTCAGTTCCCCATTTACAAACTAAGATATCTACGAAGAAACCAATTCTGCCCTGAGAGACAACATGTTTTGCACTCAGAGCCTAAAGCCTGCACTCAGAGACCACCTTCTCAACTCAAGCAATATCATCTGCCCTCAGAGACTCAGGTCTTTCCACAGAGACTCACTTCCCCTCTCAGAGACTCACTTCTCCCCTCAGAGACTCAGTTCCCCAATTACAAAGATATCCACACAGAAAACAATTTCACTCTCAGACTCCATGTTTCGCACTCAGAGACCACCTTCTCAAATCAAGCAATATCATCTGCTGTCAGAGACCATATTGTCACCTCAGAGACTCACTTCTCCCCTCAGAGAATCACTTCTCCCCTCTGAGAATCACTTCTCCCCTCTGAGAATCAGTTCCCCAATTACAAAAGAAGATCTCTACACAGAAAACAATTTCCCTCTCAAACACCAAGATTTGCACTCAGAGACTACAATCTCCACTTAGAGACCAAGTTCCCAACTCAAGCAATACCTTCTCCCCTCAGAGACAAAATTCTCACCTCAGAGACCAAATGATCCCCTCAGAGACCAAATTCTCCCCTCAGAGACTCACTTCTCCCCTCAGAGACTCACTTCTCCCCTCAGAGACTCAGTTCCCCAATTACAAACTAAGATCAACACACAGAAACCAATTTTGCCCTGAGAGACAACAAGTTTTGCACTCAGAGACTACAGCCAGCACTCAGAGAACACCTTCTCAACTCAAGCAATATCATCTGCTGTCAGAGACAATACTGTCACCTCAGAGACTCACTTTTCCCCTCAGAGAATCACTTCTCCCCTCTGAGACTCAGTTCCCCAATTACAAATTAAGATCTCCACACAGAAAACAATTTCCCTCACAGACTCCATGTTTCGCACTCAGAGAGTACAGTCTCCACTTAGCGACCAAATTCCCAACTCAAGCAATAACTTCTCCCCTCAGAGATAAAATTCTTCCCTAAGATAGCAAATTCTCCCCTCAGAGAGTCACTTCTCCCCTCAGAGACTCACTTCTCCCCCCTCAGAGATTCACTTCTCCCCTCAGAGGCTCAGTTCCCCAATTACAAAATAAGATCTCCACACAGAAACCAATTTCCCTCTCAAACTCCATGTTTTGCACTCAGAGACTACCACCTCTACTAAGAGACCAAGTTCCCAACTGAAGCAAAAACTTCTAACCTCAGAGACCAAATTCTCCCCTCAGAGACCAAATTCTCCCCTCAGAGACTCCGTTCTACCCTCAGAGACTATATTCTCCCTCAGAGACTCATTACTCCCCTCAGAGACTCAGTTCCCCCCTCAGAGACTCAATTCCCCAATTACAAACTAACATCTCCACACAGAAACCAATTCTCCCCTCAAACACCATGTTTTTTACTCAGTCTACAATATCCACTCAGAGACCAACTCCTCAACTTAAGCAAGAACTTCTCCCCTCAGAGACTCAGTTCTCCCCTCAGAGACCAAATTCTCCCCTCAGACACTCACTTCTCCCCTCAGAGACTCACTTCCCCAATTACAAATTAAGATCTCCACACAGAAAACAATTTCCCTCTCAAACACCATGTTTTCCTCTCAGAGACTACAATATCCACTTAGAGACCAAGTTCCCAACTCAAGATAAAACTTCTCCCCTCAGAGACCAAATTCTCCCCTCAGACACCAAATTCTCCCCTCAGAGACTCCATTGTACACTCTGACACCAAATTCTCCCCTCAGAGTATCAGTTCTCCCCTCAGAGACTCATTTCCCCATCAGAGACTCAGTTACCATTTACAAACTAAGATCTCCACACAGAACCCAATACGTGCCTCAGAGACCCCATATTTTCCACTCAGAGTCTACAGTCTACACTCAGATATTAACTTCTCAACTCAAGCAATACCTTCTCCCCTCAGAGAATCACCTCTCCCCTCAGAGATTCACTTCTCCCCTCAGAGAATCACTTCTTCCCCTCAGAGACTCAGTTCCCAATTACAAACTAAGATCTCCACAAAGAAACCAATTCTCCCCTCAGAGACCCCATATTTTCCACTCAGAGACTACAATCTGCACTCAGAGATCAACTTCTCAACTCAAGCAATACCTTCACCCGTCTGAGACCAAATTCTCCCCTCAGAGAATCACTTCTCCCCTCACACCCTCACTTCTCCCCTCACACACTCACTTCTCCCCTCACACACTCACTTCTCCCCTCACACACTCACTTCTCCCCTCAGAGAATCACTTCTCCCCCTCAGAGACTCAGTTTCCCATTTACAAATTAAGATCTCCACACAGAAACCAATTTCCCTCACAAACTCCATGATTTGCACTCAGGGACTACAATGTCTACTTAGAGACCAAGTTCCCAACTTAAGTAGTAACTTCTCCCCTCAGAGACGAAATTCCCCCCTCAGAGACCAAATTCTCCACTCAGAGATTCACTCCCCCCCTCACAGACTCACATCTCCCCTCACAGACCCAGTTCCACAATTACAAACTGAGATCTCCACACAGAAACCAATTCTCCCCTCAGAGACCTCATATTTTCCACTCAGAGTCTACAATCCGCACTCAGATATCAACTTCTCAACTCAAGCAATACCTTCTCCCCTCAGAGACCATATTCTCCCCTCAGAGACTCATATCCCCCCTTAGAGACTCAATTCCCCAATTACAATCTAAGATCTCCACACAGAAACCAATTCCCCTCTCAAACACCATGTTTTTTACTCAGTCTACAATCTCAACTCAGAAACCAACTTCGCAACTTAAGCAAGAACGTTGCCCCTCTGAGACTCAGTTCCCCCCTCAGAGACCAAATTCTCCCCTCATAGACCAAATTCTCCCCTGAGAGACTCACTTCCCCCCTCAGAGACTCAATTCCCCCCTCAGAGACTCACTTCCCCCCTCAGAGACTCACTTCCCCCCTCAGAGACTCAGTTCACCAATTACAAACTAGAGATCTCCACACAGAAACCAATTCTCCTTTCAAACACCATGGTTTTCACTCAGTCTGCAATCTCCACTCAGAAACCAACGTCTCAACATAAGCAAGAACTTTTCCCCTCTGAGACTCAGTTCTCTCCTCAGAGGACAAATTCTCCACACAGAGACCAAATTCTCCCCTCAGAGACCAAATTCTCCCATCAGGGAGTCAGTTCTCCACTCAGAGATTCCGTTCTACTCTCAGGGACCATATTCTCCCCTCAGAGACTAACTTCTCCCCTCAGACAATAAGTTCCCCACTCAGAGACTCAATTCCCCAATTACAAACACAGATCTCCACACAGAAACCAATTCTCCCCTCAGAGACCCCATATTTTCCACTCAGAGACTACAATTTGCACTCAGAGATCAACTGCTCAACTCAAGCAATACCTTCTCCCCTCTGAGAACAAATTCTCCCCTCAGAGAACAAATTCTCCCCTCAGAGACTCACTTCTCCCCTCAGAGACTCACTTCTCCACTCAGAGAACCACTTCCTCTCTGAGACTCAGTTCCCCAATTACAAACTAAGATCTCCACACAGAAACCAATTTCCCTCTCAAACTCCATGTTTTGCACTCAGAGACTACCATCTCTACTTAGAAACCATGTTCCCAAGTTAAGCAATAACTTCTCCCCTCAGAGATCAAATTCTCCCCTCAGAGACCAAATTCTCCCCTCAGAGACCAAATTCTCCCCTCAGAGACCAAATTCTCCCCTCACAGACCAAATTCTCCCCTCACACACCAAATTCTCCCCTCACAGACCAAATTCTCCCCTCAGGGAGTCAGTTCTCCACTCAGAGACTCCGTTCTACTCTCAGGGACCATATTCTCCCCTCAGAGAATAAGTTCCCCACTCAGAGACTCAATTCCCCAATTACAAACTAAGATCTCCACACAGAAACCAATTCTCCCCTCAGAGACTACAATCTGCACTAAGAGATCAACTTCTCAACTCAAGCAATACCTCCTCCCCTCAGAGACTCACTTCTCCCCTCAGAGACTCACTTCTCCCCTCAGAGACTCAATTCCCCAATTACAAACTAAGATCTCCACACAGAAACCAATTTCCCTCTCAAATTCCATGTTTTGCACTCAGACACTACCATCTATACATAGAGACAATGTTCCCAAATTAAACAATAACTTCTCCCCTCACAGACCAAATTCTCCCCTCACAGACCAAATTCTCCCCTCACAGACTCACTTCCCCAATTACAAACTAAGATCTCCACACAGAAACCAATTCTCCCCTCAGAGACTACAATCAGCACTCAGAGATCAACTTCTCAACTCAAGCAGTAACTCCTCCCCTCAGAGAACAAATTCTCCCCTCAGGGACTCACTTCTCCCCTCAGAGACTCACTTCTCCCCTCAGACACTCACTTCCCAAATTACAAACTAAGATCTCCACACAGAAACCAATTTCCCTCTCAAACTCCATGTTTTGCTCTCAGACACTACCATCTCTACTTAGAGACAATGTTCCCAACTTAAACAATAACTTCTCCACTGAGAGACCAAATTCTCCCCTCACAGACCAAATTCTCCCCTCACAGACCAAATTCTCCCCTCAGGGAGTCAGTTCTCCACTCAGAGACTCCGTTTTACACTCAGGATCCATATTCTCCCCTCAGAGAATCACTTCTCCCCTCAGAGACTAAGTTCCCCACTCAGAGACTCAATTCCCCAATTACAAACTAAGATCTCCACACAGAAACCAATTCTCCCCTCAGAGACCCCATATTTTCAGCTCAGAGACTACAATCTGCACTCAGAGATCAACTTCTCAACTCAAGCAATACCTCCTCCCCTCAGAGACTCACTTCTCCCCTCAGAGACTCACTTCTCCCCTCAGAGACTCACTTCTCCCCTCAGAGACTCACTTCTCCCCTCAGAGACACACTTCACCAATTACAAACTATGATCTCCACACAGAAACCAATTTCCCTCTCAAACTCCATGTTTTGCACTCAGACACTACCATCTCTACTTAGAGACCATGTTCCCAACTTAAGCAATAACTTCTCCCCTCAGAGACTCACTTCTCCCCTCAGAGACCAAATTCTACCCCCAGGAAGACAGTTCTCCACTCAGAGACTCCGTTCTACTCTCAGGGACCATATTCTCCCCTCAGAGAATAAGTTCCCCACTCAGAGACTCAATTCCCCAATTACAAACTAAGATCTCCACACAGAAACCAATTCTCCATTCAGAGACAACATATTTTCAGTACAGAGACTCAGAGACTCAGTTCTCCCCTCAGAGACTCAGTTCTCCACTCAGAGACTCACTTCTCCCATCAGACACTCACTTCTCCCATCAGACACTCACTTCTCCCCTCAGACACTCACTTCTCCCCTCAGACACTCAGTTCCCCAATCACAAACTCAGATCTCCACACAGAAACCAATTCTGCCCTAAAAGACAACATGTTTTGCACTCAGAGACTACAATCTGCACTCAGAGATCAACTTCTCAACTCAAGCAATACCTCCTCCCCTCAGAGAACAAATTCTCCCCTCACAGAACAAATTCTCCCCTCACAGACCAAATTCTCCCCTCAGGGAGTCAGTTCTCCACTCAGAGACTCCGTTCTACTCTCAGGGTCCATATTCTCCCCTCAGAGACTCACTTCTCCCCTCAGAGAATAACTTCCCCACTCAGAGACTCAATTCCCCAATTACAAATTAAAAACTCCACACAGAAACCAATTCTCCCCTCAGAGACCCCATATTTTCAACTCAGAGTCTACAATCTGCACTAAGAGATCAACTTCTCAACTCAAGCAATACCTCCTCCCCTCAGAGACTCACTTCTCCCCTCAGAGACTCACTTCCCCCCTCAGACACTCAGTTCACCAATTACAAACTAAGATCTCCACACAGAAAGCAATTTCCCTCTGAAACTCCATGTTTTGCACTCAGACACTACCATCTCTACTTAGAGACCATGTTCCCAACTTAAGCAATAACTTCTCCCCTCAGAGACCAAATTCTCCCCTCAGAGACCAAATTCTCCCCTCAGAGACCAAATTCTCCCCTCACAGACCAAATTCTCCCCTCACAGACCAAATTCTCCCCTCACACACCAAATTTTCCCCTCACAGACCAAATTCTCCCCTCACAGACCAAATTCTCCCCTCACACACCAAATTCTCCCCTCACACACCAAATTCTCCCCTCACACAACAAATTCTCCCCTCACACACCAAATTCTTTCCTCACACACCAAATTCTCCCCTCACACACCAAATTCTACCCTCAGGGAGTCAGTTCTCCACTCAGAGACTCCGTTTTACCCTCAGGATCCATATTCTCCCCTCAGAGACTCACTTCCCCAATTACAAACTAAGATCTCCACACAGAAACCAATTCTCCCCACAGAGACCCCATATTTTCAACTCAGAGACTACAATCTGCACTCAGAGATCAACTTCTCAACTCAAGCAATACCTCCTCCCCTCAGAGAACAAATTCTCCCCCCAGAGACTCACTTCTCCCCTCAGAGACTCACTTCTCCCCTCAGACACTCACTTCTCCAATTACAAACTATGATCTCCACACAGAAACCAATTTCCCTCTCAAACTCCATGTTTTGCACTCAGAGACTACCATCTCTACTTAGAGACCATGTTCCCAACTTAAGCAATAACTTCTCCCCTCAGAGACCAAATTCTCCCCTCACAGACCAAATTCACCCCTCACACACCGAATTCTCCCCTCACACACCAACTTCTCCCCTCACACACCAACTTCTCCCCTCACAGACAAAATTCTCCCCTCACACACCAAATTCTCCCCTCACACACCAAATTCTCCCCTCACACACCAAATTCTCCCCTCACACACCAAATTCTCCCCTCACACACCAAATTCTCCCCTCTCACACCAAATTCTCCCCTCACACACCAAATTCTCCCCTCACACACCAAATTCTCCCCTCACACACCAAATTCTCCCCTCAGGGAGTCAGTTCTCCACTCAGAGACTCCGTTTTACCCTCAGGATCCATATTCTCCCCTCAGAGACTCACTTCTCCCCTCAGAGACTAAGTCCCCCACTCAGAGACTCAATTCCCCAATTACAAACTAAGATCTCCACACAGAAACCAATTCTCCCCTCAGAGACCCCATATTTTCCACTTACAGACTACAATCTGCACTCAGAGATCAACTTCTCAAACCAAGCAATACCTCCTCCCCTCAGAGACTCACTTCCCCCCTCAGACACTCAGTTCACCAAGTACAAAATAAGATCTCCACACAGAAACCAATTTCCCTCTCAAACTCCATGTTTTGCACTCGGAGACTACCATCTCTACTTAGAGACCATGTTCCCAACTTAAGCAATAACTTCTCCCCTCAGAGACCAAATTCTCCCCTCAGAGACCAAATTCTCCCCTCACACACCAAATTCTCCCCTCACACACCAAATTCTCCCCTCACACACCAAATTCTCCCCTCACACACCAAATTCTCCCCTCAGGGAGTCAGTTCTCCACTCAGAGACTCCGTTTTACACTCAGGATCCATATTCTCCCCTCAGAGCCTCACTTCTCCCCTCAGAGACTAAGTTCCCCACTCAGAGACTCAATTCCCCAATTACAAACTAAGATCTCCACACAGAAACCAATTCTCCCCTCAGAGACCCCATATTTTCAGCGCAGAGACTACAATCTGCACTCAGAGATCAACTTCTCAACTCAAGCTATACCACCTCCCCTCAGAGAACAAATTCTCCCCTCAGAGACTCACTTCTCCCCTCAGAGACTCACTTCCCCAATTACAAACTAAGATCTCCACACAGAAACCCATTTCCATCTCAAACACCATGTTTTGCACTCAGACACTACCATCTATAAATAGAGACCATATTCCCAACTTAAACAATAACTTCTCCACTCAGAGATCAAATTCTCCCCTCACAGACCAAATTCTCCCCTCACAGACCAAATTCTCCCCTCACACACCAAATTCTCCCCTCACACACCAAATTCTCCCCTCACACACCAAATTCTCCCCTCACACACCAAATTCTCCCCTCACAGACCAAATTCTCCCCTCACACACCAAATTCTCCCCTCACAGACTCACTTCTCCACTCAGAGACTCACTTCCCCAATTACAAACTAAGATCTCCACACAGAAACCAATTCTCCCCTCAGAGACCTCATATTTTCAACTCAGAGACTACAATCTGCACTCAGAGATCAACTTCTCAACTCAAGCAATACCTCCTCCCCTCAGAGACTCACTTCACCCTTCAGAGACTCACTTCTCCCCTCAGAGACTCACTTCTCCCCTCAGAGACTCACTTCTCCCCTCAGAGACTCACTTCTCCAATTACAAACTATGATCTCCACACAGAAACCAATTTCCCTCTCAAACTCCATGTTTTGCACTCAGACACTACCATCTCTACTTAGAGACCATGTTCCCAACTTAAGCAATAACTTCTCCCCTCACAGACCAAATTCTCCCCTCACAGACCAAATTCTCCCCTCACACACCAAATTCTCCCCTCACACACCAAATTCTCCCCTCACACACCAAATTCTACCCTCACACATCATATACTCCCCTCAGGGAGTCAGTTCTCCACTCAGAGACTCCGTTTTACCCTTAGGATCCATATTCTCCCCTCAGAGACTCACTTCTCCCCTCAGAGACTAAGTTCCCCACTCAGAGACTCAATTCCCCAATTACAAACTAAGATCTCCACACAGAAACCAATTCTCCCCTCAGAGACCCCATATTTTCAACTCAGAGACTACAATCTGCACTCAGAGATCAACTTCTCAACTCAAGCAATACCTCCTCCCCTCAGGGACTCACTTCTCCCCTCAGAGACTCACTTCTCCCCTCAGAGACTCACTTCTCACCTCAGAGACTCACTTCCCCAATTACAAAATAAGATCTCCACACAGAAACCAATTTCCCTCTCAAACTCCATGTTTTGCACTCAGAGACTACCATCTCTCCTTAGAGACCATGTTCCCGACTTAAGCAATAACTTCTCCCCTCAGAGACCAAATTCTCCCCTCAGAGACCAAATTCTCCCCTCAGAGACCAAATTCTCCCCTCACACACCAAATTCTCCCCTCACACACCAAATTCTCCCCTCACACACCAAATTCTCCCCTCACACACCAAATTCTCCCCTCACACCAAATTCTCCCCTCACACACCAAATTCTCCCCTCACACACCAAATTCTCCCCTCAGGGAGTCAGTTCTCCCCTCAGAAACTCAGTTCCACAATTACAAACTAAGATCTCCACACAGAAACCAATTCTCCTCTCAAACACCATGCTTTTTACTCACTGTACAATCTCCTCTCAGAAACCAACTTCTCAACTTAAGCAAGAACTTTTCCCCTCTGAGAATCAGTTCTCCCCTCACAGACTCACTTCTCCCCTCACAGACTCACTTCTCCTCTCAGAGACTCAGTTCAACATTTACAAACTAAGATATCTACACAGAAACCAATTCTGCCCTGAGAGAGAACATCTTTTGCACTCAGAGCCTCCAGCCTGCACTCAGAGACCACCTTCTCAACTCAAGCAATATCATCTGCCCACAGAGATTCAGGTCTTTCCACAGAGACTCACTTCTCCCCTCACAGACTCAGTTCCCCAAATACAAATTAAGATATCCACACAGAAAACAATTTCACTCTCAGACTCCATGTTTCGCACTCAGAGATTACAATCTCCACTTTGCGACCAAGTTCCCAACTCAAGCAATAACTTCTCCCCTCTGAGAGCAAATTCTCCCCTCAGAGACTCCGTTCTAGACTCAGAGAACAAATTCTCCGCTCACAGACCAAATCCTCCCCTCAGAGAATCACTTCCTTCCCCATAGTCTCAGTTCCCCCATTACAAACTAAGATCCCCACACAGAAACCAATTCTCCCAAGAGAGACTCCATATTTAGCACTCAGAGATCAACTTCTCAACTCAAGCAATACCTTCTCCCCTCAGAGACCATATACTCCCTTCAGAGACTCACTTCTCCCTCAGAGACTCAGTTCCCCCCTCAGAGACTCAATTCCCCAATTACAAACTAAGATCTCCACACAGAAACCAATTCTCCCCTCAGAGACCCCATATTTTCCACTTAGAGACTACAATCTGCACTCAGAGATCAACTTCTCAACTCAAGCAATACCTCCTCCCCTCAGAGAACAAATTCTCCCCTCATAGACTCACTTCTCCCCTCAGAAACTCAATTCCCCCCTCAGAGACTCACTTCTCCCTTCAGGGACTCACTTCTCCCCTCAGAGACTCACTTCTCTCCTCAGAGACTCACTTCTCTCCTCAGAGACTCACTTCTCCCCTCAGAGACTCACTTCCCCAATTACAAACTAAGATCTCCACACAGAAACCAATTTCCCTCTCAAACTCCATGTTTTGCAGTCAGACACTACCATCTATACATAGAGACCATGTTCCCAACTTAAACAATAACTTCTCCACTCAGAGATCAAATTCTCCCCTCATAGACCAAATTCTCCCCTCACAGACGAAATTCTCCCCTCACAGACCAAATTCTCCTCTCACACACCAAATTCTCCCCTCACACACCAAATTCTCCCCTCACACACCAAATTCTCTCCTCACAGACTCTCTTCTCCACTCAGAGACTCACTTCCCCAATTACAAACTAAGATCTCCACACAGAAACCAATTCTCCCCTCAGAGACCCCATATTTTCAACTCAGAGACAACAATCTGCACTCAGAGATCAACTTCTCAACTCAAGCAATACCTCCTCCCCTCAGAGACTCACTTCTCCCTTCAGAGACTCACTTCTCCCCTCAGACACTCACTTCTCCCCTCAGACACTCACTTCTCCCCTCAGAGACTCACTTCTCCCCTCAGAGACTCACTTCTCCCCTCAGAGACTCACTTTTCCAATTACAAACTATGATCTCCACACAGAAACCAATTTCCCTCTCAAACTCCATGTTTTGCACTCAGAGACTACCATCTCTACTTAGAGACCATGTTCCCAACTTAAGCAATAACTTCCCCTCTCAGAGACCAAATTCTCCCTTCAGAGACCAAATTCTCCCCTCACACACCAAATTCACCCCTCACACACCGAATTCTCCCCTCACACACCAACTTCTCCCCTCACAGACAAAATTCTCCTCTCACACACCAAATTCTCCCCTCACACACCAAATTCTCCCCTCACACACCAAATTCTCCCCTCACACACCAAATTCTCCCCTCAGGGAGTCAGTTCTCCACTCAGAGACTCCGTTTTACCCTCAGGATCCATATTTTCCCCTCAGAGACTCACTTCTCCCCTCAGACACTCAGTTCACCAATTACAAACTAAGATCTCCACACAGAAACCAATTTCCCTCTCAAACTCCATGTTTTGCACTCAGAGACTACCATCTCTACTTAGAGACCATGTTCCCAACTTAAGCAATAACTTCTCCCCTCAGAGAACAAATTGTCCCCTCACAGACCAAATTCTCCCCTCAGAGACCAAATTCTCCCCTCACACACCAAATTCTCCCCTCACAGACCAAATTCTCCCCTCACACACCAAATTCTCCACTCACACACCAAATTCTCCCCTCAGAGACTCGCTTCTCCCCTCAGAGACTCACTTCCCCAATTACAAACTAAGATCTCCACACAGAAACCAATTCTCCCCTCAGAGACCCCATATTTTGCACTCACAGACTACAATCTGCACTCAGAGATCAACTTCTCAACTCAAGCAATACCTCCTCCCCTCAGAGAACAAATTCTCCCCTCAGAGACTCACTTCTCCCCTCAGAGACTCACTTCTCCCCTCAGACACTCACTTCTCCAATTACAAACTATGATCTCCACACAGAAACCAATTTCCCTCTCAAACTCCATGTTTTGCCCTCAGACACTACCATCTATACATAGAGATCATGTTCCCAACTTAAGCAATAACTTCCCCCCTCAGAGACCAAATTCACCCCTCAGAGACCAAATTCTACCCCCAGAAAGACAGTTCTCCTCTCAGAGACTCCGTTCTACCCTCAGGGAACATATTCTCCCCTCAGAGACTAATTTCCCCACTCAGAGACTCAATTCCCCAATTACAAACTAAGATCTCCACACAGAAACCAATTCTCCCCTCAGAGACCCCATATTTTCCACTTGGAGACTACAATCTGCACTCAGAGATCAACTTCTCAACCCAAGCAACACCTCCTCCCCTCAGAGACTCACTTCTCCCCTCAGAGACTCACTTCTCCCCTCACACACTCACTTCTCCAATTACAAACTATGATCTCCACACAGAAACCAATTTCCCTCTCAAACACCAAGTTTTGCACTCAGAGACTACAATCTCCACTTAGAGACCAAGTTCCCAACTCAAGCAGTATCTTCTCCCCTCAGAGACCAAATTCTCCTCTCAGAGACCAAATTATCACCTCAGAGACTCATTTCTCCACCCAGAGTCACAGTTCCACAGATACAAACTAAGATCTCCACACAGAAACCAATTCTCCCCTCAGAGACCCCATATTTTCCACTCAGAGACTACAATTCCCCCCTCAGATATTAACTTCTCAACTCAAGCAATACCTTCTCCCCTCAGAGACTCAGTTCCCCCCTCAGAGACACATTTCTCCCCTCAGAGACTCAGTTCCCCAATTGCAAACTAAGATCTCCACACAGAAACCAATTCTCCTCTCAAACACCATGTTTTCCACTCAGTCTACAATCTCCACTCAGAAACCAACTTCTCAACTTAAGCAAGAACTTTTCCCCTCTGAGACTCAGTTCTCCCCTCAGAGGAAAAATTCTCCCCTCAGACACTCACTTCTCCCCTCAGAGAATCACTTCTCCCTTCAGAGACTCAGTTCGCCAATCGCAAACTATGATCTCCACACAGAAACAAATTCTGCCCTGAGAGACAACATGTTTTGCACTCAGAGACTACAGCCTGCACTCATAGACCACCTTCTCAACTCAAGGAATATCATCTGCCCTCAGAGACTCAGGACTTTCCACAGAGACACACTTCCCCCCTCAGAGACTCACTTCTCCCCTCAGAGACTCACTTCTGCAATTACAAACTATGATCTCCACACAGAAACCAATTTCCCTCTCAAACTCCATGTTTTGCACTCAGAGACTACCATCTCTACTTAGAGACCAAGTTCCCAACTTAAGCAATAACTTCTCACCTCAGAGACCAAATTCACCCCTCAGAGAAGAAATTCTACACTCAGGGAGACAGTTCTCCCCTCAGAGACTCCGTTCTTCCCTCAGGGACCATATTCTCCCCTCAGAGACTAAGTTCCCCACTCAGAGACTCAATTCCCCAATTACAAACTAAGATCTCCACACAGAAACCAATTCTCCCCTCAGAGACCCCATATTTTCCACTTAGAGACTACAATCTGCACTCAGAGATCAACTTCTCAACCCAAGCAATACCTCCTCCCCTCAGAGACTCACTTCTCCCCTCAGACACACACTTCTCCCCTCAGGGACTCACTTCCCCCCTCAGACACTCACTTCCCCAATTACAAACTATGATCTCCACACAGAAACCAATTTCCCTCTCAAACTTCATGTTTTGCACTCAGAGACTACCATCTCTTCTTAGAGACCATGTTCCCAACTTAAGCAATAACTTCTATACTCAGAGACCAAATTCTCCCCTCAGAGACCAAATTCTCCCCTCACACACCAAATTCTCCCCTCAGAGACCAAATTCTCCCCTCACACACCAAATTCTCCCCTCACACACCAAATTCTCCCCTCACACACCAAATTCTCCCCTCACACACCAAATTCTCAACTCACACACCAAATTCTCCCCTCAGGGAATCAGTTCTCCACTCAGAGACTCCGTTTTACCCTCAGGATCCATATTCTCCCCTCAGAGACTCACTTCTCCCCTCAGAGAATAAGTTCCCCACTCAGAGACTCAATTCCTCAATTACAAACTGAGATCTCCACACAGAAACCAATTCTCCCCTCAGAGACCCCATATTTTCCACTCAGAGACTACAATCTCCACTCAGAGATCAACTTCTCAACTCAAGCAATACCTCCTCCCCTCAGAGAACAAATTCGCCCCTCAGAGACCCACTTCTCCCCTCAGACACTCGCTTCTCCCCTCAGAGAATCACTTCTCCCCTCAGAGACTCACTTCTTCCTCTCAGAGACTCACTTCTCCCCTCAGAGACTCACTTCTCCCCTCAGAGACTCACTTCTCCCCTCAGAGACTCAGTTCCACAATTACAAACTAAGATCTCCACACAGAAAACAATTTCCCTCTCAGACTCCATGTTTTGCACTCAGAGACTACCATCTCTCCTTAGAGACCATGTTCCCGACTTAAGCAATAACTTCTGCACTCAGAGACCAAATTCTCCCCTCAGAGAGCAAATTCTCCCCTCAGAGACACCGTTCTACCCTCAGGGGCAATATTCTCCCCTCAGAGACTCACTTCTCCCCTCAGAGACTCACTTCTCCCCTCAGAGACTCAGTTCACCCGTCAGACACTCACTTCTCCCCTCAGACACTCACTTCTCCCCTCAGACACTCACTTCTCCCCGCAGACACTCGGTTCCCCAATCACAAACTCAGATCTCCACACAGAAACCAATTCTGCCCTAAAAGACAACATGTTTTGCACTCAGAGACTACAATCTGCACTCAGTGATCAACTGCTCAACTCAAGCAATCCCTTCTCCCCTCAGAGACCAAATTCTCCCCTCAGAGACTCACTTCTCCGCTCAGACACTCACTTCTCCGCTCAGACACTCACTTCTCCCCTCAGACACTCACTTCTCCCCTCAGACACTCACTTCTCCCCTCAGACACTCACTTCTCCCCTCAGACACTCACTTCTCCCCTCAGACACTCACTTCTCCCCTCAGACACTCACTTCTCCCCTCAGACACTCACTTCTCCCCTCAGACACTCAGTTCCCCAATCACAAACTCAGATCTCCACACAGAAACCAATTCTGCCCTAAAAGAAAACATGTCTTGCACTCAGAGACTACAATCTGCACTCAGAGATCAACTGCTCAACTCAAGCAATACCTCCTCCCCTCAGAGACAAAATTCTCCCCTCAGAGACTCACTTCTCCCCTCAGACACTCACTTCTCCCCTCAGACACTCACTTCTCCACTCAGACACTCACTTCTCCACTCAGACACTCACTTCTCCCCTCAGACACTCAGTTCCCCAATCACAAACTCAGATCTCCACACAGAAACCAATTCTGCCCTAAAAGAAAACATGTCTTGCACTCAGAGACTACAATCTGCACTCAGAGATCAACTGCTCAACTCAAGCAATACCTTCTCCCCTCAGAGACCAAATTCTCCCCTCAGAGACTCACTTCTCCCCTCAGAGACTCACTTCTTCCTCTCAGAGACTCACTTCTACCCTCAGAGACTCACTTCTCCCCTCAGACACTCACTTCTCCCCTCAGACACTCAGTACCCCAAATACAAACTAAGAACTCCACACAGAAACCAATTTCAATCTCAAACTCCATGTTTTGCACTCAGACACTACCATCTCTACTTAGAGACCTTGTTCCCAACTTAAGCAATAACTTCTCCCCTCAGAGACCAAATTCTCCCCCCTCAGAGATTCACTTCTCCCCTCAAAAACTCAGTTCCACAATTACAAACGAAGATCTCCACACGGAAACCAATTTCCCTCTCAAACACCAAGTTTTGCACTCAGAGACTACAATCTCCACTTAGAGACCATGTTCCCAACTCAAGCAATATCTTCTCCCCTCAGAGACCAAATTCTCCCCTCAGAGATTCACTTCACCCCTCAGAGAATCACTTCTCCCCTCAGAGTCTCAGTTCCACAATTGCAAACTAAGAACCCCACACAGAAACCAATTCTCCTCTCAGAGGCACCATATTTTCCACTCAGAGAGTACAGTCTGCACTCAGATATCAACTTCTCAACTCAAGCAATACCTTCTCCCTTCAGAGACTCAGTTCCCGCCTCAGAGACTCAATACACCAATTACAAACTAAGATCTCCACACAGAAACCAATTCTCCTCTCAAACACCATGTTTTTCACTCAGTCTACAATCTCCACTCTTAAACCAACATCTCAACTTAAGCAAGAACTTTTCCCATCTGAGACTCAGTTGTCCCCTCAGAGGACAAATTCTCCCCTCAGAGACTCACTTCTCCCCTCTGAGACTCAGTTCCCCAATTACAAAAGAAAATCTCCACACAGAAACCAATTTCCCTCTCAAACAATAAGTTTTGCACTCAGAGACTACAATCTCCACTTAGAGACCAAGTTCCCAACTCAAGCAATAGCTTCACCCCAGAGACCAAATTCTCCCCTCAGAGATTCACTTCTCCCCTCAGAGACTCAGTTCCACAATTACAAACTAAGATCTCCACACAGAAACCAATTCTCCTCTCAAACACCATGCTTTTTACTCACTGTACAATCTCCTCTCAGAAACCAACTTCTCAACTTAAGCAAGAACTTTTCCCCTCTGAGAATCAGTTCTCCCCTCACAGACTCACTTCTCCCCTCACAGACTCACTTCTCCTCTCAGAGACTCAGTTCAACATTTACAAACTAAGATATCTACACAGAAACCAATTCTGCCCTGAGAGAGAACATCTTTTGCACTCAGAGCCTCCAGCCTGCACTCAGAGACCACCTTCTCAACTCAAGCAATATCATCTGCCCACAGAGATTCAGGTCTTTCCACAGAGACTCACTTCTCCCCTCACAGACTCAGTTCCCCAAATACAAATTAAGATATCCACACAGAAAACAATTTCACTCTCAGACTCCATGTTTCGCACTCAGAGACTACAATCTCCACTTTGCGACCAAGTTCCCAACTCAAGCAATAACTTCTCCCCTCTGAGAGCAAATTCTCCCCTCAGAGACTCCGTTCTAGACTCAGAGAACAAATTCTCCGCTCACAGACCAAACCCTCCCCTCAGAGAATCACTTCCTTCCCCATAGTCTCAGTTCCCCCATTACAAACTAAGATCCCCACACAGAAACCAATTCTCCCAAGAGAGACTCCATATTTAGCACTCAGAGATCAACTTCTCAACTCAAGCAATACCTTCTCCCCTCAGAGACCATATACTCCCTTCAGAGACTCACTTCTCCCTCAGAGACTCAGTTCCCCCCTCAGAGACTCAATTCCCCAATTACAAACTAAGATCTCCACACAGAAACCAATTCTCCCCTCAGAGACCCCATATTTTCCACTTAGAGACTACAATCTGCACTCAGAGATCAACTTCTCAACTCAAGCAATACCTCCTCCCCTCAGAGAACAAATTCTCCCCTCATAGACTCACTTCTCCCCTCAGAAACTCAATTCCCCCCTCAGAGACTCACTTCTCCCTTCAGGGACTCACTTCTCCCCTCAGAGACTCACTTCTCTCCTCAGAGACTCACTTCTCCCCTCAGAGACTCACTTCCCCAATTACAAACTAAGATCTCCACACAGAAACCAATTTCCCTCTCAAACTCCATGTTTTGCAGTCAGACACTACCATCTATACATAGAGACCATGTTCCCAACTTAAACAATAACTTCCCCTCTCAGAGATCAAATTCTCCCCTCACAGACCAAATTCTCCCCTCACAGACGAAATTCTCCCCTCACAGACGAAATTCTCCTCTCACACACCAAATTCTCCCCTCACACACCAAATTCTCCCCTCACACACCAAATTCTCCCCTCACACACCAAATTCTCTCCTCACAGACTCTCTTCTCCACTCAGAGACTCACTTCCCCAATTACAAACTAAGATCTCCACACAGAAAGCAATTCTCCCCTCAGAGACCCCATATTTTCAACTCAGAGACAACAATCTGCACTCAGAGATCAACTTCTCAACTCAAGCAATACCTCCTCCCCTCAGAGACTCACTTCTCCCTTCAGAGACTCACTTCTCCCCTCAGACACTCACTTCTCCCCTCAGACACTCACTTCTCCCCTCAGAGACTCACTTCTCCCCTCAGAGACTCACTTCTCCCCTCAGAGACTCACTTTTCCAATTACAAACTATGATCTCCACACAGAAACCAATTTCCCTCTCAAACTCCATGTTTTGCACTCAGAGACTACCATCTCTACTTAGAGACCATGTTCCCAACTTAAGCAATAACTTCCCCTCTCAGAGACCAAATTCTCCCTTCAGAGACCAAATTCTCCCCTCACACACCAAATTCACCCCTCACACACCGAATTCTCCCCTCACACACCAACTTCTCCCCTCACAGACAAAATTCTCCTCTCACACACCAAATTCTCCCCTCACACACCAAATTCTCCCCTCACACACCAAATTCTCCCCTCACACACCAAATTCTCCCCTCAGGGAGTCAGTTCTCCACTCAGAGACTCCGTTTTACCCTCAGGATCCATATTTTCCCCTCAGAGACTCACTTCTCCCCTCAGACACTCAGTTCACCAATTACAAACTAAGATCTCCACACAGAAACCAATTTCCCTCTCAAACTCCATGTTTTGCACTCAGAGACTACCATCTCTACTTAGAGACCATGTTCCCAACTTAAGCAATAACTTCTCCCCTCAGAGAACAAATTGTCCCCTCACAGACCAAATTCTCCCCTCAGAGACCAAATTCTCCCCTCACACACCAAATTCTCCCCTCACAGACCAAATTCTCCCCTCACAGACCAAATTCTCCCCTCACACACCAAATTCTCCACTCACACACCAAATTCTCCCCTCAGAGACTCGCTTCTCCCCTCAGAGACTCACTTCCCCAATTACAAACTAAGATCTCCACACAGAAACCAATTCTCCCCTCAGAGACCCCATATTTTGCACTCAGAGACTACAATCTGCACTCAGAGATCAACTTCTCAACTCAAGCAATACCTCCTCCCCTCAGAGAACAAATTCTCCCCTCAGGGACTCACTTCTCCCCTCAGACACTCACTTCTCCAATTACAAACTATGATCTCCACACAGAAACCAATTTCCCTCTCAAACTCCATGTTTTGCCCTCAGACACTACCATCTATACATAGAGATCATGTTCCCAACTTAAGCAATAACTTCCCCCCTCAGAGACCAAATTCACCCCTCAGAGACCAA
Organism: Ara ararauna; assembly: GCA_028858755.1. Lineage (NCBI taxonomy): Eukaryota > Metazoa > Chordata > Aves > Psittaciformes > Psittacidae > Ara > Ara ararauna. The sequence continues at coordinate 1,591,872 of CM054378.1, forward strand.
ATTCTACCCCCAGAAAGACAGTTCTCCACTCAGAGACTCCGTTCTACCCTCAGGGAACATATTCTCCCCTCAGAGACTAATTTCCCCACTCAGAGACTCAATTCCCCAATTACAAACTAAGATCTCCACACAGAAACCAATTCTCCCCTCAGAGACCCCATATTTTCCACTTGGAGACTACAATCTGCACTCAGAGATCAACTTCTCAACCCAAGCAACACCTCCTCCCCTCAGAGACTCACTTCTCCCCTCAGAGACTCACTTCTCCCCTCACACACTCACTTCTCCAATTACAAACTATGATCTCCACACAGAAACCAATTTCCCTCTCAAACACCAAGTTTTGCACTCAGAGACTACAATCTCCACTTAGAGACCAAGTTCCCAACTCAAGCAGTATCTTCTCCCCTCAGAGACCAAATTCTCCTCTCAGAGACCAAATTATCACCTCAGAGACTCATTTCTCCACCCAGAGTCACAGTTCCACAGATACAAACTAAGATCTCCACACAGAAACCAATTCTCCCCTCAGAGACCCCATATTTTCCACTCAGAGACTACAATTCCCCCCTCAGATATTAACTTCTCAACTCAAGCAATACCTTCTCCCCTCAGAGACTCAGTTCCCCCCTCAGAGACACATTTCTCCCCTCAGAGACTCAGTTCCCCAATTGCAAACTAAGATCTCCACACAGAAACCAATTCTCCTCTCAAACACCATGTTTTCCACTCAGTCTACAATCTCCACTCAGAAACCAACTTCTCAACTTAAGCAAGAACTTTTCCCCTCTGAGACTCAGTTCTCCCCTCAGAGGAAAAATTCTCCCCTCAGACACTCACTTCTCCCCTCAGAGAATCACTTCTCCCTTCAGAGACTCAGTTCGCCAATCGCAAACTATGATCTCCACACAGAAACAAATTCTGCCCTGAGAGACAACATGTTTTGCACTCAGAGACTACAGCCTGCACTCATAGACCACCTTCTCAACTCAAGGAATATCATCTGCCCTCAGAGACTCAGGACTTTCCACAGAGACACACTTCCCCCCTCAGAGACTCACTTCTCCCCTCAGAGACTCACTTCTCCAATTACAAACTATGATCTCCACACAGAAACCAATTTCCCTCTCAAACTCCATGTTTTGCACTCAGAGACTACCATCTCTACTTAGAGACCAAGTTCCCAACTTAAGCAATAACTTCTCACCTCAGAGACCAAATTCACCCCTCAGAGAAGAAATTCTACACTCAGGGAGACAGTTCTCCCCTCAGAGACTCCGTTCTTCCCTCAGGGACCATATTCTCCCCTCAGAGACTAAGTTCCCCACTCAGAGACTCAATTCCCCAATTACAAACTAAGATCTCCACACAGAAACCAATTCTCCCCTCAGAGACCCCATATTTTCCACTTAGAGACTACAATCTGCACTCAGAGATCAACTTCTCAACCCAAGCAATACCTCCTCCCCTCAGAGACTCACTTCTCCCCTCAGACACACACTTCTCCCCTCAGGGACTCACTTCCCCCCTCAGACACTCACTTCCCCAATTACAAACTATGATCTCCACACAGAAACCAATTTCCCTCTCAAACTTCATGTTTTGCACTCAGAGACTACCATCTCTTCTTAGAGACCATGTTCCCAACTTAAGCAATAACTTCTATACTCAGAGACCAAATTCTCCCCTCAGAGACCAAATTCTCCCCTCACACACCAAATTCTCCCCTCAGAGACCAAATTCTCCCCTCACACACCAAATTCTCCCCTCACACACCAAATTCTCCCCTCACACACCAAATTCTCCCCTCACACACCAAATTCTCCCCTCACACACCAAATTCTCCCCTCACACACCAAATTCTCCCCTCACACACCAAATTCTCCCCTCAGGGAATCAGTTCTCCACTCAGAGACTCCGTTTTACCCTCAGGATCCATATTCTCCCCTCAGAGACTCACTTCTCCCCTCAGAGAATAAGTTCCCCACTCAGAGACTCAATTCCTCAATTACAAACTGAGATCTCCACACAGAAACCAATTCTCCCCTCAGAGACCCCATATTTTCCACTCAGAGACTACAATCTCCACTCAGAGATCAACTTCTCAACTCAAGCAATACCTCCTCCCCTCAGAGAACAAATTCGCCCCTCAGAGACCCACTTCTCCCCTCAGACACTCGCTTCTCCCCTCAGAGAATCACTTCTCCCCTCAGAGACTCACTTCTTCCTCTCAGAGACTCACTTCTCCCCTCAGAGACTCACTTCTCCCCTCAGAGACTCACTTCTCCCCTCAGAAACTCAGTTCCACAATTACAAACTAAGATCTCCACACAGAAACCAATTTCCCTCTCAGACTCCATGTTTTGCACTCAGAGACTACCATCTCTCCTTAGAGACCATGTTCCCGACTTAAGCAATAACTTCTGCACTCAGAGACCAAATTCTCCCCTCAGAGACCAAATTCTCCCCTCAGAGACACCGTTCTACCCTCAGGGGCAATATTCTCCCCTCAGAGACTCACTTCTCCCCTCAGAGACTCACTTCTCCCCTCAGAGACTCAGTTCACCCGTCAGACACTCACTTCTCCCCTCAGACACTCACTTCTCCCCGCAGACACTCGGTTCCCCAATCACAAACTCAGATCTCCACACAGAAACCAATTCTGCCCTAAAAGACAACATGTTTTGCACTCAGAGACTACAATCTGCACTCAGTGATCAACTGCTCAACTCAAGCAATCCCTTCTCCCCTCAGAGACCAAATTCTCCCCTCAGAGACTCACTTCTCCGCTCAGACACTCACTTCTCCCCTCAGACACTCACTTCTCCCCTCAGACACTCACTTCTCCCCTCAGACACTCACTTCTCCCCTCAGACACTCACTTCTCCCCTCAGACACTCACTTCTCCCCTCAGACACTCAGTTCCCCAATCACAAACTCAGATCTCCACACAGAAACCAATTCTGCCCTAAAAGAAAACATGTCTTGCACTCAGAGACTACAATCTGCACTCAGAAATCAACTGCTCAACTCAAGCAATACCTCCTCCCCTCAGAGACAAAATTCTCCCCTCAGAGACTCACTTCTCCCCTCAGAGACTCACTTCTCTGCTCAGAGACTCACTTCTCCCCTCAGACACTCACTTCTCCACTCAGACACTCACTTCTCCACTCAGACACTCACTTCTCCCCTCAGACACTCAGTTCCCCAATCACAAACTCAGATCTCCACACAGAAACCAATTCTGCCCTAAAAGAAAACATGTCTTGCACTCAGAGACTACAATCTGCACTCAGAGATCAACTGCTCAACTCAAGCAATACCTTCTCCCCTCAGAGACCAAATTCTCCCCTCAGAGACTCACTTCTCCCCTCAGAGACTCACTTCTTCCTCTCAGAGACTCACTTCTACCCTCAGAGACTCACTTCTCCCCTCAGACACTCACTTCTCCCCTCAGAGACTCAGTACCCCAAATACAAACTAAGAACTCCACACAGAAACCAATTTCAATCTCAAACTCCATGTTTTGCACTCAGACACTACCATCTCTACTTAGAGACCTTGTTCCCAACTTAAGCAATAACTTCTCCCCTCAGAGACCAAATTCTCCCCTCAGAGATTCACTTCTCCCCTCAAAAACTCAGTTCCACAATTACAAACTAAGATCTCCACACAGAAACCAATTTCCCTCTCAGACTCCATGTTTTGCACTCAGAGACTACCATCTCTACTTAGAGACCATGTTCCCGACTTAAGCAATAACTTCTGCACTCAGAGACCAAATTCTCCCCTCAGAGACCAAATTCTCCCCTCAGAGACTCCATTCTACCCTCAGGGGCAATATTCTCCCCTCAGAGAATCACTTCTCCCCTCAGAGACTCAGTTCTCCCCTCAGAGACTCACTTCTCCCATCAGACACTCACTTCTCCCCTCAGACACTCACTTCTCCCCTCAGACACTCACTTCTCCCCTCAGACACTCAGTTCCCCAATCACAAACTCAGATCTCCACACAGAAACCAATTCTGCCCTAAAAGACAACATGTTTTGCACTCAGAGACTACAATCTGCACTCAGAGATCAACTGCTCAACTCAAGCAATACCTTCTCCACTCAGAGACCAAATTCTCCCCTCAGACACTCACTTCTCCCCTCAGACACTCACTTCTCCCCTCAGAGACTCAGTTCCCCAATTAGAAACTCAGATCTCCACACAGAAACCAATTCTGCCCTGAAAGACAACATGTTTTGCACTCAGAGACTACAGCCGGCACTCAGAGACCACCTTCTCAACTGAAGCAATATCATCTGCCCTCAGAGACCATATTCTCACCTCAGAGACTCACTTCTCCCCTCAGAGAATCACTGCTCCCCTCTGAGACTCAGTTCCCCAGTTACAAACGAAGATCTCCACACAGAAACCAATTTCCCTCTCAAACACCAAGTTTTGCACTCAGAGACTACAATCTCCACTTAGAGACCAAGTTCCCAACTCAAGCAATATCTTCTCCCCTCAGAGACCAAATTCTCCCCTCAGAGATTCACTTCACCCCTCAGAGAATCACTTCTCCCCTCAGAGTCTCAGTTCCACAATTGCAAACTAAGAACCCCACACAGAAACCAATTCTCCTCTCAGAGGCACCATATTTTCCACTCAGAGACTACAGTCTGCACTCAGATATCAACTTCTCAACTCAAGCAATACCTTCTCCCCTCAGAGACTCAGTTCCCGCCTCAGAGACTCAATACACCAATTACAAACTAAGATCTCCACACAGAAACCAATTCTCCTCTCAAACACCATGTTTTTCACTCAGTCTACAATCTCCACTCTTAAACCAACTTCTCAACTTAAGCAAGAACTTTTCCCATCTGAGACTCAGTTGTCCCCTCAGAGGACAAATTCTCCCCTCAGAGACTCACTTCTCCCCTCAGAGAATCACTTCTCCCCTCTGAGACTCAGTTCCCCAATTACAAAAGAAAATCTCCACACAGAAACCAATTTCCCTCTCAAACAATAAGTTTTGCACTCAGAGACTACAATCTCCACTTAGAGACCAAGTTCCCAACTCAAGCAATAGCTTCACCCCAGAGACCAAATTCTCCCCTCAGAGATTCACTTCTCCCCTCAGAGACTCAGTTCCACAATTACAAACTAAGATCTCCACACAGAAACCAATTCTCCTCTCAAACACCATGCTTTTTACTCACTGTACAATCTCCTCTCAGAAACCAACTTCTCAACTTAAGCAAGAACTTTTCCCCTCTGAGAATCAGTTCTCCCCTCACAGACTCACTTCTCCCCTCACAGACTCACTTCTCCTCTCAGAGACTCAGTTCAACATTTACAAACTAAGATATCTACACAGAAACCAATTCTGCCCTGAGAGAGAACATCTTTTGCACTCAGAGCCTCCAGCCTGCACTCAGAGACCACCTTCTCAACTCAAGCAATATCATCTGCCCACAGAGATTCAGGTCTTTCCACAGAGACTCACTTCTCCCCTCACAGACTCAGTTCCCCAAATACAAATTAAGATATCCACACAGAAAACAATTTCACTCTCAGACTCCATGTTTCGCACTCAGAGACTACAATCTCCACTTTGCGACCAAGTTCCCAACTCAAGCAATAACTTCTCCCCTCTGAGAGCAAATTCTCCCCTCAGAGACTCCGTTCTAGACTCAGAGAACAAATTCTCCGCTCACAGACCAAATCCTCCCCTCAGAGAATCACTTCCTTCCCCATAGTCTCAGTTCCCCCATTACAAACTAAGATCCCCACACAGAAACCAATTCTCCCAAGAGAGACTCCATATTTAGCACTCAGAGATCAACTTCTCAACTCAAGCAATACCTTCTCCCCTCAGAGACCATATACTCCCTTCAGAGACTCACTTCTCCCTCAGAGACTCAGTTCCCCCCTCAGAGACTCAATTCCCCAATTACAAACTAAGATCTCCACACAGAAACCAATTCTCCCCTCAGAGACCCCATATTTTCCACTTAGAGACTACAATCTGCACTCAGAGATCAACTTCTCAACTCAAGCAATACCTCCTCCCCTCAGAGAACAAATTCTCCCCTCAGAGACTCACTTCTCCCCTCAGAGACTCACTTCTCCCCTCAGAAACTCAATTCCCCCCTCAGAGACTCACTTCTCCCTTCAGGGACTCACTTCTCCCCTCAGAGACTCACTTCTCTCCTCAGAGACTCACTTCTCCCCTCAGAGACTCACTTCCCCAATTACAAACTAAGATCTCCACACAGAAACCAATTTCCCTCTCAAACTCCATGTTTTGCACTCAGACACTACCATCTATACATAGAGACCATGTTCCCAACTTAAACAATAACTTCTCCACTCAGAGATCAAATTCTCCCCTCACAGACCAAATTCTCCCCTCACAGACGAAATTCTCCCCTCACAGACCAAATTCTCCTCTCACACACCAAATTCTCCCCTCACACACCAAATTCTCCCCTCACAGACTCTCTTCTCCACTCAGAGACTCACTTCCCCAATTACAAACTAAGATCTCCACACAGAAACCAATTCTCCCCTCAGAGACCCCATATTTTCAACTCAGAGACTACAATCTGCACTCAGAGATCAACTTCTCAACTCAAGCAATACCTCCTCCCCTCAGAGACTCACTTCTCCCTTCAGAGACTCACTTCTCCCCTCAGACACTCATTTCTCCCCTCAGAGACTCACTTCTCCCCTCAGAGACTCACTTCTCCCCTCAGAGACTCACTTCTCCCCTCAGAGACTCACTTCTCCCCTCAGAGACTCACTTTTCCAATTACAAACTATGATCTCCACACAGAAACCAATTTCCCTCTCAAACTCCATGTTTTGCACTCAGAGACTACCATCTCTACTTAGAGACCATGTTCCCAACTTAAGCAATAACTTCTCCTCTCAGAGACCAAATTCTCCCCTCACAGACCAAATTCTCCCCTCACACACCAAATTCTCCCCTCACAGACCAAATTCACCCCTCACACACCAAATTCTCCCCTCAGGGAGTCAGTTCTCCACTCAGAGACTCCGTTCTACTCTCAGGGACCATATTCTTTCCTCAGAGACTAAGTTCCCCACTCAGAGACTCAATTCCCCAATTACAAACTAAGATCTCCACACAGAAACCAATTCTCCCCTCAGAGACCCCATATTTTCCACTTTGAGACTACAATCAGCACTCAGAGATCAACTTCTCAACCCAAGCAATACCTCCTCCCCTCAGAGACTCACTTCTCCCCTCAGAGACTCACTTCTCCCCTCAGAGACTCACTTCCCCAATTACAAACTAAGATCTCCACACAGAAACCAATTCTCCCCTCAGAGACTACAATCTGCACTCAGAGATCAACTTCTCAACTCAAGCAATACCTCCTCCCCTCAGAGACTCACTTCTCCCCTCAGAGACACACTTCTCCAATTACAAACTATGATCTCCACACAGAAACCAATTTCCCTCTCAAACTCCATGTTTTGCACTCAGAGACTACCATCTCCACTTAGAGACCATGTTCCCAACTTAAACAATAACTTCTCCCCTCAGAGACCAAATTCACCCCTCAGAGACCAAATTCTACCCTCAGGGAGACAGTTCTCCCCTCAGAGAATCCGTTCTAACCTCAGGGACCATATTCTTCCCTCAGAGAATAAGTTCCCCACTCAGAGACTCAATTCCCCAATTACAAACTAAGATCTCCACACCGAGACCAATTCTCCCCTCAGAGAACCCAAATTTTCCACTTAGAGACTACAATCTGCACTTAGAGATCAACTTCTCAACCCAAGCAATACCTCCTCCCCTCAGAGGCTCACTTCTCCCCTCAGAGACTCACTTCCCCCCTCAGACACTCAGTTCACCAATTACAAACTATGATCTCCACATAGAAACCAATTTCCCTCTCAAACTCCATGTTTTGCACTCAGACGCTACCATCTATACATAGAGACCATGTTCCCAACATAAGCAATAACTTCTCCCCTCAGAGACCAAATTTTCCCCTCACAGACCAAATTTTCCCCTCACAGACCAAATTCTCCCCTCACAGACCAAATTCTCCCCTCACAGACCAAATTCTCCCCTCACAGACAAAATTCTCCCCTCACAGACAAAATTCTCCCCTCACAGACAAAATTCTCCCCTCACACACCAAATTCTCCCCTCACACACCAAATTCTCCCCTCACACACCAAATTCTCCCCTCAGGGAGTCAGTTCTCCACTCAGAGACTCCGTTCTACTCTCAGGGACCATATTCTCCCCTCAGAGAATAAGATCCCCACTCAGAGACTCAATTCCCCATTTACAAACTAAGATCTCCACACAGAAACCAATTCTCCCCTCAGAGAACCCATATTTTCAGCTCAGAGACTACAATCTCCACTCAGAGATCAACTTCTCAACTCACGCAATACCTCCTCCCCTCAGAGAACAAATTCTCCCCTCATAGACTCACTTCTCCCCTCAGGGACTCACTTCTCCCCTCAGGGACTCACTTCTCCCCTCAGAGACTCACTTCTCCCCTCAGAGACTCACTTCTCCCCTCAGGGACTCACTTCCCCAATTACAAACTAAGATCTCCACACAGAAACCAATTTCCCTCTCAAACTCCATGTTTTGCACTCAGACACTACCATCTATACATAGAGACCATGTTCCCAACTTAAACAATAACTTCTATCCTCAGAGACCAAATTCTCCCCTCACAGACCAAATTCTCCCCTCACAGACCAAATTCTCCCCTCACAGACCAAATTCTCCCCTCAGGGAGTCAGTTCTCCACTCAGAGACTCCGTTTTACCCTCAGAATCCATATTCTCCCCTCAGAGACTCACTTCTCCCCTCAGGGACTCACTTCTCCCCTCAGAGACTCACTTCCACAATTACAAACTAAGATCTCCACACAGAAACCAATTTCCCTCTCAAACTCCATGTTTTGCACTCAGACACTACCATCTATACATAGAGACCATGTTCCAAACTTAAACAATAACTTCTCCCCTCAGAGACCAAATTCTCCCCTCACAGACCAAATTCTCCCCTCACACACCAAATTCTCCCCTCAGGGAGTCAGTTCTCCACTCAGAGACTCCGTTCTACTCTCAGGGACCATATTCTCCCCTCAGAGAATAAGTTCCCCACTCAGAGACTCAATTCCCCAATTACAAACTAAGATCTCCACACAGAAACCAATTTCCCTCTCAAACTCCATGTTTTGCACTCAGACACTACCATCTCTACTTAGAGACCATGTTCCCAACTTAAGCAATAACTTCTCCCCTCAGAGACCAAATTCCCCCCTTACAGACCAAATTCTCCCCTCACACACCAAATTCTCCACTCACAGACCAAATTCTCCACTCACAGACCAAATTCTCCACTCAGGAATTCAGTTCTCCACTCAGAGACCGTTCAACTCTCAGGGACCATATTCTCCCCTCAGAGAATCACTTCTCCCCTCAGAGAATAAGTTCCCCACTCAGAGACTCAATTCCCCAATTACAAACTAAGATCTCCACACAGAAACCAATTCTCCCCTCAGAGACCCCATATTTTCAACTCAGAGACTACAATCTGCACTAAGAGATCAACTTCTCAACTCAAGCAATACCTCCTCCCCTCAGACACTCACTTCTCCCCTCAGAGACTCACTTCCCCAATTACAAACTAAGATCTCTACACAGAAACCAATTTCCCTCTTAAACTCCATGTTTTGCACTCAGAAACTACAATCTGCACTTAGAGAAAAAGTTCCCAACTTAAGCATTAACTTCTCCCCTCAGAGACCAAATTCTCCCCTCAGAGACTCTGTTCTACTCTAAGACACCAAATTCTGCCCTCAGAGACCAAATTCACCCCTCAGAGACCAAATTCACCCCTCAGAGAACAACTTCTCTCCTCAGAGTCTCAGTTACACAATTACAAACTAATATATCCACACAAAAACCAATTTTCCCCTCAGAGACCCCCTATTTTCCAGTCGGAGACTACAATCTGCACTCAGAGATCAACTTCTCAACTCAAGGAATACCTTCTCCCCTCAGAGACCATATTCTCCTCTCAGAGACTCAGATCCCCACTCAGAGACTCAATTCCCCAATTACAAACTAAGATCACCACACAGAAACCAATTCTCCTCTCAAACACCATGTTTTTTACTCAGTCTACAATCTCCACTCAGAGACAAACTTCTCAACTTAAGTAAGAACTTTTCCCCTCTGAGACTCACTTCTCCCCTCAGACAATCTGTTCCCCAATTACAAATTAAGATCTCCACACAGAAAACAGTTTCCCTCTCAAACACCATGTTTTCCTCTCAGAGAGCACAATCTCCACTTAGAGACCAGGTTCCCAACTCAAGCAATATCATTCTCCCCTCAGAGACCAAATTCTCCCCTCAGAGTAAATTCTCCTCTCAGAGACCAAATTCCCCCCTCAAAGACTCACTTCTCCCCTCAGAGACTCAGTTCCACAATTACAAACTAAGATCTCCACACAGAAACCAATTTCCCTCTCAAACTCCATGTTTTGCACTCAGACACTACCATCTCTACTTAGAGACCATGTTCCCAACTTAAGCAATAACTTCTCCCCTCAGAGACCAAATTCTCCCCTCACACACCAAATTCTCCCCTCACACACCAAATTCTCCCCTCAGGGAGTCAGTTCTCCACTCAGAGACTCCGTTCTACTCTCAGGGACCATATTCTCCCCTCAGAGAATAAGTTCCCCACTCAGAGACTCACTTCCCCAATTACAAACTAAGATCTCCACACAGAAACCAATTTCCCTCTCAAACTCCATGTTTTGCACTCAGAGACTACCATCTCTACTTAGAGACCATGTTCCCAACTTAAGCAATAACTTCTATACTCAGAGACCAAATTCCCCCCTCACAGACCAAATTCTCCACTCAAAGACCAAATTCTCCCCTCAGGAATTCAGTTCTCGACTCAGAGACTCTGTTCTACTCTCAGGGACCATATTCTCCCCTCAGAGACTCACTTCTCCCCTCAGAGAATAAGTTCCCCACTCAGAGACTCAATTCCCCAATTACAAACTAAGATCTCCACACAGAAACCAATTCTCCCCTCAGAGACCCCATATTTTCAACTCAGAGACTACAATCTACACTAAGAGATCAACTTCTCAACTCAAGCAATACCTCCTCCCCTCAGAGACTCACTTCTCCCCTCAGAGACTCACTTCTCCCCTCAGAGACTCACTTCCCCAATTACAAACTAAGATCTCCACACAGAAAACAATTTCCCTCTCAAAATCCATGTTTTGCACTCAGACACTACCATCTCTACTTAGAGACCATGTTCCCAACTTAAGCAATAACTTCTCCCCTCAGAGACCAAATTCTCCCCTCACAGACCAAATTCTGCCCTCACAGACCAAATTCTCCACTCAGGGAGTCCGTTCTCCACTCAGAGACTCCGTTCTACTCTCAGGGACCATATTCTCCCCTCAGAGACTCAATTCCCCAATTACAAACTAAGATCTCCACACAGAAACCAATTTCCCTCTCAAACTCCATGTTTTGCACTCAGAGACTACCATCTCTACTTAGAGACCATGTTCCCAACTTAAGCAAAAACTTCTCCCCTCAGAGACCAAATTCACCCCTCAGAGACCAAATTCTACCCTCAGGGAGACAGTTCTCCACTCAGAGACTCCGTTCTACTCTCAGGGACCATATTCTCCCCTCAGAGACTCACTTCTCCCCTCAGAGAATAAGTTCCCCACTCAGAGACTCTATTCCCCAATTACAAACTAAGATCTCCACACAGAAACCTATTCTCCCCTCAGAGACCCCATATTTTCAGCTCAGAGACTACAATCTGCACTCAGAGATCAACTGCTCAACTCAAGCTATACCTCCTCCCCTCAGAGAACAAATTCTCCCCTCAGAGACTCACTTCTCCCCTCAGAGACTCACTTCTCCCCTCAGAGACTCACTTCCCCCCTCAGGGACTCACTTCCCCCCTCAGAGACTCACTTCTCCCCTCAGGGACTCACATCCCCAATTACAAACTAAGATCTCCACACAGAAAACAATTTCCCTCTCAAACTCCATTTTTTGCACTCAGAGACTACCATCTCTACTTAGAGACCATGCTCCCACCTTAAGCAATAACTTCTCCCCTCAGAGACCAAATTCTCCCCTCAGAGACCAAATTCTCCCCTCAGAGACCAAATTCTCCCCTCAGAGACCAAATTCTCCCCTCACACACCAAATTCTCCCCTCACACACCAAATTCTCCCCTCACACACCAAATTCTCCCCTCACACACCAAATTCTCCCCTCACACACCAAATTCTCCCCTCACACACCAAATTCTCCCCTCACACACCAAATTCTCCCCTCACACACCAAATTCTCCCCTCACACACCAAATTCTCCCCTCACACACCAAATTCTCCCCTCACACACCAAATTCTCCCCTCAGGGAGTCAGTTCACCACTCAGAGACTCCGTTTTACCCTCAGGATCCATATTCTCCCCTCAGAGACTCACTTCTCCCCTCAGAGACTAAGTTCCCCTCTCAGAGACTCAATTCCCCAATTACAAACTAAGATCTCCACACAGAAACCAATTTCCCTCTCAAACTCCATGTTTTGCACTCAGACACTACCATCTATACATAGAGACCATGTTCCCAACTTAAGCAATAACTTCTATCCTCAGAGACCAAATTCTCCCCTCAGAGACCAAATTCTCCACTCAGAGAGTCCGTTCTCCACTCAGAGACTCCGTTCTACTCTCAGGGACCATATTCTCCTCTCAGAGACTAAGTTCCCCACTCAGAGACTCAATTCCCCAATAACAAACTAAGATCTCCACACAGAAACCAATTCTCCCCTCAGAGACCCCATATTTTCAGCTCAGAGACTACAATCTGCACTAAGAGATCAACTTCTCAACTCAAGCAATACCTCTTCCCCTCAGAGAACAAATTCTCCCCTCAGAGACTCACTTCTCCCCTCAGGGACTCACTTCTCCCCTCAGGGACTCACTTCTCCCCTCAGGGACTCACTTCCCCAACTACAAACTAAGATCTCCACACAGAAACCAATTTCCCTCTCAAACACCATGTTTTGCACTCAGACACTACCATCTATACATAGAGACCATGTTCCCAACTTAAGCAGTAACTTCTCCCCTCACACACCAAATTCTCCCCTCACACACCAAATTCTCCCCTCACACACCAAATTCTCCCCTCACACACCAAATTCTCCCCTCACACACCAAATTCTCCCCTCACACACCAAATTCTCCCCTCAGGGAGTCAGTTCTCCACTCAGAGACTCCGTTTTACCCTCAGAATCCATATTCTCGCCTCAGAGACTCACTTCTCCCCTCAGAGACTATGTTCCCCACTCAGACACTCAGTTCACCAATTACAAACTAAGATCTCCACACAGAAACCAATTTCCCTCTCAAACTCCATGTTTTCCACTCAGACACTACCATCTCTACTTAGAGACCATGTTCCAAACTTAAACAATAACTTCTCCCCTCAGAGACCAAATTCTCCCCTCAGAGACCAAATTCTCCCCTCAGGAAGTCAGTTCTCCACTCAGAGACTCCGTTCTACTCTCAGGGACCATATTCTCCCCTCAGAGACTAAGTTCCCCACTCAGAGACTCAATTCCCCAATTACAAACTAAGATCTCCACACAGAAACCAATTTCCCTCTCAAACTCCATGTTTTGCACTCAGACACTACCATCTCTACTTAGAGACCATGTTCCAAACTTAAACAATAACTTCTCCCCTCAGAGATGAAATTCTCCCCTCACAGACCTAATTCTCCCCTCACACACCAAATTCTCCCCTCAGAGAACAAGTTCTCCACTCAGAGACTCAATTCCCCAATTACAAACTAAGATCTCCACACAGAAACCAATTCTCCCCTCAGAGACCCCATATTTTCAGCTCAGAGACTACAATCTGCACTCAGAGATCAACTTCTCAACTCAAGCTACACCTCCTCCCCTCAGAGAACAAATTCTCCCCTCAGAGAACAAATTCTCCCCTCAGGGACTCACTTCTCCCCTCAGGGACTCACTTCTCCCCTCAGGGACTCACTTCTCCCCTCAGGGACTCACTTCCCCAATTACAAACTAAGATCTCCACACAGAAACCAATTTCCCTCTCAAACTCCATGTTTTGCACTCAGACACTACCATCTATACATAGAGACCATGTTCCAAAATTAAACAATAACTTCTACACTCAGAGACCTTATTCTCCCCTCACAGACCAAATTCTCCCCTCAGAGACCAAATTCTCCCCTCACAGACCAAATTCTCACCTCACAGAACAAATTCTCCCCTCACAGTACAAACTCTCCCCTCACAGAACAAATTCTCCCCTCAGGGAGTCAGTTCTCAACTCAGAGACTCCGCTCTACTCTCAGGGACCATATTCTCCCCTCAGAGAATAAGTTCCCCACTCAGAGACTCAATTCCCCAATTACAAACTAAGATCTCCACACAGAAACCAATTCTCCCCTCAGAGACCCCATATTTTCAGCTCAGAGACAACAATCTGCACTCAGAGATCAACTTCTCAACTCAAGCAATACCTCCTCCCCTCAGAGACTCACTTCTCTCCTCAGAGTCTCACTTCCCCAATTACAAACTAAGATCTCCACACAGAAACCAATTTCCCTCTCAAACTCCATGTTTTGCACTCAGACACTACCATCTATACATAGAGACCATGTTCCCAACTTAAACAATAACTTCTCCCCTCAGAGACCAAATTCCCCCCTCACAGACCAGATTCTCCCCTCACAGACCAAATTCTCCCCTCAGAGACCAAATTCTCCCCTCAGAGACCAAATTCTCCTCTCACAGACCAAATTCTACCCTCAGGGAGACAGTTCCCCCCTCAGAGACTCCGTTCTACCCTCATTGACCATATTCTCCCCTCAGAGACTCAGTTCCCCACTCAGAGACTCAATTCCCCAATTACAAACTAAGATCTCCACACAGAAACCAATTCTCCCCTCAGAGACCCCATATTTTCCACTTAGAGACTACAATCTGCACTCAGAGATCAACTTCTCAACCCAAGCAATACCTCCTCCCCTCAGAGACTCACTTCTCCCCTCAGAGACACACTTCTCCAATTACAAACTATGATCTCCACACAGAAACCAATTTCCCTCTCAAACTCCATGTTTTGCACTCAGACACTACCATCTATACATAGAGACCATGTTCCCAACTTAAGCAAAAACTTTTCCCCTCTGAGACTCAGTTCCCTCCTCAGAGGACAAATTCTCCCCTCAGAGACTCCGTTCTCCCTACAGAGAGTGTGCAGTTGACTGTTCGGCCCCTGGCCTTTGCAGGCCTTCCGTTCTCTCCTTTAAGCCCCGCTGTCCCCTAGATGGCACAACAAAAGGGATGTTTCTCATTTCAGAAAAATTACAAGACACGCAATCAGTTGCCGCTTCAGGCTCCGCAGCAAAGCTCACCTTGCTCGAGTCAGCTCTGGGGCAGAGACCTCCCTTCGCTCCTCCCTCCGCACCTCCAAATCAAAAACAATCACCCGGTCACAAGCCAGACAGAAAAATCAGGCTTCCCCTCCTACCCACACAACAAGTTTCCCCACCTGCTAACAGCGCTCTGCTCAACCTTCCGACATCAGCCTCCGACACCTTCTGACGCAGCTCGCCCTCTGCAACAACAACTCGGCATTATTCACCGCAAAGCCAAAAGAAATGATGAATCGCGCTCTAACTCTCAGGCCTCACACACTTACACCGAGACACAGCCTGAAAGGCACACCCAAACTGACACCCAGACGCTCTGCCTCTGACATTGACTCCAGAGAAACTATCACACCCATTCCCAAGCAGACTCTCGGGCAAGCACCCATTAAGCTTATTCCCAGAGAATTCCAAAGACATATCGGAGTCTAACGCCAGGCCCTCGCCTGCCCTCGGGGGCCTAGAAGCGCAGCAAACCCAAACGACCACGGCCCTCCCAAAAAGCGACCCACTCCACAATACTTCTTCTTACCACCCTCACTCACATGAAGCACTCCTCTGACTTCGAACGTAGAGGGCGAGACCTGGAATGCAAAACACAAATACTGAATCTCTTTGCCAAGTTTTTCTCAACTCGAAGCCACCGCCCCCCCACACAAACCCCTTACCTACTTACGGCTGCAAAGGGAGCCCGGAGCAACACCCCAAAAAACTACTGACCAAATGACTCAAAACAAAACCCCTACTCCGCTTTAAGCACATAAACCTGGAAAAAAAAATGCCCGCTCCACTCTTAGGCAACGAGCATAAGCAATCACTAACTAAAAGACAAGCTCCAAGGAGCAGGCTGAGCACCTTTAAGTCAATAAGCGACGGGGAAGCGCCAACGCACAAAACAAGCGAGCGCACTCCGTAACACGGTCAAGGTGTGCCACCCTGACCGCTGGAGGACCACGCGATTAAGCGTCTCGCTTCTTTTTCCTCACCCCTGTGGTACGTTTAAAACCCGTTCCTGCTAGACTCCTATTGTCCCTCACCTCCCTGCTCCCACAAAGTAGGCCCTCAGCATTGTTTCCATAGTGCCTGCCGCAGACCTCTAGCCAGGCTTACTGCTCACAACTCTCATGCTAGATGCCTGTCTCATTGCTGCATTTGCCCATTTTATCTTCATCATCTACAGTAAGGGAAGCAAAAACTAAACAAGAAAAATTGGGGGGGGGGGGGAAGGGCAAACCAAAACTTCAGCCACACAACAGTTTGTAATCAGACAAACGGAAGACAAACACTGTTCTGGCTATCATTCTCACCACCACCATACCTGGCAACGCTTAGCTATTTCTGTAAGACCTTCCTGCCTCATCTTTAGCTCTGCAAACCTTTCCTCAACTGATCCTAAATTACTTTGGAATGCTTCACCAGGCTGCTCCTCCCCTGCAAGACTGAAAAATCTAGACACTAGTGAGCATTGCTCCGGGGATAAGGAAGTGATCCCCCTGTCCTTGTCATTGCCTCCCTGACTCACTGGAAACACGCTTAATAGACTTCACAAGGAACTGCACAGGACCTACAAGAAAAACTAAAACTGAAACCAATCGCCAAATTACATTCAACTGGTAGCCGCCCACCTCGCACAAAATCCTCCAAATCTTCAACAGTCCTCCTCACTGCAGCACTTGATTTCTCAGGACTGGGAGGCGACTCCACTAAAAGAAATGGAAACAGATGCAAACTGACCAGAGCTAGAAAAAACTGCCTTTCCTGTGAAATTTCTAACCCCAGCTTGATTGTACAGGCTGCTCAGACACCAAGCGTCCAACAGGTATATCTGCTACACCCACCCTTGCATGCCACTTACAAAACAGCAACAGGAAAGAACTTCAAGGACTTAAAATCAAGGAAGATTTACTACTTCTATAGCCACCTAGTCACTCTTCACATTAACCAGAATACAACAGGAAAAAGTCAGCTCTGTGAAAATAAACTTGGAGAAAATACACCTACAGAGACAATTTACAACAATAACCTTGAAAAATAAGACACATAGACACTCTAAGGAACAAACCCGACGTACACTTGAACCTTCTCTAGTAAGAAAAGCAAAGGCAAAAACTACTCTGTTACCTTTCTCTCCCCAGAAAGACCAGCTTTTTAACAGCCACTATATCCCACACCAACCTTACCATTTTTTCTTACTCCTCATTAGACACAAGCATTCAGCCTAGTTTTCAAAAAAGCAGAGACCCAAAACCTTCTTTGAAAAAAAAACCTCTAACCATATAACATGAATGTTCCTTCAGGAGCCACAGTCTTCACCGCGAAATGCAAAAGCAAAGAGAAACAACGCACAGATAATACAAACATAGACCAAAAAAAACTTAGGCCACAACTCATGGAACTGAGAACAACCACAGGACTCCCCTTACTTGGAACACCACCAAATAAACCAGCACAACACCAAAAAGAGTTACAACAAAAAAAACCTCTCAATCCAAGCACACACAAACCCAAACATAACCAAACAACTTCCTATGAGACAAACCCATACCAAAAAAAAAAAAAAAAAGAAGAACCAAAGCAGAAACAACTCCCCCAACCATCTTACCTGCAAGAGAGCCAAAGCCAAAATAACCCCACTGGTCTAAGGCTGTGCCTTATATAGCTCAGGCCCTAACCACAACCCCTCCCTCAGTGCCCTGGCTTGGGAGTGGGGCAAACCAGCAGGTGGGATAAAAGCACCTTGACAAGCCACACCTGGGTCTTTTTTCTATCTGGTTCTGGTTCCTTGGCTGCTCCCCAGCTTTAGTTTTTTGCCTTTCTTGCTCTGCCTTAGGTTCCCATTCAAAACTCACAGGCCACACAGGCTCCCTCTCACA
The DNA here is from genome assembly GCA_028858755.1 of Ara ararauna. NCBI lineage: Eukaryota > Metazoa > Chordata > Aves > Psittaciformes > Psittacidae > Ara > Ara ararauna. The sequence continues at coordinate 1,610,278 of CM054378.1, forward strand.
CAGACTGGCCCATAATCATCCTCCCTTTCAGACCATGCAGGCACTGCCTTGCTGAGGCTCAGGCTCACATTCTAAATTCACAGACCCACAAAGGCCCCCTCTCACACCCACTGGCTCAGGCAAATACTCACATGCAAACTGTACAGACACTCTAGCTCAGACTTCGGCTCAATCTGACACTCACTGGCTCACACACCCACTCCAATCTCACCTTGAGACTAACACAGACTCCCTGGCTCAGACTCTCCCTCACTTTCTACCTGAAAAATGACTTTCAGGTGACTCAGAGAAGGCAAGCCATGCTTAGAAAACCCAAGGAGCAACCTATGTCCGGGTTTTGTCATTTTCAGAAAACTACAAGCACTCATTTTCATTAGTGTTCTGCAGGCGGTGCCCAGGTCACAAGCAAAGGATGGAAGACCTCCAAAGGCCAGTGGAGGAGCACTCAAGCTACTGGAGTGGCAGGTGGGACTTTCTGAGAGATGACACTAATTTCTCTACCCAAACAATAACCTATACATTCAGACAATAACTTCTTAACGGAGACCATAAGGCCTCCACTCAAAGTCTACGATCTCTGCTCGCACACTCAGTTCCCCACTCAGAGACTACATTCTTCACCCCGAGACTAACTTCTCAACTCAAACACTAAGTTCTAACATCAGAGAGTCAGTCCCCTAATTACAAACTAAGATCTCCACACAGAAACCAATTCTCCTGTCAAACACCATGTTTTGCACTCAGAGACAAACTTCTCAACTCAAGCAATACCTCCTCCCCTCAGAGACCAAATTCTCCCCTCACAGACCAAATTCTCCCCTCAGAGAACCAGTTCTCTCCTCAAAGACCAAATTCAATTCTCAGAGACTCAGTTCTCCCCTCAGAGAACACATTCTCCCCTCAGAGACCAAAATCTCTTCCCAGAGACCAAATTCTCCCCTCAGAGACTCACTTCTCCCCTCAGAGACTCATTTCCCGAATTACAAACAAAGATCACCACACAGAAAACAATTCTCCCCTCAGAGACACCATATTTTCACTCAGAGATCAACTTCTCAACTCAAGCAAAACCTTCTCCCCTCAGAGAACATATTCTCCCCTCAGAGACTCAATTCCCCAATTACAAACTAAGATCTCCACACAGAAACCAATTCTCCACTGACAAACAACATGTTTTCTACTCACAGAATACAGCCTGCACTCAGAGACCACCTTATCAACTCAAGCAGTATCATCTGCCCTCAGAGACCATATTCTCCCCTCAGAGACTTACTTCTTCCCTCAGAGACTCACTTCTCCCCTCAGAGACTCACTTCTCCCCTCAGAGACTCACTTCCCCAATTACAAACTAAGATCTCCACACAGAAACAAATTCTCCCCTCAGAGACCCCATAATTTCCAATCACAGAATACAATCAGGACTCAGATATCAACTTCCCAACTCAAGCAACACTTTCTCCCCTCAGAGACCATATACTCCCCTCAGAGACTCACTTCTCCCTTCAGAGACTCAGTTCTCCACTCAGAGAATCAGTTCACCAATTACAAACTAAGATCGCCACACAGAAACCAATTCTCCTCTCAAACACCATGTTTTTTACTCAGTCTACAATCTCCACTCAGAAACCAACTTCGCAACTTAAGCAGGAACTTCTCCTCTCTGAGACTCAGTTCTCCCCTCAGAGGACAAATTCTCACCTCAGAGACTCACTTCACCCCTCAGAGACTCACTTCACCCCTCAGAGACTCACTTCACCACTCAGAGACTCACTTCTCCCCTCAGACACTCAGTTCCCAAATTACAAACTAAGATCTCCACACAGAAACCAATTTCCCTCTCAAAATCCATGTTTTGCACTCAGAGACTACAATCTCTACTTAGAGACCAAGTTCCCAACTTAAACAAAAACTTCTAGCCTCAGAGACCAAATTCTCCCCACAGAGAAATCAATTCTCCCCTCAGAGACCATATTCTCCCACCAGAGTCTCACTTCTCCCCTCAGAGACTCACTTCTCCACACAGAGACTCAGTTCCCCAATTACAAACTAAGATCTCCACACAGAAACCAATTTCCCTCTCAAAGTCCATGTTTTCACTCAGAGACTACCATCTCTACTTAGAGACCAAGTTCTCTACTTAAGCAAAAACTTCTAGCCTCAGAGACCAAATTCTCCCCTCAGAGACTCACTTCTCCCCTCAGAGACTCACTTCTCCCCTCAGAGACTCAGTTCCCCACAGAGAGACTCAGTTCCCAAATTACAAACTAAGATCTCCACACAGAAACCAATTTCCCTCTCAAACTCCATGTTTTGCACTCAGAGACTACAATCCCCACTTAGAGACCAAGTTCCCAACTCAAGATATAACTTCTCCCCTCAGAGACCAAATTCATCCCTCAGAGTAAATTCTCCCCTCAGAGACTCACTTCTCCCCTCAGAGTCTCAGTTCCACAATTACAAACTAAGATCTCCACACAGAAACCAATTCTCCTCTCAAACACCATGTTTTTTACTCAGTCTACAATCTCCACTCAGAAACCAACTTCTCAACTTAAGCAAGAACTTTTCCCCTCTGAGAAACAGTTCTCCCCTCAGAGGAAAAATTCTCCCCTCAGAGACTCACTTCTCCCCTCAGAGAATCACTTCTCCCTTCAGAGACTCAGTTCGCCAATCGCAAACTATGATCTCCACACAGAAACCAATTCTGCCCTGAGAGACAACATGTTTTGCACTCAGAGACTACAGCCTGCACTCATAGACCACCTTCTCAACTCAAGGAATATCATCTGCCATCAGAGACTCAGGACTTTCCACAGAGACTCACTTCTCCCCTCAGAGACTGACTTCCCCAATTACAAACTATGATCTCCACACAGAAACCAATTTCCCTCTCAAAATCCATGTTTTGCACTCAGAGACTACCATCTCTACTTAGAGACCAAGTTCCCAACTTAAGCAATAACTTCTCCCCTCAGAGACCAAATTCACCCCTCAGAGAACAAATTCTACCCTCAGGGAGACAGTTCTCCACTCAGAGACTCCGTTCTACCCGCAGGGACCATATTCTCCCCTCAGAGAATAAGTTCCCCACTCAGAGACTCAATTCCCCAATTACAAACTAAGATCTCCACACAGAAACCAATTCTCCCCTCAGAGACCCCATATTTTCCACTTAGAGACTACAATCTGCACTCAGAGATCAACTTCTCAACCCAAGCAATACCTCCTCCCCTCAGAGACTCACTTCTCCCCTCAGAGACTCACTTCCCCCCTCAGACACTCAGTTCACCAATTACAAACTAAGATCTCCACACAGAAACCAATTTCCCTCTCAAACTCCATGTTTTGCACTCAGACACTACCATCTCTACTTAGAGACCATGTTCCCACCTTAAGCAATAACTTCTCCCCTCAGAGACCAAATTCTCCCCTCACAGACCAAATTCTCCCCTCACACACCAAATTCTCCCCTCACACACCAAATTCTCCCCTCACACACCAAATTCTCCCCTCAGGGAGTCAGTTCTCCACTCAGAGATTCCGTTTTACACTCAGGATCCATATTCTCCCCTCAGAGACTCACTTCTCCCCTCAGAGAATAAGTTCCCCACTCAGAGACTCAATTCCCCAATTGCAAACTAAGATCTCCACACAGAAACCAATTCTCCCCTCAGAGACCCCATATTTTCAGCTCAGAGACTATAATCTGCACTCAGAGATCAACTTCCCAACTCAAGCTATACCTCCTCCCCTCAGAGAACATATTCTCCCCTCAGAGAACAAATTCTCCCCTCAGAGAACAAATTCTCCCCTGAGAGACTCGCTTCTCCCCTCAGAGACTCGCTTCTCCCCTCAGGGACTCGCTTCTCCCCTCAGGGACTCACTTCTCCCCTCAGAGACTCGCTTCCCCCCTCAGAGACTCGCTTCCCCCCTCAGACACTCACTTGCCCCCTCAGACACTCACTTCCCCCCTCAGACACTCACTTCCCCCCTCAGACACTCACTTCCCCCCTCAGACACTCACTTCTCCCCTCAGGGACTCACTTCCCCACTTACAAACTAAGATCTCCACACAGAAACCAATTTCCCTCTCAAACTCCATGTTTTGCACTCAGACACTACCATCTCTACTTAGAGACCATGTTCCCAACTTAAGCAATAACTTCTCCCCTCAGAGACCAAATTCACCCCTCAGAGACCAAATTCTACCCCCAGGGAGACAGTTCTCCACTCAGAGACTCCGTTCTACCCTCAGGGACCATATTCTCCCCTCAGAGACTAAGTTCCCCACTCAGAGACTCAATTCCCCAATTACAAACTAAGATCTCCACACAGAAACCAATTCTCCTGACAGAGACCCCATATTTTCCAATTAGAGACTACAATCTGCACTCAGAGATCAACTTTTCAAACCAAGCAATACCTCCTCCCCTCAGAGACTCACTTCTCCCCTCAGAGACTCACTTCCCCCCTCAGACACTCAGTTCACCAATTACAAATTAAGATCTCCACACAGAAATCAATTTCCCTCTCAAACTCCATGTTTTGCACTCAGAGACTACCATCTATACTTAGAGAACATGTTCCCAACTTAAGCAATAACTTCTCCCCTCAGAGACCAAATTCTCCCCTCAGAGACCAAATTCTCCCCTCACAGACCAAATTCTCCCCTCACAGACCAAATTCTCCCCTCACAGACCAAATTCTCCCCTCACAGACCAAATTCTCCCCTCAGGGAGTCAGTTCTCCACTCAGAGACTCCGTTTTACCCACAGAATCCATATTCTCCCCTCAGAGACTCACTTCTCCCCTCAGAGACTCACTTCCCCCCTCAGACACTCAGTTCACCAATTACAAATTAAGATCTCCACACAGAAATCAATTTCCCTCTCAAACTCCATGTTTTGCACTCAGAGACTACCATCTCTACTTAGAGACCATGTTCCCAACTTAAGCAATAACTTCTCCCCTCAGAGACCAAATTCTACCCTCACAGACCAAATTCTCCCCTCACAGACCAAATTCTCCCCTCACACACCAAATTCTCCCCTCACACACCAAATTCTCCCCTCACAGACCAAATTCTCCCCTCAGGGAGTCAGTTCTCCACTCAGAGACTCCGTTTTACCCACAGAATCCATATTCTCCCCTCAGAGACTCACTTCTCCCCTCAGAGACTATGTTCCCCACTTAGAGACTCAATTCCCCAATAACAAACTAAGATCTCCACACAGAAACCAATTCTCCCCTCAGAGACCCCATATTTTCAGCTCAGAGACTACAATCTGCACTCAGAGATCAACTTCTCAACTCAAGCTATACCACCTCCCCTCAGAGAACAAATTCTCCCCTCAGAGAACAAATTCTCCCCTCAGAGACTCAACTCCCACCTCAGAGACTCACTTCTCCCTTCAGGGACTCACTTCTCCCCTCAGAGACTCACTTCTCCCCTCAGAGACTCACTTCCCCCCTCAGACACTCACTTCTCCCCTCAGAGACTCACTTCTCCCCTCAGAGACGCACTTCTCCCCTCAGAGACGCACTTCTCCCCTCAGAGACGCACTTCCCCAATTACAAACTAAGATCTCCACACAGAAACCAATTTCCCTCTCAAACTCCATGTTTTGTACTCAGACACAACCATATATACATAGAGACCATGTTCCCAAATTAAACAATAACTTCTACACTCAGAGACCAAATTCTCCCCTCACACACCAAATTCTCCCCTCACACACCAAATTCTCACCTCAGAGACCAAATTCTCCCCTCACAGACCAAATTCTCCCCTCACAGACCAAATTCTCCCCTCACACACCAAATTCTCCTCTCAGGGAGTCAGCTCTCCACTCAGAGACTCCGTTTTACCCTCAGGATCCATATTCTCCCCTCAGAGACTCACTTCTCCCCTCAGAGACTCACTTCCCCCCTCAGAGACTCAATTCCCCAATTACAAACTAAGATCTCCACACAGAAACCAATTCTCCCCTCAGAGACCCCATATTTTCAGCTCAGAGACTATAATCTGCACTCAGAGATGAACTTCTCAACTCAAGCTATACCTCCTCCCCTCAGAGAACATATTCTCCCCTCAGAGAACAAATTCTCCCCTCAGAGAACAAATTCTCCCCTCAGAGACTCGCTTCTCCCCTCAGAGACTCGCTTCTCCCCTCAGAGACTCGCTTCTCCCCTCAGGGACTCGCTTCTCCCCTCAGGGACTCGCTTCTCCCCTCAGGGACTCGCTTCTCCCCTCAGGGACTCGCTTCCCCCCTCAGGGACTCGCTTCCCCCCTCAGAGACTCCCTTCCCCCCTCAGAGACTCCCTTCTCCCTTCAGGGACTCACTTCTCCCCTCAGGGACTCACTTCTCCCCTCAGAGACTCACTTCTCCCCTCAGGGACTCACTTCCCCACTTACAAACTAAGATCTCCACACAGAAACCAATTTCCCTCTCAAACTCCATGTTTTGCACTCAGACACTACCATCTATACATAGAGACCATGTTCCCAACTTAAACAATAACTTCTCCCCTCAGAGATCAAATTCTCACCTCAGAGACCAAATTCTCCCCTCACAGACCAAATTCTCCCCTCACAGACCAAATTCTCCCCTCAGGGAGTCAGTTCTCCACTCAGAGACTCCGTTTTACCCACAGAATCCATATTCTCCCCTCAGAGACTCACTTCTCCCCTCAGAGACTAAGTTCCCCACTCAGAGACTCAATTCCCCAATAACAAACTAAGATCTCCACACAGAAACCAATTCTCCCCTCAGAGACCCCATATTTTCAGCTCAGAGACTACAATCTGCACTCAGAGATCAACTTCTCAACTCAAGCAATACCTCCTCCCCTCAGAGAACAAATTCTCCCCTCAGAGACTCAATTCCCCCCTCAGAGACTCACTTCTCCCTTCAGGGACTCACTTCTCCCCTCAGAGACTCACTTCCCCCCTCAGACACTCACTTCTCCCCTCAGAGACGCACTTCTCCCCTCAGAGACGCACTTCTCCCCTCAGAGACGCACTTCTCCCCTCAGAGACTCACTTCCCCAATTACAAACTAAGATCTCCACACAGAAACCAATTCTCCCCTCAGAGACCCCATATTTTCCACTTAGAGACTACAATCTGCACTCAGAGATCAACTTCTCAACCCAAGCAACACCTCCTCCCCTCAGAGACTCACTTCTCCACTCAGAGACACACTTCTCCAATTACAAACTATGATCTCCACACAGAAACCAATTTCCCTCTCAAACTCCATGTTTTGCACTCCGAGACTACCATCTCTACTTAGAGACCATGTTCCCAACTTAAGCAATAACTTCTCCCCTCAGAGACCAAATTCTCCCCTCAGAGACCAAATTCTCCCCTCAGAGACCAAATTCTCCCCTCACACACCAAATTCTCCCCTCACAGACCAAATTCTCCCCTCAGGGAGTCAGTTCTCCACTCAGAGACTCCGTTTTACCCTCAGGATCCATATTCTCCCCTCAGAGAGTCACTTTTCCCCTCAGAGACTAAGTTCCCCACTCAGAGACTCAATTCCCCAATTACAAACTAAGATCTCCACACAGAAACCAATTCTCCCCTCAGAGACCCCATATTTTCAGCTCAGAGACTACAGTCTGCACTCAGAGATCAACTTCTCAACTCAAGCAATACCTCCTCCCCTCAGAGAACATATTCTCCCCTCAGAGAACAAATTTTCCCCTCAGAGACTCACTTCTCCCCTCAGAGACTCGCTACTCCCCTCAGGGACTCGCTTCTCCCCTCAGGGACTCGCTTCTCCCCTCAGGGACTCGCTTCTCCCCTCAGGGACTCACTTCCCCAATTACAAACTAAGATCTCCACAGAGAAACCAATTTCCCTCTCAAACTCCATGTTTTGCACTCAGACACTACCATCTAAACATAGAGACCATGTTCCCAACTTAAACAATAACTTCTCCCCTCAGAGATCAAATTCTCACCTCAGAGACCAAATTCTCCCCTCAGGGAGTCAGTTCTCCACTCAGAGACTCCGTTCTACTCTCAGGGAACATATTCTCCCCTCAGAGACTCACTTCTCCCCTCAGAGAATAAGTTCCCCACTCAGTGACTCAATTCCCCAATTACAAACTAAGATCTCCACACAGAAACCAATTCTCCCCTCAGAGACCCCATATTTTCAGCTCAGAGACTACAATCTGCACTCAGAGATCAACTTCTCAACTCAAGCAATACCTCCTCCCCTCAGAGAACAAATTCCCCCCTCATAGACTCACTTCTCCCCTCAGGGACTCACTTCTCCCCTCAGGGACTCACTTCTCCCCTCAGGGACTCACTTCTCCCCTCAGAGAATAAGTTCCCCACTCAGAGACTCAATTCCCCAATTGCAAACTAAGATCTCCACACAGAAACCAATTCTCCCCTCAGAGACCCCATATTTTCAGCTCAGAGACTATAATCTGCACTCAGAGATCAACTTCTCAACTCAAGCTATACCTCCTCCCCTCAGAGAACATATTCTCCCCTCAGAGAACAAATTCTCCCCTCAGAGAACAAATTCTACCCCCAGGGAGACAGTTCTCCCCTCAGAGACTCCGTTCTACCCTCAGGGACCATATTCTCCCCTCAGAGACTCACTTCTCCACTCAGAGACTAAGTTCCCCACTCAGAGACTCAATTCCCCAATTACAAACTAAGATCTCCACACAGAAACCAATTCTCCTGACAGAGACCCCATATTTTCCACTTAGAGACTACAATCTGCACTCAGAGATCAACTTTTCAAACCAAGCAATACCTCCTCCCCTCAGAGACTCACTTCTCCCCTCAGAGACTCACTTCCCCCCTCAGACACTCAGTTCACCAATTACAAATTAAGATCTCCACACAGAAATCAATTTCCCTCTCAAACTCCATGTTTTGCACTCAGAGACTACCATCTCTACTTAGAGACCATGTTCCCAACTTAAGCAATAACTTCTCCCCTCAGAGACCAAATTCTCCCCTCACAGACCAAATTCTCCCCTCACACACCAAATTCTCCCCTCACAGACCAAATTCTCCCCTCACAGACCCAATTCTCCCCTCAGGGAGTCAGTTCTCCACTCAGAGACTCCGTTTTACCCACAGAATCCATATTCTCCCCTCAGAGACTCACTTCTCCCCTCAGAGACTAAGTTCCCCACTCAGAGACTCAATTCCCCAATAACAAACTAAGATCTCCACACAGAAACCAATTCTCCCCTCACAGACCCCATATTTTCAGCTCAGAGACTACAATCTGCACTCAGAGATCAACTTCTCAACTCAAGCTATACCACCTCCCCTCAGAGAACAAATTCTCCCCTCAGAGAACAAATTCTCCCCTCAGAGACTCAATTCCCCCCTCAGAGACTCACTTCTCCCTTCAGGGACTCACTTCTCCCCTCAGAGACTCACTTCTCCCCTCAGACACTCACTTCTCCCCTCAGAGACGCACTTCCCCCCTCAGAGACGCACTTCCCCCCTCAGAGACTCACTTCTCCCCTCAGAGACTCACTTCCCCAATTACAAACTAAGATCTCCACACAGAAACCAATTTCCCTCTCAAACTCCATGTTTTGCACTCAGACACAACCATATATACATAGAGACCATGTTCCCAAATTAAACAATAACTTCTACACTCAGAGACCAAATTCTCCCCTCACACACCAAATTCTCCCCTCACACACCAAATTCTCACCTCAGAAACCAAATTCTCCCCTCACACACCAAATTCTCCCCTCACACACCAAATTCTCCTCTCAGGGAGTCAGTTCTCCACTCAGAGACTCCGTTCTACCCTCAGGATACATATTCTCCCCTCAGAGACTCACTTCTCCCCTCAGAGACTCACTTCCCCCCTCAGAGACTCAATTCCCCAATTACAAACTAAGATCTCCACACAGAAACCAATTCTCCCCTCAGAGACCCCATATTTTCAGCTCAGAGACTATAATCTGCACTCAGAGATGAACTTCTCAACTCAAGCTATACCTCCTCCCCTCAGAGAACATATTCTCCCCTCAGAGAACAAATTCTCCCCTCAGGGACTCGCTTCTCCCCTCAGGGACTCGCTTCTCCCCTCAGGGACTCGCTTCTCCCCTCAGGGACTCGCTTCTCCCCTCAGGGTCTCGCTTCTCCCCTCAGGGACTCGCTTCTCCCCTCAGAGACTCGCTTCTCCCCTCAGGGACTCGCTTCTCCCCTCAGGGACTCACTTCCCCCCTCAGAGACTCACTTCCCCCCTCAGAGACTCACTTCTCCCCTCAGAGACTCGCTTCTCCCCTCAAGGACTCGCTTCTCCCCTCAGGGACTCGCTTCTCCCCTCAGGGACTCGCTTCTCCCCTCAGGGACTCGCTTCTCCCCTCAGAGACTCCCTTCCCCCCTCAGAGACTCCCTTCCCCCTTCAGGGACTCACTTCCCCCTCAGAGACTCACTTCTCCCCTCAGAGACTCACTTCTCCCCTCAGGGACTCACTTCCCCACTTACAAACTAAGATCTCCACACAGAAACCAATTTCCCCCTCAAACTCCATGTTTTGCACTCAGACACTACCATCTATACATAGAGACCATGTTCCCAACTTAAACAATAACTTCTCCCCTCAGAGATCAAATTCTCCCCTCAGAGACCAAATTCTCCCCTCACAGACCAAATTCTCCCCTCACAGACCAAATTCTCCCCTCACAGACCAAATTCTCCCCTCACAGACCAAATTCTCCCCTCACAGACCATATTCTCCCCTGAGGGAGTCAGTTCTCCACTCAGAGACTCCGTTCTACTCTCAGGGACCATATTCTCCCCTCAGAGACTAAGTTCCCCACTCAGAGACTCAATTCCCCAATTACAAACTAAGATCTCCACACAGAAACCAATTCTCACCTCAGAGACCCCATATTTTCAGCTCAGAGACTACAATCTGCACTCAGAGATCAACTTCTCAACTCAAGCAATACCTCCTCCCCTCAGAGAACAAATTCCCCCCTCATAGACTCACTTCTCCCCTCAGGGACTCACTTCTCCCCTCAGGGACTCACTTCTCCCCTCAGGGACGCACTTCCCCCCTCAGGGACTCACTTCCCCAATTACAAACTATGATCTCCACACAGAAACCAATTTCCCTCTCAAACTCCATGTTTTGCACTCAGAGACTACCATCTCTACTTAGAGACCATGTTCCCACCTTAAGTAATAACTTCTCCCCTCAGAGACCAAATTCTCCCCTCACACACCAAATTCTCCCCTCACACACCAAATTCTCCCCTCACACACCAAATTCTCCCCTCACAGACCAAATTCTCCCCTCACAGACCAAATTCTCCCCTCACACACCAAATTCTCCCCTCACACACCAACTTCTCCCCTCACACAAAAATTCTTCCTTCACACAACAAATTCTCCCCTCACAGACCAAATTCTCCCCTCAGGGAGTCAGTTCTCCACTCAGAGACTCCGTTTTACACTCAGGATCCATATTCTCCCCTCAGAGACTCACTTCTCCCCTCAGAGACTAAGTTCCCCACTCAGAGACTCAATTCCCCAATTACAAACTAAGATCTCCACACAGAAACCAATACTCCCCTCAGAGACCCCATATTTTCAGCTCAGAGACTATAATCTGCACTCAGAGATGAACTTCTCAACTCAAGCTATACCTCCTCCCCTCAGAGAACATATTCTCCCCTCAGAGAACAAATTCTCCCCTCAGAGAACAAATTCTCCCCTCAGAGACTCGCTTCTCCCCTCAGAGACTCGCTTCTCCCCTCAGGGACTCGCTTCTCCCCTCAGGGACTCGCTTCTCCCCTCAGGGACTCGCTTCTCCCCTCAGGGACTCGCTTCTCCCCTCAGGGACTCGCTTCTCCCCTCAGGGACTCGCTTCTCCCCTCAGAGACTCACTTCTCCCTTCAGGGACTCACTTCTCCCCTCAGAGACTCACTTCTCCCCTCAGAGACTCACTTCTCCCCTCAGGGACTCACTTCCCCAATTACAAACTAAGATCTCCACACAGAAACCAATTTCCCTCTCAAACTCCATGTTTTGCACTCAGACACTACCATCTATACATAGAGACCATGTTCCCAACTTAAACAATAACTTCTCCCCTCAGAGATCAAATTGTCACCTCAGAGACCAAATTCTCCCCTCACAGACCAAATTCTCCCCTCACAGACCAAATTCTCCCCTCACAGACCAAATTCTCCCCTCACAGACCAAATTCTCCCCTCACAGATCAAATTCTCCCCTCACAGACCAAATTCTCCCCTCACAGACCAAATTCTCCCCTCACAGACCAAATTCTCCCCTGAGGGAGTCAGTTCTCCACTCAGAGACTCCGTTCTACTCTCAGGGACCATATTCTCCCCTCAGAGACTAAGTTCCCCACTCAGAGACTCAATTCCCCAATTACAAACTAAGATCTACACACAGAAACCAATTCTCCCCTCAGAGACTACATATTTTCAGCTCAGAGACTACAATCTGCACTCAGAGATCAACTTCTCAACTCAAGACATACCTCCTCCCCTCAGAGAACAAATTCCCCCCTCATAGACTCACTTCTCCCCTCAGAGACTCACTTCTCCCCTCAGGGACTCACTTCCCCCCTCAGGGACTCACTGCCCCAATAACAAACTATGATCTCCACACAGAAACCAATTTCCCTCTCAAACTCCATGTTTTGCACTCAGAGACTACCATCTCTACTTAGAGACCATGTTCCCACCTTAAGTAATAACTTCTCCCCTCAGAGACCAAATTCTCCCCTCAGAGACCAAATTCTCCCCTCAGAGACCAAATTCTCCCCTCACAGACCAAATTCTCCCCTCAGAGACCAAATTCTCACCTCAGAGACCAAATTCTCCCCTCAGAGACCAAATTCTCCCCTCACAGACCAAATTCTCCCCTCACACACCAAATTCTCCCCTCACACACCAAATTCTCCCCTCACACACCAAATTCTCCCCTCAGGGAGTCAGTTCTCCACTCAGAGACTCCGTTTTACACTCAGGATCCATATTCTCCCCTCAGAGACTCGCTTCTCCCCTCAGAGACTCGCTTCTCCCCTCAGGGACTCGCTTCTCCCCTCAGGGACTCGCTTCTCCCCTCAGGGACTCGCTTCTCCCCTCAGGGAGTCAGTTCTCCACTCAGAGACTCCGTTTTACACTCAGGATCCATATTCTCCCCTCAGAGACTCGCTTCTCCCCTCAGGGACTCGCTTCTCCCCTCAGGGACTCGCTTCTCCCCTCAGGGACTCGCTTCTCCCCTCACGGACTCGCTTCCCCCCTTCAGAGACTCGCTTCTCCCCTCAGAGACTCACTTCCCCCGTCAGAGACTCACTTCTCCCTTCAGGGACTCACTTCTCCCCTCAGAGACTCACTTCTCCCCTCAGAGACTCACTTCCCCCCTCAGACACTCACTTCTCCCCTCAGAGACTCAGTTCTCCCCTCAGAGAATCACTTCTCCCCTCAGAGACTCACTTCTCCCCTCAGAGACTCACTTCCCCAATTACAAACTAAGATCTCCACACAGAAACCAATTCTCCCCTCAGAGACCCCATATTTTCCACTTAGAGACTACAATCTGCACTCAGAGATCAACTTCTCAACCCAAGCAACACCTCCTCCCCTCAGAGACTCACTTCTCCACTCAGAGACACACTTCTCCAATTACAAACTATGATCTCCACACAGAAACCAATTTCCCTCTCAAACTCCATGTTTTGCACTCAGAGACTACCATCTCTACTTAGAGACCATGTTCTCAACTTAAGCAATAACTTCTCCCCTCAGAGACCAAATTCTCCCCTCAGAGACCAAATTCTCCCCTCAGAGAACAAATTCTCCCCTCAGAGACTCACTTCTCCCCTCAGAGACTCACTTCTCCCCTCAGAGACTCACTTCTCCCCTCAGAGACTCACTTCCCCAATTACAAACTAAGATCTCCACACAGAAACCAATTTCCCTCTCAAACTCCATGTTTTGCACTCAGACACTACCATCTATACATAGAGACCATGTTCCCAACTTAAACAATAACTTCTCCCCTCAGAGACCAAATTCTCCCCTCACAGACCAAATACTCCCCTCACAGATCAAATTCTCCCCTCACAGACCAAATTCTCCCCTCACAGACCTAATTCTCCCATCACAGACCAAATTCTCCCCTCAGGGAGTCAGTTCTCCACTCAGAGACTCCGTTCTACTCTCAGGGACCATATTCTCGCCTCAGAGACTCACTTCTCCCCTCAGAGAATAAGTTCCCCACTCAGAGACTCAATTCCCCAATTACAAACTAAGATCTCCACACAGAAACCTATTCTCCCCTCAGAGACCCCATATTTTCAGATCAGAGACTACAATCTGCACTCAGAGATCAACTTCTCAACTCAAGCAATACCTCCTCCCCTCAGAGAACAAATTCCCCCCTCATAGACTCACTTCTCCCCTCAGGGACTCACTTCTCCCCTCAGGGACTCACTTCTCCCCTCAGGGACTCACTACCCCCCTCAGGGACTCACTTCGCCAATTACAAACTATGATCTCCACACAGAAACCAATTTCCCTCTCAAACTCCATGTTTTGCACACAGACACTAACATCTATACATAGAGACCATGTTCCCACCTTAAGTAATAACTTCTCCCCTCAGAGACCAAATTCTCCCCTCACAGACCAAATTCTCCCCTCACAGACCAAATTCTCCCCTCACACACCAAATTCTCCTCTCACAGACAAAATTCTCCCCTCACACACCAAATTCTCCCCTCACACACCAAATTCTCCCCTCACACACCAAAATCTCCCCTCACACACCAAAATCTCCCCTCACACAACAAATTCTCCCCTCACACACCAAATTCTCCCCTCAGGGATTCAGTTCTCCACTCAGAGACTCCGTTTTACACTCAGGATCCATATTCTCCCCTCAGAGACTCACTTCTCCCCTCAGAGAATAAGTTCCCCACTCAGAGACTCAATTCCCCAATTACAAACTAAGATCTCCACTCAGAAACCAATACTCCCCTCAGAGACCCCATATTTTCAGCTCAGAGACTATAATCTGCACTCAGAGATCAACTTCTCAACTCAAGCTATACCTCCTCCCCTCAGAGAACAAATTCTCTCCTCAGAGAACAAATTCTCTCCTCAGAGACTCGCTTCTCCCCTCAGGGACTCGCTTCTCCCCTCAGGGACTCGCTTCTCACCTCAGGGACTCGCTTCTCCCCTCAGGGACTCGCTTCTCCCCTCAGGGACTCGCTTCCCCCCTCAGAGACTCGCTTCCCCCCTCAGAGACTCACTTCCCCCCTCACACACTCACTTCCCCCCTCAGAGACTCACTTCTCCCCTCAGAGACTCACTTCTCCCCTCAGAGAGCCACTTCCCCCCTCAGAGACTCACTTTCCCAATTACAAACTAAGATCTCCACACAGAAACCAATTTCCCTCTCAAACTCCATGTTTTGCACTCAGACACTACCATCTCTACTTAGAGACCATGTTCCCAACTTAAACAATAACTTCTCCCCTCAGAGATCAAATTCTCACCTCAGAGACCAAATTCTCCCCTCACAGACCAAATTCTCCCCTCACAGACCAAATTCTCCCCTCACAGACCAAATTCTCCCCTCACAGACCAAATTCTCCCCTCACAGACCAAATTCTCCCCTCACAGACCAAATTCTCCCCTCACAGACCAAATTCTCCCCTCACAGATCAAATTCTCCCCTCACAGATCAAATTCTCCCCTCACAGACCAAATTCTCCCCTCACAGACCAAATTCTCCCCTCACAGACCAAATTCTCCCCTCAGGGACTCACTTCTCCCCTCAGGGACTCACTTCTCCCCTCAGGGACTCACTTCCCCCCTCAGGGACTCACTTCCCCCCTCAGGGACTCACTTCCCCCCTCAGGGACTCACTTCCCCCCTCAGGGTCTCACTTCCCCAATTACAAACTATGATCTCCACACAGAAACCAATTTCCCTCTCAAACTCCATGTTTTGCACTCAGAGACTACCATCTCTACTTAGAGACCATGTTCCCACCTTAAGCAATAACTTCTCCCCTCAGAGACCAAATTCTCCCCTCAGAGACGAAATTCTCCCCTCAGAGACGAAATTCTCCCCTCACAGACCAAATTCTCCCCTCACAGACCAAATTCTCCCCTCACAGACCAAATTCTCCCCTCACACACCAAATTCTCCCCTCACACACCAAATTCTCCCCTCACACACCAAATTCTCC
Source organism: Ara ararauna (assembly GCA_028858755.1). Lineage (NCBI taxonomy): Eukaryota > Metazoa > Chordata > Aves > Psittaciformes > Psittacidae > Ara > Ara ararauna. Next base: position 1,626,526 of record CM054378.1, read on the forward strand.
CCTCACACACCAAATTCTCCCCTCACACACCAAATTCTCCCCTCACACACCAAATTCTCCCCTCACACACCAAATTCTCCCCTCACACACCAAATTCTCCCCTCAGGGAGTCAGTTCTCCACTCAGAGACTCCGTTTTACACTCAGGATCCATATTCTCCCCTCAGAGAATCACTTCTCCCCTCTGAGAATAAGTTCCCCACTCAGAGACTCAATTCCCCAATTACAAACTAAGATCTCCACACAGAAACCAATTCTCCCCTCAGAGACCCCATATTTTCAGCTCAGAGACTATAATCTGCACTCAGAGATGAACTTCTCAACTCAAGCTATACCTCCTCCCCTCAGAGAACATATTCTCCCCTCAGAGACTCGCTTCTCCCCTCAGAGACTCACTTCCCCCCTCAGACACTCACTTCCCCCCTCAGAGACTCACTTCCCCCCTCAGAGACTCACTTCCCCCCTCAGAGACTCACTTCCCCCCTCAGAGACTCACTTCCCCAATTACAAACTATGATCTCCACACAGAAAACAATTTCCCTCTCAAACTCCATGTTTTGCACTCAGACGCTACCATCTATACATAGAGATCATGTTCCCAACATAAGCAATAACTTCTCCCCTCAGAGAACAAATTCTCCCCTCAGAGACCAAATTCTCCCCTCACAGACCAAATTCTCCTCTCAGGAAGTCAGTTCTCCCCTCAGAGACTCCGTTCTACCCTCAGGGACCATATTCTCCCCTCAGAGACTAAGTTCCCCACTCAGAGACTCAATTCCCCAATTACAAACTAAAATCTCCACACAGAAACCAATTCTCCCCTCAGAGACCCCATATTTTCCACTTAGAGACTACAATCTGCACTCAGAGATCAACTTCTCAAGCCAAGCAACACCTCCTCCCCTCAGAGACTCACTTCTCCACTCAGAGACACACTTCTCCAATTACAAACTATGATCTCCACACAGAAACCAATTTCCCTCTCAAACTCCATGTTTTGCACTCAGAGACTACCATCTCTACTTAGAGACCATGTTCCCAACTTAAGCAATAACTTCTCCCTTCAGAGACCAAATTCTCCCCTCACAGACCAAATTCTCCCCTCACAGACCAAATTCTCCCCTCACAGACCAAATTCTCCCCTCACAGACCAAATTCTCCCCACAGGTAGTCAGTTCTCCACTCAGAGACTCCGTTTTACCCTCAGGAGCCATATTCTCCCCTCAGAGACTCACTTCTCCCCTCAGAGACTAAGTTCCCCACTCAGAGACACAATTCCCCAATTACAAACTAAGATCTCCACACAGAAACCAATTCTCCCCTCAGAGACCCCATATTTTCAACTCAGAGACTACGATCTGCACTCAGAGATCAACTTCTCAACTCTAGCAATACCTCCTCCCCTCAGAGACTCACTTCTCCCCTCAGAGACTCACTTCTCCCCTCAGAGACTCACTTCTCCCCTCAGAGACTCACTTCTCCCCACAGAGACTCACTTCTCCCCACAGAGACACACTTCCCCAATTACAAACTATGATCTCCACACAGAAACCAATTTCCCTCTCAAACTCCATGTTTTGCACTCAGAGACTACAATCTCTACGTAGAGACGAAGTTCCCAACTCAAGCAATATCTTCTCCCCTCAGAGACCAAATGCTCCCCTCAGAGACCAAATTATCAACTCAGAGACTCATTTCTCAACCCAGAGTCACAGTTCCACAGATACAAACTAAGATCTCCACACAGAAACTAATTCTCCCCTCAGAGACCCCATATTTTCCACTCAGAGACTACAATTTTCCCCTCAGATATTAACTTCTCAACTCAAGCAATACCTTCTCCCCTCAGAGACTCAGTTCCCCCCTCAGAGACACACTTCTCCCCTCAGAGATTCAGTTCCCCAATTGCAAACTAAGATCTCCACACAGAAACCAATTCTCCTCTCAAACACCATGTTTTTCACTCAGTCTACAATCTCCACTCAGAAACCAACTTCTCAACTTAAGCAAGAACTTTTCCCCTCTTAGACTCACTTCTCCCCTCAGAGCATCACTTCTCATTTCAGAGACTCACTTCACCCTTCAGAGACTCAGTTCGCCAATCGCAAACTATGATCTCCACACAGAAACCAATTCTGCCCTGAGAGACAACATGTTTTGCACTCAGAGACTACAGCCTGCACTCATAGACCACCTTCTCAACTCAAGGAATATCATCTGCCCTCAGAGACTCAGGTCTTTCCACAGAGACACACTTCTCCCCTCAGAGACTCACTTCCCCCCTCAGACACTCAGTTCACCAATTACAAACTATGATCTCCACACAGAAACTAATTTCCCTCTCAAACTCCATGTTTTGCACTCAGACACTACCGTCTCTACTTAGAGACCATGTTCCCAACTTAAGCAATAACTTCTCCCCTCAGAGACCAAATTCACCCCCCAGAGACCAAATTCTACCCCCAGGGAGGCAGTTCTCCACTCAGAGACTCCGTTCTACTCTCAGGGACCATATTCTCCCCTCAGAGAATAAGTTCCCCACTCAGAGACTCAATTCCCCAGTTACAAACTAAGATCTCCACACAGAAACCAATTCTCCCCTCAGAGACACCATATTTACAGCTCAGAGACTACAATCTGCACTCAGAGATCAACTTCTCAACCCAAGCAATACCTCCTCCCCTCAGAGACTCACTTCTCCCCTCAGAGACTCACTTCCCCCCTCAGACACTCAGTTCACCAATTACAAACTATGATCTCCACACAGAAACCAATTTCCCTCTCAAACTCCATGTTTTGCACTCAGACACTACCATCTCTACTTAGAGACCATGTTCCCACCTTAAGCAATAACTTCTCCCCTCAGAGACCAAATTCTCCCCTCACACACCAAATTCTCCCCTCACACACCAAATTCTCCCCTCAGGGAGTCAGTTCTCCGCTCAGAGACTCCGTTTTACCCTCAGGATCCATATTCTCCCCTCAGAGACTCACTTCTCCCCTCAGAGAATAAGTTCCCCACTCAGAGACTCAATTCCCCAATTGCAAACTAAGATCTCCACACAGAAACAAATTCTCCCCTCAGAGACCCCATATTTTCAGCTCAGAGACTACAATCTGCACTCAGAGATCAACTTCTCAACTCAAGCAATACCTCCTCCCCTCAGAGAACAAATTCTCCCCTCAGAGAACAAATTCTCCCCTCAGAGACTCACTTCCCCAATTACAAACTAAGATCTCCACACAGAAACCAATTTCCCTCTCAAACTCCGTGTTTTGCACTCAGACACTACCATCTATACATAGAGACCATGTTCCAAAATTAAACAATAACTTCTACACTCAGAGATCAAATTCTCCCCTCACAGACCAAATTCTCCCCTCACAGACCAAATTCTCCCCTCAGAGACCAAATTCTCCCCTCAGAGACCAAATTCTCCCCTCACAGAACAAATTCTCCCCTCACAGAACAAATTCTCCCCTCACAGATCAAATTCGCCCCTCACAGACCAAATTCGCCCCTCACAGACCAAATTCTCCCCTCACAGAACAAATTCTCCCCTCAGGGAGTCAGTTCTCAACTCAGACACTCCGTTCTACTCTCAGGGACCATATTCTCCCCTCAGAGAATAAGTTCCCCACTCAGAGACTCAATTCCCCAATTACAAACTAAGATCTCCACACAGAAACCAATTCTCCCCTCAGAGAACCCATATTTTCAGCTCAGAGACAACAATCTGCACTAAGAGATCAACTTCTCAACTCAAGCAATACCTCCTCCCCTCAGAGAACAAATTCTCCCCTCAGAGACTCACTTCCCCCCTCAGACACTCAGTTCACCAATTACAAACTAAGATCTCCACACAGAAACCAATTTCCCTCTCAAACTCCATGATTTGCACTCAGACACTACCATCTCTACTTAGAGACCATGTTCCCAACTTAAGCAATAACTTCTACACTCAGAGACCATATTCTCCCCTCAGAGACCAAATTCTCCCCTCAGAGACCAAATTCTCCCCTCACACACCAACTTCTCCCCTCACACACCAACTTCTCCCCTCACACACCAACTTCTCCCCTCACACACCAACTTCTCCCCTCACACACCAACTTCTCCCCTCACACACCAACTTCTCCCCTCACACACCAACTTCTCCCCTCACACACCAACTTCTCCCCTCACACACCATATTCTCCCCTCACACACCATATTCTCCCCTCACACACCATATTGTCCCCTCACACACCATATTCTCCCCTCACACACCATATTCTCCCCTCACACACCATATTCTCCCCTCACACACCTAATTCTCCCCTCACACACCTAATTCTCCCCTCACACACCTAATTCTCCCCTCACGGAGTCAGATCTCCACTCAGAGACTCCGTTTTACCCTCACGATACATATTCTCCCCTCAGAGACTCACTTCTCCCCTCAGAGAATAAGTTCCCCACTCAGAGACTCAATTCCCCAATTACAAACTAAGATCTCCACACAGAAACCAATTCTCCCCTCAGAGACACCATATTTTCTGCTCAGAGACTACAATCTGCACTAAGAGATCAACTTCTCAACTCAAGCAATACCTCCTCCCCTCAGAGAACAAATTCTCCCCTCAGAGAACAAATTCTCCCCTCAGGGACTCACTTCCCCCCTCAGGGACTCAATTCCCCAATTACAAACTAAGATCTCCACACAGAAACCAATTCTCCTCTCAAACACCAATGTTTTTCACTCAGTCTACAATCTCCACTCAGAAACCCACTTCTCAACTTAAGCAAAAACTTTTCCCCTCTGAGACTCAGTTCCCTCCTCAGAGGACAAATTCTCCCCTCAGAGACTCCCTTCTCCTCTCAGATACTCACTTCTCCCCTCAGACAACAAATTCTCCCCTCAGAGACTCCGTTCTCCCCACAGAGAGTGGGCAGTTGACTGCTCGGCCCCTGGCCTTTGCAGGCCTTCGGTTCTCTCCTTTAAGCCCCGCTGTCGCCTAGATGGCAAAACAAAAGGGATGTTTCTCCTTTCAGAAAAATTACAAGACACGCAATCAGTTGCCGCTTCAGGCTCCGCAGCAAAGCTCACCTTGCTCGAGTCAGCTCTGCGGCAGAGATCTCCCTTCGCTCCTCCCTCCGCACCTCCAAATCAGAAACAATCACCCGGTCACAAGCCAGACAGAAAAATCAGGCTTCCCCTCCTACCCACACAACAAGTTTCCCCACCTGCTAACAGCGCTCTGCTCAACCTTCCGACATCAGCCTCCGACACCTTCTGACGCAGCTCGCCCTCTGCAACAACAACTCGGCATTATTCACCGCAAAGCCAAAAGAAATGATGAATCGCACTCTAACTCTCAGGCCTCACACACTTACACCGAGACACAGCCTGAAAGGCACACCCAAACTGACACCCAGACGCTCCGCCTCTGACATTGACTCCAGAGAAACTATCACACCCATTCCCAAGCAGACTCTTGGGCCCGCACCCACTCAAGGCGAGTTTATTCCCAGAGCCACCACTAAACGCCAGCATAGTTCCAGAGCTCTTCTGTCCATTGCTACGGATGGGATCGTCAAGAGTAGGCCGCTACCCTGGGATTCTGAAAACCCATCACCCCTCTTCCAGAGTTTCAGGATTCCAGGGGAGAGAAAACCAGAGACAAATAGAGAATTCTGCACTAGTTGATTCAGGTAGGAAACTCTCGAGAGAGAGCAGTAAAGGACACAGTAAAGTACGTTTCTGAGGCTTGCTTCTCTGACTAAGCCCAAGGACCCTGCAAAGACCTTCAGGAAACCAGCTCCGAGAATCATCACGGCAACGCAGGGCGGCAGGCTCAACCTGAGCGGGCGTCCCCGCGGAGGCAACGTTGACCTGGGTGGGGTGAGCTTCTGCCTCCCTCACATCGCACGAGGCTCGGGCTTTCATCCTCACAAAAATGCACACTCTTTCTGACGCAGGGGGCCGGCCTACGTCACAACAAGTGGCTAGCAGGATCTACAAAGGTCTGCGAGGGTCAGGCCTTTTCCAGGCACTTCTAAAGCACAACTTTCTGGGGAGCAATCAAAGCTGCGCTTGTTGGCAAGCATCCAAAGGAGAACGCTCCGGACAGGAGCCAAAGAGGACAAACACCACTTACCTTTCCTGGCCTCTTTCACCAGCGACCATTATCCATTAGCCCTGACACAACACCCCAGACCTAAGCCCCGCAAATCTCACCATTTCATCCGGGCATTTAATACTGAGGCACTAGCTTCACGACACCTCACCGTTCCCTCCCAGGCACCTCCAAGCACGCGCACGACATTCGACCCTCGTGCCACAAAGCCGCCTTAGCTTCTCACAGCCCGCCTCAGGGTGCAGCTTCACGCCTCCCAGCTAGGATGCGACACCTGAAAAGGAAACGGAAAGAGATGCAAGCTGACACAGGGCCCAAAGAGGAAGCCCGCCTGGGGCAATACCCATCCCCTGCTTCCGTACATTACCTACTCAGTGGCCAGGCCTCCCGTATTTCCGCCAGCCACATCCGGGCCTCTACCTCCCCGGGAAAACACACGCAACTCTTGCCGCCTTCAGCTACTTCAAGCCTCTGCACCTAGAGCCGCTGCTCCAGCCGCCTACTCACTTCTCACATTCATCAGCAAGATGGGCGCACACAGGCAGGTCTGTGAAAATGGACGCAGACAACAGAGCTGCACAGGACATCTGGAGCCAGGCCCCAAAAGACAACTGACCTAAATACTCTGGGCCAAAAGCCTCATCTACACTTCAACTGTCTCAAGGAAGAAAAGCTCAAGCTCAAGAGGAAGCCGCTCCCTTCCCCTGCCCAAAGAGACCAGTTCTTTCAGAGCCTCTCTCCCGCACTCGCCTTCAATCCGTTTCCGGACGCTCACTAAGGCCACTCTTTCACCTCGCCTTTCAGAGGGGCAATGGTGTAAAGCCATCCCTTAGAAAAACCTCTTCTCACCTAACTGGGATATGCCTTCAGTAGCCACATTCCTCCTCATCACCTGAAAAACAAAACAGGAATGGTCCAGAGGTCATCACTACCTTGTCCAAAGGTGACCTTTGCCACAACTCCTCCTGCTCAGAACAGCCACAGGGTTGCACTTAGCTCAGAACCACCACCAAGTGGAACACCTAAACAACAAAAAAAAGAGAAATATTAAAAACCCCACCTACATAAAGATACTTACTACTGCATGCACTAGTGAGTCATGACATGGACTGAAGGTCTTAATTCACACAAGACCATTTCAAAAGAACCCCAAAAACCCAACAGCAGAAAAAAACCACAAAGCTATAACTCCACACACCCCAAAACACCAACACCAAAATTCCCCTGAGGAAAGCCAAGCACTGAATGAGTTCCCTGCTGAACGCCTGTGCCTCATATACCCCAGGACCCAGCCACAAACCCTCCCTCAAAGCCCCGGCTCAAGGGCGGGGCAAGCCACCACCTCGGACACAACCAACCTGAGAAGCCACAACCTGATCTGTTCCCTATCTGACTCTGCCTCTCGGCCTTTAGCTTCCGGGCTCTCATTCTCTGCTTCAGGCTCCCCTTCAAAACTCAAAAGCCACGCCGTCTCCCTTTAAAACAGATTGGCTCAGGCACATACATTCACACCAAACACCGACTATGAACGAGACTCATTCGGGCTCACTCTCGTAGGAACCGGCTCACACATTCACACTATCCTAATCCACACACGCAACCCGCTTACCTCCTCACAGCCCTCCACCTCTCCCGAGCTGGCCACAGCACCTGAAAAAGAAACGGACAGCAGACGCACGCCCAGAGAGGGCGCAAAGCTGCTCGCCTCCCGCAGCAAGCCCCATCTCCCTCTCTCGCCACTTGACTGCTCGGCCCCTGGCCTTTGCAGGCCTTCCGTTCTCTCCTTTAAGCCCCGCTGTCACCTAGATGGCACAACAAAAGGGATGTTTCTCATTTCAGAAAAATTACAAGACACGCAATCAGTTGCCGCTTCAGGCTCCGCAGCAAAGCTCACCTTGCTCGAGTCAGCTCTGCGGCAGAGATCTCCCTTCGCTCCTCCCTCCGCACCTCCAAATCAGAAACAATCACCCGGTCACAAGCCAGACAGAAAAATCAGGCTTCCCCTCCTACCCACACAACAAGTTTCCCCACCTGCTAACAGCGCTCTGCTCAACCTTCCGACATCAGCCTCCGACACCTTCTGACGCAGCTCGCCCTCTGCAACAACAACTCGGCATTATTCACCGCAAAGCCAAAAGAAATGCTGAATCGCACTCTAACTCTCAGGCCTCACACACTTACACCGAGACTTAGACTGAAAGGCACACCCAAACTGACACCCAGATGCTCTGCCTCTGACATTGACTCCAGAGAAACTATCACACCCATTCCCAAGCAGACTCTCGGGCAAGCACCCATTAAGCTTATTCCCAGAAAATTCCAAAGACATATCGGAGTCTAACGCCAGGCCCTCGCCTGCCCTCGGGGGCCTAGAAGCGCAGCAAACTCAAACGACCACGGCCCTCCCAAAAAGCGACCCGCTCCACAATACTTCTTCTTACCACCCTCACTCACATGAAGCACTCCTCTGACTTGGAACGTAGAGGGCGAGACCTGGAATACAAAACACAAATACTGAATCTCTTTGCCAAGTTTTTCTCAACTCGAAGCCACCGCCCCCCCACACAAACCCCTTACCTACTTACGGCTGCAAAGGGAGCCCGGGGCAGCACCCCAAAAAACTACTGACCAAATGACTCAAAGCAAAACCCCTACTCCGCTTTAAGCGCATAAACCTGGAAAAAAAAATGCCCGCTCCACTCTTAGGCAACGAGCATGAGCAATCACTAACTAAATGACAAGCTCAAAGGAGCAGGCTGAGCACCTTTAAGCCAGTAAGCGACGGGGAAGCGCCAACGCACAAAACAAGCGAGCGCACTCCGTAACACGGTCAAGGTGTACCACCCTGACCCCTGGAGGACCACGCGATTAAGCGTCTCGCTTCTTTTTCCTCACCCCTGTGGTACGTTTAAAACCCCTTCCTGCTAGACTCCTATTGTCCCTCACCCCCTGCTCCCACAAAGTAGGCCCTCAGCATTGTTTCCATAGTGCCTGCCGCAGACCTCTAGCCAGGCTTACTGCTCACAACTCTCATGCTAGATACCTGTCTCATTGCTGCATTTGCCCACTTTATCTTCATCATCTACAGTAAGGGAAGCAAAAACTAAACAAGAGAAATGGGGGGGGGGGGGGGAAGGGCAAACCAAAACTTCAGCCACACAACAGTTTGTAATCAGACAAACAGAAGACGAACACTGTTTTGGCTATCATTCTCACCACCACCATACCTGGCAATGCTTACCTATTTCTGTAAGACCTTCCTGCCTCATCTTTAGCTCTGCAAACCTTTCCTCAACTGATCCTAAATTACTTCGGAAAGCTTCACCAGGCTGCTCCTCCCCTGCAAGACTGAAAAATCTAGACACTAGTGAGCATTGCTCCGGGGATAAGGAAGTGATCCCCCTGTCCTTGTCATTGCCTCCCTGACTCACTGGAAACACGCTTAATAGACTTCACAAGGAACTGCACAGGACCTACAAGAAAAATTAAAACTGAAACCAATCGCAAAATTACATTCAACTGGTAGTCGCCCACCTCGCACAAAATCCTCCAAATCTTCAACAGTCCTCCTCACTGCAGCACTTGATTTCTCAGGACTGGGAGGTGACTCCACTAAAAGAAATGGAAAAAGATGCAAACTGACCAGAGCTAGAAAAAACTGTCTTTCCTGTGAAATTTCTAACCCCAGCTTGATTGTACAGGCTGCTCAGACACCAAGCGTCCAACAGGTATATCTGCTACACCCACCCTTGCATGCCACTTACAAAACAGCAACAGGAAAGAACTTCAAGGACTTAAAATCAAGGAAGATTTACTACTTCTATAGCCACCTAGTCACTCTTCACATTAACCAGAATACAGCAGGAAAAAGTCAGCTCTGTGAAAATAAACTTGGAGAAAATACACCTACAGAGACAATTTACAACAATAACCTTGAAAAATAAGACACATAGACACTCTAAGGAACAAACCCGACGTAAACTTGAACCTTCTCTAGTAAGAAAAGCAAAGGCAAAAACTACTCTTTTACCTTTCTCTCCCCAGAAAGACCAGCTTTTTAACAGCCACTATATCCCACACCAACCTTACCATTTTTTCTTACTCTTCATTAGACACAAGCATTCAGCCTTGTTTTCAAAAAAGCAGAGACCCAAAACCTTCTTTGAAAAAAAAACCTCTAACCATATAACATGAATGTTCCTTCAGGAGCCACAGTCTTCACCGCGAAATGCAAAAGCAAAGAGAAACAACGCACAGATAATACAAACATAGACCAAAAAAAACTTAGGCCACAACTCATGGAACTGAGAACAACCACAGGACTCCCCTTACTTGGAACACCACCAAATAAACCAGCACAACACCAAAAAGAGTTACAACAAAAAAAAACCTCTCAATCCAAGCACACACAAACCCAAACATAACCAAACAACTTCCTATGAGACAAACCCATACCAAAAAAAAAAAAAAAAAAAAAAAGAACCAAAGCAGAAACAACTCCCCCAACCATCTTACCTGCAAGAGAGCCAAAGCCAAAATAACCCCACTGGTCTAAGGCTGTGCCTTATATAGCTCAGGCCCTAACCACAACCCCTCCCTCACTGCCTTGGCTTGGGAGTGGGGCAAACCAGCAGGTGGGATAAAAGCACCTTGACAAGCCACACCTGGGTCTTTTTTCTATCTGGTTCTGGTTCCTTGGCTGCTCCCCAGCTTTAGTTTTTTGCCTTTCTTGCTCTGCCTTAGGTTCCCATTCAAAACTCACAGGCCACACAGGCTCCCTCTCACACAGACTGGCCCATAATCATCCTCCCTTTCAGACCATGCAGGCACTCTCTTGCTGAGGCTCTGGGCCTGAAACTCTGAAGCTCAGGCTCACATTCTAAATTCACAGACCCACAAAGGCCCCCTCTCACACCCACTGGCTCAGGCAAATACTCACATGCAAACTGTACAGACACTCTAGCTCAGACTTCGGCTCAATCTGACACTGACTGGCTCACACATCCACTCCAATCTCACCTTGAGACTAACACAGACTCCCTGGCTCAGACTCTCCCTCACTTTCTACCTGAAAAATGACTTTCGGGTGACTCAGAGAAGGCAAGCCATGCTTAGAAAACCCAAGGAGCAACCTATGTCCGGGTTTTGTCATTTTCAGAAAACTACAAGCACTCATTTTCATTAGTGTTCTGCAGGCGGTGCCCAGGTCACAAGAAAAAGATGGAAGACCTCCAAAGGCCAGTGGATGAGCACTCAAGCTACTGGAGTGGCAGGTGGGACTTGCTGAAAGATGACACTAATTTCTCTACCCAAACCAAAAGCTATACACTCAGACAATAACTTCTTAACTGAGACAATAAGGTCTCCACTCAAAGAGTAAGATCTCCACCAGCACACTCAGTTCCCCACTCAGAGACTACATTTTTCACCACGAGACTAACTTCTCAACTCAAAGACTACGTTCTCCCCTCAGAGACTCATTTCCCTAATTACAAACTAAGATCTCCACACAGAAACCAATTCTCCTCTCTAACACCATGTTTTGCACTCAGAGACAAACTTCTCAACTCAAGAAATACCTTCTCCCCTCAGAGACCGTATTGTACACTCAGAGACCAAATTCTCCCCTCAGAGAACCAGTTCCCCCCTCAGAGAACCAGTTCCCCCCTCAGAGACCCAGTTCTCTCCAAAAAGACCAAATACAATTCTCAGAGACTCACTTCTCCCCTCAGAGACTCACTTCTCCCCTCAGAGACTCAGTTCCCCATTTACAAACTAAGATATCTACAAAGAAACCAATTCTGCCCTGAGAGACAACATGTTTTGCACTCAGAGCCTAAAGCCTGCACTCAGAGACCACCTTCTCAACTCAAGCAATACCTCCTCCACTAAGAGACTCACTTCTCCCCTCAGAGACTCAGTTCTCCCCTCAGAGACTCAGTTCCCCATTTACAAACTAAGATATCTACAGAGAAACCAATTCTGCCCTGAGAGACAACATGTTTTGCACTCAGAGCCTAAAGCCTGCACTCAGAGACCACCTTCTCAACTCAAGCAATATCATCTGCCCTCAGAGACTCAGGTCTTTCCACAGAGACTCACTTCCCCTCTCAGAGACTCACTTCTCCCCTCAGAGACTCAGTTCCCCAATTACAAAGATATCCACACAGAAAACAATTTCACTCTCAGACTCCATGTTTCGCACTCAGAGACCACCTTCTCAAATCAAGCAATATCATCTGCTGTCAGAGACCATATTGTCACCTCAGAGACTCACTTCTCCCCTCAGAGAATCACTTCTCCCCTCTGAGAATCACTTCTCCCCTCTGAGAATCAGTTCCCCAATTACAAAAGAAGATCTCTACACAGAAAACAATTTCCCTCTCAAACACCAAGATTTGCACTCAGAGACTACAATCTCCACTTAGAGACCAAGTTCCCAACTCAAGCAATACCTTCTCCCCTCAGAGACAAAATTCCCCCCTCAGAGACCAAATGATCCCCTCAGAGACCAAATTCTCCCCTCAGAGACTCACTTCTCCCCTCAGAGACTCAGTTCCCCAATTACAAACTAAGATCAACACACAGAAACCAATTTTGCCCTGAGAGACAACAAGTTTTGCACTCAGAGACTACAGCCAGCACTCAGAGAACACCTTCTCGACTCAAGCAATATCATCTGCTGTCAGAGACAATACTGTCACCTCAGAGACTCACTTTTCCCCTCAGAGAATCACTTCTCCCCTCTGAGACTCAGTTCCCCAATTACAAATTAAGATCTCCACACAGAAAACAATTTCCCTCACAGACTCCATGTTTCGCACTCAGAGAGTACAGTCTCCACTTAGCGACCAAATTCCCAACTCAAGCAATAACTTCTCCCCTCAGAGATAAAATTCTTCCCTAAGATAGCAAATTCTCCCCTCAGAGAGTCACTTCTCCTGTCAGAGACAAACTTCTCCCCTCAGACATCAAATTCACCCCTCAGAAAACAAGTTCTCCCCTCAGAGATTCACTTCTCCCCTCAGAGGCTCAGTTCCCCAATTACAAAATAAGATCTCCACACAGAAAACAATTTCCCTCTCAAACTCCATGTTTTGCACTCAGAGACTACCATCTCTACTAAGAGACCAAGTTCCCAACTGAAGCAAAAACTTCTAACCTCAGAGACCAAATTCTCCCCTCAGAGACCAAATTCTCCCCTCAGAGACTCCGTTCTACCCTCAGAGACTATATTCTCCCTCAGAGACTCATTACTCCCCTCAGAGACTAAGTTCCCCCCTCAGAGACTCAATTTCCCAATTACAAACGAAGATATCCACACAGAAACCAATTCTCCTCTCAAACACCATGTTTTTCACTCACTCTACAATCTCCACTCAGAAACCAACTTCTCAACTTAAGCAAGAACTTTTCCCCTATGAGACTCACTTCTCCCCTCAGAGACTCACTTCTCCCCTCAGAGAACCACTTCTCCACTCAGAGATTCACTTCTCCCCACAGAGACTCACTTCCCCAATTACAAACTAAGATCTCCACACAGAAACCAATTTCCCTCTCAAACTCCATGTTTGCACTCAGAGACTACCATCTCTACTTAGAGACCAAGTTCCCAACTTAAGCAATAACTTCTACACTCAGAGACCAAATTCTCCCCTCAGGGAGTCAGTTCTCCCCTCAGGGAGTCAGTTCTCCCCTCAGAGACCAAATTCTCCCTTCAGGGAGTCAGTTCTCCACTCAGAGACTCTGTTCTACCCTCAGGGACCATATTCTCCCCTCAGAGAATAAGTTCCCCACTCAGAGACTCATTTCCCCAATTACAAACTAAGATCTCCACACAGAAACCAATTCTCCCCTCAGAGACCCCATATTTTCCACTCAGAGACTACAATCTGCACTCACAGATCAACTTCTCAACTCAAGCAATACCTCAGCCCCTCAGAGACTCACTTCTCCCCTCAGAGACTCACTTCTCCCCTCAGAGACTCACTTCTCCCCTCAGAGACTCACTTCTCCCCTCAGACACTCAGTTCACCAATTACAAACTAAGATCTCCACACAAAAACCAATTCTCCCCTCAGAGACCCCATATTTTCCACTCAGAGACTACAATATCCACTCAGATATCAACTTCTCAACTCAAGCAATACCTTCTTCTCTCAGAGACCATATTCTCCCCTCAGAGACTCAATTCCCCAATTACAAACTAAGATCTCCACACACAGAAATCAATTCTCCTCTCAAACACCATGTGTTTTACTCAGTCTACAATCTCCACTCAGAAACCAACTTCTCAACTTAAGCAAGAACTTTTCCCCTCTGAGACTCACTTCTCCCCTCAGAGGACAAATTCTCCCCTCAGAGACTCACTTCTCCCATCAGAGACTCACTCCTTCCCCCTCTGAGACTCAGTTCCCCAATTACAAACTATGATCTCCACACAGAAACCAATTTCCCTCTCAAACACCATGTTTTCCTCTCAGAGACTACAATCTCCACTTAGAGACCAAGTTCCCAACTTAAGCAATAACTTCTACCCGCAGATAACAAATTCTCCCTTCAGAGTCCAACTACCCCCTCAGAGACCAACTTAACACCTAAGAGACCAAATTCTCCCCTCAGAGAATCACTTCTCTCTTCAGATACCAAACTCTCCCTTCAGAGTCCAAATTCTCCCCTCAGTGACTCAGTTGTCCCCTCAGAGACTCAGTTGCCCCCTCAGAGACCAAATTCTCCCTTCAGAGACTCACTTCTCCACTCTGAGACCAAATTCTCTCCTCAGACTCTCAGTTCCACAATTACAAACTAAGACCTCCACACAGAAACCAATTCTCCCCTCAGAGACCCCATATTTTCCACTCAGAGACTACAATCTGCACTCAGATATCAACTTCTCAACTCAAGCAATACCTTCTTCTCTCAGAGACCATATACTCCCCTTAGAGACCAAATTCTCCCCTCAGAGAATCACTTCTCCCCTCAGAGACTCACTTCTCCCCTCTGAGACTCAGTTCTCCCCTCAGAGACACACTTCTCCCCTCAGAGACTCACTACTTCCCCTCTGAGACTCAGTTCCCGAATTACAAACTAAGATCTCCACACAGAAACCAGTTCTCCCCTCAGGGACTCAATATTTTCCACTCAGAGATCAACTTCTCAACTCAAGCAATACCTTCTTCCCTCAGAGACCATATACTCCCCTTAGAGACCAAATTCTCCCCTCAGAGAATCACTTCTCCCCTCAGAGACTCACTTCTCCCCTCAGAGACTCACTTCTCCCCTCAGAGACACACTTCTCCAATTACAAACTATGATCTCCACACAGAAACCAATTTCCCTCTCAAACTCCATGTTTTGCACTCAGAGACTACCATCTCCACAGAGAGACCATGTTCCCAACTTAAGCAATAACTTCTCCCCTCAGAGACCAAATTCTCCCCTCACACACCAAATTCTCCCCTCAGAGACCAAATTCTCCCCTCAGGGAGACAGTTCTCCCCTCAGACACTCCGTTCTACCCTCAGGGACCATATTCTCCCCTCAGAGAATAAGTTCCCCACTCAGAGACTCAATTCCCCAATTACAAACTAAGATCTCCGCACAGAAACCAATTCTCCTGTCAGAGACCCCATATTTTCCACTTAGAGACTACAATCTGCACTCAGAGATCAACTTCTCAACCCAAGCAATACCTCCTCCCCTCAGAGAATCACTTCTCCCCTCAGAGACTCACTTCTCCCCTCAGAGACTCACTTCTCCCCTCAGAGACCTTATTCTCCCCTCAGACACTCACTTCTCCCATCAGAGACTCACTTCCCACCTCAGACACTCAGTTCACCAATTACAAACTAAGATCTCCACACAGAAACCAATTTCCCTCTCAAACTCCATGTTTTGCACTCAGACACTACCATCTCTACTTAGAGACCATGTTCCCAACTTAAGCAAAAACTTCTCCCCTCAGAGACCAAATTCTCCCCTCACACACCAAATTCTCCCCTCAGGGAGACAGTTCTCCACTCAGAGATTCCGTTCTAATCTCAGGGACCATATTCTCCCCTCAGAGACTCACTTCTCCCCTCAGAGAATAAGTTCCCCACTCAGAGACTCAATTCCCCAATTACAAACTAAGATCTCCACACAGGAAAAAATTCTCCCCTCAGAGACCCCATATTTTCAGCTCAGAGACTACAATCTGCACTCACAGTTCAACTTCTCAACTCAAGCAATACCTCCTCCCCTCAGAGAACAAATTCTCCCCTCAGAGATCAAATTCACCCCTCAGAGACTCACTTCTCCCCTCAGAGACTCAGTTCACCAATTACAAACTATGATCTCCACACAGAAACCAATTTCCCTCTCAAACTCCATGTTTTGCACTCAGACACTACCATCTATACATAGACACCATGTTCCCGACTTAAACAATAACTTCTCCCCTCAGAGATCAAATTCTCCCCTCACAGACCAAATTCTCCCCTCACACACCAAATTCTCCCCTCAGGGAGTCAGTTCTCCACTCAGAGACTCCGTTTTACCCTCAGGATCCATATTCTCCCCTCAGAGACCCCATATTTTCAGCTCAGAGACTACAATCTGCACTCAGAGATCAACTTCTCAACTCAAGCAATACCTCCTCCCCTCAGAGAACATATTCCCCCCTCAGAGACTCACTTCTCCCCTCAGAGACTCACTTCTCCCCTCAGAGACTCACTTCTCCCCTCAGAGACTCACTTCTCCCCTCAGAGACTCACTTCTCCCCTCAGAGACTCAGTTCACCAATTACAAACTAAGATCTCCACACAGAAACCAATTTCCCTCTCAAACTCCATGTTTTGCACTCAGACACTACCATCTCTACTTAGAGACCATGTTCCCAACTTAAGCAATAACTTCTCCCCTCACAGACCAAATTCTCCCCTCACACACCAAATTCTCCCCTCACACACCAAATTCTCCCCTCAGGGAGTCAGTTCTCCACTCAGAGATTGCTTTCTACTCTCAGTGACCATATTCTCCCCTCAGAGACTTACTTCTCCCCTCAGAGAATAAGTTCCCCACTCAGAGACTCAATTCCCCAATTACAAACTAAGATCTCCACACAGAAACCAATTCTCCCCTCAGAAACCCCATATTTTCAACTCAGAGACTACAATCTGCACTAAAAGATCAACTTCTCAAGTCAAGCAATACCTACTCCCCTCAGAGACTCACTTCTCCCCTCAGAGACTCACTTCCCCCCTCAGAGACTCACTTCCCCCCTCAGAGACTCAGTTCACCAATTACAAACTAAGATCTCCACACAGAAACCAATTTCCCTCTCAAACTCCATGTTTTGCACTCAGAGACTACCATCTATACATAGAGACCATGTTCCCAACTCTAAGCAATAACTTCTCCCCTCAGAGACCAAATTCACCCCTCAGAGACCAAATTCTACCCTCAGGGAGACAGTTCTCCCCTCAGAGACTCCGTTCTACCCTCAGGGACCATATTCTCCCCTCAGAGACTCAGTTCCCCACTCAGAGACTCACTTCTCCACTCAGGGACTCACTTCTCCCCTCAGGGACTCACTTCTCCCCTCAGGGACTCACTTCTTCCCCTCAGAGACTCACTTCTCCCCTCAGAGAATCACTTCTCCCCTCAGAGAATCACTTTTCCCCTCAGAGACTCAGTTCCCCAGTTACAAACTAAGATCTCCACACAGAAACCAATTTCCCTCTCAAACTCCATGTTTTCCTCTCAGAGACTACAATCACCACTTAGAGACCATTTTCACAACTTAAGCAATAACTTCGGCACTCAGAGACCAAAATCTCCCCTCAGAGACCAAAATCTCCCCTCAGAGACCAAAATCTCCCCTCAGAGACCAAAATTCCCCCCAAAGAGAGTCAGTTCTCCCCTCAGAGACTCTGTTCTACCCTCAGGGACCATATTCTCCCCGCAGAGACTCACTTCTCCCCACAGAGACTAAGTTCCCCACTCAGAGACTCAATTCCCCAATTACAAACTAAGATCTCCACACAGAAACCAATTCCCCCCACAGAGACCCCATATTTTCAGCTCAGAGACTACAATCTGCACTCAGAGATCAACTTCTCAACTCAAGCAATACCTCCTCCCCTCAGAGACCCAATTCTCCCCTCAGAGACTCACTTCTCCCCTCAGAGACTCACTTCTCCCCTCAGAGACTCACTTCTTCCCCTCAGAGCATCACTTCTTCCCCTCAGAGAATCACTTCTTCCCCTCAGACACTCACTTCTCCCCTCAGAGACTCCGTTCCCCAATTACAAACTAAGATCTCCACACAGAAACCAATTTCTCTCTCAAACACCATGTTTTCCTCTCAGAGACTACAATCTCCACTTAGAGACCAAGTTCCCAACTCAAGCAATAACTTCTCCCCTCAGAGACCAAATTCTCCCCTCAGAGTAAATTCTCCCCTCAGAGAACAAATTCTCCCCTCAGAGACTCCGTTCTAAACGCAGACACCAAATACTCCCCTCAGAGTATCACTTCTCCCCTCAGCGACTCAGTTACCATTTACAAAATAAGAACTCCGCACAGAAACCAATTCTCCCCTCAGAGACCCCATATTTTCCACTCAGAGACTACAGTCTGCGCTCAGATATTAAATTCTCAACTCAAGCAATACCTTCTCCCCTCAGAGACCATATATTCCCATCAGAGACTCACTTCTCCCCTCAGAGACTCACTTCTCCTCTCAGAGACTCACTTTTCTCCGCAGAGAATCACTTCTCCCCTCAGAGAATCACTTCTCCCCTCAGAGAATCAGTTCCCCAATTACAAACTAAGATCTCCACACAGAAAACAATTCTGCCCTGAGAGACAACATGTTTCGCACTCAGAGACTACAGCCTGCACTTAGAGACCACCTTCTCAACTCAAGCAATATCATCTGCTGGCAGAGACCATATTGTCACCTCAGAGAATCACTATTCCCCTCAGAGAATCACTTCTCCACTCAGAGACTCAATTCCCCAATTACAAACTAAGATCTCCACACAGAAACCAATTCTCCCCTCAGAGACCCCATATTTTCAGCTCAGAGACTACAATCTGCACTCAGAGATCAACTTCTCAACTCAAGCAATACCTCCTCCCCTCAGAGACCAAATTCTCCCCTCAGAGACTCACTTATCCCCTCAGAGACTCTGTTCTACACTTAGACACCAAATTCTCCCCTCAGAGTATGACTTCTCCCCTCAGAGAATCGCTTCTCCACTCAGAGAATCACTTCTTCCCCTCTGAGACTCAGTTCCCCAATTACAAACTAAGATCTCCACACAGAAACCAATTTCCCTCTCAAACTCCATGTTTGGCACTCAGAGACTACAATCTCCACTTAGAGACCAAGTTCCCAACATAAGCAATAACTACTCTCCTCAGAGACCAAATTCTCCCCTCAGAGACTCCATTGTACACTCTGACACCAAATTCTCCCCTCAGAGTATCACTTCTCCCCTCAGAGACTCACTTCTCCCCTCAGAGACTCAGTTACCATTTACAAAGTAAGATCTCCACACAGAAACCAATTCTCCCCTCAGAGACCCCATATTTTCCATTCAGAGACTACAGTCTACACTCAGATATTGACTTCTCAACTCAAGAAATACCTTCTCGCATCAGAGACCATATACTCCCCTCAGAGACTCACTACTCCCCTCAGAGACTCACTTCTCCCCTCAGAGACTCACTTCTGCCCTCAGAGACTCACTTCTGCCCTCAGAGAATCACTTCTCCACTCAGAGACTCACTTCTCCCCTCAGGGACTCACTTCTCCCCTCAGGGACTCACTTCCCCCCTCAGGGACTCACTTCTCCCCTCAGAGACTCACTTCTCCCCTCAGAGACTCACTTCTCCCCTCAGAGACTCACTTCTCCCCTCAGAGACTCACTTCCCCAATTACAAACTAAGATCTCCACACAGAAACCAATTCTCCCCTCAGAGACACCATATTTACAGCTCAGAGACTACAATCTGCACTCAGAGATCAACTTCTCAACTCAAGCAATACCTCCTCCCCTCAGGGAACAAATTCTCCCCTCAGGGACTCACTTCTCCCCTCAGGGACTCACTTCTCCCCTCAGGGACTCACTTCTCCCCTCAGACACTCAGTTCACCAATTACAAACTAAGATCTCCACACAGAAACCAATTTCCCTCTCAAACTCCATGTTTTGCACTCAGACACTACCATCTAGACATAGAGACCATGTTCCCAACTTAAGCAATAACTTCTCCCCTCAGAGACCTAATTCACCCCTCAGAGACCAAATTCTCCCCTCAGGGAGACAGTTCTCCACTCAGAGACTCCGTTCTACCCTCAGGGACCATATTCTCCCCTCAGAGACTAAGTTCCCCACTCAGAGACTCAATTCCCCAATTACAAACTAAGATCTCCACACAGAAACCAATTCTCCCTGCAGAGACCCCATATTTTCCACTTAGAGACTACAATCTCCACTCAGAGAACAACTTCTCAACCCAAGCACTACCACCTCCCCTCAGAGACTCACTTCTCCCCTCAGAGACTCACTTCCCCCCTCAGAGACTCAGTTCACCAATTACAAACTAAGATCTCCACACAGAAACCAATTTCCCTCTCAAACTCCAAGTTTTGCACTCAGACACTACCATCTATACATAGAGACCATGTTCCCAACTTAAGCAATAACTTCTCCCCTCAGAGACCAAATTCTCCCCTCACAGGCCAAATTCTCCCCTCACAGGCCAAATTCTCCCCTCACAGGCCAAATTCTCCCCTCACAGGCCAAATTCTCCCCTCACAGGCCAAATTCTCCCCTCACAGGCCAAATTCTCCCCTCACAGGCCAAATTCTCCCCTCACAGGCCAAATTCTCCCCTCACAGGCCAAATTCTCCCCTCACAGGCCAAATTCTCCCCTCACAGGCCAAATTCTCCCCTCACAGGCCAAATTCTCCCCTCACAGGCCAAATTCTCCCCTCACACGCCAAATTCTCCCCTCACACACCAAATTCTCCCCTCACACACCAAATTCTCCCCTCAGGGAGTCAGTTCTCCACTCAGAGACTCCATTCCACTCTCAGGGACCATATTCTCCCCTCAGAGACTCACTTCTCCCCTCAGAGAATAAGTTCCCCACTCAGAGACTCAATTCCCCAATTACAAACTAAGATCTCCACACAGAAACCAATTCTCCCCTCAGAGACCCCATATTTACAGCTCAGAGACTACAATCTGCACTCAGAGATCATCTTCTCAACTCAAGCAATACCTCCTCTCCTCAGAGACTCACTTCTCCAATCAGAGACTCACTTCTCCCCTCAGAGACTCACTTCTCTCCTCAGGGACTCACTTCTCTCCTCAGGGACTCACTTCTCTCCTCAGGGACTCACTTCTCTCCTCAGGGACTCACTTCTCCCCTCAGGGACTCACTTCTCCCCTCAGAGACTCACTTCTCCCCTCAGAGACTCACTTCCCCAATTACAAGCTAAGATCTCCACACAGAAAACAATTTCCCTCTCAAACTCCATGTTTTGCACTCAGAAACTACCATCTCTACTTAGAGACCATGTTCCCAACTTAAGCAATATCTTCTCCCCTCAGAGACCAAATTCACCCCTCTGATACCAAAATCTCCCCTCACAGACCAAATTCTCCCCTCACACACCAAATTCTCCCCTCACAGACCAAATTCTCCACTCACAGAAAAAATTCTCCCCTCACACACCAAATTCTCCCCTCACAGAACAATTCTCCCCTCACACAACAAATTCTCCCCTCACACAACAAATTCTCCCCTCACACAACAAATTCTCCCCTCACACAACAAATTCTCCCCTCACACAACAATTTCTCCCCTCACACAACAATTTCTCCCCTTAGGGAGTCAGTTCTCCACTCAGAGACTCCGTATTACCCTCAGGATGCATATTCTCCCCTCAGGGACTCACTTCTCCCCTCAGAGAATAAGTTCCCTGCTCACAGACTCAATTCCCCAATTACAAACTAAGATCTCCACACAGAAACCAATTTCACTCTCCAACTCCATGTTTTGCACTCAGAGAGTACAATCTCTACTTAGAGTCCGAGTTTCCAACTTAAGCAATAACTTCTACCCTCACATAACAAATTCTCACCTAAGAGACCAAAGTCTCCCCTCAGAGACTCACTTCTCCCCTCAGAGATTCACTTCTCCCCTCAGAGACTCACTTCTCCCCTCAGAGACTCACTTCCCCAATTACAAACTAAGATCTCCACACAGAAACAAATTTCACTCTCAAACTCCATGTTTTGCACTCAGACACTACCATCTATACATAGAGACCATGTTCCCAACTTAAGCAATAACTTCTCCCCTCAGAGACCAAATTCTCCCCTCACAGACCAAATTCTCCCCTCACAGAACAAATTCTCCCCTCAGGGAGTCAGTTCTCCACTCAGAGACTCCGTTCTACTCTCAGGGACCATATTCTCCCCTCAGAGACTCACTTCTCCCCTCAGAGAATAAGTTCCCCACTCAGAGACTCAATTCCCCAATTACAAACTAAGATCTCCACACAGAAACCAATTCTCCCCTCAGAGACCCCATATTTTCCACTTAGAGACTACAATCTGCACTCAGAGATCAACTTCTCAACCCAAGCAATACCTCCTCCCCTCAGAGACTCACTTCTCCCCTCAGAGACTCACTTCTCCCCTCAGAGACTCACTTCTCCCCTCAGAGACTCACTTCTCCCCTCAGAGACTCACTTCCCCAATTACAGACTAAGATCTCCACACAGAAACCAATTTCCCTCTCAAACTCCATGTTTTGCACTCAGACACTACCATCTCTACTTACAGACCATGTTCCCAACTTAAGCAATAACTTCTCCCCTCAGAGACCAAATTCTCCCTTCACACACCAAATTCTCCCCTCACAGACCAAATTCTCCCCTCACAGACCAAATTCTCCCCTCACAGACCAAATTCTCCCCTCACAGACCAAATTCTCCCCTCACACACCAAATTCTCCCCTCACACACCAAATTCTCCCCTCAGGGAGTCAGTTCTCCACTCAGAGACTCCGTTTTACCCTCAGGATCCATATTCTCCCCTCAGAGACTCACTTCTCCCCTCAGAGAATAAGTTCCCCGCTCAGAGACTCAATTCCCCAATTACAAACTAAGATCTCCCCACAGAAACCAATTCTCCCCGACCCCATATTTTCCACTCAGAGACGACAATCTGCAGTCAGAGATCAACTTCTCAACTCAAGCAATACCTTCTCCCGTCAGAGACCAAATTCTCCCCTCAGAGACCAAATTCTCCACTCAGAGACCCCATATTTTCAGTTCAGAGACTACAATCTGCACACAGAGATCAACTTCTCAACTCAAGCAATACCTCCTCCCCTCAGAGACTCACTTCTCCCCTCAGAGACTCACTTCCCCAATTACAAACTAAGATCTCCACACAGAAACCAATTTCACTCTCCAACTCCATGTTTTGCACTCAGAGACTACCATCTCTACTTAGAGTCCAAGTTTCCAACTTAAGCAATAACTTCTACCCTCACCTAACAAATTCTCACCTAAGAGACCAAAGTCTCCCCTCAGAGAACAAATTCTCCCCTCAGAGAATCACTTCTCCCCTCAGAGACTCAGTTGCCCAATTACAAACTAAGATCTCCACACAGAAACCAATTCTCCCCTCAGAGACCCCATATTTTCCACTTAGAGACTACAATCTGCACTCAGAGATCAACTTCTCAACTCAGGCAATACCTCCTCCCCTCAGAGACTCACTTCTCCCCTCAGAGACAGTTCCCCAATTACAAATTATGATATCCACACAGAAAACAATTTCCATCTCACACTCCATGTTTTGCACAGAGAGTACAATCTCCACTTAGCGACCAAGTTCCCAACTCAAGCAATAACGTCTCCCCTCAGAGACTAAATTCTCCCCTCTGAGAGTCACTTCCCCCGTTAGAGATCAAATTCTACCCTAAGAGATCAAATTCTCCCCTCAGAGACAAAATTCTCACCTCAGAGACCCAGTTCAACCCTCAGAGAATCACTTCTCCCCTCAGAAACCAAATTCACCCTTCAGAGACCAAACGCTCCCCTCAGAGATTCGCTTCTCCCCTCAGAGACTCACTTCTCCCCTCAGAGACTCAATTCCTCAATTACAAACTAAGATCTCCACACAGAAACCAATTCTCCCCTCAGAGACCACATATTTTCCGCTCAGAGACTGCAATCTGCACTCAGATATCAACTTCTCAACTCAAGAAATAACTTCTCCCCTCAGGGACCATATTCGCCCCTCAGAGAGTCAGTTCCCCCCTCAGAGACTCAATTCCCCAGTTACAAACTAGAGACCTCCACACAGAAACCAATTCTCCTCTCAAACACCATGTTTTTCACTCAGTCTACAATCTCCAGGCAGAAAGCAACTTCTCAACTTAAGCAAGAACTTTTCCCCTCTGAAACTCAGTTCACCCCTCAGAAGACAAATCGTCCCCTCAGAGACCAAATTCTACCCTCAGAGACCAAATTCCCCCCTAAGAGACTCACTTCTCCACTCAGAGTCTCACTTCTCCACTCAGAGACTCACTTCTTCCCCTCTGAGACTCAGTTCCCCAATTACAAACTAATATCTCCACACAGAAACCTATTTCCCTCTCAAACTCCATGGTTTACACTCAGGGACTACAATCTCTACTTAGTGACCAAGTTTCCAACTTAAGCAATAACTTCAACCCTCAGAGATCAAATTCTCTCCTCAGAGAAAAAATTCTCCCCTCATAGACTCACTTCTCCCCTCAGAGACGCAGTTCCCCAATTACAAACTAAGATCTCCCCACAGAAAAAAATTTCCCTCTCAAACTCCATGTTTTGCACTCAGAGACCACAATATCCACTAAGCAACCAAGTTCCCAACTCAAGCAATAACTTCGCCCCTCAAAGATTAAATTCTTACCTCAGAGACCAAATTATCCCCTCAGAGACTCTCTTCCCTCCTCAGAGACCGAATTCACCCTTCAGAGACGAAATTCTTCGCTCAGAGACTCAGTTGTCCGCTCATTGACTCACTTCTCCCCTCAGAATCTCAGTTCCCCAATTACAAACTACTATCTCCACACAGAAAAAAATTCTCCCCTTAGAGACCCCGTATTTTCCACACAGAGACTACAATCTGCACTCAGAGATCAACTTCTCTACTCAAGCAATACCTTCTCCTCTCAGAGATTCACTTCTCCCCTCAGAGACTCAGTTCCCCAATTCCGAACTAAGATCTCCGTGCAGAAACCAGTTTCCCTCTGAAACACCATGTTTTGCACTGAGACTACAATCTCCACTTAGAGACCAAGTTCCCAACTCAAGCAATACTTTGTCCCCTCAGAGACCATATTCTCCCCTCAGAGTCTCACTTCTCAACACAGAGACCAAATTCTCCCTCAGAGACTCACTTCTTCCCCTCAGACTCAGTTCCCCAGTTACAAACTAAGATCTCCACACAGAAACCAATTTCCCTCTCAAAATCCATGTTTTGTACTCAGAGATTACAATCTCTACTTAGAGACCCAGATCCCAACTTAAGCAATAACTTCTACACTGAGATAACAAATTCTCCAATCAGAGTCCAACTTCTCCCCTCAGAGACCAACTTCTCCACTCAGAGATTCACTTCTCCCTTCAGAGACTCACTTCTCCCCTCAGAGTCTCAGTTCCACAATTACAAACTAAGATCTCCACACAGAAACCAATTCTCCCCTCACAGACCCCATATTTTCCACTCAGAGACTACAATCTGCACTCAGATATCAACTTCTCAACTCAAGAAATACTTTCTCCCCTCAGAGACTCACTTCCCCCTCCAGAGACTCAATTCCCCAATTACAAACTAAGATCTCCACACAGAAACCAACTGTCCTCTCAAACACCATGTTTTTCACTCAGTCAACAATCTCCACTCAGAAACCAACTTCTCAACTTAAGCAAGAACTTTTCTCCTCTGAGAATCAGTACTCCACTCAGAGAACAAATTCTCCCCTCAGAGACTCACTTCTCCCATCAGAGAGTCACTTCTCCCCTCAGAGACTCACTTCCCCAATTACAAACTAAGATCTCCACACAGAAACCAATTCTGCCCTGAGAGACAACATGTTTTGCACTCAGAGACTACAGCCTGCACTCAGAGACCACCTTCTCAACTCAAGCAATATCATCGGCCCTCAGAGACTCAGGTCTTTCCACAGAGAATCACTTCTCCCCTCAGAGAGTCACTTCTCCCCTAAGAGAGTCACTTCTCCCCTCAGAGACTCAGTTCCCAATTACAAATTAAATATCCACACAGAAAACATTTTCCCTCTCAAACTCCATGTTTTGCACTCAGAGACTACAATCTCCATTTAGCGACCAAGTTCCCAACTCAAGCAATAACTTCTTCCCTCAGAGATTAAATTCTTCCCTCAGAGACCAAATTCACCCCTCAGAGAGTCACTTCTCCCCGCAGAGACGCACTTTTCCCCTCAGAGATCAAATTCTCCCCTCAGAGACACAATTCTCCCCACAGAGACCCAGTTCTCCCCTCAGAGACTCACTTCACCCCTCAGAAACCAAATTCACCCTTCAATGACCAAATGCTCCCCTCAGAGACCCACTTCTCCCCTCAGAGAATCACTACTCCCTTCACAGACTCACTTCTCGCCACAGGGACTCAGTTCCCCAATTACAAATTAAGATCTCCACACAGAAACCAATTCTGCCCTGAGAGACAACATGTTTTGCACTCAGAGACTACAGCCTGCACTCAGAGACCACCTTCTCAACTCAAGCAATATCATCTGCCCTCAGAGACCATATTGTCACCTCAGAGTATCACTTCTCCCCTCTGAGACACACTTCTCCCCTCTGACACTCAGTTCCCCAATTACAAAGAAAGATCTCCATACAGAAACCAATATCCCTCTCAAACACCAAATTTTGCACTCAGAGACTACAATCTCCACTAAGAGACCAAGTTCCCAACTCAAGCAATAACTTCTCCCCTCAGAGAACATATTCTCCCCTCAGAGACTCACTTCTCCCCTCAGAGTCTCAGTTCCCCAATTACAAACAAATGACTCCACACAGAAACAAATTTCTCTCTCAGAGACCCCATTTTTTCCACTCAGAGACTACAATCTGCACTCAAGATCAAATTCTCAACTCAAGCAATACCTTCTCCCCTCTGAGACTCAGTTCCCCCCTCAGAGACTCAATTTCCCAATTACAAACTTAAGATCTCCACACAGAAACCAATTCTCCTCTCAAACACCATGTTTTTCACTCACTCTACTATCTCCACTCAGAAACCAACTTCTCAACTTAAGCAAGAACTTTTCTCTTCTGAGAATCAGTTCGCCCCTCAGAGGACAAATTCTCCCTTCAGAGACTCACTTCTCCCATCAGAGACTCACTTCTCCCATCAGAGACTCACTTCTCCCATCAGAGACTCACTTCTCCCATCAGAGACTCACTTCTCCCATCAGAGACTCACTTCTTCCCCTCAGAGACTCAGTTCCCCAATTACAAATTAAGATCTACACACAGAAAAGAGTTTCCCACTCAAACACCATGTTTTCCTCTCTGAGACTACAATCTCACTTAGAGACCAAGTTCCCAACTCAAGCAATAACTTCTCCCCTCAGAGACTCACTTCTCCCCTCAGAGACTCACTTCTCCCCTCAGAGACTCACTTCTCCCCTCAGGGAATCACTTCTCCCCTCAGGGAATCACTTCTCCCCTCAGAGACTCAGTTCCCCAATTACAAACTAAGATCTCCACACAGAAACCAATTTCCCTCTCAAACTCCATGTTTTGCACTCAGAGACTACCATCTCTACTTAGAGACCAGGGTCCCAACTGAAGCAATAACTTCTACCCTCAGAGACCAAATTCTCCCCTCAGACACCAAATTCTCCCCTCAGTAGCCCAAATTCAACCCTCAGAGACTCCGTCCTACACTCTGACACCAAATTCTCCCCTCAGAGTATCACTTGTCCCCTCAGAAACTCATTTCTCCCCTCAGAGACTCAGTTACCATTTACAAACTAAGATCTCCACACAGAAACCAATTCTCCCCTGAGAGACCCCATATTTTCCACTCAGAGTCTACAATCTTCACTGAGAGATCAAATTCTAAACACAAGCAATACCTTCTCCCCTCAGAGACCATATTCTCCCCTCAGAGACTCAGATCCCCACTCAGAGACTTAATTCCCCAATTACAAACTAAGATCTCCACAAAGGAACCAATTCTCCTCTCAAACACCATGTTTTTTACTCAGTCTACAATCTCCACTCAGAGACCAACTTCTCAACTTAAGCAAAAACTTTTCCCCTCTGAGACTCACTTCTCCCCTCAGAGACTCAGTTCCCCAATTACAAATTAAGATCTACACACAGAAAAGAGTTTCCCTCCCAAACTCCATGTTTTCCTCTCTGAGACTACAATCTCACTTTGAGACCAAGTTCCCAACTCAAGCAATAACTTCTCCCCTCAGAGACCAAATTCTCCCCTCAGAGACTCCTTTCTAAACTCTGACACCAAATTCTCCCCTCAGAGTATCACTTCTCCCCTCAGATACTCAGTTACCATTTAAAAACTAAGATCTCCACACAGAAACCAATTCTCCCCTCAGAGAACCCATATTTTCCACTCAGAGACTACAGTCAGCGCTCAGATATTAACTTCTCAACTCAAGCAATACCTTCTCCCCACAGAGACCATATTCTCCCCTCAGAGACTCACTTCTCCCCTCAGAGACTAAGTTCCCCCCTTAGAGACTCAATCCCCCAATTACAAACTAAGATCTCCACACAGAAACCAATTCCCCACTGAGAAACAACATGTTTCGTACTCAGAGAATACAGCCTGCACACAGAAACCACCTTATCAACTCAAGCAGTATCATCTGCCCTCAGAGACCATATTCTCCCCTCAGAGAATCACGTCTTCCCTCAGAGACTCACTTCTCCACTCAGAGACTAACTTCTCCTCTCAGAGACTCACTTCTCCTCTCAGAGACTCACTTCTCCTCTCAGAGACTCACTTCTCCTCTCAGAGACTCACTTCTCCTCTCAGAGACTCACTTCTCCCCTCAGAGACTCAGTTCCCCAATTACAAGCTAAGATCTCCACACAGAAACCAATTCTCCCCTCAGCGACCCCATATTTTCCACTCACAGACTACAATCAGGACTCAGATATCAACACCTCAACTCAAGCAATACCTTCTCCCCGCAGAGACTAAGTTCCCCACTCAGAGACTCAATTCCGCAATTACAAACTAAGATCTCCACAGAGAAACCAATTCTCCTCACAAACACCATCTTTTTTCCTCAGTCTACAATCTCCACTCAGAGACCAACTCCTCAAATTAAGCAAGAACATTGCCCTACTGAGACTCAGTTCTCGCCTCAGAGACCAAATTCTCCCCTCAGAGATTCACTTCTCCCCTCAGAGTCTCTGTTCCCCAATTATAAACTAAGATCTCCACACAAAAACCAATTCTCCCCTCAGAGACCCCATATTTCCCACTCAGAGACTACAATCTGCACTCAGATATTAACTTCCCAACTCAAGCAATACTTTCTCCCCTCAGAGACCATATACTTCCCTCAGAGACTCACTTCTCCCTTCAGAGACTCAGTTCTCCCCTCAGAGAATCAGTTCCACAACTACAAACTAAGATCGCCACACAGAAACCAATTCTCCTCTCAAACACCATGTTTTTCACTCAGTCTACAAACTCCACTCAGACACCAACTTCTCAACTTAAGCAAGAACTTTTCCCCTCAGAGACTCAGTTCTCCCCTCAGAAGAAAAAATTCTCCCCTCAGAGACCATATTCTCCCCTCAGAGACTCACTTCTCCCCTCAGAGACTCAGTTCCCCAATTACAAACTAAGATCTCCACACAGAAAACAATTTCCCTCTCAAACTCCATGTTTTGCACTCAGAGACTACCATCTCTACTTAGAGACCATATTCCCAACTTAAGCAATAACTTCTACACTCAGAGACCAAATTCTCCCCTCAGAGACCAAATTCTCCTCTCAGGGAGTCAGTTCTCCCCTCAGAGACTCCGTTCTACCCTCAGGGACCATATTCTCCCCTCAGAGACTCACTTCTCCCCTCAGAGACTAAGATCCCCACTCAGAGACTCAATTCCCCAACTACAAACTAAGATCTCCACACAGAAACCAATTCTCCCCTCAGAGAACCCATATTTTCCACACAGAGACTACAGAAAGCACTCAGATATTAACTTCTCAAATCAAGCAATACCTTCTCCCCTCAGAGACACACTTCTCTCCTCAGAAACCAAATTCACCCTTCAAAGACCAAATGTTCCTTTCAGAGACTCACTTCTCCCCTCAGAGAATCAGTTCCCCAATTACAAACTAACATCTCCACACAGAAAACAATTCTGCCCAGAGAGAAAACATGTTTTGCACTCAGAGACTACAGCCTGCACTCAGAGACCACCTTCTCAACACAAGCAATATCATCTCCCCTCAGAGCCCATATTCTCACCTCAGAGAATCACTTCTCCCCTCTGAGACTCAGTTCCCCAATTACAAACTAAGATCTCCACACAGAAAACAATACCACTATCAAACACCATGTTTTGCACTCAGAGACTACAATCTCCACTTAGAGAACAAGTTCCCAACTTAAGCAATAACTTCTCCCCTCAGAGACCAAATTCTCCCCTCAGAGACCAAATTCTCCCCTCACAGACTAAGTTCCCCACTCAGAGACTCAATTCCCCAATTACAAACTAAGATCTCCACACAGAAACCAATTCTCCCCTCAGAGACCCCATACTTTCCACTCAGAGACTACAATCTGCACTCAGATATCAACTTCTCAATTCAAGCAATACCTCCTCCCCTCAGAGAACAAATTCTCCCCTCAGAGGCTCATTTCTTCACTCAGAGACTCACTTCTCCCCTCAGAGAATCACTTCTCCCCTCAGAGACTCAGGTCCCCAACTACAAACTAAGATCTCCACACAGAAACCAATTTCCCTCTCAAACACCATGTTTTGCGCTCAGAGACTACAATCTCCACTTAGAGAACAAGTTCCCAGCTTAAGCAATAACTTCTCCCCTCAGAGACAAAATTCTCCCCTCAGAGATTTACTTCGCCCCTCAGAGACTCAGTTCCCCAATTACAAACTAAGATCTCCACACAGAAACCAATTTTCCCCTCAGAGACTCCATATTTTCCACTCAGAGACTAAAATCTGCACTCAGAGATCAATTTCTCAACTCAAGCAATACCTCCTCCCCTCAGAGACTCACTTCTCCCCTCAGAGACTCAGATCCCCCCTCAGAGACTCAATTCCCCAATTACAAACTAAGATCTCTACACAGAAACCAATTCTCCTCTCAAACACCATGTTTTTTCCTTAGTCTACAATCTCCACTCAGAGACAAACTCCTCAACTTAAGCAAGAACTTTTCCCCTCTGAGACTCAGTTCTCCCCTCAGAGACCAAATTCTCCCCTCAGAGACCAGATTCTCCCCTCAGAGACCAGATTCTCCCCTCAGAGACTCACTTCTCCCCTCAGAGACTCATTTCTCCCCTCAGAGACTCAATTCCCCAATTACAAACTATTATCTCCACACAGAAACCAATTCTCCCCTCAGAGACCCCATATTTTCCACTCAGAGACTACAACCTGCACTCAGATATCAACTTCTCAACTCAAGCAATACCTTCTGCCCTCAGAGACTGAGTTCTCCCCTCAGAGACTCACCTCTCCCCTCAGAGACTCACTTCTCCCCACAGAGAATCACTTCTTCCCTCTGACACTCAGTTCCCCAATTACAAACAAAGATCGCACAGAAACCAATTTCCCACTCTAACTCCATGTTTTGCACTCAGAGACTACCATCTCTACTTAGAGACCATGTTCCCAAGTTAAGCAATAACTTCTCCCCTCAAGAGATCATGTTCTCCCTTCAGAGACCAAACTCTCCACTCAGAGATGCACTTCTCCCCTCAGAGACTCATTTCTCCCCTCAGAGACTCAGTTACCATTTACAAACTAAGATCTCCACACAGAAACCAATTCTCCCCTCAGTGACCCCATATTTTCCACTCTGAGACTACAATCTGCACTCAGATATCAACTTCTAAACTCAAGCAATACCTTCTCCCCTCAGAGACCATATTCTCCCCTCAGAGACTCAGATCCCCCCTCAGAGACTCAATTCCCCAATTACAAACTAAGATCTCCACACGGAAACCAATTCCCCTCTCAAACACCATGTTTTCCTCTCAGAGACTACAATCTCCACTTAGCGACTAAGTTCCCAACTCAAGAAATAACTTCCCCCTCAAAGACCATGTTCTCCCCTGAGAGTAAATTCTCCCCTCTGAGCCCAAATTCTCCCCTCAGAGACACCGTTCTACACTCAGACACCAAATTCTCCCCTCAGAGTATCACTTCTCCCCTCAGAGACTCACTCTTTCCACTCTGAGACTCAGTTCCCAAAATACAAACTAAGATCTCCACGCAGAAACCAATTCTGCCCAGAGAGACAACATGTTTTGCACTCAGAGACTACAGCCTGCACTCAGATACCACCTTCTCAACTCAAGCAATATCATCTGCCCTCAGAGACCATATTGCCACCTCAGAGACTCACTTTTCCCCTCAGAGACTCACTTCTCCCCTCAGAGACTCAGTTCTCCAATTACAAACTAAGATCTCCACACAGAAACCAATTTCCCTCTCAAACACCAAGTTTTGCGCTCAGAGACTACAATCTCCACTTAGAGACCAAGTTCCCAACTCAAGCAATAACTTCTCCCCTCAGAGACCAAATTCTCCCCTCAGAGACCAAATTCATCCCTCAGAGACCAAATTCTCCCCTCAGAGTCTCACTTCCAAAATTACAAACTAAGATATGCACACAGAAACAAATTTTCCCCTCAGAGACCCCATATTTTCAATTCAGAGATAACAATCTGCACTCAGAGACCAACTTCTCAACTCAAGCAATACCTCCGCCCCTCAGAGAACAAATTCTCCCCTCAGAGAACAAATTCTCCCCTCAGAGACTCAATTCTCCCATCAGAGACTCACTTCCCCTCTGAGAATCAGTTCCCCAATTACAAACTAAGATCTCCACACAGAAACCAATTTCCCTCTCAAACTCCATGTTTTGCACTCAGAGACTACCATCTCTACTTAGAGACCACCATCTCTACTTAGAGACCATGTTCCCACCTTAAGCAATAACTTCTCCCCTCAGAGACCAAATTCTCCCCTCAGAGACCAAATTCTCCCCTCACACACCAAATTCTCCCCTCACACACCAAATTCTCCCCTCACACACCAAATTCTCCCCTCACACACCAAATTCTCCCCTCACACACCAAATTCTCCCCTCACACACCAAATTCTCCCCTCACACACCAAATTCTCCCCTCGCAGAACAAATTCTCCCCTCACAGACCATATTCTCCCCTCACAGACCAAATTCTCCCCTCAGGCAGTCAGTTCTCCACTCAGGGACTCCGTTCTACCCTCAGGATACATATTCTCCCCTCAGAGACACACTTCTCCCCTCAGAGACTCAATTCCCCAATTGCAAACTAAGATCTCCACACAGAAACCAATTCTCCCCTCAGAGACCCCATATTTTCAGCTCAGAGACTACAATCTGCACTCAGAGATCAACTTCTCAACTCAAGCAATACCTCCTCCCCTCAGAGAACAAATTCTCCCCTCAGAGACTCACTTCTCCCCTCAGGGACTCAATTCTCCCCTCAGAGACTCACTTCCCCAATTACAAACTAAGATCTCCACACAGAAACCAATTTCCCTCTCAAACTCCATGTTTTGCACTCAGACACTACCATTTATACATAGAGAACATGTTCCCAACTTAAACAATAACTTCTCCCCTCAGAGACCAAATTCTCCCCTCACAGACCAAATTCTCCCCTCACAGACCAAATTCTCCCCTCACAGACCAAATTCTCCCCTCAGGGAGACAGTTCCCCCCTCAGAGACTCCGTTCTACCCTCATTGACCATATTCTCCCCTCAGAGACTCAGTTCCCCACTCAGAGACTCAATTCCCCAATTACAAACTAAGATCTACACACAGAAACCAATTCTCCCCTCAGAGACCCCATATTTTCCACTTAGAGACTACAATCTGCACTCAGAGATCAACTTCTCAACTCAAGCAATACCTCCTCCCCTCAGAGAATCACTTTTCCCCTCAGAGACTCACTTCTCCCCTCAGAGACTCACTTCTCCCCTCAGAGACTCAATTCCCCAATTACAAACTAAGATCTCCACACAGAAACCAATTCTCCCCTCAGAGACACCGTATTTTCAGCTCAGAGTCTACAATCTGCACTAAGAGATCAACTTCTCAACTCAAGCAATACCTCCTCCCCTCAGAGAACAAATTCTCCCCTCAGAGTCTCAGTTCCCCAATTACAAACTAAGATCTCCACACAGAAACCAATTCTCCTCTCAAACACCAATGTTTTTCACACAGTCTACAATCTCCACTCAGAAACCAACTTCTCAACTTAAGCAAAAACTTTTCCCCTCTGAGACTCAGTTCCCTCCTCAGAGGACAAATTCTCCCCTTAGAGACTCCCTTCTCCTCTCAGAGACTCACTTCTCCCCTCAGACAACAAATTCTCCCCTCAGAGACTCCGTTCTCCCTACAGAGAGTGTGCAGTTGACTGCTCGGCCCCTGGCCTTTGCAGGCCTTCCGTTCTCTCCTTTAAGCCCCGCTGTCGCCTAGATGGCACAACAAAAGGGATGTTTCTCATTTCAGAAAAATTACAAGACACGCAATCAGTTGCCGCTTCAGGCTCCCCAGCAAAGCTCACCTTGCTCGAGTCAGCTCTGGGGCAGAGATCTCCCTTCGCTCCTCCCTCCGCACCTCCAAATCAAAAACAATCACCCGGTCAGAAGCCAGACAGAAAAATCAGGCTTCCCCTCCTACCCACACAACAAGTTTCCCCACCTGCTAACAGCGCTCTGCTCAACCTTCCGACATCAGCCTCCGACACCTTCTGACGCAGCTCGCCCTCTGCAACAACACCTCGGCATTATTCACTGCAAAGCCAAAAGAAATGATGAATCGCGCTCTAACTCTCAGGCCTCACACACTTACACCGAGACACAGCCTGAAAGGCACACCCAAACTGACACCCAGACGCTCCGCCTCTGACATTGACTCCAGAGAAACTATCACACCCATTCCCAAGCAGACTCTTGGGCCCGCACCCACTCAAGGCGAGTTTATTCCCAGAGCCACCACTAAACGCGAGCCTAGTTCCAGAGCTCTTCTGTCCATTGCTACGGATGGGATCATCAAGAGTAGGCCGCTACCCTGGGATTCTGAAAACCCATCACCCCTGTTCCAGAGTTTCAGGATTCCAGGGGAGAGAAAATCAGAGACAAATAGAGACTTCTGCACTAGTTGATTCAGGTAGGAAGCTCTCGAGAGAGAGCAGTAAAGGACACAGTAAAGTACGGTTCTGAGGCTTGCTTCTCTGACTAAGCCCAAGGACCCTGCAAAGACCTTCAGGAAACCAGCTCCGAGAATCATCACGGCAACGCAGGGCGGCAGGCTCAACCTGAGCGGGCGTCCCCACGGAGGCAACGTTGACCTGGGTGGGGTGAGCTTCTGCCTCCCTCACATCGCACGAGGCTCGGGCTTTCATCCTCACAAAAATGCACACTCTTTCTGACGCAGGGGGCCGGCCTACGTCACAACAAGTGGCTAGCAGGATCTACAAAGGTCTGCGAGGGTCAGGCCTTTTCCAGGCACTTCTAAAGCACAACTTTCTGGGGAGCAATCAAAGCTGCGCTTGTTGGCAAGCATCCAAAGGAGAACGCTCCGGACAGGAGCCAAAGAGGACAAACACCGCTTACCTTTCTTGGCCTCTTTCACCAGCGACCATTATCCATTAGCCCTGACACAACACCCCAGACCTAAGCCCCGCAAATCTCACCTTTTCATCCGGGCATTTAATACTGAGGCACTAGCTTCACGACATATCACCGTTCCCTCCCAGGCACCTCCAAGCACGCGCACGACATTCGACCCTCGTGCCACAAAACCGCCTTAGTTTCTCACAGCCCGCCTCAGGGTGCGGCTTCACGCCTCCCAGCTAGGATGCGACACCTGAAAAGGAAACGGAAAGAGATGCAAGCTGACGCAGGGCCCAAAGAGGAAGCCCGCCTGGGGCAATACCCATCCCCTGCTTCAGTACATTACCTACTCAGTGGCCAGGCCTCCCGTATTTCTGCCAGCTACATCCGGGCCTCTACCTCCCCGGGAAAACACACGCAACTCTTGCCGCCTTCAGCTACTTCAAGCCTCTGCACCTAGAGCCGCTGCTCCAGCCGCCTACTCACTTCTCACATTCATCAGCAAGATGGGCGCACACAGGCAGGTCTGTGAAAATGGACGCAGACAACGGAGCTGCACAGGACATCTGGAGCCATGCCCCAAAAAACAACTGACCTGAAGACTCTGAGCCACAAGCCTCATCTACACTTCAACTGTCTCAAGGAAGAAAAGCTCAAGCTCAAGAGGAAGCCGCTCCCTTCCCCTGCCCAAAGAGACCAGTTCTTTCAGAGCCTCTCTCCCGCACTCGCCTTCAATCTCTTTCCAGACTCTCCCCAAGCCCACTCTTTCACCTCACCTTTCAAAGGGGCAATGGTCCAAAGCCATCCCTTACAAAAACCTCTTCTCACCTAACTGGGATATGCCTTCAGTAGCCACATTCCTCCTCATCATCTGAAAAACAAAGCAGGAATGGTCCAGAGGTCATCACTACCTTGTCCAAAGGTGACCTTTGCCACAACTCCTCCTGCTCAGAACAGCCACAGGGTTGCACTTAGCTCAGAACCACCAACAAGTGGAACACCTAGAAAAAAATAAAACAAACAAACAGACAAAAAAACCCCCACCTCCATAAAGATTCTTACTACTGCATGCACTAGTGAGTCATGACATGGACTGAAGGTCTTAATTCACACAAGACTATGTCAAAAGAACAGCAAAAACCCAACAGCAGAAAAAAACCACAAAGCTATTAACTCCACACACCCCAAAACACCAACACCAAAATACCCCTGAGGAAAGCCAAGCACTGAATGAGTTCCCTGCTGAACGCCTGTGCCTCATATACCCCAGGACCCAGCCACAAACCCCCCCTCAAAGCCCCGGCTCAAGGGCGGGGCAAGCCACCACCTCGGACACAACCAACCTGAGAAGCCACAACCTGATCTGTTCCCTATCTGACTCTGCCTCTCTGCCTTTAGCTTCCGGGCTCTCATTCTCTGCTTCAGGCTCCCCTTCAAAACTCAAAACCCACGCCGTCTCCCTTTAAAACAGATTGGCTCAGGCACATACATTCACGCCGCACACCGACTATGAACGAGACTCATTCGGGCTCACTCTCGTAGGAACCGGCTCACACATGCACACAAACCTCACATAGAAGAACACACAGACTCAACCTGACTCAGATTAGCTAACTCAGCCTGAGGCGGAGAGTCTGTGCCTCAGACTGTGTGTTAATGACACCCTGAGCCAATTAAGGGTGATAATGTAAAGTTTTATTGTGAGCAAGCGGTCAGCAGACAAAACAGCGCTGGGTGCGTGGAGAGTCTCCGCTCTGCCAACACGCACACCAGGGGATTAAGCGAGTAGGTATTTATTACACAAGTGGGGATATTACAATTAGTTCAGGTACTCATTATCATAAGTTCCCTCCTCTTTTGGTGCTTGCGCACTGCCTTCCGATAATTGTGGGCCGGGGGTCTTCCGGATGAAGTCTGCAAATTTCTGACAGTTGGTTAAAATTTAGAACAATGTGGTTGTCAATCAATTGGTAAGCAAGCTAAAATTTAGCATAGTGTGGTTGTCAAACAACTGATAAGCAAGCCAGATGTGCGGATGAGGAGTACACAAGGTTATCAGGTTTCCAGGAAACACTGTTTTAGGGGAACTACTAAATCTCATTATCACAACACAGAATTACAATACAAGCATTGTAAAAAGGGCCATTATCACTTCACAGCCTTGTAACATTGTAAAAGAGCTATTTCTACTTCAAAGACTCACTTCGTTCTCTAAGTTAAACTAGAAGTGTTTTAATCCTATGTTCTAAATACTTGCTTATATTTAATGGAGTTACAAATAGTGACTTTTATTAACGTTGCCTTAGCAATGTGGATATAGTAACTCAGGGTTTCGTATAGTTAATTATTAATAGTTTCTTATTTCATAATTTTCCTCACCATGTTTTAAAACAAACTATCACTTTTAACACGAATCACAGTCTTGTTATAGCACAATGCTAATCAAGCTTAATTTACATGCCTTGCTTAGCTGGTAAATTAATCATTTACAATTTATCAGCAAATTATCTGTTTACATTTATCACAAGCTGCACAATGCCCATCACGTTGTGCTTTGAGGAGCAAAGGTTTATCTGTCACACTCTGGATGATTTCCTGTGTCTCTAACTCTCTGGGTCACACACACTAACTCACACTCGGCCTGGAGACACTACTAGCAAGAAATGCTTGCTGAGACCCTCTGGCTCAGACTCTCTATCCTAATCCACACACGCAACCCGCTTACCTCCTCACAGCCCTCCACCTCTCCCGAGCTGGCCGCAGCACCTGAAAAAGAAACGGACAGCAGACGCACGCCCAGAGAGGGCGCAAAGCTGCTCGCCTCCCGCAGCAAGCCCCATCTCCCTCTCTCGCCACTTGACTGCTCGGCCCCTGGCCTTTGCAGGCCTTCCGTTCCCTCCTTTGAGCCCCGCTGTCGCCTAGATGGCACAACAAAAGGGATGTTTCTCATTTCAGAAAAATTACAAGACACGCAATCAGTTGCCGCTTCAGGCTCCGCAGCAAAGCTCACCTTGCTCGAGTCAGCTCTGGGGCAGAGATCTCCCTTCGCTCCTCCCTCCGCACCTCCAAATCAAGAACAATCACCCGGTCAGAAGCCAGACAGAAAAATCAGGCTTCCCCTCCTACCCACACAACAAGTTTCCCCACCTGCTAACAGCGCTCTGCTCAACCTTCCGACATCAGCCTCCGACACCTTCTGACGCAGCTCGCCCTCTGCAACAACAACTCGGCATTATTCACCGCAAAGCCAAAAGAAATGATGAATCGCGCTCTCTCAGGCCTCACACACTTACACCGAGACACAGCCTGAAAGGCACACCCAAACTGACACCCAGACGCTCTGCCTCTGACATTGACTCCAGAGAAACTATCACACCCATTCCCAAGCAGACTCTCGGGCCCCCACCCATTAAGCTTATTCCCAGAGAATTCCAGAGACATATCGGAGTCTAACGCCAGGCCCTCGCCTGCCCTCGGGGGCCTAGAAGCGCAGCAAACTCAAACGACCATGGCCCTCCCAAAAAGCGACCCGCTCCACAATACTTCTTGTTACCACCCTCACTCCCATGAAGCACTCCTCTGACTTCAAACGTAGAGGGCGAGACCTGGAATGCAAAACACAAATACTGAATCTCTTTGCCAAGTTTTTCTCAACTCGAAGCCACCGCCCCCCCACACAAACCCCTTACCTACTTACGGCTGCAAAGGGAGCCCGGCGCAACACCCCAAAAAACTACTGACCAAATGACTCAAAACAAAACCCCTACTCCGCTTTAAGCGCATAAACCTGGAAAAAAAAATGCCCGCTCCACTCTTAGGCAACGAGCATGAGCAATCACTAACTAAAAGACAAGCTCCAAGGAGCAGGCTGAGCACCTTTAAGTCAATAAGCGACGGAGAAGCGCCAACGCACAAAACAAGCGAGCGCACTCCGTAACACGGTCAAGGCGTGCCACCCTGACCGCTGGAGGACCACGCGATTAAGCGTCTCGCTTCTTTTTCCTCACCCCCGTGGTACGTTAAAAACCCCTTCCTGCTAGACTCCTATTGTCCCTCACCTCCCTGCTCCCACAAAGTAGGCCCTCAGCATTGTTTCCATAGTGCCTGCTGCAGACCTCTAGCCAGGCTTACTGCTCACAGCTCTCATGCTAGATACCTGTCTCATTGCTGCATTTGCCCATTTTATCTTCATCATCTACAGTAAGGGAAGCAAAAACTAAACAAGAAAAATGGGGGGGGGGGAGAAGGGCAAACCAAAACTTCAGACACACAACAGTTTGTAATCAGACAAACAGAAGACGAACACTGTTCTGGCTATCATTCTCACCACCACCATACCTGGCAATGTTTAGCTATTTCTGTAAGACCTTCCTGCCTCATCTTTAGCTCTGCAAACCTTTCCTCAACTGATCCTAAATTACTTCGGAATGCTTCACCGGGCTGCTCCTCCCCTGCAAGACTGAAAAATCTAGACACTAGTGAGCATTGCTCCGGGGATAAGGAAGTGATCCCCCTGCCCTTGTCATTGCCTCCCTGACTCACTGGAAACACGCTTAATAGACTTCACAAGGAACTGCACAGGACCTACAAGAAAAACTAAAACTGAAACCAATCGCAAAATTACATTCAACTGGTAGCCGCCCACCTCGCACAAAATCCTCCAAATCTTCAACAGTCCTCCTCACTGCAGCACTTGATTTCTCAGGATTGGGAGGCGACTCCACTAAAAGAAATGGAAACAGATGCAAACTGGCCAGAGCTAGAAAAAACTGTCTTTCCTGTGAAATTTCTAACCCCAGCTTGATTGTACAGGCTGCTCAGACACCAAGCGTCCAACAGGTATATCTGCTACACCCACCCTTGCATGCCACTTACAAAACAGCAACAGGAAATCACTTCAAGGACTTAAAATCAAGGAAGATTTACTACTTCTATAGCCACCTAGTCACTCTTCACATTAACCAGAATACAACAGGAAAAAGTCAGCTCTGTGAAAATAAACTTGGAGAAAATACACCTACAGAGACAATTTACAACAATAACCTTGAAAAATAAGACACATAGACACTCTAAGGAACAAACCCGACGTACACTTGAACCTTCTCTAGTAAGAAAAGCAAAGGCAAAAACTACTCTGTTACCTTTCTCTCCCCAGAAAGACCAGCTTTTTAACAGCCACTATATCCCACACCAACCTTACCATTTTTTCTTACTCCTCATTAGACACAAGCATTCAGCCTAGTTTTCAAAAAAGCAGAGACCCAAAACCTTCTTTGAAAAAAAAACCTCTAACCATATAACATGAATGTTCCTTCAGGAGCCACAATCTTCACCGCGAAATGCAAAAGCAAAGAGAAACAACGCACAGATAATACAAACATAGACCAAAAAAAACTTAGGCCACAACTCATGGAACTGAGAACAACCACAGGACTCCCCTTACTTGGAACACCACCAAATAAACCAGCACAACACCAAAAAGAGTTACAACAAAAAAAAACCTCTCAATCCAAGCACACACAAACCCAAACATAACCAAACAACTTCCTATGAGACAAACCCATACCAAAAAAAAAAAAAAAAAAAAAAAGAACCAAAGCAGAAACAACTCCCCCAACCATCTTACCTGCAAGAGAGCCAAAGCCAAAATAACCCCACTGGTCTAAGGCTGTGCCTTATATAGCTCAGGCCCTAACCACAACCCCTCCCTCACTGCCTTGGCTTGGGAGTGGGGCAAACCAGCAGGTGGGATAAAAGCACCTTGACAAGCCACACCTGGGTCTTTTTTCTATCTGGTTCTGGTTCCTTGGCTGCTCCCCAGCTTTAGTTTTTTGCCTTTCTTGCTCTGCCTTAGGTTCCCATTCAAAACTCACAGGCCACACAGGCTCCCTCTCACACAGACTGGCCCATAATCATCCTCCCTTTCAGACCATGCAGGCACTCTCTTGCTGAGGCTCTGGGCCTGAAACTCTGAAGCTCAGGCTCACATTCTAAATTCACAGACCCACAAAGGCCCCCTCTCACACCCACTGGCTCAGGCAAATACTCACATGCAAACTGTACAGACACTCTAGCTCAGACTTCGGCTCAATCTGACACTGACTGGCTCACACATCCACTCCAATCTCACCTTGAGACTAACACAGACTCCCTGGCTCAGACTCTCCCTCACTTTCTACCTGAAAAATGACTTTCGGGTGACTCAGAGAAGGCAAGCCATGCTTAGAAAACCCAAGGAGCAACCTATGTCCGGGTTTTGTCATTTTCAGAAAACTACAAGCACTCATTTTCATTAGTGTTCTGCAGGCGGTGCCCAGGTCACAAGAAAAAGATGGAAGACCTCCAAAGGCCAGTGGATGAGCACTCAAGCTACTGGAGTGGCAGGTGGGACTTGCTGAAAGATGACACTAATTTCTCTACCCAAACCAAAAGCTATACACTCAGACAATAACTTCTTAACTGAGACAATAAGGTCTCCACTCAAAGAGTAAGATCTCCACCAGCACACTCAGTTCCCCACTCAGAGACTACATTTTTCACCACGAGACTAACTTCTCAACTCAAAGACTACATTCTCCCCTCAGAGACTCATTTCCCTAATTACAAACTAAGATCTCCACACAGAAACCAATTCTCCTCTCTAACACCATGTTTTACACTCAGAGACAAACTTCTCAACTCAAGAAATACCTTCTCCCCTCAGAGACCGTATTGTACACTCAGAGACCAAATTCTCCCCTCAGAGAACCAGTTCCCCCCTCAGA
The DNA here is from genome assembly GCA_028858755.1 of Ara ararauna. Lineage (NCBI taxonomy): Eukaryota > Metazoa > Chordata > Aves > Psittaciformes > Psittacidae > Ara > Ara ararauna. The sequence goes on from CM054378.1 coordinate 1,669,375, forward strand.
GACCCAGTTCTCTCCAAAAAGACCAAATACAATTCTCAGAGACTCACTTCTCCCCTCAGAGACTCACTTCTCCCCTCAGAGACTCAGTTCCCCATTTACAAACTAAGATATCTACAAAGAAACCAATTCTGCCCTGAGAGACAACATGTTTTGCACTCAGAGCCTAAAGCCTGCACTCAGAGACCACCTTCTCAACTCAAGCAATACCTCCTCCACTAAGAGACTCACTTCTCCCCTCAGAGACTCAGTTCTCCCCTCAGAGACTCAGTTCCCCATTTGCAAACTAAGATATCTACAGAGAAACCAATTCTGCCCTGAGAGACAACATGTTTTGCACTCAGAGCCTAAAGCCTGCACTCAGAGACCACCTTCTCAACTCAAGCAATATCATCTGCCCTCAGAGACTCAGGTCTTTCCACAGAGACTCACTTCCCCTCTCAGAGACTCACTTCTCCCCTCAGAGACTCAGTTCCCCAATTACAAAGATATCCACACAGAAAACAATTTCACTCTCAGACTCCACGTTTCGCACTCAGAGACCACCTTCTCAAATCAAGCAAAATCATCTGCTGTCAGAGACCATATTGTCACCTCAGAGACTCACTTCTCCCCTCAGAGAATCACTTCTCCCCTCTGAGAATCAGTTCCCCAATTACAAAAGAAGATCTCTACACAGAAAACAATTTCCCTCTCAAACACCAAGATTTGCACTCAGAGACTACAATCTCCACTTAGAGACCAAGTTCCCAACTCAAGCAATACCTTCTCCCCTCAGAGACAAAATTCTCCCCTCAGAGACCAAATGATCCCCTCAGAGACCAAATTCTCCCCTCAGAGACTCACTTCTCCCCTCAGAGACTCAGTTCCCCAATTACAAACTAAGATCAACACACAGAAACCAATTTTGCCCTGAGAGACAACAAGTTTTGCACTCAGAGACTACAGCCAGCACTCAGAGAACACCTTCTCGACTCAAGCAATATCATCTGCTGTCAGAGACAATACTGTCACCTCAGAGACTCACTTTTCCCCTCAGAGAATCACTTCTCCCCTCTGAGACTCAGTTCCCCAATTACAAATTAAGATCTCCACACAGAAAACAATTTCCCTCACAGACTCCATGTTTCGCACTCAGAGAGTACAGTCTCCACTTAGCGACCAAATTCCCAACTCAAGCAATAACTTCTCCCCTCAGAGATAAAATTCTTCCCTAAGATAGCAAATTCTCCCCTCAGAGAGTCACTTCTCCTGTCAGAGACAAACTTCTCCCCTCAGACATCAAATTCACCCCTCAGAAAACAAGTTCTCCCCTCAGAGATTCACTTCTCCCCTCAGAGGCTCAGTTCCCCAATTACAAAATAAGATCTCCACACAGAAAACAATTTCCCTCTCAAACTCCATGTTTTGCACTCAGAGACTACCATCTCTACTAAGAGACCAAGTTCCCAACTGAAGCAAAAACTTCTAACCTCAGAGACCAAATTCTCCCCTCAGAGACCAAATTCTCCCCTCAGAGACTCCGTTCTACCCTCAGAGACTATATTCTCCCTCAGAGACTCATTACTCCCCTCAGAGACTAAGTTCCCCCCTCAGAGACTCAATTTCCCAATTACAAACGAAGATATCCACACAGAAACCAATTCTCCTCTCAAACACCATGTTTTTCACTCACTCTACAATCTCCACTCAGAAACCAACTTCTCAACTTAAGCAAGAACTTTTCCCCTCTGAGACTCACTTCTCCCCTCAGAGACTCACTTCTCCCCTCAGAGAACCACTTCTCCACTCAGAGATTCACTTCTCCCCACAGAGACTCACTTCCCCAATTACAAACTAAGATCTCCACACAGAAACCAATTTCCCTCTCAAACTCCATGTTTGCACTCAGAGACTACCATCTCTACTTAGAGACCAAGTTCCCAACTTAAGCAATAACTTCTACACTCAGAGACCAAATTCTCCCCTCAGGGAGTCAGTTCTCCCCTCAGGGAGTCAGTTCTCCCCTCAGAGACCAAATTCTCCCTTCAGGGAGTCAGTTCTCCACTCAGAGACTCTGTTCTACCCTCAGGGACCATATTCTCCCCTCAGAGAATAAGTTCCCCACTCAGAGACTCATTTCCCCAATTACAAACTAAGATCTCCACACAGAAACCAATTCTCCCCTCAGAGACCCCATATTTTCCACTCAGAGACTACAATCTGCACTCACAGATCAACTTCTCAACTCAAGCAATACCTCAGCCCCTCAGAGACTCACTTCTCCCCTCAGAGACTCACTTCTCCCCTCAGAGACTCACTTCTCCCCTCAGACACTCAGTTCACCAATTACAAACTAAGATCTCCACACAAAAACCAATTCTCCCCTCAGAGACCCCATATTTTCCACTCAGAGACTACAATATCCACTCAGATATCAACTTCTCAACTCAAGCAATACCTTCTCCAGTCAGAGACCATATTCTCCCCTCAGAGACTCAATTCCCCAATTACAAACTAAGATCTCCACACACAGAAATCAATTCTCCTCTCAAACACCATGTGTTTTACTCAGTCTACAATCTCCACTCAGAAACCAACTTCTCAACTTAAGCAAGAACTTTTCCCCTCTGAGACTCACTTCTCCCCTCAGAGGACAAATTCTCCCCTCAGAGACTCACTTCTCCCATCAGAGACTCACTCCTTCCCCCTCTGAGACTCAGTTCCCCAATTACAAACTATGATCTCCACACAGAAACCAATTTCCCTCTCAAACACCATGTTTTCCTCTCAGAGACTACAATCTCCACTTAGAGACCAAGTTCCCAACTTAAGCAATAACTTCTACCCGCAGATAACAAATTCTCCCTTCAGAGTCCAACTACCCCCTCAGAGACCAACTTAACACCTAAGAGACCAAATTCTCCCCTCAGAGAATCACTTCTCTCTTCAGATACCAAACTCTCCCTTCAGAGTCCAAATTCTCCCCTCAGTGACTCAGTTGTCCCCTCAGAGACTCAGTTGCCCCCTCAGAGACCAAATTCTCCCTTCAGAGACTCACTTCTCCACTCTGAGACCAAATTCTCTCCTCAGACTCTCAGTTCCACAATTACAAACTAAGACCTCCACACAGAAACCAATTCTCCCCTCAGAGACCCCATATTTTCCACTCAGAGACTACAATCTGCACTCAGATATCAACTTCTCAACTCAAGCAATACCTTCTTCCCTCAGAGACCATATACTCCCCTTAGAGACCAAATTCTCCCCTCAGAGAATCACTTCTCCCCTCAGAGACTCACTTCTCCCCTCTGAGACTCAGTTCTCCCCTCAGAGACACACTTCTCCCCTCAGAGACTCACTACTTCCCCTCTGAGACTCAGTTCCCGAATTACAAACTAAGATCTCCACACAGAAACCAGTTCTCCCCTCAGGGACTCAATATTTTCCACTCAGAGATCAACTTCTCAACTCAAGCAATACCTTCTTCCCTCAGAGACCATATACTCCCCTTAGAGACCAAATTCTCCCCTCAGAGAATCACTTCTCCCCTCAGAGACTCACTTCTCCCCTCAGAGACTCACTTCTCCCCTCAGAGACACACTTCTCCAATTACAAACTATGATCTCCACACAGAAACCAATTTCCCTCTCAAACTCCATGTTTTGCACTCAGAGACTACCATCTCCACAGAGAGACCATGTTCCCAACTTAAGCAATAACTTCTCCCCTCAGAGACCAAATTCTCCCCTCACACACCAAATTCTCCCCTCACACACCAAATTCTCCCCTCAGAGACCAAATTCTCCCCTCAGGGAGACAGTTCTCCCCTCAGACACTCCGTTCTACCCTCAGGGACCATATTCTCCCCTCAGAGAATAAGTTCCCCACTCAGAGACTCAATTCCCCAATTACAAACTAAGATCTCCGCACAGAAACCAATTCTCCTGTCAGAGACCCCATATTTTCCACTTAGAGACTACAATCTGCACTCAGAGATCAACTTCTCAACCCAAGCAATACCTCCTCCCCTCAGAGAATCACTTCTCCCCTCAGAGACTCACTTCTCCCCTCAGAGACTCACTTCTCCCCTCAGAGACCTTATTCTCCCCTCAGACACTCACTTCTCCCATCAGAGACTCACTTCCCACCTCAGACACTCAGTTCACCAATTACAAACTAAGATCTCCACACAGAAACCAATTTCCCTCTCAAACTCCATGTTTTGCACTCAGACACTACCATCTCTACTTAGAGACCATGTTCCCAACTTAAGCAAAAACTTCTCCCCTCAGAGACCAAATTCTCCCCTCACACACCAAATTCTCCCCTCAGGGAGTCAGTTCTCCACTCAGAGATTCCGTTCTAATCTCAGGGACCATATTCTCCCCTCAGAGACTCACTTCTCCCCTCAGAGAATAAGTTCCCCACTCAGAGACTCAATTCCCCAATTACAAACTAAGATCTCCACACAGAAAAAAATTCTCCCCTCAGAGACCCCATATTTTCAGCTCAGAGACTACAATCTGCACTCACAGTTCAACTTCTCAACTCAAGCAATACCTCCTCCCCTCAGAGAACAAATTCTCCCCTCAGAGATCAAATTCACCCCTCAGAGACTCACTTCTCCCCTCAGAGACTCAGTTCACCAATTACAAATTATGATCTCCACACAGAAACCAATTTCCCTCTCAAACTCCATGTTTTGCACTCAGACACTACCATCTATACATAGACACCATGTTCCCGACTTAAACAATAACTTCTCCCCTCAGAGATCAAATTCTCCCCTCACAGACCAAATTCTCCCCTCACAGACCAAATCCTCCCCTCACACACCAAATTCTCCCCTCAGGGAGTCAGTTCTCCACTCAGAGACTCCGTTTTACCCTCAGGATCCATATTCTCCCCTCAGAGACCCCATATTTTCAGCTCAGAGACTACAATCTGCACTCAGAGATCAACTTCTCAACTCAAGCAATACCTCCTCCCCTCAGAGAACATATTCCCCCCTCAGAGACTCACTTCTCCCCTCAGAGACTCACTTCTCCCCTCAGAGACTCACTTCTCCCCTCAGAGACTCACTTCTCCCCTCAGAGACTCACTTCTCCCCTCAGAGACTCACTTCTCCCCTCAGAGACTCACTTCTCCCCTCAGACACTCAGTTCACCAATTACAAACTAAGATCTCCACACAGAAACCAATTTCCCTCTCAAACTCCATGTTTTGCACTCAGACACTACCATCTCTACTTAGAGACCATGTTCCCAACTTAAGCAATAACTTCTCCCCTCACAGACCAAATTCTCCCCTCACAGACCAAATTCTCCCCTCACACACCAAATTCTCCCCTCACACACCAAATGCTCCCCTCACACACCAAATTCTCCCCTCACACACCAAATTCTCCCCTCAGGGAGTCAGTTCTCCACTCAGAGATTCCTTTCTACTCTCAGTGACCATATTCTCCCCTCAGAGACTTACTTCTCCCCTCAGAGAATAAGTTCCCCACTCAGAGACTCAATTCCCCAATTACAAACTAAGATCTCCACACAGAAACCAATTCTCCCCTCAGAAACCCCATATTTTCAACTCAGAGACTACAATCTGCACTAAAAGATCAACTTCTCAAGTCAAGCAATACCTACTCCCCTCAGAGACTCACTTCTCCCCTCAGAGACTCACTTCCCCCCTCAGAGACTCAGTTCACCAATTACAAACTAAGATCTCCACACAGAAACCAATTTCCCTCTCAAACTCCATGTTTTGCACTCAGAGACTACCATCTATACATAGAGACCATGTTCCCAACTCTAAGCAATAACTTCTCCCCTCAGAGACCAAATTCACCCCTCAGAGACCAAATTCTACCCTCAGGGAGACAGTTCTCCCCTCAGAGACTCCGTTCTACCCTCAGGGACCATATTCTCCCCTCAGAGACTCAGTTCCCCACTCAGAGACTCACTTCTCCCCTCAGGGACTCACTTCTCCCCTCAGGGACTCACTTCTCCCCTCAGGGACTCACTTCTCCCCTCAGGGACTCACTTCTTCCCTCAGGGACTCACTTCTTCCCCTCAGAGACTCACTTCTCCCCTCAGAGAATCACTTCTCCCCTCAGAGAATCACTTTTCCCCTCAGAGACTCAGTTCCCCAGTTACAAACTAAGATCTCCACACAGAAACCAATTTCCCTCTCAAACTCCATGTTTTCCTCTCAGAGACTACAATCACCACTTAGAGACCATTTTCACAACTTAAGCAATAACTTCGGCACTCAGAGACCAAAATCTCCCCTCAGAGACCAAAATCTCCCCTCAGAGACCAAAATTCCCCCCAAAGAGAGTCAGTTCTCCCCTCAGAGACTCTGTTCTACCCTCAGGGACCATATTCTCCCCGCAGAGACTCACTTCTCCCCACAGAGACTAAGTTCCCCACTCAGAGACTCAATTCCCCAATTACAAACTAAGATCTCCACACAGAAACCAATTCCCCCCTCAGAGACCCCATATTTTCAGCTCAGAGACTACAATCTGCACTCAGAGATCAACTTCTCAACTCAAGCAATACCTCCTCCCCTCAGAGACCCAATTCTCCCCTCAGAGACTCACTTCTCCCCTCAGAGACTCACTTCTCCCCTCAGAGACTCAATTCTTCCCCTCAGAGCATCACTTCTTCCCCTCAGAGAATCACTTCTTCCCCTCAGACACTCACTTCTCCACTCAGAGACTCCGTTCCCCAATTACAAACTAAGATCTCCACACAGAAACCAATTTCTCTCTCAAACACCATGTTTTCCTCTCAGAGACTACAATCTCCACTTAGAGACCAAGTTCCCAACTCAAGCAATAACTTCTCCCCTCAGAGACCAAATTCTCCCCTCAGAGTAAATTCTCCCCTCAGAGAACAAATTCTCCCCTCAGAGACTCCGTTCTAAACGCAGACACCAAATTCTCCCCTCAGAGTATCACTTCTCCCCTCAGCGACTCAGTTACCATTTACAAAATAAGAACTCCGCACAGAAACCAATTCTCCCCTCAGAGACCCCATATTTTCCACTCAGAGACTACAGTCTGCGCTCAGATATTAAATTCTCAACTCAAGCAATACCTTCTCCCCTCAGAGACCATATACTCCCATCAGAGACTCACTTCTCCCCTCAGAGACTCACTTCTCCCCTCAGAGACTCACTTTTCTCCTCAGAGAATCACTTCTCCCCTCAGAGAATCAGTTCCCCAATTACAAACTAAGATCTCCACACAGAAAACAATTCTGCCCTGAGAGACAACATGTTTCGCACTCAGAGACTACAGCCTGCACTTAGAGACCACCTTCTCAACTCAAGCAATATCATCTGCTGGCAGAGACCATATTGTCACCTCAGAGAATCACTATTCCCCTCAGAGAATCACTTCTCCACTCAGAGACTCAATTCCCCAATTACAAACTAAGATCTCCACACAGAAACCAATTCTCCCCTCAGAGACCCCATATTTTCAGCTCAGAGACTACAATCTGCACTCAGAGATCAACTTCTCAACTCAAGCAATACCTCCTCCCCTCAGAGACCAAATTGTCCCCTCAGAGACTCACTTATCCCCTCAGAGACTCTGTTCTACACTTAGACACCAAATTCTCCCCTCAGAGTATGACTTCTCCCCTCAGAGAATCGCTTCTCCACTCAGAGAATCACTTCTTCCCCTCTGAGACTCAGTTCCCCAATTACAAACTAAGATCTCCACACAGAAACCAATTTCCCTCTCAAACTCCATGTTTGGCACTCAGAGACTACAATCTCCACTTAGAGACCAAGTTCCCAACATAAGCAATAACTACTCTCCTCAGAGACCAAATTCGCCCCTCAGAGACTCCATTGTACACTCTGACACCAAATTCTCCCCTCAGAGTATCACTTCTCCCCTCAGAGACTCATTTCTCCCCTCAGAGACTCAGTTACCATTTACAAAGTAAGATCTCCACACAGAAACCAATTCTCCCCTCAGAGACCCCATATTTTCCATTCAGAGACTACAGTCTACACTCAGATATTGACTTCTCAACTCAAGAAATACCTTCTCGCATCAGAGACCATATACTCCCCTCAGAGACTCACTACTCCCCTCAGAGACTCACTTCTCCCCTCAGAGACTCACTTCTCCCCTCAGAGACTCACTTCTGCCCTCAGAGAATCACTTCTCCACTCAGAGAATCAGTTCCCCAAATACAAACTAAGAACTTCACACAGAAAACAATTCTGCCCTGAGAGACAACATATTTTGCACTCAGGGTCTACAGCCTGCACTCAGAGACCACCTTCTCAACTCAAGCAATATCATCTGCCCTCAGAGACCATATTGTCACCTCAGAGAATCACTTCTCACCTCTGAGACTCAGTTCCCCACTTACAAACAAATATCAAACAGAAACCAATTTCCCTCTCAAACACTAACTTTTGCACTCAGTGACTACAATCTCCACTTAGAGACCAAGTTCCCAACTCAAGCAATAACTTCTCCCCTCAGAGACCAAATTCTCCCCTCAGAGACTCATTTCTCCCCTCAGAGACTCAGTTCCACAATTACAAACTAAGATCTCCACACAGAAACCAATTCTCCTCTCAAACACTATGTTTTTTACTCAGTCTACAATCTCCACTCAGAAACCAACTTCTCAACTTAAGCAAGAAATTTTCCCCTCTGAGACTCAGTTCTCCCCTCAGAAGACAAATTCTCCCCTCAGAAGACAAATTCTCCCCTCAGAGACCAAATTCTCCCCTCAGGGACCAAATTCTCCCCTCAGAGACCAAATTCTCCCCCCAGAGACTCAGTTCTACACTCAGGGACCATATTCTCCCCTTAGAGAATCAGTTCCCCATTTACAAAGTAAGATCTCCACACAGAAAACAATTCTGCCCTGAGAGACAACATGTTTTCCACTCAGGGACTACAGCCTGCACTCAGAGACCACCTTCTCAACTCAAGCAATATCATCTGCCCTCAGAGACCATATGGTCACCTCAGAGAATCACTTCTCCCCTCTGAGACTCAGTTCAACAATTACAAACTAAGATCTCCACACAGAAACCAATTTCCCTCTCAAACTACATGTTTAGCACTCAGAGACTACAATCTCCACTTAGAGACCAAGTTCCCAACTTAAGCAATAACTTCTCCCCTCAGAGACCATATACTCCCCTCAGAGACTCACTTCACCCCTCAGAGACACCATTGTACACTCTGACACCAAATTCTCCCCTCAGAGTATCACTTCTCCTCTCAGAGACTCAGTTACCATTTACAAACTAAGATCTCCACACAGAAACCAATTCTCCCCTCAGAGACCCCATATTTTCCACTCACAGACTACAGTCTGCACTCAGATATTAACTTCTCAACTCAAGCAATACCAACTCCCCTCAGACACCATATAATCCCCTCAGAGATTCCCTTCTCCCCTCAGAAAACAAATTCATCATTCGAAGACCAAATGCTCCCCTCAGAGAATCACTTCTCCCCTCAGAGACTCACTTCACCAACTGTAAACTAAGAACTCCACACAGAAAACAATTCTGCCCTGAGACAACATATTTTGCACTCAGAGATCAACTTCTCAACTCAAGCAATACCTCCTCCCCTCAGAGAACAAATTCTCCCCTCAGAGAACAAATTCTCCCCTCAGAGACTCACTTCTCCCCTCAGAGACTAAGTTCCACACTCAGAGACTCAATTCCCCAATTACAAATTAAGATCTCCACACAGAAACCAATTCTCCCCTCAGAGACCCCATATTTTCCACTTAGAGACTACAATCTGCACTCAGAGATCAACTTCTCAACCCAAGCAACACCTCCTCCCCTCAGAGACTCACTTCTCCCCTCAGAGACTCACTTCTCCCCTCAGAGACTCACTTCCCCCCTCAGAGACTCACTTCCCCCCTCAGAGACTCACTTCTCCCCTCAAGCAATACCTCCTCCCCTCAGAGAACAAATTCTCCCCTCAGAGACTCACTTCTCCCCTCAGGGACTCACTTCTCCCCTCAGGGACTCACTTCTCCCCTCAGGGACTCACTTCTCCCCTCAGGGACTCAGTTCCCCAATTACAAACTAAGATCTCCACACAGAAACCAATTTCACTCTCAAACTCCATGTTTTGCACTCAGAGACTACCATCTCTACTTAGAGACCATGTTCCCAACTTAAGCAATAACTTCTCCCCTCAGAGACCAAATTCTCCCCTCAGGGAATCAGTTCACCACTCAGAGACTCCGTTCTACTCTCAGGGACCATATTCTCCCCTCAGAGACTCACTTCTCCCCTCAGAGAATAAGTTCCCCACTCAGAGACTCAATACCCCAATTACAAACTAAGATCACCACACAGTAAACAATTTCCCTCTCAAACTCCATGTTTAGCACTCAAAGACTACCATCTCTACTTAGAGACCAAGTACCCAACTTAAGCAATAACTTCTCCCCTCAGAGACCAAATTCTCCCCTCAGAGACCAAATTCTCCCCTCACACACCAAATTCTCCCCTCACACACCAAATTCTCCCCTCACACACCAAATTCTCCCCTCGCACACCAAATTCTCCCCTCACACACCAAATTCTCCCCTCACACACCAAATTCTCCCCTCAGGGAGTCAGTTCTCCACTCATAGACTCCGTTTTACCCTCAGGATCCATATTCTCCCCTCAGAGACTCATTTCTGCCCTAAGAGACTAAGTTCCCCACTCAGAGACTCAATTCCCCTATTACAAACTAAGATCTCCACACAGAAACCAATTCTCCCCTCAGAGACACCATATTTTCAGCTCAGAGACTACAATCTGCACTCAGAGATCAACTTCTCAACTCAAGCAATACCTCCTCCCCTCAGAGAACAAATTCTCCCCTCAGAGACTCACTTCTCCCCTCAGAGACTCACTTCCCCCCTCAGACACTCACTTCTCCCCTCAGAGACTCACTTCCCCCCTCAGAGACTCACTTCCCCCCTCAGAGACTCACTTCTCCCCTCAGAGACTCACTTCTCCCCTCAGGGACTCACTTCTCCCCTCAGAGACTCACTTCTCCCCTCAGGGACTCACTTCCCCCCTCAGACACTCACTTCTCCACTCAGACACTCAGTTCCCCAATTACAGACTAAGATCTCCACACAGAAACCAATTTCCCTCTCAAACTCCATGTTTTGCACTCAGAGACTACCATCTCTACTTAGAGACCATGTTCCCAACTTAAGCAATAACTTCTCCACTCCGAGACCAAATTCTCCCCTCAGAGACCAAATTCACCCCTCAGAGACCAAATTCTCCCCTCACAGACCAAGTTCTCCCCTCACGCACCAAATTCTCCCCTCACACACCAAATTCTCCCCTCACAGACCAAGTTCTCCCCTCACGCACCAAACTCTCCCCTCACACACCAAATTCTCTCCTCACAGACCAAATTCTCCCCTCACACACCAAATTCTCTCCTCACAGACCAAATTCTCCCCTCAGAGACCAAATTCTCCCCTCAGGGAATCAGTTCTCCACTCATTGACTCCGTTTTACCCTCAGGATCCATATTCTCCCCTCAGAGACTCATTTCTGCCCTAAGAGACTAAGTTCCCCACTCAGAGACTCAATTCCCCTATTACAAACTAAGATCTCCACACAGAAACCAATTCTCCCCTCAGAGACACCATATTTTCAGCTCAGAGACTACAACCTGCACTCAGAGATCAACTTCTCAACTCAAGCAATACCTCCTCCCCTCAGGGAACAAATTCTCCCCTCAGGGACTCACTTCTCCCCTCAGGGACTCACTTCTCCCCTCAGGGACTCACTTCTCCCCTCAGGGACTCACTTCCCCAATTACAAACTAAGATCTCCACACAGAAACCAATTTCCCTCTCAAACTCCATGTTTTGCACTCAGACACTACCATCTATACATAGAGACCATGTTCCCAACTTAAGCAATAACTTCTCCCCTCAGAGACCTAATTCACCCCTCAGAGACCAAATTCTCCCCTCAGGGAGACAGTTCTCCACTCAGAGACTCCGTTCTACCCTCAGGGACCATATTCTCCCCTCAGAGACTAAGTTCCCCACTCAGAGACTCAATTCCCCAATTACAAACTAAGATCTCCACACAGAAACCAATTCTCCCTGCAGAGACCCCATATTTTCCACTTAGAGACTACAATCTCCACTCAGAGATCAACTTCTCAACCCAAGCACTACCACCTCCCCTCAGAGACTCACTTCTCCCCTCAGAGACTCACTTCCCCCCTCAGAGACTCAGTTCACCAATTACAAACTAAGATCTCCACACAGAAACCAATTTCCCTCTCAAACTCCAAGTTTTGCACTCAGACACTACCATCTATACATAGAGACCATGTTCCCAACTTAAGCAATATCTTCTCCCCTCAGAGACCAAATTCTCCCCTCAGAGACCAAATTCTCCCCTCACAGGCCAAATTCTCCCCTCACAGGCCAAATTCTCCCCTCACAGGCCAAATTCTCCCCTCACAGGCCAAATTCTCCCCTCACAGGCCAAATTCTCCCCTCACAGGCCAAATTCTCCCCTCACACACCAAATTCTCCCCTCACACACCAAATTCTCCCCTCACACACCAAATTCTCCCCTCACACACCAAATTCTCCCCTCACACACCAAATTCTCCCCTCAGGGAGTCAGTTCTCCACTCAGAGACTCCATTCCACTCTCAGGGACCATATTCTCCCCTCAGAGACTCACTTCTCCCCTCAGAGAATAAGTTCCCCACTCAGAGACTCAATTCCCCAATTACAAACTAAGATCTCCACACATAAACCAATTCTCCCCTCAGAGACCCCATATTTACAGCTCAGAGACTACAATCTGCACTCAGAGATCATCTTCTCAACTCAAGCAATACCTCCTCTCCTCAGAGACTCACTTCTCCCATCAGAGACTCACTTCTCTCCTCAGGGACTCACTTCTCTCCTCAGGGACTCACTTCTCTCCTCAGGGACTCACTTCTCCCCTCAGGGACTCACTTCTCCCCTCAGAGACTCACTTCTCCCCTCAGAGACTCACTTCCCCAATTACAAGCTAAGATCTCCACACAGAAAACAATTTCCCTCTCAAACTCCATGTTTTGCACTCAGAAACTACCATCTCTACTTAGAGACCATGTTCCCAACTTAAGCAATATCTTCTCCCCTCAGAGACCAAATTCACCCCTCTGATACCAAAATCTCCCCTCACAGACCAAATTCTCCCCTCACACACCAAATTCTCCCCTCACAGACCAAATTCTCCACTCACAGAAAAAATTCTCCCCTCACACACCAAATTCTCCCCTCACACACCAAATTCTCCCCTCACAGAACAATTCTCCCCTCACACAACAAATTCTCCCCTCACACAACAAATTCTCCCCTCACACAACAATTTCTCCCCTCACACAACAATTTCTCCCCTTAGGGAGTCAGTTCTCCACTCAGAGACTCCGTATTACCCTCAGGATGCATATTCTCCCCTCAGGGACTCACTTCTCCCCTCAGAGAATAAGTTCCCTGCTCACAGACTCAATTCCCCAATTACAAACTAAGATCTCCACACAGAAACCAATTTCACTCTCCAACTCCATGTTTTGCACTCAGAGAGTACAATCTCTACTTAGAGTCCGAGTTTCCAACTTAAGCAATAACTTCTACCCTCACATAACAAATTCTCACCTAAGAGACCAAAGTCTCCCCTCAAAGACTCACTTCTCCCCTCAGAGATTCACTTCTCCCCTCAGAGACTCACTTCTCCCCTCAGAGACTCACTTCCCCAATTACAAACTAAGATCTCCACACAGAAACAAATTTCACTCTCAAACTCCATGTTTTGCACTCAGACACTACCATCTATACATAGAGACCATGTTCCCAACTTAAGCAATAACTTCTCCCCTCACAGACCAAATTCTCCCCTCACAGACCAAATTCTCCCCTCACAGAACAAATTCTCCCCTCAGGGAGTCAGTTCTCCACTCAGAGACTCCGTTCTACTCTCAGGGACCATATTCTCCCCTCAGAGACTCACTTCTCCCCTCAGAGAATAAGTTCCCCACTCAGAGACTCAATTCCCCAATTACAAACTAAGATCTCCACACAGAAACCAATTCTCCCCTCAGAGACCCCATATTTTCCACTTAGAGACTACAATCTGCACTCAGAGATCAACTTCTCAACCCAAGCAATACCTCCTCCCCTCAGAGACTCACTTCTCCCCTCAGAGACTCACTTCTCCCCTCAGAGACTCACTTCTCCCCTCAGAGACTCACTTCCCCCCTCAGAGACTCACTTCTCCCCTCAGAGACTCACTTCCCCAATTACAGACTAAGATCTCCACACAGAAACCAATTTCACTCTCCAACTCCATGTTTTGCACTCAGAGACTACCATCTCTACTTAGAGTCCAAGTTTCCAACTTAAGCAATAACTTCTACCCTCACGTAACAAATTCTCACCTAAGAGACCAAAGTCTCCCCTCAGAGAACAAATTCTCCCCTCAGAGAATCACTTCTCCCCTCAGAGACTCAGTTGCCTAATTACAAACTAAGATCTCCACACAGAAACCAATTCTCCCCTCAGAGACCCCATATTTTCCACTTAGAGACTACAATCTGCACTCAGAGATCAACTTCTCAACTCAGGCAATACCTCCTCCCCTCAGAGACTCACTTCTCCCCTCAGAGACAGTTCCCCAATTACAAATTATGATATCCACACAGAAAACAATTTCCATCTCACACTCCATGTTTTGCACAGAGAGTACAATCTCCACTTAGCGACCAAGTTCCCAACTCAAGCAATAACGTCTCCCCTCAGAGACTAAATTCTCCCCTCTGAGAGTCACTTCCCCCGTTAGAGATCAAATTCTACCCTAAGAGATCAAATTCTCCCCTCAGAGACAAAATTCTCACCTAAGAGACCCAGTTCAACCCTCAGCGAATCACTTCTCCCCTCAGAAACCAAATTCACCCTTCAGAGACCAAACGCTGCCCTCAGAGATTCGCTTCTCCCCTCAGAGACTCACTTCTCCCCTCAGAGACTCAATTCCTCAATTACAAACTAAGATCTCCACACAGAAACCAATTCTCCCCTCAGAGACCACATATTTTCCGCTCAGAGACTGCAATCTGCACTCAGATATCAACTTCTCAACTCAAGAAATACCTTCTCCCCTCAGAGACCCTATTCTCCCCTCAGAGACTCAGTTCCCCCCTCAGAGACTCAATTCCCCAGTTACAAACTAGAGACCTCCACACAGAAACCAATTCTCCTCTCAAACACCATGTTTTTCACTCAGTCTACAATCTCCAGGCAGAAAGCAACTTCTCAACTTAAGCAAGAACTTTTCCCCTCTGAAACTCAGTTCACCCCTCAGAAGACAAATCGTCCCCTCAGAGACCAAATTCTACCCTCAGAGACCAAATTCCCCCCTAAGAGACTCACTTCTCCACTCAGAGTCTCACTTCTCCACTCAGAGACTCACTTCTTCCCCTCTGAGACTCAGTTCCCCAATTACAAACTAATATCTCCACACAGAAACCAATTTCCCTCTCAAACTCCATGGTTTACACTCAGGGACTACAATCTCTACTTAGTGACCAAGTTTCCAACTTAAGCAATAACTTCAACCCTCAGAGATC
This sequence comes from Ara ararauna, assembly GCA_028858755.1. Taxonomy (NCBI): domain Eukaryota; kingdom Metazoa; phylum Chordata; class Aves; order Psittaciformes; family Psittacidae; genus Ara; species Ara ararauna. Next base: position 1,685,021 of record CM054378.1, read on the forward strand.
AAATTCTCTCCTCAGAGAAAAAATTCTCCCCTCATAGACTCACTTCTCCCCTCAGAGACGCAGTTCCCCAATTACAAACTAAGATCTCCCCACAGAAAAAAATTTCCCTCTCAAACTCCATGTTTTGCACTCAGAGACCACAATATCCACTAAGCAACCAAGTTCCCAACTCAAGCAATAACTTCGCCCCTCAAAGATTAAATTCTTACCTCAGAGACCAAATTATCCCCTCAGAGACTCTCTTCCCTCCTCAGAGACCGAATTCACCCTTCAGAGACGAAATTCTTCGCTCAGAGACTCAGTTGTCCGCTCATTGACTCACTTCTCCCCTCAGAATCTCAGTTCCCCAATAACAAACTACTATCTCCACACAGAAAAAAATTCTCCCTTTAGAGACCCCGTATTTTCCACACAGAGACTACAATCTGCACTCAGAGATCAACTTCTCTACTCAAGCAATACCTTCTCCTCTCAGAGATTCACTTCTCCCCTCAGAGACTCAGTTCCCCAATTCCGAACTAAGATCTCCGTGCAGAAACCAGTTTCCCTCTGAAACACCATGTTTTGCACTGAGACTACAATCTCCACTTAGAGACCAAGTTCCCAACTCAAGCAATACTTTGTCCCCTCAGAGACCATATTCTCCCCTCAGAGTCTCACTTCTCAACACAGAGACCAAATTCTCCCTCAGAGACTCACTTCTTCCCCTCAGACTCAGTTCCCCAGTTACAAACTAAGATCTCCACACAGAAACCAATTTCCCTCTCAAAATCCATGTTTTGTACTCAGAGACTACAATCTCTACTTAGAGACCCAGATCCCAACTTAAGCAATAACTTCTACACTGAGATAACAAATTCTCCAATCAGAGTCCAACTTCTCCCCTCAGAGACCAACTTCTCCACTCAGAGATTCACTTCTCCCTTCAGAGACTCACTTCTCCCCTCAGAGTCTCAGTTCCACAATTACAAACTAAGATCTCCACACAGAAACCAATTCTGCCCTGAGAGACAACATGTTTTGCACTCAGAGACTACAGCCTGCACTCAGAGACCACCTTCTCAACTCAAGCAATATCATCGGCCCTCAGAGACTCAGGTCTTTCCACAGAGAATCACTTCTCCCCTCAGAGAGTCACTTCTCCCCTAAGAGAGTCACTTCTCCCCTCAGAGACTCAGTTCCCAATTACAAATTAAATATCCACACAGAAAACATTTTCCCTCTCAAACTCCATGTTTCGCACTCAGAGACTACAATCTCCATTTAGCGACCAAGTTCCCAACTCAAGCAATAACTTCTTCCCTCAGAGATTAAATTCTTCCCTCAGAGACCAAATTCACCCCTCAGAGAGTCACTTCTCCCCGCAGAGACGCACTTTTCCCCTCAGAGATCAAATTCTCCCCTCAGAGACACAATTCTCCCCACAGAGACCCAGTTCTCCCCTCAGAGACTCACTTCACCCCTCAGAAACCAAATTCACCCTTCAATGACCAAATGCTCCCCTCAGAGACCCACTTCTCCCCTCAGAGAATCACTACTCCCTTCACAGACTCACTTCTCGCCACAGGGACTCAGTTCCCCAATTACAAATTAAGATCTCCACACAGAAACCAATTCTGCCCTGAGAGACAACATGTTTTGCACTCAGAGACTACAGCCTGCACTCAGATACCACCTTCTCAACTCAAGCAATATCATCTGCCCTCAGAGACCATATTGTCACCTCAGAGTATCACTTCTCCCCTCTGAGACACACTTCTCCCCTCTGACACTCAGTTCCCCAATTACAAAGAAAGATCTCCATACAGAAACCAATATCCCTCTCAAACACCAAATTTTGCACTCAGAGACTACAATCTCCACTAAGAGACCAAGCTCCCAACTCAAGCAATAACTTCTCCCCTCAGAGAACATATTCTCCCCTCAGAGACTCACTTCTCCCCTCAGACTCTCAGTTCCCCAATTACAAACAAATGACTCCACACAGAAACAAATTTCTCTCTCAGAGACCCCATTTTTTCCACTCAGAGACTACAATCTGCACTCAAGATCAAATTCTCAACTCAAGCAATACCTTCTCCCCTCTGAGACTCAGTTCCCCCCTCAGAGACTCAATTTCCCAATTACAAACTTAAGATCTCCACACAGAAACCAATTCTCCTCTCAAACACCATGTTTTTCACTCACTCTACAATCTCCACTCAGAAACCAACTTCTCAACTTAAGCAAGAACTTTTCTCTTCTGAGAATCAGTTCGCCCCTCAGAGGACAAATTCTCCCTTCAGAGACTCACTTCTCCCATCAGAGACTCACTTCTCCCATCAGAGACTCACTTCTCCCATCAGAGACTCACTTCTCCCATCAGAGACTCACTTCTTCCCCTCAGAGACTCAGTTCCCCAATTACAAATTAAGATCTACACACAGAAAAGAGTTTCCCACTCAAACACCATGTTTTCCTCTCTGAGACTACAATCTCACTTAGAGACCAAGTTCCCAACTCAAGCAATAACTTCTCCCCTCAGAGACTCACTTCTCCCATCAGAGACTCACTTCTCCCCTCAGAGACTCACTTCTCCCCTCAGGGAATCACTTCTCCCCTCAGAGACTCAGTTCCCCAATTACAAACTAAGATCTCCACACAGAAACCAATTTCCCTCTCAAACTCCATGTTTTGCACTCAGAGACTACCATCTCTACTTAGAGACCAGGGTCCCAACTGAAGCAATAACTTCTACCCTCAGAGACCAAATTCTCCCCTCAGACACCAAATTCTCCCCTCAGTAGCCCAAATTCAACCCTCAGAGACTCCGTCCTACACTCTGACACCAAATTCTCCCCTCAGAGTATCACTTGTCCCCTCAGAAACTCATTTCTCCCCTCAGAGACTCAGTTACCATTTACAAACTAAGATCTCCACACAGAAACCAATTCTCCCCTGAGAGACCCCATATTTTCCACTCAGAGTCTACAATCTTCACTGAGAGATCAAATTCTAAACACAAGCAATACCTTCTCCCCTCAGAGACCATATTCTCCCCTCAGAGACTCAGATCCCCACTCAGAGACTTAATTCCCCAATTACAAACTAAGATCTCCACAAAGGAACCAATTCTCCTCTCAAACACCATGTTTTTTACTCAGTCTACAATCTCCACTCAGAGACCAACTTCTCAACTTAAGCAAAAACTTTTCCCCTCTGAGACTCACTTCTCCCCTCAGAGACTCAGTTCCCCAATTACAAATTAAGATCTACACACAGAAAAGAGTTTCCCTCCCAAACACCATGTTTTCCTCTCTGAGACTACAATCTCACTTTGAGACCAAGTTCCCAACTCAAGCAATAACTTCTCCCCTCAGAGACCAAATTCTCCCCTCAGAGACTCCTTTCTAAACTCTGACACCAAATTCTCCCCTCAGAGTATCACTTCTCCCCTCAGATACTCAGTTACCATTTAAAAACTAAGATCTCCACACAGAAACCAATTCTCCCCTCAGAGAACCCATATTTTCCACTCAGAGACTACAGTCAGCGCTCAGATATTAACTTCTCAACTCAAGCAATACCTTCTCCCCACAGAGACCATATTCTCCCCTCAGAGACTCACTTCTCCCCTCAGAGACTAAGTTCCCCCCTTAGAGACTCAATCCCCCAATTACAAACTAAGATCTCCACACAGAAACCAATTCCCCACTGAGAAACAACATGTTTCGTACTCAGAGAATACAGCCTGCACACAGAAACCACCTTATCAACTCAAGCAGTATCATCTGCCCTCAGAGACCATATTCTCCCCTCAGAGAATCACGTCTTCCCTCAGAGACTCACTTCTCCACTCAGAGACTAACTTCTCCTCTCAGAGACTCACTTCTCCTCTCAGAGACTCACTTCTCCCTTCAGAGACTCAGTTCCCCAATTACAAGCTAAGATCTCCACACTGAAACCAATTCTCCCCTCAGCGACCCCATATTTTCCACTCACAGACTACAATCAGGACTCAGATATCAACACCTCAACTCAAGCAATACCTTCTCCCCGCAGAGACTAAGTTCCCCACTCAGAGACTCAATTCCGCAATTACAAACTAAGATCTCCACAGAGAAACCAATTCTCCTCACAAACACCATCTTTTTTCCTCAGTCTACAATCTCCACTCAGAGACCAACTCCTCAAATTAAGCAAGAACATTGCCCTACTGAGACTCAGTTCTCGCCTCAGAGACCAAATTCTCCCCTCAGAGATTCACTTCTCCCCTCAGAGTCTCTGTTCCCCAATTATAAACTAAGATCTCCACACAAAAACCAATTCTCCCCTCAGAGACCCCATATTTCCCACTCAGAGACTACAATCTGCACTCAGATATTAACTTCCCAACTCAAGCAATACTTTCTCCCCTCAGAGACCATATACTTCCCTCAGAGACTCACTTCTCCCTTCAGAGACTCAGTTCTCCCCTCAGAGAATCAGTTCCACAACTACAAACTAAGATCGCCACACAGAAACCAATTCTCCTCTCAAACACCATGTTTTTCACTCAGTCTACAAACTCCACTCAGACACCAACTTCTCAACTTAAGCAAGAACTTTTCCCCTCAGAGACTCAGTTCTCCCCTCAGAAGAAAAAATTCTCCCCTCAGAGACCATATTCTCCCCTCAGAGACTCACTTCTCCCCTCAGAGACTCAGTTCCCCAATTACAAACTAAGATCTCCACACAGAAAACAATTTCCCTCTCAAACTCCATGTTTTGCACTCAGAGACTACCATCTCTACTTAGAGACCATATTCCCAACTTAAGCAATAACTTCTACACTCAGAGACCAAATTCTCCCCTCAGAGACCAAATTCTCCTCTCAGGGAGTCAGTTCTCCCCTCAGAGACTCCGTTCTACCCTCAGGGACCATATTCTCCCCTCAGAGACTCACTTCTCCCCTCAGAGACTCAATTCCCCAACTACAAACTAAGATCTCCACACAGAAACCAATTCTCCCCTCAGAGAACCCATATTTTCCACACAGAGACTACAGAATGCACTCAGATATTAACTTCTCAAATCAAGCAATACCTTCTCCCCTCAGAGACACACTTCTCTCCTCAGAAACCAAATTCACCCTTCAAAGACCAAATGTTCCTTTCAGAGACTCACTTCTCCCCTCAGAGAATCAGTTCCCCAATTACAAACTAACATCTCCACACAGAAAACAATTCTGCCCAGAGAGAAAACATGTTTTGCACTCAGAGACTACAGCCTGCACTCAGAGACCACCTTCTCAACACAAGCAATATCATCTCCCCTCAGAGCCCATATTCTCACCTCAGAGAATCACTTCTCCCCTCTGAGACTCAGTTCCCCAATTACAAACTAAGATCTCCACACAGAAAACAATATCACTATCAAACACCATGTTTTGCACTCAGAGACTACAATCTCCACTTAGAGAACAAGTTCCCAACTTAAGCAATAACTTCTCCCCTCAGAGACCAAATTCTCCCCTCAGAGACCAAATTCTCCCCTCACAGACTAAGTTCCCCACTCAGAGACTCAATTCCCCAATTACAAACTAAGATCTCCACACAGAAACCAATTCTCCCCTCAGAGACCCCATATTTTCCACTCAGAGACTACAATCTGCACTCAGATATCAACTTCTCAATTCAAGCAATACCTCCTCCCCTCAGAGAACAAATTCTCCCCTCAGAGGCTCATTTCTTCACTCAGAGACTCACTTCTCCCCTCAGAGAATCACTTCTCCCCTCAGAGACTCAGGTCCCCAACTACAAACTAAGATCTCCACACAGAAACCAATTTCCCTCTCAAACGCCATGTTTTGCGCTCAGAGACTACAATCTCCACTTAGAGAACAAGTTCCCAGCTTAAGCAATAACTTCTCCCCTCAGAGACAAAATTCTCCCCTCAGAGATTTACTTCGCCCCTCAGAGACTCAGTTCCCCAATTACAAACTAAGATCTCCACACAGAAACCAATTTTCCCCTCAGAGACTCCATATTTTCCACTCAGAGACTAAAATCTGCACTCAGAGATCAATTTCTCAACTCAAGCAATACCTCCTCCCCTCAGAGACTCAGATCCCCCCTCAGAGACTCAATTCCCCAATTACAAACTAAGATCTCTACACAGAAACCAATTCTCCTCTCAAACACCATGTTTTTTCCTTAGTCTACAATCTCCACTCAGAGACAAACTCCTCAACTTAAGCAAGAACTTTTCCCCTCTGAGACTCAGTTCTCCCCTCAGAGACCAAATTCTCCCCTCAGAGACCAGATTCTCCCCTCAGAGACCAGATTCTCCCCTCAGAGACTCACTTCTCCCCTCAGAGACTCATTTCTCCCCTCAGAGACTCAATTCCCCAATTACAAACTATTATCTCCACACAGAAACCAATTCTCCCCTCAGAGACCCCATATTTTCCACTCAGAGACTACAACCTGCACTCAGATATCAACTTCTCAACTCAAGCAATACCTTCTGCCCTCAGAGACTGAGTTCTCCCCTCAGAGACTCACCTCTCCCCTCAGAGACTCACTTCTCCCCACAGAGAATCACTTCTTCCCTCTGACACTCAGTTCCCCAATTACAAACAAAGATCGCACAGAAACCAATTTCCCACTCTAACTCCATGTTTTGCACTCAGAGACTACCATCTCTACTTAGAGACCATGTTCCCAAGTTAAGCAATAACTTCTCCCCTCAAGAGACCATGTTCTCCCTTCAGAGACCAAACTCTCCACTCAGAGATGCACTTCTCCCCTCAGAGACTCAGTTACCATTTACAAACTAAGATCTCCACACAGAAACCAATTCTCCCCTCAGTGACCCCATATTTTCCACTCTGAGACTACAATCTGCACTCAGATATCAACTTCTAAACTCAAGCAATACCTTCTCCCCTCAGAGACCATATTCTCCCCTCAGAGACTCAGATCCCCCCTCAGAGACTCAATTCCCCAATTACAAACTAAGATCTCCACACGGAAACCAATTCCCCTCTCAAACACCATGTTTTCCTCTCAGAGACTACAATCTCCACTTAGCGACTAAGTTCCCAACTCAAGAAATAACTTCCCCCTCAAAGACCATGTTCTCCCCTGAGAGTAAATTCTCCCCTCTGAGCCCAAATTCTCCCCTCAGAGACACCGTTCTACACTCAGACACCAAATTCTCCCCTCAGAGTATCACTTCTCCCCTCAGAGACTCACTCTTTCCACTCTGAGACTCAGTTCCCAAAATACAAACTAAGATCTCCACGCAGAAACCAATTCTGCCCAGAGAGAAAACATGTTTTGCACTCAGAGACTACAGCCTGCACTCAGATACCACCTTCTCAACTCAAGCAATATCATCTGCCCTCAGAGACCATATTGCCACCTCAGAGACTCACTTTTCCCCTCAGAGACTCACTTCTCCCCTCAGAGACTCAGTTCTCCAATTACAAACTAAGATCTCCACACAGAAACCAATTTCCCTCTCAAACACCAAGTTTTGCGCTCAGAGACTACAATCTCCACTTAGAGACCAAGTTCCCAACTCAAGCAATAACTTCTCCCCTCAGAGACCAAATTCTCCCCTCAGAGACCAAATTCACCCCTCAGAGACCAAATTCTCCCCTCAGAGTCTCACTTCCAAAATTACAAACTAAGATATGCACACAGAAACAAATTTTCCCCTCAGAGACCCCATATTTTCAATTCAGAGATAACAATCTGCACTCAGAGACCAACTTCTCAACTCAAGCAATACCTCCGCCCCTCAGAGAACAAATTCTCCCCTCAGAGAACAAATTCTCCCCTCAGAGACTCAATTCTCCCATCAGAGACTCACTTCCCCTCTGAGAATCAGTTCCCCAATTACAAACTAAGATCTCCACACAGAAACCAATTTCCCTCTCAAACTCCATGTTTTGCACTCAGAGACTACCATCTCTACTTAGAGACCACCATCTCTACTTAGAGACCATGTTCCCACCTTAAGCAATAACTTCTCCCCTCAGAGACCAAATTCTCCCCTCACACACCAAATTCTCCCCTCACACACCAAATTCTCCCCTCACACACCAAATTCTCCCCTCACACACCAAATTCTCCCCTCACACACCAAATTCTCCCCTCACACACCAAATTCTCCCCTCACAGAACAAATTCTCCCCTCACAGACCAAATTCTCCCCTCAGGCAGTCAGTTCTCCACTCAGGGACTCCGTTCTACCCTCAGGATACATATTCTCCCCTCAGAGACTCACTTCTCCCCTCAGAGACTCAATTCCCCAATTACAAACTAAGATCTCCACACAGAAACCAATTCTCCCCTCAGAGACACCATATTTTCAGCTCAGAGACTACAATCTGCACTCAGAGATCAACTTCTCAACTCAAGCAATACCTCCTCCCCTCAGAGAACAAATTCTCCCCTCAGAGACTCACTTCTCCCCTCAGGGACTCAATTCTCCCCTCAGAGACTCACTTCCCCAATTACAAACTAAGATCTCCACACAGAAACCAATTTCCCTCTCAAACTCCATGTTTTGCACTCAGACACTACCATTTATACATAGAGAACATGTTCCCAACTTAAACAATAACTTCTCCCCTCAGAGACCAAATTCTCCCCTCACAGACCAAATTCTCCCCTCACAGACCAAATTCTCCCCTCACAGACCAAATTCTCCCCTCACAGACCAAATTCTCCCCTCAGGGAGACAGTTCCCCCCTCAGAGACTCCGTTCTACCCTCATTGACCATATTCTCCCCTCAGAGACTCAGTTCCCCACTCAGAGACTCAATTCCCCAATTACAAACTAAGATCCACACACAGAAACCAATTCTCCCCTCAGAGACACCGTATTTTCAGCTCAGAGTCTACAATCTGCACTAAGAGATCAACTTCTCAACTCAAGCAATACCTCCTCCCCTCAGAGAACAAATTCTCCCCTCAGAGTCTCAGTTCCCCAATTACAAACTAAGATCTCCACACAGAAACCAATTCTCCTCTCAAACACCAATGTTTTTCACACAGTCTACAATCTCCACTCAGAAACCAACTTCTCAACTTAAGCAAAAACTTTTCCCCTCTGAGACTCAGTTCCCTCCTCAGAGGACAAATTCTCCCCTTAGAGACTCCCTTCTCCTCTCAGAGACTCACTTCTCCCCTCAGACAACAAATTCTCCCCTCAGAGACTCCGTTCTCCCTACAGAGAGTGTGCAGTTGACTGTTCGGCCCCTGGCCTTTGCAGGCCTTCGGTTCTCTCCTTTAAGCCCCGCTGTCCCCTAGATGGCACAACAAAAGGGATGTTTCTCGTTTCAGAAAAATTACAAGACACGCAATCAGTTGCCGCTTCAGGCTCCGCAGCAAAGCTCACCTTGCTCGAGTCAGCTCTGGGGCAGAGATCTCCCTTCGCTCCTCCCTCCGCACCTCCAAATCAAAAACAATCACCCGGTCAGAAGCCAGACAGAAAAATCAGGCTTCCCCTCCTACCCACACAACAAGTTTCCCCACCTGCTAACAGCGCTCTGCTCAACCTTCCGACATCAGCCTCCGACACCTTCTGACGCAGCTCGCCCTCTGCAACAACACCTCGGCATTATTCACCGCAAAGCCAAAAGAAATGATGAATCGCGCTCTAACTCTCAGGCCTCACACACTTACACCGAGACACAGCCTGAAAGGCACACCCAAACTGACACCCAGACGCTCTGCCTCTGACTTTGACTCCAGAGAAACTATCACACCCATTCCCAAGCAGACTCTTGGGCCCGCACCCACTCAAGGCGAGTTTATTCCCAGAGCCACCACTAAACGCCAGCCTAGTTCCAGAGCTCTTCTGTCCATTGCTACGGATGGGATCATCAAGAGTAGGCCGCTACCCTGGGATTCTGAAAACCCATCACCCCTGTTCCAGAGTTTCAGGATTCCAGGGGAGAGAAAATCAGAGACAAATAGAGACTTCTGCACTAGTTGATTCAGGTAGGAAGCTCTCGAGAGAGAGCAGTAAAGGACACAGTAAAGTACGGTTCTGAGGCTTGCTTCTCTGACTAAGCCCAAGGACCCTGCAAAGACCTTCAGGAAACCAGCTCCGAGAATCATCACGGCAACGCAGGGCGGCAGGCTCAACCTGAGCGGGCGTCCCCGCGGAGGCAACGTTGACCTGGGTGGGGTGAGCTTCTGCCTCCCTCACATCGCACGAGGCTCGGGCTTTCATCCTCACAAAAATGCACACTCTTTCTGACGCAGGGGGCCGGCCTACGTCACAACAAGTGGCTAGCAGGATCTACAAAGGTCTGCGAGGGTCAGGCCTTTTCCAGGCACTTCTAAAGCACAACTTTCTGGGGAGCAATCAAAGCTGCGCTTGTTGGCAAGCATCCAAAGGAGAACGCTCCGGACAGGAGCCAAAGAGGACAAACACCACTTACCTTTCCTGGCCTCTTTCACCAGCGACCATTATCCATTAGCCCTGACACAACACCCCAGACCTAAGCCCCGCAAATCTCACCTTTTCATCCGGGCATTTAATACTGAGGCACTAGCTTCACGACACCTCACCGTTCCCTCCCAGGCACCTCCAAGCACGCGCACGACATTCGACCCTCGTGCCACAAAACCGCCTTAGTTTCTCACAGCCCGCCTCAGGGTGCAGCTTCACGCCTCCCAGCTAGGATGCGACACCTGAAAAGGAAACGGAAAGAGATGCAAGCTGACGCAGGGCCCAAAGAGGAAGCCCGCCTGGGGCAATACCCATCCCCTGCTTCAGTACATTACCTACTCAGTGGCCAGGCCTCCCGTATTTCTGCCAGCTACATCCGGGCCTCTACCTCCCCGGGAAAACACACGCAACTCTTGCCGCCTTCAGCTACTTCAAGCCTCTGCACCTAGAGCCGCTGCTCCAGCCGCCTACTCACTTCTCACATTCATCAGCAAGATGGGCGCACACAGGCAGGTCTGTGAAAATGGACGTAGACAACAGAGCTGCACAGGACATCTGGAGCCAGGACCCAAAAGACAACTGACCTGAAGACTCTGGGCCAAAAGCCTCATCTACACTTCAACTGTCTCAAGGAAGAAAAGCTCAAGCTCAAGAGGAAGCCGCTCCCTTCCCCTGCCCAAAGAGACCAGTTCTTTCAGAGCCTCTCTCCCGCACTCGCCTTCAATCCCTTTCCGGACGCTCACTAAGGCCACTCTTTCACCTCGCCTTTCAGAGGGGCAATGGTGTAAAGCCATCCCTTAGAAAAACCTCTTCTCACCTAACTGGGATATGCCTTCAGTAGCCACATTCCTCCTCATCACCTGAAAAACAAAACAGGAATGGTCCAGAGGTCATCACTACCTGGTCCAAAGGTGACCTTTGCCACAACTCCTCCTGCTCAGAACAGCCACAGGGTTGCACTTATCTCAGAACCACCAACAAGTGGAACACCTAAACAACAAAAAAAAGAGAAATATTAAAAACCCCACCTACATAAAGATACTTACTACTGCATGCACTAGTGAGTCATGACATGGACTGAAGGTCTTAATTCACACAAGACCATTTGGGAAGAACCCCAAAAACCCAACAGCAGAAAAAAACCACAAAGCTATAACTCCACACACCCCAAAACACCAACACCAAAATACCCCTGAGGAAAGCCAAGCACTGAATGAGTTCCCTGCTGAACGCCTGTGCCTCATATACCCCAGGACCCAGCCACAAACCCTCCCTCAAAGCCCCGGCTCAAGGGCGGGGCAAGCCACCACCTCGGACACAACCAACCTGAGAAGCCACAACCTGATCTGTTCCCTATCTGACTCTGCCTCTCTGCCTTTAGCTTCCGGGCTCTCATTCTCTGCTTCAGGCTCCCCTTCAAAACTCAAAAGCCACGCTGTCTCCCTTTAAAACAGATTGGCTCAGGCACATACATTCACACCAAACACCGACTATGAACGAGACTCATTCGGGCTCACTCTCGTAGGAACCGGCTCACACATTCACACTATCCTAATCCACACACGCAACCCGCTTACCTCCTCACAGCCCTCCACCTCTCCCGAGATGGCCGCGGCACCTGAAAAAGAAACGGACAGCAGACGCACGCCCAGAGAGGGCGCAAAGCTGCTCGCCTCCCGCAGCAAGCCCCATCTCCCTCTCTCGCCACTTGACTGCTCGGCCCCTGGCCTTTGCAGGCCTTCGGTTCTCTCCTTTGAGCCCCGCTGTCCCCTAGATGGCACAAAAAAAGGGATGTTTCTCATTTCAGAAAAACTACAAGACACGCAATCAGTTGCCGCTTCAGGCTCCGCAGCAAAGCTCACCTTGCTCGAGTCAGCTCTGGGGCAGAGATCTCCCTTCGCTCCTCCCTCCGCACCTCCAAATCAGAAACAATCACCCGGTCAGAAGCCAGACAGAAAAATCAGGCTTCCCCTCCTACCCACACAACAAGTTTCCCCACCTGCTAACAGCGCTCTGCTCAACCTTCCGACATCAGCCTCCGACACCTTCTGACGCAGCTTGCCCTCTGCAACAACACCTCGGCGTTATTCACCGCAAAGCCAAAAGAAATGATGAATCGCGCTCTAACTCTCAGGCCTCACACACTTACACCGAGACACAGCCTGAAAGGCACACCCAAACTGACACCCAGATGCTCTGCCTCTGACATTGACTCCAGAGAAACTATCACACCCATTCCCAAGCAGACTCTCGGGCAAGCACCCATTAAGCTTATTCCCAGAAAATTCCAAAGACATATCGGAGTCTAACGCCAGGCCCTCGCCTGCCCTCGGGGGCCTAGAAGCGCAGCAAACTCAAACGACCATGGCCCTCCCAAAAAGCGACCCGCTCCACAATACTTCTTCTTACCACCCTCACTCACATGAAGCACTCCTCTGACTTCGAACGTAGAGGGCGAGACCTGGAATGCAAAACACAAATACTGAATCTCTTTGCCAAGTTTTTCTCAACTCGAAGCCACCGCCCCCCCACACAAACCCCTTACCTACTTACGGCTGCAATGGTAGCCCGGCGCAACACCCCAAAAAACTACTGACCAAATGACTCAAAACAAAACCCCTACTCCGCTTTAAGCGCATAAACCTGGAAAAAAAAAATGCCCGCTCCACTCTTAGGCAACGAGCATGAGCAATCACTAACTAAAAGACAAGCTCCAAGGAGCAGGCTGAGCACCTTTAAGTCAATAAGCGACGGGGAAGCGCCAACACACAAAACAAGCGAGCGCACTCCGTAACACGGTCAAGGTGTGCCACCCTGACCGCTGGAGGACCACGCGATTAAGCGTCTCGCTTCTTTTTCCTCACCCCTGTGGTACGTTTAAAACCCCTTCCTGCTAGACTCCTATTGTCCCTCACCTCCCTGCTCCCAAAAAGTAGGCCCTCAGCATTGTTTCCATAGTGCCTGCCGTAGACCTCTAGCCAGGCTTACTGCTCACAACTCTCATGCTAGATACCTGTCTCATTGCTGCATTTGCCCATTTTATCTTCATCATCTACAGTAAGGGAAGCAAAAACTAAACAAGAAAAATGGGGGGGGGGGGGGGGGGGAAGGGCAAACCAAAACTTCAGCCACACAACAGTTTGTAATCAGACAAACGGAAGACAAACACTGTTCTGGCTATCATTCTCACCACCACCATACCTGGCAATGCTTAGCTATTTCTGTAAGACCTTCCTGCCTCATCTTTAGCTCTGCAAACCTTTCCTCAACTGATCCTAAATTACTTCGGAATGCTTCACCAGGCTGCTCCTCCCCTGCAAGACTGAAAAATCTAGACACTAGTGAGCATTGCTCCGGGGATAAGGAAGTGATCCCCCTGTCCTTGTCATTGCCTCCCTGACTCACTGGAAACACGCTTAATAGACTTCACAAGGAACTGCACAGGACCTACAAGAAAAACTAAAACTGAAACCAATCGCAGAATTACATTCAACTGGTAGCCGCCCACCTCGCACAAAATCCTCCAAATCTTCAACAGTCCTCCTCACTGCAGCACTTGATTTCTCAGGATTGGGAGGCGACTCCACTAAAAGAAATGGAAACAGATGCAAACTGGCCAGAGCTAGAAAAAACTGCCTTTCCTGTGAAATTTCTAACCCCAGCTTGATTGTACAGGCTGCTCAGACACCAAGCGTCCAACAGGTATATCTGCTACACCCACCCTTGCATGCCACTTACAAAACAGCAACAGGAAAGAACTTCAAGACTTAAAATCAAGGAAGATTTACTACTTCTATAGCCACCTAGTCACTCTTCACATTAACCAGAGTACAGCAAGAAAAAGTCAGCTCTGTGAAAATAAACTTGGAGAAAATACACCTACAGAGACAATTTACAACAATAACCTTGAAAAATAAGACACATAGACACTCTAAGGAACACACCCGACGTACACTTGAACCTTCTCTAGTAAGAAAAGCAAAGGCAAAAACTACTCTGTTACCTTTCTCTCCCCAGAAAGACCAGCTTTTTAACAGCCACTATATCCCACACCAACCTTACCATTTTTTCTTACTCCTCATTAGACACAAGCATTCAGCCTAGTTTTCAAAAAAGCAGAGACCCAAAACCTTCTTTGAAAAAAAAAACCTCTAACCATATAACATGAATGTTCCTTCAGGAGCCACAATCTTCACCGCGAAATGCAAAAGCAAAGAGAAACAATGCACAGATAATACAAACATAGACCAAAAAAAAATTAGGCCACAACTCATGGAACTGAGAACAACCACAGGACTCCCCTTACTTGGAACACCACCAAATAAACCAGCACAACACCAAAAAGAGTTACAACAAAAAAAAAACCTCTCAATCCAAGCACACACAAACCCAAAAATAACCAAACAACTTCCTATGAGACAAACCCTTGACAAGCCACACCTGGGTCTTTTTTCTATCTGGTTCTGGTTCCTTGGCTGCTCCCCAGCTTTAATTTTTTGCCTTTCTTGCTCTGCCTTAGGTTCCCATTCAAAACTCACAGGCCACACAGGCTCCCTCTCACACAGACTGGCCCATAATCATCCTCCCTTTCAGACCATGCAGGCACTCTCCTGCTGAGGCTCTGGGCCTGAAACTCTGAAGCTCAGGCTCACATTCTAAATTCACAGACCCACAAAGGCCCCCTCTCACACCCACTGGCTCAGGCAAATACTCACATGCAAACTGTACAGACACTCTAGCTCAGACTTCGGCTCAATCTGACACTGACGGGCTCACACATCCACTCCAATCTCACCTTGAGACTAACACAGACTCCCTGGCTCAGACTCTCCCTCACTTTCTACCTGAAAAATGACTTTCGGGTGACTCAGAGAAGGCAAGCCATGCTTAGAAAACCCAAGGAGCAACCTATGTCCGGGTTTTGTCATTTTCAGAAAACTACAAGCACTCATTTTCATTAGTGTTCTGCAGGCGGTGCCCAGGTCACAAGCAAAGGATGGAAGACCTCCAAAGGCCAGTGGATGAGCACTCAAGCTACTGGAGTGGCAGGTGGGACTTGCTGAGAGATGAAATTATTTCTTTACCTGGACAATAAGCTATACACTCAGACAATAACTTCTTAATGGAGACAATAAGGCCTCCACTCAAAGACTAAGATCTCCACTCGCACACTCAGTTCCCCACTCAGAGACTACATTCTTCACCCCGAGATTAGCTTCTCAACTCAAACACTAAGTTCTAACCTCAGAGACTCAGTCCTCTAATTACAAACTAAGATCTCCACACAGAAACCAATTCTCCTCTCAAACACCATGTTTTGCACTCAGAGACAAACTTCTCAACTCAAGCAATACCTTCTCCCCTCAGAGACCAAATTCTCCCCTCAGAGATCCAGTTCTCACCTGAAAGACCAAATTCAATTCTCAGGGACTCAGTTCTCCCCTCAGAGAACAAATTCTCCCCTCACAGACCAAAATCTCTTCCCAGAGACCAAATTCTCCCCTCAGAGACTCATTTCCCCAATTACAAACAAAGATCTCCACACAGAAAACAATTGTCCCCTCAGAGACCATATATTTTCACTCAGAGATCAACTTCTCAACTCAAGCAAAACCTTCTCCCCTCAGAGAACATATTCTCCCCTCAGAGACTCAATTCCCCAATTACAAACTAAGATCTCCACACAGAAACCAATTCTCCACTGAGAAACAACATGTTTTGTACTCAGAGAATAGAGCCTGCACTCAGAGACCACCTTATCAACTTAAGCAGTATCATCTGCCCTCAGAGATCATATTCTCCCCTCAGAGACTCACTTCTCCCCTCAGAGACTCACTTCTCCCCTCAGAGACTCACTTCTCCCCTCAGAGACTCAGTTCCCCAATTACAAACTAAGATCTCCACACAGAAACCAATTCTCCCCTCAGCGACCCCATATTTTCCACTCACAGACTACAATCAGGACTCAGATATCAACTTCTCAACTCAAGCAATACCTTCTCCCCTAAGAGACTCAGTTCCCCACTCAGAGACTCAATTCCCAAATTACAAACTAAGATCTCCACACAGAAACCAATTCTCCTCTCAAACACCATGTTTTTTACTCAGTCTACAATCTCCACTAAGAGACCAACTTCTCAACTTAAGCAAGAACATTGCCCTACTGAGACTCAGTTCTCCCCTCAGAGACCAAATTCTCCCCTCAGAGATTCACTTCTCCCCTCAGAGTCTCAGTTCTCCAATTACAAACTAAGATCTCCACACAGAAAACAATTCTCCCCTCAGAGACCCCATATTTTCCACTCAGAGACTACAATCGGCACTCAGATATTAACTTCCCAACTCAAGCAATACTTTCCCCCCTCAGAGACCATATACTCCCCTCAGAGACTCACTTCTCCCTTCAGAGACTCAGTTCTCCCCTCGGAGAATCAGTTCCCCAATTACAAACTAAGATCGCCACACAGAAACCAATTCTCCTCTCAAACACATTGTTTTTTACTCAGTCTACAAACTCAACTCAGAAACCAACTTCTCAACTTAAGCAGGAACTTTTCCCCTCTGAGACTCAGTTCTCCCCTCAGAGGACAAATACTCCACTCAGAGACGCACTTCACCCCTCAGAGACTCAGTTCCACAATTACAAACTAAGATCTCCACACAGAAACCAATTTCCCTCTCAAACTCCATGTTTTGCACTCAGAGACTACCATCTCTACTTAGAGACCAAGTTCCCAACTTAAGCAAAAACTTCTAGCCTCAGATATAAAATTCTCCCCACAGAGAAACCAATTCTCCCCTCAGAGACCAAAATCTCCCCTCAGAGAGTCACTTCTCCCCTCCGAGACTCTGTTCTACCCTCAGAGACCATATTCTCCCCTCAGAGACAATATTCTCCCCTCAGAGACTCACTTCTACCCTCAGAGAATTACTTCTACCCTCAGAGACTCAGTTCCCCAATTACAAACTAAGATCTCCACACAGAAAACAATTACCCTCTCAAACTCCATGTTTTGCACTCAGAGACTAGCATCTCTACTTAGAGACCAAGTACCCAACTCAAGATATAACTTCTCCCCTCAGAGACCAAATTCATCCCTCAGAGTAAATACTCCCCTCAGAGACCAAATTCTCCCCTCAGAGAATCACTTCTCCCCTCAGAGACTCAGTTCCACAATTACAAATTAAGATCTCCACACAGAAACCAATTCTCCTCTCAAACACCATGTTTTTTACTCAGTCTATAATCTCCACTCAGAAACCAACTTCTCAACTTAAGCAAGAACTTTTCCCCTCTGAGACTCACTTCTCCCCTCAGACACTCACTTCTCCACTCAGAGACTCATTTATCCCCTCTGAGACTCAGTTCCCCAATTACAAACTAAGATAACCACACAGAAACCAATTTCCCTCTCAAACTCCATGTTTTGCACTCAGAGACTACCATCTCTACTTAGAGACCATGTTCCCAAGTTAAGCAATAACTTCTACCCTCAGAGACCAAATTCTCCCCTCAGAGACTAAGTTCCCCACTCAGAGACTCAATTCCACAATTACAAACTAAGATCTCCACACAGAAACCAATTCTCCCCTCAGAGACCCCATATTTTCCACTCAGAGACTACAATCTGCACTCAGAGATCTAATTCTCAACTCAAGCAATACCTTCTCCCCTCAGAGACCATATTCTCCCCTCAGAGACTCACTTCTCCCCTCAGAGACTCCGTTCTACAATTAGACACCAAATTCTCCTCTCAGAGTATGACTTCTCCCCTCAGAGACTCACTCCTTCCCCTCAGAGAATCACTTCTTCCCCTCTGAGACTCAGTTCCCCAATTAGAAACTAAGACCTCCACACAGAAACCAGTTTCCCTCTCAAACACCATGTTTTCCTCTCAGAGACTACAATCTCCACTTAGAGACCAAGTTCCCAACTCAAGCAATAACTTCCCCCGTCAGAGACCAAATTCTCCCCTCAGAGTAAATTCTCCCCTCAGAGACCAAATTCTCTTCTCAGAGGCTCCGTTCTGAACTCAGACACCAAATTCTCCCTTCAGAGACTCAGTTCACCCCTCAGAGACTCAATTCCCCAACTACAAACTAAGATCTCCACACAGAAACCAATTCTCCCCTCAGAGACCCCATATTTTC
Organism: Ara ararauna; assembly: GCA_028858755.1. Taxonomy (NCBI): domain Eukaryota; kingdom Metazoa; phylum Chordata; class Aves; order Psittaciformes; family Psittacidae; genus Ara; species Ara ararauna. Next base: position 1,703,606 of record CM054378.1, read on the forward strand.
ACTCAGAGACTACAATCTGCACTCAGAGATCAACTTCTCAACTCAAGCAATACCTTCTCCCCTAAGAGGCTCGGCTCCCGTCTCAGAGACTCAATTCCCCAATTACAAACTAAGATCTCCACACAGAAACCAATTCTTCTCTCAAACACCATGTTTTTCACTCAAGTCTACAATCTTCACTCAGAAACCAACTTCTCAACTTAAACAAGAACTTCTGCACTCAGAGACAAAAATCTCCCCTCAGAGACAAAATTCTCCCCTCAGGGAGTCAGTTCTCCCCTCAGAGACTCTGTTCTACCCTCAGGGACCATATTCTCCCCTCAGACACTCAGTTCCCCCCTCAGAGACTCAATTCCCCAATTACAAACTAAGATCTCCACACAGAAATCAATTCTCCTCTCAAACACCATGTTTTTTACTCAGTCTACAATCTCTACTCAGAAACCAACTTCTCAACTTAAGCAAGAACTTTTCCCCTCTGAGACTCAGTTCTCCCCTCAGAAGACAAATTCTCCGCTCAGAAGACAAATTCTCCCCTCAGAAGGCAAATTCTCATCTCAGAGACCAAATACTCCCCTCAGAGACTCAGTTCTACACTCAGGGACCATATTCTCCCCTCAGAGACTAAGTTCCCCACTCAGAGACTCAATTCCTCAATTACAAACTAAGATCTCCACACAGAAACCAATTCTCCCCTCAGAGACCCCATATTTTCCATTCAGAGACTACAATCAGCACTCAGAGATCAACTTCTCAACCCAAGCAATACCTCCTCCCCTCAGAGAACAAATTCTCCCCTCAGAGACTCACTTCTCCCCTCAGAGAATCACTCCCAATCTGAGACTCAGTTCCCCAATTACAAACTAAGATATCCACACATAAACCTATTTCCCTCTCAAACGCCATGTTTTGCACTCAGAGACTACAATCTCCACTTAGATAACAAGTTCCCAACTCAAGATATAACTTCTCCCCACAGAGACCATGTTCTCCCCTCAGAGAATCACTTCTCCCCTCAGAGACGCATTTCTCCCCTCAGAGTCTCAGTTTTCCAATTACAAACTAAGAACTCCACACAGAGACCAATTCTCCTCTCAAACACCATGTTTTTTACTCAGTCTACAATCTCTACTCAGAAACCAACTTCTCAACTTAAGCAAGAACTTTTCCCCTCTGAGACTCAGTTCTCACCTCAGAGACCAAATTCTGCTCTCAGAGACTCACTTCTCCCCTGAGACACTCACTTCTCCCCTCAGACACTCACATCTCCCCTCAGACACTCAGATCCCCAATTACAAACTAAGATCTCCACACAGAAACCAATTTCCCTCTCAAACTCCATGTTTTGCACTCAGACACTACCATCTCTACTTTGAGACCATGTTCCCAACTTAAGCAATAACTTCTACACACAGAGAGCAAATTCTCCCCTCAGGGACCATATTCTCCCCTCAGAGACTCAGTTACCATTTACGAGCTAAGATATCCACACAGAAACCAATTTCCCTCTCAAACTCCATGTTTTGCACTCAGAGACTACCACCTCTACTTACAGACCATGTTCCCAACTTAAGCAATAACTTCTACTCTCAGAGAACAAATTCTCCCCTCAGAGACCAAATTCTCCCCTCACAGACCAAATTCACCCCTCAGGGAGTCAGTTCTCCACTCAGAGACCCCGTTCTATACTCAGGGACCATATTCTCCCCTCAGAGACTCACTTCTCCCCTCAGAGACTCAGTTCTACACTCAGGGACCATATTCTCCCCTCAGAGACTAAGTTCCCCACTCAGAGACTCACTTCCCCAATTACAAACTAAGATCTCCACACAGAAACCAATTCTCCCCTCAGAGACTCCATATTTTACACTCAGAGACTCCAATCTGCACTCAGAGATCAACTTCTCAACTCAAGCTATACCACCTCCCCTCAGAGAACAAATTCTCCCCTCAGAGACTCACTTCTCCCCTCAGGGACTCACTTCTCCCCTCAGGGAATCACTTCTCCCCTCAGGGAATCACTTCTTCCCCTCTGAGACTCAGTTCCCCAATTAAAAACTGAGATCTCCACACAGAAACCAATTTCCCTCTCAAACTCCATGTTTTGCACTCAGAGACTACCATCTCTACTTAGAGACCATGTTCCCAACTTAACCAATAACTTCTCCCCTCAGAGACCATGTTCTCCCTTCAGAGACCAAGCTCTCCACTCAGAGATTCTCTTCTCCCCTCAGAGAAACGCTTCTTCCCCTCTGAGACTCAGTTCCCCAATTACAAACTAAAATCTCCACACAAAAACCAATTTTCCCCTCAGAGACCCCATATTTTCCACTCAGAGACTACAATCTGCACTCAGAGATCAACTTCTCAGCTCAAGCAATACCTTCTCCCCTCAGAGACCATATTCTCCCCTCAGAGACTCAGATCCCCCCTTAGAGACTCAATACCCCAATTACAAACTAACATCTCCACACAGAAACCAATTCTCCTCTCAAACACCATGTTTTTTACTCAGTATACAATCTCCACTCAGAGACCAACTTCTCAACTTAAGCAAGAACTTTTCCACTCTTAGAATCAGTACTCCCCTCAGAGACCAAATTCACCCCTCAGAGACCAAATTCTCCCCTCAGGGACCACATTCTCCCCTCAGGGACCACATTCTCCCCTCAGAGAACAAATTCTCCCCTCAGAGACTCACTTCCCCAATTACAAACTAAGATCTCCACACCGAAACCAATTCTCCTCTCAAACACCATGTTTTTCACTCAAGTCTACAATCGCCACTCAGAAAACAACTTCTCAACTTAAGCAAGAACTTTTCCCCTCTGAGACTCAGTTCTCCTCTCAGAAGACAAATTCTCCCCTCAGAGACCAAATTCTCCCCTCAGAGACCAAATTCTCCCCTCAGAGACCAAATTCTCCCCTTAGAAAACAAATTCTCCCCCCACGGAGTCATTTCTCCCCTCAGACACTCCATTCTACCCTCAGGGACCATATTCTCCCCTCAGAGACTCACTTCTCCCCTCAGAGACTAAGTTCCCCACTCAGAGACTCAATTCCCCAATTACATACTAAGATCTCCACACAGAAACCAATTCTCCCCTCAGAGACCCCATATTTTCCACTCAGAGATTACAGTCTCCTTTCAGATATTAACTTCTCAACTCAAGCAGTACCTTCTCCCCTCAGAGACTCACTTCTCCCCTCACAGACTCACTTCTCCCCTCAGAGACTCACTTCTCCCTTCAGAGACTCACTTCTCCCCTCAGAGAATCAGTTCCCCAATTACAAACTCAGACCTCCACACAGAAACCAATTCTGCCCTGAGAGACAACATGTTTTGCACTCGGAGACTACAGCCTCCACTCAGAGACCACCTTCTCAACTCAAGCAATATCATTTGCCGTCAGAGACTCAGGTCTTTCCACAGAGACTCAGTTCCCACCTCAGAGACACAGTTCACCCCTCAGAGACTCAGTTCCCCAATTACAAATTATGATATCCACAGAGAAAACAATTTCCCTCACAGGCTCCTTGTTTTCCACTCAGAGACTACAATCTCCACTTAGCGACCAAGTTCTCGAGTCAAGCAATAACTTCTCCCATCAGAGACCAAAATCTCCCCTCAGAGACCAAATTCTCCCCTCAGAGAGTCACTTCTTCCCTCAAAGACAAAGTTCTTAAGTCAGAGACCAAATTCTCCCGAGAGACTCCATTCTCGACTCAGAGACCAAATTCTCCCCTTAGAGACTCATTTCTCCCCTCAGAGTGTCAGTTCTCCAATTACAAACTAAGAACTCCACACAGAAACCAATTCTCCCCTGAGAGACTCAATGTTTTGCACTCAGAGATCAACTCAACTCAAGCAATAACTTCTCCCCTCAGTGACCAAATTCTCCCCTCAGAGACTCACTTCTCCCATCAGAGACTCACTTCTCCCCTCAGAGACTCACTTCTCCCCTCAGAGACTCTGTTCTTCCCTCAGAGAATCAGTTCTCCCCTCAGAGACTCAGTTCTCCCCTCAGAGACTCAGTTCCCCAATTACAAACTAAGATCTCCACACAGAAACCAATTCTCCTCTCAAACACCATGTTTTTCACTCAGTCTACAATCTCCACTCAGAAACCAACTTCTCAACATAAGCAAGAACTTTTCCCATCTGAGAATCAATACCCACCTCAGAGACCAAATTCTCCCCTCCGAGAGTCAGTTCGCCATTTACAAACTAAGATCTCCACACAGAAACCAATTCACCACTGAGAGGCAACATATTTTGGACTCAGAGACCATCTTCTCAACTCAAGCAATATCATCTGCTCTCAGAGACTCAGGTCTTTCCACAGAGACTCACTTCTCTCCTCAGAGACACAGTTCCCCAATTACAAATTATGATATCCACACAGAAAACAATTTCCATCTCACACTCCATGTTTTGCACACAGAGAGTACAATCTCCACTTAGCGACCAAGTTCCCAACTCAAGCAATAACGTCTCCCCTCAGAGACCAAATTCTCCCCTCAGAGAGTCACTTCCCCCGTTAGAGACCAAATTCTACCCTAAGAGATCAAATTCTCCCCTCAGAGACAAAATTCTCACCTCAGAGACCCAGTTCAACCCTCAGAGACCCAGTTCTCCCTTCAGAGAATCACTTCTCCCCTCAGAAACTAAATTCACCCTTCAGAGACCAAACGCTCCCCTCAGAGATTCACTTCTCCCCTCAGAGAATCACTTCTCCCCTCAGAGACTCAATTCCTCAATTACAAACTAAGATCTCCACACAGAAACCAATTCTCCCCTCAGAGACCACATATTTTCCGCTCAGAGACTGCAATCTGCACTCAGATATCAACTTCTCAACTCAAGAAATACCTTCTCCCCTCAGAGACCCTATTCTCCCCTCAGAGACTCAGTTCTCCCCCCAGAGACTCAATTCCCCAGTTACAAACTAAGACCTCCACAGAGAAACCAATTCTCCTCTCAAACACCATGTTTTTCACTCAGTCTACAATCTCCAGGCAGAAAGCAACTTCTCAACTTAAGCAAGAACTTTTCCCCTCTGAAACTCAGTTCACCCCTCAAAAGACAAATTGTCCCCTCAGAGACCAAATTCTACCCTCAGAGACCAAATTCCCCCCTAAGAGACTCACTTCTCCACTCAGAGTCTCACTTCTCCCCTCAGAGACTCACTTCTTCCCCTCTGAGACTCAGTTCCCCAATTACAAACTAATATCTCCACACAGAAACCAATTTCCCTCTCAAACTCCATGGTTTACACTCAGAGACTACAATCTCTACTTAGTGACCAAGTTTCCAACTTAAGCAATAACTTCAACCCTCAGAGATCAAATTCTCTCCTCAGAGAAAAAATTCTCCCCTCATAGACTCACTTCTCCCCTCAGAGACGCAGTTCCCCAATTACAAACTAAGATCTCCCCACAGAAAAAAATTTCCCTCTCAAACTCCATGTTTTGCACTCAGAGACCACAATATCCACTAAGCAACCAAGTTCCCAATCAAGCAATAACTTCGCCCCTCAAAGATTGAATTCTTACCTCAGAGACCAAATTATCCCCTCAGAGACTCTCTTCCCTCCTCAGAGACCGAATTCACCCTTCAGAGACGAAATTCTTCGCTCAGAGACTCAGTTGTCCGCTCATAGACTCACTTCTCCCCTCAGAGTCTCAGTTCCCCAATTACAAACTACGATCTCCACACAGAAAAAAATTCTCCCTTTAGAGACCCCGTATTTTCCACACAGAGACTACAATCTGCACTCAGAGATCAACTTCTCTACTCAAGCAATACCTTCTCCCCTCAGAGATTCACTTCTCCCCTCAGAGACTCAGTTCCCCAATTACAAACTAAGATCTCCGCGCAGAAACCAGTTTCCCTCTGAAACACCATGTTTTGCACTGAGACTACAATCTCCACTTAGAGACCAAGTTCCCAACTCAAGCAATACTTTGTCCCCTCAGAGACCATATTCTCCCCTCAGAGTCTCACTTCTCAACTCAGAGACCAAATTCTTCCTCAGAGACTCACTTCTTCCCCTCAGACTCAGTTCCCCAGTTACAAACTAAGATCTCCACACAGAAACCAATTTCCCTCTCAAAACCCATGTTTTGTACTCAGAGACTACAATCTCTGCTTAGAGACCCAGATCCCAACTTAAGCAATAACTTCTATACTCAGATAACAAATTCTCCAATCAGAGTCCAACTTCTCCACTCAGAGACTCACTTCTCCCCTCAGAGAATTAGTACCAGAATTACAAACTAATATACCCACACAAAAGAAAATTCTGCCCTGAGAGACAACATGTTTTGCACTCAGAGACTACACCTGCACTCAGAGACCACCTTCTCAACTCAAGCAATATCATCGGCCCTCAGAGACTCAGGTCTTTCCACAGAGAATCACTTCTCCCCTCAGAGAGTCACTTCTCCCCTAAGAGAGTCACTTCTCCCCTCAGAGACTCAGTTCCCAATTACAAATTAAGATATCCACACAGAAAACATTTTCCCTCTCTAACTCCATGTTTTGCACTCAGAGACTACAATCTCCATTTAGCGACCAAGTTCCCAACTTAAGCAATAACTTCTCCCCTCAGAGATTAAATTCTTCCCTCAGAGACCAAATTCACCCCTCAGAGAGTCACTTCTCCCCTCAGAGACGCACTTCTCCCCTCAGAGAACCTGATCTCCCCTCAGAGACCAAGTTCTCCCCTCAGAGACTCACTTCTCTCCTCAGAAACCAAATTCACCCTTCAAAGACCAAATGCTCCCCTCAGAGACTCACTTCTCCCATCAGAGAATCACTTCTCCCTTCACAGACTCACTTCTCGCCACAGGGACTCAGTTCCCCAATTACAAACTAAGATCTCCACACAGAAACCAATTCTGCCCTGAGAGACAAAATGTTTTCCACTCAGAGACTACAGCCTGAACTCATAGACCACCTTCTCAACTCAAGCAATATCATCTGCCCTCAGAGACCATATTGTCACCTCAGAGTATCAATTCTCCCCTCTGAGACACACTTCTCCCCTCTGACACTCAGTTCCCCAATTACAAACAAAGATCTCCATACAGAAACCAATTTCCCTCTCAAACTCCATGTTTTGCACTCAGACACTACCATCTATACATAGAGACCATGTTCCCAACTTAAGCAATAACTTCTATACTCAGAGACCAAATTCTCCCCTCACAGACCAAATTCTCCCCTCACAGACCAAATTCTCCCCTCACAGACCAAATTCTCCCCTCAGGGAGTCAGTTCCCCACTCAGAGACTCCGTTCTACTCTCAGGGACCATATTCTCCCCTCAGAAACTCATTTCTCCCCTCAGAGACTCAGTTACCATTTACAAACTAAGATCTCCACACAGAAACCAATTCTCCCCTCAGAGACCCCATATTTTCCACTCAGAGACTACAATCTTCACTGAGAGATCAAATTCTCAACACAAGCAATACCTTCTCCCCTCAGAGACCATATTCTCCCCTCAGAGACTCAGATCCCCACTCAGAGACTTAATTCCCCAATTACAAACTAAGATCTCCACACAGGAACCAATTCTCCTCTCAAACACCATGTTTTTTACTCAGTCTACAAACTCCACTCAGAGACCAACTTCTCAACTTAAGCAAGAACTTTTCCCCTCTGAGACTCACTTCTCCCCTCAGAGACTCAGTTCCCCAATTACAAATTAAGATCTACACACAGAAAACAGTTTCCCTCTCAAACACCATGTTTTCCTCTCTGAGACAACAATCTCACTTAGAGACCAAGTTCCCAACTCAAGCAATAACTTCTCCACTCAGAGACCAAATTCTCCCCTCAGAGACCAAATTCTCCCCTCAGAGAATCACTTCTCCCCTCAGAGACTCATTTCTCCCCTCAGAGTCTCAGTTCCAAAATTACAAACTAAGATCTCCACACAGAAACCAATTCTCCCCTCAGAGACCCCATATTTTCAACTCAGAGACTACAATCTGCACTAAGAGATCAACTTCTCAACTCAAGCAATACCTCCTCCCCTCAGAGAACAAATTCTCCCCTCAGAGGCTCATTTCCTCACTCAGAGACTCACTTCTCCCCTCAGAGAATCACTTCTCCCCTCAGAGAATCAGTTCCCCAACTACAAACTAAGATCTCCACACAGAAACCAATTTCCCTCTCAAACTCCATGTTTTGCGCTCAGAGACTACAATCTCCACTTAGAGAACAAGTTCCCAACTTAAGCAATAACTTCTCCCCTCAGAGACAAAATTCTCCCCTCAGAGATTTACTTCGCCCCTCAGAGACTCAGTTCCACAATTACAAACTAAGATCTCCGCACAGAAACCAATTCTCCCCTCAGAGACTCCATATTTTCCACCCAGAGACTAAAAACTGCACTCAGAGATCAATTTCTCAACTCAAGCAATACCTTCCCCCCTCAGAGACCATATTCTCCCCTCAGAGACTCAGATCCCCCCTCAGAGACTCAATTCCCCAATTACAAACTAAGATCTCTACACAGAAACCAATCCTCCTCTCAAACACCATGTTTTTTCCTCAGTCTACAATCTCCACTCAGAGACCAACTCCTCAACTTAAGCAAGAACTTTTCCCCCCTGAGACTCAGTTCTCCCCTCAGAGACCAAATTCTCCCCTCAGAGACCAAATTCTCCCCTCAGAGACCAAATTCTCTCCTCAGAGACTCACTTCTCCCCTCAGAGACTCATTTCTCCCCTCAGAGACTCAATTCCCCAATTACAAACTATTATCTCCACACAGAAACTAATCCTCCCCTCAGAGAGCCTATATTTTCCACTCAGAGACTGCAACCTGCACTCAGAGATCAACTTCTCAACTCAAGCAATACCTTCTGCCCTCAGAGACTGAGTTCTACCCTCAGAGACTCACCTCTCCCCACAGAGAATCACTTCTTCCCTCTGACACTCAGTTCCCCAATTACAAACAAAGATCGCACAGAAACCAATTTCCCTCTCAAACTCCATGTTTTGCACTCAGAGACTACCATCTCTACTTAGAGTCCAAGTTCCCAAGTCAAGCAATAACGTCTCCCCTCAAGAGACCATGTTCTCCCTTCAGAGACCAAACTCTCCACTCAGAGATGCACTTCTCCCCTCAGAGACTCATTTCTCCCCTCAGAGACTCAGTTACCATTTACAAACTAAGATCTCCACACAGAAACCAATTCTCCTCTCAGTGACCCCATATTTTCCACTCAGAGACTACAATCTGCACTCAGATATCAACTTCTAAACTCAAGCAATACCTTCTCCCCTCAGAGACCATATTCTCCCCTCAGAGACTCAGATCCCCCCTCAGAGACTCAATTCCCCAATTACAAACTAAGATCTCCACACGGAAACCAATTCCCCTCTCAAACACCATGTTTTCCTCTCAGAGACTACAATCTCCACTTAGCGACTAAGTTCCCAACTCAAGAAATAACTTCTCCCCTCAAAAACCATGTTCTCCCCTCAGAGTAAATTCTCCCCTCTGAGCCCAAATTCTCCCCTCAGAGACACCGTTCTACACTCAGACACCAAATTCACCCCTCAGAGTATCACTTCTCCCCTCAGAGACTCACTCTTTCCACTCTGAGACTCAGTTCCCAAAATACAAACTAAGATCTCCACGCAGAAACCAATTCTGCCCATAGAGACAACATGTTTTGCAATCAGAGACTACAGCCTGCACTCAGATACCACCTTCTCAACTCAAGCAATATCATCTGCCCTCAGAGACCATATTGCCACCTCAGAGACTCACTTTTCCCCTCAGAGACTCACTTCTCCCCTCTGAGACTCAGTTCCCCAATTACAAACTAAGATCTCCACACAGAAAACAATTTCCCTCTCAAACACCAAGTTTTGCGCTCAGAGACTACAATCTCCACTTAGAGACCAAGTTCCCAACTCAAGCAATACCTTCTCCCCTCAGAGACCAAATTCTCCCCTCAGAGACCAAATTCACCCCTCAGAGACCAAATTCTCCCCTCAGAGTCTCACTTCCACAATTACAAACTAAGATATCCACACAGAAACAAATTTTCCCCTCAGAGACCCCATATTTTCAATTCAGAGATAACGATCTGCACTCAGAGACCAACTTCTCAACTCAAGCAATACCTCTTCCCCTCAGAGAACAAATTCTCCCCTCAGAGAACAAATTCTCCCCTCAGAGACTCACTTCTCCCCTCAGAGAATCAGTTCCCCAATTACAAACTAAGATCTCTACACAGAAACCAATTTCCCTCTCTAACTCCATGTTTTGCACTCAGAGACTACAATCTCCACTTAGAGAACAAGTTCCCAACTTAAGCAATAACTTCTCCCATCAGAGACCATGTTCTCCCCTCAGAGATACACTTCTCCCCTCTGAGATTCACTTCTCCCCTCAGAGACTCAATTCCCCAATTACAAACTAAGATCTCCACGCAGAAACCAATTCTCCCCTCAGAGACTCCATATTTTCCGCTCAGAGACTACAATCTGCACTCAGAGATCAATTTCTCGACTCAAGCAATACCTTCTCAACTCAGAGACCATATTCTCCACTCAGAGACTCAGATCCCCCCTCAGAGACTCAATTCCCCAATTACATACTAAGATCTCCACACAGAAACCAATTCTCCCCTCAGAGACCCCATATTTTCCACTCAGAGATTACAGTCTCCTTTCAGATATTAACTTCTCAACTCAAGCAGTACCTTCTCCCCTCAGAGACTCACTTCTCCCCTCACAGACTCACTTCTCCCCTCAGAGACTCACTTCTCCCTTCAGAGACTCACTTCTCCCCTCAGAGAATCAGTTCCCCAATTACAAACTCAGACCTCCACACAGAAACCAATTCTGCCCTGAGAGACAACATGTTTTGCACTCGGAGACTACAGCCTCCACTCAGAGACCACCTTCTCAACTCAAGCAATATCATTTGCCGTCAGAGACTCAGGTCTTTCCACAGAGACTCAGTTCCCACCTCAGAGACACAGTTCACCCCTCAGAGACTCAGTTCCCCAATTACAAATTATGATATCCACAGAGAAAACAATTTCCCTCACAGGCTCCTTGTTTTCCACTCAGAGACTACAATCTCCACTTAGCGACCAAGTTCTCGAGTCAAGCAATAACTTCTCCCATCAGAGACCAAAATCTCCCCTCAGAGACCAAATTCTCCCCTCAGAGAGTCACTTCTTCCCTCAAAGACAAAGTTCTTAAGTCAGAGACCAAATTCTCCCGAGAGACTCCATTCTCGACTCAGAGACCAAATTCTCCCCTTAGAGACTCATTTCTCCCCTCAGAGTGTCAGTTCTCCAATTACAAACTAAGAACTCCACACAGAAACCAATTCTCCCCTGAGAGACTCAATGTTTTGCACTCAGAGATCAACTCAACTCAAGCAATAACTTCTCCCCTCAGTGACCAAATTCTCCCCTCAGAGACTCACTTCTCCCATCAGAGACTCACTTCTCCCCTCAGAGACTCACTTCTCCCCTCAGAGACTCTGTTCTTCCCTCAGAGAATCAGTTCTCCCCTCAGAGACTCAGTTCTCCCCTCAGAGACTCAGTTCCCCAATTACAAACTAAGATCTCCACACAGAAACCAATTCTCCTCTCAAACACCATGTTTTTCACTCAGTCTACAATCTCCACTCAGAAACCAACTTCTCAACATAAGCAAGAACTTTTCCCATCTGAGAATCAATACCCACCTCAGAGACCAAATTCTCCCCTCCGAGAGTCAGTTCGCCATTTACAAACTAAGATCTCCACACAGAAACCAATTCACCACTGAGAGGCAACATATTTTGGACTCAGAGACCATCTTCTCAACTCAAGCAATATCATCTGCTCTCAGAGACTCAGGTCTTTCCACAGAGACTCACTTCTCTCCTCAGAGACACAGTTCCCCAATTACAAATTATGATATCCACACAGAAAACAATTTCCATCTCACACTCCATGTTTTGCACACAGAGAGTACAATCTCCACTTAGCGACCAAGTTCCCAACTCAAGCAATAACGTCTCCCCTCAGAGACCAAATTCTCCCCTCAGAGAGTCACTTCCCCCGTTAGAGACCAAATTCTACCCTAAGAGATCAAATTCTCCCCTCAGAGACAAAATTCTCACCTCAGAGACCCAGTTCAACCCTCAGAGACCCAGTTCTCCCTTCAGAGAATCACTTCTCCCCTCAGAAACTAAATTCACCCTTCAGAGACCAAACGCTCCCCTCAGAGATTCACTTCTCCCCTCAGAGAATCACTTCTCCCCTCAGAGACTCAATTCCTCAATTACAAACTAAGATCTCCACACAGAAACCAATTCTCCCCTCAGAGACCACATATTTTCCGCTCAGAGACTGCAATCTGCACTCAGATATCAACTTCTCAACTCAAGAAATACCTTCTCCCCTCAGAGACCCTATTCTCCCCTCAGAGACTCAGTTCTCCCCCCAGAGACTCAATTCCCCAGTTACAAACTAAGACCTCCACAGAGAAACCAATTCTCCTCTCAAACACCATGTTTTTCACTCAGTCTACAATCTCCAGGCAGAAAGCAACTTCTCAACTTAAGCAAGAACTTTTCCCCTCTGAAACTCAGTTCACCCCTCAAAAGACAAATTGTCCCCTCAGAGACCAAATTCTACCCTCAGAGACCAAATTCCCCCCTAAGAGACTCACTTCTCCACTCAGAGTCTCACTTCTCCCCTCAGAGACTCACTTCTTCCCCTCTGAGACTCAGTTCCCCAATTACAAACTAATATCTCCACACAGAAACCAATTTCCCTCTCAAACTCCATGGTTTACACTCAGAGACTACAATCTCTACTTAGTGACCAAGTTTCCAACTTAAGCAATAACTTCAACCCTCAGAGATCAAATTCTCTCCTCAGAGAAAAAATTCTCCCCTCATAGACTCACTTCTCCCCTCAGAGACGCAGTTCCCCAATTACAAACTAAGATCTCCCCACAGAAAAAAATTTCCCTCTCAAACTCCATGTTTTGCACTCAGAGACCACAATATCCACTAAGCAACCAAGTTCCCAATCAAGCAATAACTTCGCCCCTCAAAGATTGAATTCTTACCTCAGAGACCAAATTATCCCCTCAGAGACTCTCTTCCCTCCTCAGAGACCGAATTCACCCTTCAGAGACGAAATTCTTCGCTCAGAGACTCAGTTGTCCGCTCATAGACTCACTTCTCCCCTCAGAGTCTCAGTTCCCCAATTACAAACTACGATCTCCACACAGAAAAAAATTCTCCCTTTAGAGACCCCGTATTTTCCACACAGAGACTACAATCTGCACTCAGAGATCAACTTCTCTACTCAAGCAATACCTTCTCCCCTCAGAGATTCACTTCTCCCCTCAGAGACTCAGTTCCCCAATTACAAACTAAGATCTCCGCGCAGAAACCAGTTTCCCTCTGAAACACCATGTTTTGCACTGAGACTACAATCTCCACTTAGAGACCAAGTTCCCAACTCAAGCAATACTTTGTCCCCTCAGAGACCATATTCTCCCCTCAGAGTCTCACTTCTCAACTCAGAGACCAAATTCTTCCTCAGAGACTCACTTCTTCCCCTCAGACTCAGTTCCCCAGTTACAAACTAAGATCTCCACACAGAAACCAATTTCCCTCTCAAAACCCATGTTTTGTACTCAGAGACTACAATCTCTGCTTAGAGACCCAGATCCCAACTTAAGCAATAACTTCTATACTCAGATAACAAATTCTCCAATCAGAGTCCAACTTCTCCACTCAGAGACTCACTTCTCCCCTCAGAGAATTAGTACCAGAATTACAAACTAATATACCCACACAAAAGAAAATTCTGCCCTGAGAGACAACATGTTTTGCACTCAGAGACTACACCTGCACTCAGAGACCACCTTCTCAACTCAAGCAATATCATCGGCCCTCAGAGACTCAGGTCTTTCCACAGAGAATCACTTCTCCCCTCAGAGAGTCACTTCTCCCCTAAGAGAGTCACTTCTCCCCTCAGAGACTCAGTTCCCAATTACAAATTAAGATATCCACACAGAAAACATTTTCCCTCTCTAACTCCATGTTTTGCACTCAGAGACTACAATCTCCATTTAGCGACCAAGTTCCCAACTTAAGCAATAACTTCTCCCCTCAGAGATTAAATTCTTCCCTCAGAGACCAAATTCACCCCTCAGAGAGTCACTTCTCCCCTCAGAGACGCACTTCTCCCCTCAGAGAACCTGATCTCCCCTCAGAGACCAAGTTCTCCCCTCAGAGACTCACTTCTCTCCTCAGAAACCAAATTCACCCTTCAAAGACCAAATGCTCCCCTCAGAGACTCACTTCTCCCATCAGAGAATCACTTCTCCCTTCACAGACTCACTTCTCGCCACAGGGACTCAGTTCCCCAATTACAAACTAAGATCTCCACACAGAAACCAATTCTGCCCTGAGAGACAAAATGTTTTCCACTCAGAGACTACAGCCTGAACTCATAGACCACCTTCTCAACTCAAGCAATATCATCTGCCCTCAGAGACCATATTGTCACCTCAGAGTATCAATTCTCCCCTCTGAGACACACTTCTCCCCTCTGACACTCAGTTCCCCAATTACAAACAAAGATCTCCATACAGAAACCAATTTCCCTCTCAAACTCCATGTTTTGCACTCAGACACTACCATCTATACATAGAGACCATGTTCCCAACTTAAGCAATAACTTCTATACTCAGAGACCAAATTCTCCCCTCACAGACCAAATTCTCCCCTCACAGACCAAATTCTCCCCTCACAGACCAAATTCTCCCCTCAGGGAGTCAGTTCCCCACTCAGAGACTCCGTTCTACTCTCAGGGACCATATTCTCCCCTCAGAAACTCATTTCTCCCCTCAGAGACTCAGTTACCATTTACAAACTAAGATCTCCACACAGAAACCAATTCTCCCCTCAGAGACCCCATATTTTCCACTCAGAGACTACAATCTTCACTGAGAGATCAAATTCTCAACACAAGCAATACCTTCTCCCCTCAGAGACCATATTCTCCCCTCAGAGACTCAGATCCCCACTCAGAGACTTAATTCCCCAATTACAAACTAAGATCTCCACACAGGAACCAATTCTCCTCTCAAACACCATGTTTTTTACTCAGTCTACAAACTCCACTCAGAGACCAACTTCTCAACTTAAGCAAGAACTTTTCCCCTCTGAGACTCACTTCTCCCCTCAGAGACTCAGTTCCCCAATTACAAATTAAGATCTACACACAGAAAACAGTTTCCCTCTCAAACACCATGTTTTCCTCTCTGAGACAACAATCTCACTTAGAGACCAAGTTCCCAACTCAAGCAATAACTTCTCCACTCAGAGACCAAATTCTCCCCTCAGAGACCAAATTCTCCCCTCAGAGAATCACTTCTCCCCTCAGAGACTCATTTCTCCCCTCAGAGTCTCAGTTCCAAAATTACAAACTAAGATCTCCACACAGAAACCAATTCTCCCCTCAGAGACCCCATATTTTCAACTCAGAGACTACAATCTGCACTAAGAGATCAACTTCTCAACTCAAGCAATACCTCCTCCCCTCAGAGAACAAATTCTCCCCTCAGAGGCTCATTTCCTCACTCAGAGACTCACTTCTCCCCTCAGAGAATCACTTCTCCCCTCAGAGAATCAGTTCCCCAACTACAAACTAAGATCTCCACACAGAAACCAATTTCCCTCTCAAACTCCATGTTTTGCGCTCAGAGACTACAATCTCCACTTAGAGAACAAGTTCCCAACTTAAGCAATAACTTCTCCCCTCAGAGACAAAATTCTCCCCTCAGAGATTTACTTCGCCCCTCAGAGACTCAGTTCCACAATTACAAACTAAGATCTCCGCACAGAAACCAATTCTCCCCTCAGAGACTCCATATTTTCCACCCAGAGACTAAAAACTGCACTCAGAGATCAATTTCTCAACTCAAGCAATACCTTCCCCCCTCAGAGACCATATTCTCCCCTCAGAGACTCAGATCCCCCCTCAGAGACTCAATTCCCCAATTACAAACTAAGATCTCTACACAGAAACCAATCCTCCTCTCAAACACCATGTTTTTTCCTCAGTCTACAATCTCCACTCAGAGACCAACTCCTCAACTTAAGCAAGAACTTTTCCCCCCTGAGACTCAGTTCTCCCCTCAGAGACCAAATTCTCCCCTCAGAGACCAAATTCTCCCCTCAGAGACCAAATTCTCTCCTCAGAGACTCACTTCTCCCCTCAGAGACTCATTTCTCCCCTCAGAGACTCAATTCCCCAATTACAAACTATTATCTCCACACAGAAACTAATCCTCCCCTCAGAGAGCCTATATTTTCCACTCAGAGACTGCAACCTGCACTCAGAGATCAACTTCTCAACTCAAGCAATACCTTCTGCCCTCAGAGACTGAGTTCTACCCTCAGAGACTCACCTCTCCCCACAGAGAATCACTTCTTCCCTCTGACACTCAGTTCCCCAATTACAAACAAAGATCGCACAGAAACCAATTTCCCTCTCAAACTCCATGTTTTGCACTCAGAGACTACCATCTCTACTTAGAGTCCAAGTTCCCAAGTCAAGCAATAACGTCTCCCCTCAAGAGACCATGTTCTCCCTTCAGAGACCAAACTCTCCACTCAGAGATGCACTTCTCCCCTCAGAGACTCATTTCTCCCCTCAGAGACTCAGTTACCATTTACAAACTAAGATCTCCACACAGAAACCAATTCTCCTCTCAGTGACCCCATATTTTCCACTCAGAGACTACAATCTGCACTCAGATATCAACTTCTAAACTCAAGCAATACCTTCTCCCCTCAGAGACCATATTCTCCCCTCAGAGACTCAGATCCCCCCTCAGAGACTCAATTCCCCAATTACAAACTAAGATCTCCACACGGAAACCAATTCCCCTCTCAAACACCATGTTTTCCTCTCAGAGACTACAATCTCCACTTAGCGACTAAGTTCCCAACTCAAGAAATAACTTCTCCCCTCAAAAACCATGTTCTCCCCTCAGAGTAAATTCTCCCCTCTGAGCCCAAATTCTCCCCTCAGAGACACCGTTCTACACTCAGACACCAAATTCACCCCTCAGAGTATCACTTCTCCCCTCAGAGACTCACTCTTTCCACTCTGAGACTCAGTTCCCAAAATACAAACTAAGATCTCCACGCAGAAACCAATTCTGCCCATAGAGACAACATGTTTTGCAATCAGAGACTACAGCCTGCACTCAGATACCACCTTCTCAACTCAAGCAATATCATCTGCCCTCAGAGACCATATTGCCACCTCAGAGACTCACTTTTCCCCTCAGAGACTCACTTCTCCCCTCTGAGACTCAGTTCCCCAATTACAAACTAAGATCTCCACACAGAAAACAATTTCCCTCTCAAACACCAAGTTTTGCGCTCAGAGACTACAATCTCCACTTAGAGACCAAGTTCCCAACTCAAGCAATAACTTCTCCCCTCAGAGACCAAATTCTCCCCTCAGAGACCAAATTCACCCCTCAGAGACCAAATTCTCCCCTCAGAGTCTCACTTCCACAATTACAAACTAAGATATCCACACAGAAACAAATTTTCCCCTCAGAGACCCCATATTTTCAATTCAGAGATAACGATCTGCACTCAGAGACCAACTTCTCAACTCAAGCAATACCTCTTCCCCTCAGAGAACAAATTCTCCCCTCAGAGAACAAATTCTCCCCTCAGAGACTCACTTCTCCCCTCAGAGAATCAGTTCCCCAATTACAAACTAAGATCTCTACACAGAAACCAATTTCCCTCTCTAACTCCATGTTTTGCACTCAGAGACTACAATCTCCACTTAGAGAACAAGTTCCCAACTTAAGCAATAACTTCTCCCATCAGAGACCATGTTCTCCCCTCAGAGATACACTTCTCCCCTCTGAGATTCACTTCTCCCCTCAGAGACTCAATTCCCCAATTACAAACTAAGATCTCCACGCAGAAACCAATTCTCCCCTCAGAGACTCCATATTTTCCGCTCAGAGACTACAATCTGCACTCAGAGATCAATTTCTCGACTCAAGCAATACCTTCTCAACTCAGAGACCATATTCTCCACTCAGAGACTCAGATCCCCCCTCAGAGACTCAATTCCCCAATTACAAACTAAGATCTCCACACAGAAATCAATTCTCCTCTCAAACGCCATGTTTTTTACTCAGTCTACAATCTCCACTCAGAGACCAACTCCTCAACTTAAGCAAGAACTTTTCCCCTCTGAGACTCAGTTCTCCCCACAGAGACCAAATTCTCCCCTCAGACACTCACTTCTCCCCTCAGAGACTCAGTTCTCCCCTCAGAGACTCAGTTCCCCAATTACAAACTAAGATCTCCACACAGAAACCAATTTCCCTCTCAAACTCCATGTTTTGCAATCAGAGCCTACCATCTCTAGAGACCACCATCTCTACTTAGAGACCATGTTCCCAACTTAAGCAATAACTTCTACACTCAGAGACCAAATTCTCCCCTCAGAGACCAAATTCTCCCCTCAGAGACTCCATTGTACACTCTGACACCAAATTTTCCCCTCAGAGTATCACTTCTCCCCTCAGAGACTCATTCCTCCCCTCAGAGACCCCATATTTTCCACTCAGAGACTACAATCTGCACTCAGATATTAACTTCGCAACTCAAGAAATACCTTCTCCCCTCAGAGACCATATACTCGCCTCAGAGACTCACTTCTCCCCTCAGAGACTCACTTCTCTCCTCAGAAACCAAATTCACCCTTCAAAGACCAAATGCTCCCCTCAGAGACTCACTTCTCCCCTCAGAGAATCACTTCTCCCCTCAGAGAATCAGTTCCCCAATTACCAACTAAGATCTCCACGCAGAAACCAATTCTGCCCTGAGAGACAACATGTTTTGCACTCAGAGACTACAGCCTGCACTCAGAGACCACCTTCTCAACTCAAGCAATACCTTCTCCCCTCAGAGACCATATTCTCCCCTCAGAGACTCATTTCTCCCCTCAGAGTCTCAGTTCCCCAATTACAAACTAAGATCTCCACACAGAAACCAATTCTCCTCTCAAACACCAATGTTTTTCACTCAGTCTAAAATCTCCACTCAGAAACCAACGTCTCAACATAAGCAAGAACTTTTCCCCTCTGAGACTCAGTTCTCTCCTCAGAGGACAAATTCTCCCCTCAGAGACTCCGTTCTCCCTACAGAGAGTTGGCAGTTGACTGCTCGGCCCCTGGCCTTTGCAGGCCTTCCGTTCTCTCCTTTAAGCCCCGCTGTCGCCTAGATGGCACAACAAAAGGGATGTTTCTCATTTCAGAAAAATTACAAGACACGCAATCAGTTGCCGCTTCAGGCTCCGCAGCAAAGCTCACCTTGCTCGAGTCAGCTCTGGGGCAGAGATCTCCCTTCGCTCCTCCCTCCGCACCTCCAAATCAAAAACAATCACCCGGTCAGAAGCCAGACAGAAAAATCAGGCTTCCCCTCCTACCCACACAACAAGTTTCCCCACCTGCTAACAGCGCTCTGCTCAACCTTCCGACATCAGCCTCCGACACCTTCTGACGCAGCTCGCCCTCTGCAACAACAACTCGGCATTATTCACCGCAAAGCCAAAAGAAATGATGAATCGCGCTCTAACTCTCAGGCCTCACACACTTACACCGAGACACAGCCTGAAAGGCACACCCAAACTGACACCCAGACGCTCTGCCTCTGACATTGACTCCAGAGAAACTATCACACCCATTCCCAAGCAGACTCTGGGGCCCGCACCCACTCAAGGCGAGTTTATTCCCAGAGCCACCACTAAACGCGAGCCTAGTTCCAGAGCTCTTCTGTCCATTGCTACGGATGGGATCGTCAAGAGTAGACAGCTACCCTGGGATTCTGAAAACCCATCACCCCTGTTCCAGAGTTTCAGGATTCCCGGGGAGAGAAAACCAGAGACAAATAGAGAATTCTGCACTAGTTGATTCAGGTAGGAAACTCTCGAGAGAGAGCAGTAAAGGACACAGTAAAGTACGGTTCTGAGGCTTGCTTCTCTGACTAAGCCCAAGGACCCTGCAAAGACCTTCAGGAAACCAGCTCCGAGAATCATCACGGCAACGCAGGGCGGCAGGCTCAACCTGAGCGGGCGTCCCCGCGGAGGCAACGTTGACCTGGGTGGGGTGAGCTTCTGCCTCCCTCACATCGCACGAGGCTCGGGCTTTCATCCTCACAAAAATGCACACTCTTTCTGACGCAGGGGGCCGGCCTACGTCACAACAAGTGGCTAGCAGGATCTACAAAGGTCTGCGAGGGTCAGGCCTTTTCCAGGCACTTCTAAAGCACAACTTTCTGGGGAGCAATCAAAGCTGCGCTTGTTGGCAAGCATCCAAAGGAGAACGCTCCGGACAGGAGCCAAAGAGGACAAACACCACTTACCTTTCCTGGCCTCTTTCACCAGCGACCATTATCCATTAGCCCTGACACAACACCCCAGACCTAAGCCCCGCAAATCTCACCTTTTCATCCGGGCATTTAATACTGAGGCACTAGCTTCACGACATATCACCATTCCCTCCCAGGCACCTCCAAGCACGCGCACGACATTCGACCCTCGTGCCACAAAACCGCCTCAGCTTCTCACAGCCCGCCTCAGGGTGCAGCTTCACGCCTCCCAGCTAGGATGCGACACCTGAAAAGGAAACGGAAAGAGATGCAAGCTGACGCAGGGCCCAAAGAGGAAGCCCGCCTGGGGCAATACCCATCTCCTGCTTCAGTACATTACCTACTCAGTGGCCAGGCCTCCCGTATTTCTGCCAGCTACATCCGGGCCTCTACCTCCCCGGGAAAACACACGCAACTCTTGCCGCCTTCAGCTACTTCAAGCCTCTGCACCTAGAGCCGCTGCTCCAGCCGCCTACTCACTTCTCACATTCATCAGCAAGGTGGGCGCACACAGGCAGGTCTGTGAAAATGGACGCAGACAACAGAGCTGCACAGGACATCTGGAGCCAAGCCCCAAAAGACAACTGACCAGAAGACTCTGAGCTACAACCCACTCAAGGGCCAAAAGTAGGCTAGAAATGGCCACCAATATTTTAGAAATAGCCAAAGGTGGCTTAAAGTAGGTGAGAAAAGGGGAAAACTGTGTTAAAAAGACAGCCAAAATGGCTTGAAATGGGTTAGAAAGGGCCAAAAATGGCTTAAAGCAAGACAAAAATGGGAAAAAAGCGAGTTAGAAATGGCAAGAAATTGCTTAGAAATGGACAAAAATGGTTTGGAAAGGGCCAAAATGACTTAGGAGGAGTCAGAATTGGGCAACAAAGGGTTAGAAATAGAAAAAAGCACTTTAGAAACAGCTGAGAAAAGCTTAAAATGGGTTAGAAATGGGGAAAACGGGTTAGAAATAGCCAGAAATGGCTTCGAGCTGGTAAGAAATGGGCAAAACATGGGACAGAAATGGCCATCAATTCTTCCTAAATAGGCAAAAGAGGCTTCAGAGAGGTGAAAAGTGGGAAAACTGTGCTTAAAAAAAAGCCAACAAGGCTTAAACTAAATAAGAAATGGGCAAAAATAGGTTAGAAATGGCAAGAAATTGGTTAGATAAGGACAAAAATGGTTCGGCAAGAGTAAAAAAATGGGTTTAAAAGAGGCAAGAAATGAGAAAAATGGGTTAGAAATAGCCCAAACGGGCTTAAAACTGGGGAGAAAGGGGCAAAAGTGGGCTAGAAATGGCCACCAGTAGTTTAGAAATAGCCAAAGGTGGCTTAAAATAGGTGAGAAAAGGGGAAAACTGGGTTTAGAAAACAGTCAAAATGGCTTGAAATGGGTTAGACTTGGGCAAAAGTGGGATAAAAAAGGCCATCAGTAGTGAGAAATAGCCAAAAAAGGCTTAAAATGGGGTAGAAATGGGAAAACTGTGCTTAAAAAAAAAAAGCCAAAATTACTTAAACCAAGTCAGGAATGGGCAAAAACGGGTTAGAAATGGTGAGAGATTGCTTTAGAAATGGACAAAAATGGCTTGGAAATGGCCAGGAAGGCTTAAAGCTGGGAAGGAAGAATTGGGCATGAAAGGGATAGAAATGGCCAAAAATGGCATAACAGAGGTTAGAAATGAGCAAAACTTATTTAGAACTAGGAAAACAATAAGTTTAAACTAGGCAAGAAGGAGAGAAAAGGGTTAGAAAGAGCCAAAACTGGCTTAAAACTGGTGAGAAAGGAGCAAAAGTGGATTTGAAATGGCCACAAGTAGTTTAGAAAGAGCCAAACAAGGCTGAAAATAGGCTAGAAATGGGAAAACTGTGTTTGAGAAAAAGGCAAAATGGCTTAAACCAAGTTAGAAATGGGCAAGAATGGATTAAAAAGGGCAAGGCATTGCTTAGAAAGGGACAAAAGTGGTTTGGAAGTGGGTCAAATGGCTAAAGAAGTGTTAGAACTGGGCAAAAGAGGGCTAGAAATAGAGAAAAGCAGTTTAGAGACAGCCGAGAAAAGCTTAAAATGGGTTAGAAATGGGGAAAATGGGATAGAAATAGCCAAATCTGGATTAAATCTGGTAAGAAATGGGCAAAACATGGGACAGAAATGGCCATCAAGAGTTCAGAAATAGCCAGAAAAGGCTTCAAATGGGTTAGAAATGGGAAGGATGTGTTTGAAAACAAGCCAAAATGGCTTAAACCAAGTTAGAAATGGGCAAAAAGGGGTTAGAACTGGCGAGATATTACTTTAGAAATGGACAAAAATGGTTTGGAAAGAGTAAACAAATAGGTTTAAAAGAGGTAAGAAATGAGAAAAAATGGGTTAGAAATAGCCAAAACTGGCTTAAAACTGGGGAGAAAGGGGCAAAAGTGGGCTAGAAATGGCCACCAGTAGTTTAGAAATAGCCAAAGGTGGCTTAAAGTAAGTGAGAAAAGGGGAAAACTGTGCTTAAAAGACAGCCAAAATGGCTTGAAATGGGTTAGAAAGGGCCAAAAATGGCTTAAAGCAAGTCAGGAATGGGCAAAAGTGGGTTAGAAATGGCAAGAAATTGCTTAGAAATGGACAGAAATGGTTGCGAAAGGGCCAAAATGACTTAGGAGGAGTCAGAATTAAGAAACAAAGGGTTAGAAATAGAAAAAAGCACTTTAGAAACAGCTGAGAAAAGCCTAAAATGGGTTAGAAATGGGGAAAACGGGTTAGAAATAGCCAGAAAAGGCTTCGAGCTGGTAAGAAATGGCCATCAATTCTTCATAAATAGGCAAAAGAGGCTTCAGAGAGGTGAAAAGTGGGAAAACAGTGTTTGAAAAAAAGCCAAAATGGCTTAAACCAAGTTAGAAATGGGCAAAAGTGGGTTAGAAATGGCAAGAAATTGCTTAGAAATGGACAGAAATGGTTGGGAAAGGGCCAAAATGACTTAGGAGGAGTCAGAATTGGGCAACAAAGGGTTAGAAATAGAAAAAAGCACTTTAGAAACAGCTGAGAAAAGCTTAAAATGGGTTAGAAATGGGGGAAATGGGTTAGAAATAGCCAGAAATGGCTTCAAGCTGGTAAGAAATGGGCAAAACATGGGACAGAAATGGCCATCAATTCTTCATAAATAGGCAAAAGAGGCTTCAGAGAGGTGAAAAGTGGGAAAACAGTGTTTGAAAAAAAGCCAAAATGGCTTAAACCAAGTTAGAAATGGGCAAAGGTGGGTTAGAAATGGCAAGAAATTGCTTAGAAATGGACAAAAATGGTTTGGAAAGGGCCAAAATGACTGAGGAGGAGTCAGAATTGGGCAACAAAGGGTTAGAAATAGAAAAAAGCACTTTAGAAACAGCTGAGAAAAGCTTAAAATGGGTTAGAAATGGGGGAAATGGGTTAGAAATAGCCAGAAATGGCTTCGAGCTGGTAAGAAATGGGCAAAACATGGGACAGAAATGGCCATCAATTCTTCATAAATAGGCAAAAGAGGCTTCAGAGAGGTGAAAAGTGGGAAAACAGTGTTTGAAAAAAAGCCAAAATGGCTTAAACCAAGTTAGAAATGGGCAAATGTGGGTTAGAAATGGCAAGAAATTGCTTAGAAATGGACAAAAATGGTTTGGAAAGGGCCAAAATGACTGAGGAGGAGTCAGAATTGGGCAACAAAGGGTTAGAAATAGAAAAAAGCACTTTAGAAACAGCTGAGAAAAGCTTAAAACGGGTTAGAAATGGGGGAAATGGGTTAGAAATAGCCAGAAATGGCTTCAAGCTGGTAAGAAATGGGCAAAACATGGGACAGAAATGGCCATCAATTCTTTATAAACAGGCAAAACAGGCTTCAGAGAGGTGAAAAGTGGGAAAACTGTGCTTAAAAAAAAGCCAACAAGGCTTAAACTAAATAAGAAATGGGCAAAAATAGGTTAGAAATGGCAAGAAATTGGTTAGATAAGGACAAAAATGGTTTGGCAAGAGTAAAAAAATGGGTTTAAAAGAGGTAAGAAATGAGAAAAATGGGTTAGAAATAGCCCAAACGGGCTTAAAACTGGAGAGAAAGGGGCAAAAGTGGGCTAGAAATGGCCACCAGTGGTTTAGAAATAGCCAAAAGTGGCTTAAAATAGGTGAGAAAAGGGGAAAACTGGGTTTAAAAAACAGTCAAAATGGCTTGAAATGGGTTAGACTTGGGCAAAAGTGGGATAAAAAAGGCCATCAGTAGTGAGAAATAGCCAAAAAAGGCTTAAAATGGGGTAGAAATGGGAAAACTGTGCTTAAAAAAAAAAAGCCAAAATGACTTAAACCAAGTCGGGAATGGGCAAAAATGGGTTAGAAATGGTGAGAGATTGCTTTAGAAATGGACAAAAATGGCTTGGAAATGGCCAGGAAGGCTTAAAGCTGGGAAGGAAGAATTGGGCATGAAAGGGATAGAAATGGCCAAAAATGGCATAACACAGGTTAGAAATGAGCAAAACTTATTTAGAACTAGGAAAACAATAAGTTTAAACTAGGTAAGAAGGAGAGAAAAGGGTTAGAAAGAGCCAAAACTGGCTTAAAACTGGTGAGAAAGGAGCAAAAGTGGATTTGAAATGGCCACAAGTAGTTTAGAAAGAGCCAAACAAGGCTGAAAATAGGCTAGAAATGGGAAAACTGTGTTTGAGAAAAAGGCAAAATGGCTTAAACCAAGTTAGAAATGGGCAAGAATGGATTAAAAAGGGCAAGGCATTGCTTAGAAAGGGACAAAAGTGGTTTGGAAGTGGGTCAAAGGGCTAAAGAAGTGTTAGAACTGGGCAAAAGAGGGCTAGAAATAGAGAAAAGCAGTTTAGAGACAGCCGAGAAAAGCTTAAAATGGGTTAGAAATGGGGAAAATGGGATAGAAATAGCCAAATCTGGATTAAATCTGGTAAGAAATGGGCAAAACATGGGACAGAAATGGCCATCAAGAGTTCAGAAATAGCCAGAAAAGGCTTCAAATGGGTTAGAAATGGGAAGGATGTGTTTGAAAACAAGCCAAAATGGCTTAAACCAAGTTAGAAATGGGCAAAAAGGGGTTAGAACTGGCGAGATATTACTTTAGAAATGGACAAAAATGGTTTGGAAAGAGTAAACAAATAGGTTTAAAAGAGGTAAGAAATGAGAAAAAATGGGTTAGAAATACCCAAAACTGGCTTAAAACTGGGGAGAAAGGGGCAAAAGTGGGCTAGAAATGGCCACCAGTAGTTTAGAAATAGCCAAAGGTGGCTTAAAGTAAGTGAGAAAAGGGAAAACTGTGTTTAAAAGACAGCCAAAATGGCTTGAAATGGGTTAGAAAGGGCCAAAAATGGCTTAAAGCAAGTCAGGAATGGGCAAAAGTGGGTTAGAAATGGCAAGAAATTGCTTAGAAATGGACAGAAATGGTTGGGAAATGGCCAAAATGACTTAGGAGGAGTCAGAATTGGGCAACAAAGGGTTAGAAATAGAAAAAAGCACTTTAGAAACAGCTGAGAAAAGCTTAAAACGGGTTAGAAATGGGGAAAACGGGTTAGAAATAGCCAGAAATGGCTTCAAGCTGGTAAGAAATGGGCAAAACATGGGACAGAAATGGCCATCAATTCTTCATAAATAGGCAAAAGAGGCTTCAGAGAGGTGAAAAGTGGGAAAACAGTGTTTGAAAAAAAGCCAAAATGGCTTAAACCAAGTTAGAAATGGGCAAAGGTGGGTTAGAAATGGCAAGAAATTGCTTAGAAATGGACAAAAATGGTTTGGAAAGGGCCAAAATGACTTAGGAGGAGTCAGAATTGGGCAACAAAGGGTTAGAAATAGAAAAAAGCACTTTAGAAACAGCTGAGAAAAGCTTAAAATGGGTTAGAAATGGTGAAAACGGGTTAGAAATAGCCAGAAATGGCTTCAAGCTGGTAAGAAATGGCCATCAATTCTTCATAAATAGGCAAAAGAGGCTTCAGAGAGGTGAAAAGTGGGAAAACAGTGTTTGAAAAAAAGCCAAAATGGCTTAAACCAAGTTAGAAATGGGCAAAGGTGGGTTAGAAATGGCAAGAAATTGCTTAGAAATGGACAAAAATGGTTTGGAAAGGGCCAAAATGACTTAGGAGGAGTCAGAATTGGGCAACAAAGGGTTAGAAATAGAAAAAAGCACTTTAGAAACAGCTGAGAAAAGCTAAAACTGGGTTAGAAATGGGGAAAATGGGCTAGAAATAGCCAGAAATGGCTTCAAGCTGGTAAGAAATGGGCAAAACATGGGACAGAAATGGCCATCAATTCTTTATAAACAGGCAAAACATGCTTCAGAGAGGTGAAAAGTGGGAAAACTGTGCTTAAAAAAAAGCCAACAAGGCTTAAACTAAATAAGAAATGGGCAAAAATAGGTTAGAAATGGCAAGAAATTGGTTAGATAAGGACAAAAATGGTTTGGCAAGAGTAAAAAAATGGGTTTAAAAGAGGTAAGAAATGAGAAAAATGGGTTAGAAATAGCCCAAACGGGCTTAAAACTGGGGAGAAAGGGGCAAAAGTGGGCTAGAAATGGCCACCAGTAGTTTAGAAATAGCCAAAGGTGGCTTAAAATAGGTGAGAAAAGGGGAAAACTGGGTTTAGAAAACAGTCAAAATGGCTTGAAATGGGTTAGACTTGGGCAAAAGTGGGATAAAAAAGGCCATCAGTAGTGAGAAATAGCCAAAAAAGGCTTAAAATGGGGTAGAAATGGGAAAACTGTGCTTAAAAAAAAAAAGCCAAAATTACTTAAACCAAGTCAGGAATGGGCAAAAACGGGTTAGAAATGGTGAGAGATTGCTTTAGAAATGGACAAAAATGGCTTGGAAATGGCCAGGAAGGCTTAAAGCTGGGAAGGAAGAATTGGGCATGAAAGGGATAGAAATGGCCAAAAATGGCATAACAGAGGTTAGAAATGAGCAAAACTTATTTAGAACTAGGAAAACAATAAGTTTAAACTAGGCAAGAAGGAGAGAAAAGGGTTAGAAAGAGCCAAAACTGGCTTAAAACTGGTGAGAAAGGAGCAAAAGTGGATTTGAAATGGCCACAAGTAGTTTAGAAAGAGCCAAACAAGGCTGAAAATAGGCTAGAAATGGGAAAACTGTGTTTGAGAAAAAGGCAAAATGGCTTAAACCAAGTTAGAAATGGGCAAGAATGGATTAAAAAGGGCAAGGCATTGCTTAGAAAGGGACAAAAGTGGTTTGGAAGTGGGTCAAATGGCTAAAGAAGTGTTAGAACTGGGCAAAAGAGGGCTAGAAATAGAGAAAAGCAGTTTAGAGACAGCCGAGAAAAGCTTAAAATGGGTTAGAAATGGGGAAAATGGGATAGAAATAGCCAAATCTGGATTAAATCTGGCAAGAAATGGGCAAAACATGGGACAGAAATGGCCATCAAGAGTTCAGAAATAGCCAGAAAAGGCTTCAAATGGGTTAGAAATGGGAAGGATGTGTTTGAAAACAAGCCAAAATGGCTTAAACCAAGTTAGAAATGGGCAAAAAGGGGTTAGAACTGGCGAGATATTACTTTAGAAATGGACAAAAATGGTTTGGAAAGAGTAAACAAATAGGTTTAAAAGAGGTCAGAAATGAGAAAAAATGGGTTAGAAATAGCCAAAACTGGCTTAAAACTGGGGAGAAAGGGGCAAAAGTGGGCTAGAAATGGCCACCAGTAGTTTAGAAATAGCCAAAGGTGGCTTAAAGTAAGTGAGAAAAGGGAAAACTGTGTTTAAAAGACAGCCAAAATGGCTTGAAATGGGTTAGAAAGGGCCAAAAATGGCTTAAAGCAAGTCAGGAATGGGCAAAAGTGGGTTAGAAATGGCAAGAAATTGCTTAGAAATGGACAGAAATGGTTGGGAAATGGCCAAAATGACTTAGGAGGAGTCAGAATTGGGCAACAAAGGGTTAGAAATAGAAAAAAGCACTTTAGAAACAGCTGAGAAAAGCTTAAAACGGGTTAGAAATGGGGAAAACGGGTTAGAAATAGCCAGAAATGGCTTCAAGCTGGTAAGAAATGGGCAAAACATGGGACAGAAATGGCCATCAATTCTTCATAAATAGGCAAAAGAGGCTTCAGAGAGGTGAAAAGTGGGAAAACAGTGTTTGAAAAAAAGCCAAAATGGCTTAAACCAAGTCAGAAATGGGCAAAGGTGGGTTAGAAATGGCAAGAAATTGCTTAGAAATGGACAAAAATGGTTTGGAAAGGGCCAAAATGACTTAGGAGGAGTCAGAATTGGGCAACAAAGGGTTAGAAATAGAAAAAAGCACTTTAGAAACAGCTGAGAAAAGCTTAAAATGGGTTAGAAATGGGGAAAACGGGTTAGAAATAGCCAGAAATGGCTTCAAGCTGGTAAGAAATGGCCATCAATTCTTCATAAATAGGCAAAAGAGGCTTCAGAGAGGTGAAAAGTGGGAAAACAGTGTTTGAAAAAAAGCCAAAATGGCTTAAACCAAGTTAGAAATGGGCAAAGGTGGGTTAGAAATGGCAAGAAATTGCTTAGCAATGGACAAAAATGGTTTGGAAAGGGCCAAAATGACTGAGGAGGAGTCAGAATTGGGCAACAAAGGGTTAGAAATAGAAAAAAGCACTTTAGAAACAGCTGAGAAAAGCTAAAACTGGGTTAGAAATGGGGAAAATGGGCTAGAAATAGCCAGAAATGGCTTCAAGCTGGTAAGAAATGGGCAAAACATGGGACAGAAATGGCCATCAATTCTTTATAAACAGGCAAAACAGGCTTCAGAGAGGTGAAAAGTGGGAAAACTGTGCTTAAAAAAAAGCCAACAAGGCTTAAACTAAATAAGAAATGGGCAAAAATAGGTTAGAAATGGCAAGAAATTGGTTAGATAAGGACAAAAATGGTTTGGCAAGAGTAAAAAAATGGGTTTAAAAGAGGTAAGAAATGAGAAAAATGGGTTAGAAATAGCCCAAACGGGCTTAAAACTGGAGAGAAAGGGGCAAAAGTGGGCTAGAAATGGCCACCAGTGGTTTAGAAATAGCCAAAAGTGGCTTAAAATAGGTGAGAAAAGGGGAAAACTGGGTTTAAAAAACAGTCAAAATGGCTTGAAATGGGTTAGACTTGGGCAAAAGTGGGATAAAAAAGGCCATCAGTAGTGAGAAATAGCCAAAAAAGGCTTAAAATGGGGTAGAAATGGGAAAACTGTGCTTAAAGAAAAAAAGCCAAAATGACTTAAACCAAGTCGGGAATGGGCAAAAATGGGTTAGAAATGGTGAGAGATTGCTTTAGAAATGGACAAAAATGGCTTGGAAATGGCCAGGAAGGCTTAAAGCTGGGAAGGAAGAATTGGGCATGAAAGGGATAGAAATGGCCAAAAATGGCATAACAGAGGTTAGAAATGAGCAAAACTTATTTAGAACTAGGAAAACAATAAGTTTAAACTAGGTAAGAAGGAGAGAAAAGGGTTAGAAAGAGCCAAAACTGGCTTAAAACTGGTGAGAAAGGAGCAAAAGTGGATTTGAAATGGCCACAAGTAGTTTAGAAAGAGCCAAACAAGGCTGAAAATAGGCTAGAAATGGGAAAACTGTGTTTGAGAAAAAGGCAAAATGGCTTAAACCAAGTTAGAAATGGGCAAGAATGGATTAAAAAGGGCAAGGCATTGCTTAGAAAGGGACAAAAGTGGTTTGGAAGTGGGTCAAATGGCTAAAGAAGTGTTAGAACTGGGCAAAAGAGGGCTAGAAATAGAGAAAAGCAGTTTAGAGACAGCCGAGAAAAGCTTAAAATGGGTTAGAAATGGGGAAAATGGGATAGAAATAGCCAAATCTGGATTAAATCTGGCAAGAAATGGGCAAAACATGGGACAGAAATGGCCATCAAGAGTTCAGAAATAGCCAGAAAAGGCTTCAAATGGGTTAGAAATGGGAAGGATGTGTTTGAAAACAAGCCAAAATGGCTTAAACCAAGTTAGAAATGGGCAAAAAGGGGTTAGAACTGGCGAGATATTACTTTAGAAATGGACAAAAATGGTTTGGAAAGAGTAAACAAATAGGTTTAAAAGAGGTCAGAAATGAGAAAAAATGGGTTAGAAATAGCCAAAACTGGCTTAAAACTGGGGAGAAAGGGGCAAAAGTGGGCTAGAAATGGCCACCAGTAGTTTAGAAATAGCCAAAGGTGGCTTAAAGTAAGTGAGAAAAGGGAAAACTGTGTTTAAAAGACAGCCAAAATGGCTTGAAATGGGTTAGAAAGGGCCAAAAATGGCTTAAAGCAAGTCAGGAATGGGCAAAAGTGGGTTAGAAATGGCAAGAAATTGCTTAGAAATGGACAGAAATGGTTGGGAAAGGGCCAAAATGACTTAGGAGGAGTCAGAATTGGGCAACAAAGGGTTAGAAATAGAAAAAAGCACTTTAGAAACAGCTGAGAAAAGCTTAAAACGGGTTAGAAATGGGGAAAACGGGTTAGAAATAGCCAGAAATGGCTTCAAGCTGGTAAGAAATGGGCAAAACATGGGACAGAAATGGCCATCAATTCTTCATAAATAGGCAAAAGAGGCTTCAGAGAGGTGAAAAGTGGGAAAACAGTGTTTGAAAAAAAGCCAAAATGGCTTAAACCAAGTTAGAAATGGGCAAAGGTGGGTTAGAAATGGCAAGAAATTGCTTAGAAATGGACAAAAATGGTTTGGAAAGGGCCAAAATGACTTAGGAGGAGTCAGAATTGGGCAACAAAGGGTTAGAAATAGAAAAAAGCACTTTAGAAACAGCTGAGAAAAGCTTAAAATGGGTTAGAAATGGGGAAAACGGGTTAGAAATAGCCAGAAATGGCTTCAAGCTGGTACGAAATGGCCATCAATTCTTCATAAATAGGCAAAAGAGGCTTCAGAGAGGTGAAAAGTGGGAAAACAGTGTTTGAAAAAAAGCCAAAATGGCTTAAACCAAGTTAGAAATGGGCAAAGGTGGGTTAGAAATGGCAAGAAATTGCTTAGAAATGGACAAAAATGGTTTGGAAAGGGCCAAAATGACTGAGGAGGAGTCAGAATTGGGCAACAAAGGGTTAGAAATAGAAAAAAGCACTTTAGAAACAGCTGAGAAAAGCTAAAACTGGGTTAGAAATGGGGAAAATGGGCTAGAAATAGCCAGAAATGGCTTCAAGCTGGTAAGAAATGGGCAAAACATGGGACAGAAATGGCCATCAATTCTTTATAAACAGGCAAAACAGGCTTCAGAGAGGTGAAAAGTGGGAAAACTGTGCTTAAAAAAAAGCCAACAAGGCTTAAACTAAATAAGAAATGGGCAAAAATAGGTTAGAAATGGCAAGAAATTGGTTAGATAAGGACAAAAATGGTTTGGCAAGAGTAAAAAAATGGGTTTAAAAGAGGTAAGAAATGAGAAAAATGGGTTAGAAATAGCCCAAACGGGCTTAAAACTGGGGAGAAAGGGGCAAAAGTGGGCTAGAAATGGCCACCAGTAGTTTAGAAATAGCCAGAAGTGGCTTAAAATAGGTGAGAAAAGGGGAAAACTGTGTTTAAGAAACAGTCAAAATGGCTTGAAATGGGTTAGACTTGGGCAAAAGTGGGATAAAAAAGGCCATCAGTAGTGAGAAATAGCCAAAAAAGGCTTAAAATGGGGTAGAAATGGGAAAACTGTGCTTAAAAAAAAAAAGCCAAAATGACTTAAACCAAGTCGGGAATGGGCAAAAATGGGTTAGAAATGGTGAGAGATTGCTTTAGAAATGGACAAAAATGGCTTGGAAATGGCCAGGAAGGCTTAAAGCTGGGAAGGAAGAATTGGGCATGAAAGGGATAGAAATGGCCAAAAATGGCATAACAGAGGTTAGAAATGAGCAAAACTTATTTAGAACTAGGAAAACAATAAGTTTAAACTAGGTAAGAAGGAGAGAAAAGGGTTAGAAAGAGCCAAAACTGGCTTAAAACTGGTGAGAAAGGAGCAAAAGTGGATTTGAAATGGCCACAAGTAGTTTAGAAAGAGCCAAACAAGGCTGAAAATAGGCTAGAAATGGGAAAACTGTGTTTGAGAAAAAGGCAAAATGGCTTAAACCAAGTTAGAAATGGGCAAGAATGGATTAAAAAGGGCAAGGCATTGCTTAGAAAGGGACAAAAGTGGTTTGGAAGTGGGTCAAATGGCTAAAGAAGTGTTAGAACTGGGCAAAAGAGGGCTAGAAATAGAGAAAAGCAGTTTAGAGACAGCCGAGAAAAGCTTAAAATGGGTTAGAAATGGGGAAAATGGGATAGAAATAGCCAAATCTGGATTAAATCTGGCAAGAAATGGGCAAAACATGGGACAGAAATGGCCATCAAGAGTTCAGAAATAGCCAGAAAAGGCTTCAAATGGGTTAGAAATGGGAAGGATGTGTTTGAAAACAAGCCAAAATGGCTTAAACCAAGTTAGAAATGGGCAAAAAGGGGTTAGAACTGGCGAGATATTACTTTAGAAATGGACAAAAATGGTTTGGAAAGAGTAAACAAATAGGTTTAAAAGAGGTCAGAAATGAGAAAAAATGGGTTAGAAATAGCCAAAACTGGCTTAAAACTGGGGAGAAAGGGGCAAAAGTGGGCTAGAAATGGCCACCAGTAGTTTAGAAATAGCCAAAGGTGGCTTAAAGTAAGTGAGAAAAGGGAAAACTGTGTTTAAAAGACAGCCAAAATGGCTTGAAATGGGTTAGAAAGGGCCAAAAATGGCTTAAAGCAAGTCAGGAATGGGCAAAAGTGGGTTAGAAATGGCAAGAAATTGCTTAGAAATGGACAGAAATGGTTGGGAAAGGGCCAAAATGACTTAGGAGGAGTCAGAATTGGGCAACAAAGGGTTAGAAATAGAAAAAAGCACTTTAGAAACAGCTGAGAAAAGCTTAAAACGGGTTAGAAATGGGGAAAACGGGTTAGAAATAGCCAGAAATGGCTTCAAGCTGGTAAGAAATGGGCAAAACATGGGACAGAAATGGCCATCAATTCTTCATAAATAGGCAAAAGAGGCTTCAGAGAGGTGAAAAGTGGGAAAACAGTGTTTGAAAAAAAGCCAAAATGGCTTAAACCAAGTTAGAAATGGGCAAAGGTGGGTTAGAAATGGCAAGAAATTGCTTAGAAATGGACAAAAATGGTTTGGAAAGGGCCAAAATGACTTAGGAGGAGTCAGAATTGGGCAACAAAGGGTTAGAAATAGAAAAAAGCACTTTAGAAACAGCTGAGAAAAGCTTAAAATGGGTTAGAAATGGGGAAAACGGGTTAGAAATAGCCAGAAATGGCTTCAAGCTGGCACGAAATGGCCATCAATTCTTCATAAATAGGCAAAAGAGGCTTCAGAGAGGTGAAAAGTGGGAAAACAGTGTTTGAAAAAAAGCCAAAATGGCTTAAACCAAGTTAGAAATGGGCAAAGGTGGGTTAGAAATGGCAAGAAATTGCTTAGAAATGGACAAAAATGGTTTGGAAAGGGCCAAAATGACTGAGGAGGAGTCAGAATTGGGCAACAAAGGGTTAGAAATAGAAAAAAGCACTTTAGAAACAGCTGAGAAAAGCTAAAACTGGGTTAGAAATGGGGAAAATGGGCTAGAAATAGCCAGAAATGGCTTCAAGCTGGTAAGAAATGGGCAAAACATGGGACAGAAATGGCCATCAATTCTTTATAAACAGGCAAAACAGGCTTCAGAGAGGTGAAAAGTGGGAAAACTGTGCTTAAAAAAAAGCCAACAAGGCTTAAACTAAATAAGAAATGGGCAAAAATAGGTTAGAAATGGCAAGAAATTGGTTAGATAAGGACAAAAATGGTTTGGCAAGAGTAAAAAAATGGGTTTAAAAGAGGTAAGAAATGAGAAAAATGGGTTAGAAATAGCCCAAACGGGCTTAAAACTGGGGAGAAAGGGGCAAAAGTGGGCTAGAAATGGCCACCAGTAGTTTAGAAATAGCCAGAAGTGGCTTAAAATAGGTGAGAAAAGGGGAAAACTGTGTTTAAGAAACAGTCAAAATGGCTTGAAATGGGTTAGACTTGGGCAAAAGTGGGATAAAAAAGGCCATCAGTAGTGAGAAATAGCCAAAAAAGGCTTAAAATGGGGTAGAAATGGGAAAACTGTGCTTAAAAAAAAAAAGCCAAAATGACTTAAACCAAGTCGGGAATGGGCAAAAATGGGTTAGAAATGGTGAGAGATTGCTTTAGAAATGGACAAAAATGGCTTGGAAATGGCCAGGAAGGCTTAAAGCTGGGAAGGAAGAATTGGGCATGAAAGGGATAGAAATGGCCAAAAATGGCATAACAGAGGTTAGAAATGAGCAAAACTTATTTAGAACTAGGAAAACAATAAGTTTAAACTAGGCAAGAAGGAGAGAAAAGGGTTAGAAAGAGCCAAAACTGGCTTAAAACTGGTGAGAAAGGAGCAAAAGTGGATTTGAAATGGCCACAAGTAGTTTAGAAAGAGCCAAACAAGGCTGAAAATAGGCTAGAAATGGGAAAACTGTGTTTGAGAAAAAGGCAAAATGGCTTAAACCAAGTTAGAAATGGGCAAGAATGGATTAAAAAGGGCAAGGCATTGCTTAGAAAGGGACAAAAGTGGTTTGGAAGTGGGTCAAATGGCTAAAGAAGTGTTAGAACTGGGCAAAAGAGGGCTAGAAATAGAGAAAAGCAGTTTAGAGACAGCCGAGAAAAGCTTAAAATGGGTTAGAAATGGGGAAAATGGGATAGAAATAGCCAAATCTGGATTAAATCTGGTAAGAAATGGGCAAAACATGGGACAGAAATGGCCATCAAGAGTTCAGAAATAGCCAGAAAAGGCTTCAAATGGGTTAGAAATGGGAAGGATGTGTTTGAAAACAAGCCAAAATGGCTTAAACCAAGTTAGAAATGGGCAAAAAGGGGTTAGAACTGGCGAGATATTACTTTAGAAATGGACAAAAATGGTTTGGAAAGAGTAAACAAATAGGTTTAAAAGAGGTAAGAAATGAGAAAAAATGGGTTAGAAATACCCAAAACTGGCTTAAAACTGGGGAGAAAGGGGCAAAAGTGGGCTAGAAATGGCCACCAGTAGTTTAGAAATAGCCAAAGGTGGCTTAAAGTAAGTGAGAAAAGGGAAAACTGTGTTTAAAAGACAGCCAAAATGGCTTGAAATGGGTTAGAAAGGGCCAAAAATGGCTTAAAGCAAGTCAGGAATGGGCAAAAGTGGGTTAGAAATGGCAAGAAATTGCTTAGAAATGGACAGAAATGGTTGGGAAATGGCCAAAATGACTTAGGAGGAGTCAGAATTGGGCAACAAAGGGTTAGAAATAGAAAAAAGCACTTTAGAAACAGCTGAGAAAAGCTTAAAACGGGTTAGAAATGGGGAAAACGGGTTAGAAATAGCCAGAAATGGCTTCAAGCTGGTAAGAAATGGGCAAAACATGGGACAGAAATGGCCATCAATTCTTCATAAATAGGCAAAAGAGGCTTCAGAGAGGTGAAAAGTGGGAAAACAGTGTTTGAAAAAAAGCCAAAATGGCTTAAACCAAGTTAGAAATGGGCAAAGGTGGGTTAGAAATGGCAAGAAATTGCTTAGAAATGGACAAAAATGGTTTGGAAAGGGCCAAAATGACTTAGGAGGAGTCAGAATTGGGCAACAAAGGGTTAGAAATAGAAAAAAGCACTTTAGAAACAGCTGAGAAAAGCTTAAAATGGGTTAGAAATGGGGGAAACGGGTTAGAAATAGCCAGAAATGGCTTCAAGCTGGTACGAAATGGCCATCAATTCTTCATAAATAGGCAAAAGAGGCTTCAGAGAGGTGAAAAGTGGGAAAACAGTGTTTGAAAAAAAGCCAAAATGGCTTAAACCAAGTTAGAAATGGGCAAAGGTGGGTTAGAAATGGCAAGAAATTGCTTAGAAATGGACAAAAATGGTTTGGAAAGGGCCAAAATGACTGAGGAGGAGTCAGAATTGGGCAACAAAGGGTTAGAAATAGAAAAAAGCACTTTAGAAACAGCTGAGAAAAGCTAAAACTGGGTTAGAAATGGGGAAAATGGGCTAGAAATAGCCAGAAATGGCTTCAAGCTGGTAAGAAATGGGCAAAACATGGGACAGAAATGGCCATCAATTCTTTATAAACAGGCAAAACAGGCTTCAGAGAGGTGAAAAGTGGGAAAACTGTGCTTAAAAAAAAGCCAACAAGGCTTAAACTAAATAAGAAATGGGCAAAAATAGGTTAGAAATGGCAAGAAATTGGTTAGATAAGGACAAAAATGGTTTGGCAAGAGTAAAAAAATGGGTTTAAAAGAGGTAAGAAATGAGAAAAATGGGTTAGAAATAGCCCAAACGGGCTTAAAACTGGGGAGAAAGGGGCAAAAGTGGGCTAGAAATGGCCACCAGTAGTTTAGAAATAGCCAAAAGTGGCTTAAAATAGGTGAGAAAAGGGGAAAACTGTGTTTAAGAAACAGTCAAAATGGCTTGAAATGGGTTAGACTTGGGCAAAAGTGGGATAAAAAAGGCCATCAGTAGTGAGAAATAGCCAAAAAAGGCTTAAAATGGGGTAGAAATGGGAAAACTGTGCTTAAAAAAAAAAGCCAAAATGACTTAAACCAAGTCAGGAATGGGCAAAAATGGGTTAGAAATGGTGAGAGATTGCTTTAGAAATGGACAAAAATGGCTTGGAAATGGCCAGGAAGGCTTAAAGCTGGGAAGGAAGAATTGGGCATGAAAGGGATAGAAATGGCCAAAAATGGCATAACAGAGGTTAGAAATGAGCAAAACTTATTTAGAACTAGGAAAACAATAAGTTTAAACTAGGTAAGAAGGAGAGAAAAGGGTTAGAAAGAGCCAAAACTGGCTTAAAACTGGTGAGAAAGGAGCAAAAGTGGATTTGAAATGGCCACAAGTAGTTTAGAAAGAGCCAAACAAGGCTGAAAATAGGCTAGAAATGGGAAAACTGTGTTTGAGAAAAAGGCAAAATGGCTTAAACCAAGTTAGAAATGGGCAAGAATGGATTAAAAAGGGCAAGGCATTGCTTAGAAAGGGACAAAAGTGGTTTGGAAGTGGGTCAAATGGCTAAAGAAGTGTTAGAACTGGGCAAAAGAGGGCTAGAAATAGAGAAAAGCAGTTTAGAGACAGCCGAGAAAAGCTTAAAATGGGTTAGAAATGGGGAAAATGGGATAGAAATAGCCAAATCTGGATTAAATCTGGCAAGAAATGGGCAAAACATGGGACAGAAATGGCCATCAAGAGTTCAGAAATAGCCAGAAAAGGCTTCAAATGGGTTAGAAATGGGAAGGATGTGTTTGAAAACAAGCCAAAATGGCTTAAACCAAGTTAGAAATGGGCAAAAAGGGGTTAGAACTGGCGAGATATTACTTTAGAAATGGACAAAAATGGTTTGGAAAGAGTAAACAAATAGGTTTAAAAGAGGTCAGAAATGAGAAAAAATGGGTTAGAAATAGCCCAAACTGGCTTAAAACTGGGGAGAAAGGGGCAAAAGTGGGCTAGAAATGGCCACCAGTAGTTTAGAAATAGCCAAAGGTGGCTTAAAGTAAGTGAGAAAAGGGAAAACTGTGTTTAAAAGACAGCCAAAATGGCTTGAAATGGGTTAGAAAGGGCCAAAAATGGCTTAAAGCAAGTCAGGAATGGGCAAAAGTGGGTTAGAAATGGCAAGAAATTGCTTAGAAATGGACAGAAATGGTTGGGAAAGGGCCAAAATGACTTAGGAGGAGTCAGAATTGGGCAACAAAGGGTTAGAAATAGAAAAAAGCACTTTAGAAACAGCTGAGAAAAGCTTAAAATGGGTTAGAAATGGGGAAAACGGGTTAGAAATAGCCAGAAATGGCTTCAAGCTGGTAAGAAATGGGCAAAACATGGGACAGAAATGGCCATCAATTCTTCATAAATAGGCAAAAGAGGCTTCAGAGAGGTGAAAAGTGGGAAAACAGTGTTTGAAAAAAAGCCAAAATGGCTTAAACCAAGTTAGAAATGGGCAAAGGTGGGTTAGAAATGGCAAGAAATTGCTTAGAAATGGACAAAAATGGTTTGGAAAGGGCCAAAATGACTGAGGAGGAGTCAGAATTGGGCAACAAAGGGTTAGAAATAGAAAAAAGCACTTTAGAAACAGCTGAGAAAAGCTTAAAACGGGTTAGAAATGGGGGAAATGGGTTAGAAATAGCCAGAAATGGCTTCAAGCTGGTAAGAAATGGGCAAAACATGGGACAGAAATGGCCATCAATTCTTTATAAACAGGCAAAAGAGGCTTCAGAGAGGTGAAAAGTGGGAAAACTGTGCTTAAAAAAAAGCCAACAAGGCTTAAACTAAATAAGAAATGGGCAAAAATAGGTTAGAAATGGCAAGAAATTGGTTAGATAAGGACAAAAATGGTTTGGCAAGAGTAAAAAAATGGGTTTAAAAGAGGTAAGAAATGAGAAAAATGGGTTAGAAATAGCCCAAACGGGCTTAAAACTGGGGAGAAAGGGGCAAAAGTGGGCTAGAAATGGCCACCAGTGGTTTAGAAATAGCCAAAAGTGGCTTAAAATAGGTGAGAAAAGGGGAAAACTGGGTTTAAAAAACAGTCAAAATGGCTTGAAATGGGTTAGACTTGGGCAAAAGTGGGATAAAAAAGGCCATCAGTAGTGAGAAATAGCCAAAAAAGGCTTAAAATGGGGTAGAAATGGGAAAACTGTGCTTAAAAAAAAAAAAGCCAAAATGACTTAAACCAAGTCGGGAATGGGCAAAAATGGGTTAGAAATGGTGAGAGATTGCTTTAGAAATGGACAAAAATGGCTTGGAAATGGCCAGGAAGGCTTAAAGCTGGGAAGGAAGAATTGGGCATGAAAGGGATAGAAATGGCCAAAAATGGCATAACAGAGGTTAGAAATGAGCAAAAATTATTTAGAACTAGGAAAACAATAAGTTTAAACTAGGTAAGAAGGAGAGAAAAGGGTTAGAAAGAGCCAAAACTGGCTTAAAACTGGTGAGAAAGGAGCAAAAGTGGATTTGAAATGGCCACAAGTAGTTTAGAAAGAGCCAAACAAGGCTGAAAATAGGCTAGAAATGGGAAAACTGTGTTTGAGAAAAAGGCAAAATGGCTTAAACCAAGTTAGAAATGGGCAAGAATGGATTAAAAAGGGCAAGGCATTGCTTAGAAAGGGACAAAAGTGGTTTGGAAGTGGGTCAAATGGCTAAAGAAGTGTTAGAACTGGGCAAAAGAGGGCTAGAAATAGAGAAAAGCAGTTTAGAGACAGCCGAGAAAAGCTTAAAATGGGTTAGAAATGGGGAAAATGGGATAGAAATAGCCAAATCTGGATTAAATCTGGTAAGAAATGGGCAAAACATGGGACAGAAATGGCCATCAAGAGTTCAGAAATAGCCAGAAAAGGCTTCAAATGGGTTAGAAATGGGAAGGATGTGTTTGAAAACAAGCCAAAATGGCTTAAACCAAGTTAGAAATGGGCAAAAAGGGGTTAGAACTGGCGAGATATTACTTTAGAAATGGACAAAAATGGTTTGGAAAGAGTAAACAAATAGGTTTAAAAGAGGTCAGAAATGAGAAAAAATGGGTTAGAAATAGCCCAAACTGGCTTAAAACTGGGGAGAAAGGGGCAAAAGTGGGCTAGAAATGGCCACCAGTAGTTTAGAAATAGCCAAAGGTGGCTTAAAGTAAGTGAGAAAAGGGAAAACTGTGTTTAAAAGACAGCCAAAATGGCTTGAAATGGGTTAGAAAGGGCCAAAAATGGCTTAAAGCAAGTCAGGAATGGGAAAAAGTGGGTTAGAAATGGCAAGAAATTGCTTAGAAATGGACAGAAATGGTTGGGAAAGGGCCAAAATTACTTAGGAGGAGTCAGAATTGGGCAACAAAGGGTTAGAAATAGAAAAAAGCACTTTAGAAACAGCTGAGAAAAGCTTAAAATGGGTTAGAAATGGGGAAAACGGGTTAGAAATAGCCAGAAATGGCTTCAAGCCGGTAAGAAATGGGCAAAACATGGGACAGAAATGGCCATCAATTCTTCATAAATAGGCAAAAGAGGCTTCAGAGAGGTGAAAAGTGGGAAAACAGTGTTTGAAAAAAAGCCAAAATGGCTTAAACCAAGTTAGAAATGGGCAAAGGTGGGTAAGAAATGGCAAGAAATTGCTTAGAAATGGACAAAAATGGTTTGGAAAGGGCCAAAATGACTGAGGAGGAGTCAGAATTGGGCAACAAAGGGTTAGAAATAGAAAAAAGCACTTTAGAAACAGCTGAGAAAAGCTTAAAATGGGTTAGAAATGGGGGAAATGGGTTAGAAATAGCCAGAAATGGCTTCAAGCTGGTAAGAAATGGGCAAAACATGGGACAGAAATGGCCATCAATTCTTTATAAACAGGCAAAACAGGCTTCAGAGAGGTGAAAAGTGGGAAAACTGTGCTTAAAAAAAAGCCAACAAGGCTTAAACTAAATAAGAAATGGGCAAAAATAGGTTAGAAATGGCAAGAAATTGGTAAGATAAGGACAAAAATGGTTTGGCAAGAGTAAAAAAATGGGTTTAAAAGAGGTAAGAAATGAGAAAAATGGGTTAGAAATAGCCCAAACGGGCTTAAAACTGGGGAGAAAGGGGCAAAAGTGGGCTAGAAATGGCCACCAGTAGTTTAGAAATAGCCAAAAGTGGCTTAAAATAGGTGAGAAAAGGGGAAAACTGGGTTTAAAAAACAGTCAAAATGGCTTGAAATGGGTTAGACTTGGGCAAAAGTGGGATAAAAAAGGCCATCAGTAGTGAGAAATAGCCAAAAAAGGCTTAAAATGGGGTAGAAATGGGAAAACTGTGCTTAAAAAAAAAAAGCCAAAATGACTTAAACCAAGTCGGGAATGGGCAAAAATGGGTTAGAAATGGTGAGAGATTGCTTTAGAAATGGACAAAAATGGCTTGGAAATGGCCAGGAAGGCTTAAAGCTGGGAAGGAAGAATTGGGCATGAAAGGGATAGAAATGGCCAAAAATGGCATAACAGAGGTTAGAAATGAGCAAAACTTATTTAGAACTAGGAAAACAATAAGTTTAAACTAGGTAAGAAGGAGAGAAAAGGGTTAGAAAGAGCCAAAACTGGCTTAAAACTGGTGAGAAAGGAGCAAAAGTGGATTTGAAATGGCCACAAGTAGTTTAGAAAGAGCCAAACAAGGCTGAAAATAGGCTAGAAATGGGAAAACTGTGTTTGAGAAAAAGGCAAAATGGCTTAAACCAAGTTAGAAATGGGCTAGAATGGATTAAAAAGGGCAAGGCATTGCTTAGAAAGGGACAAAAGTGGTTTGGAAGTGGGTCAAATGGCTAAAGAAGTGTTAGAACTGGGCAAAAGAGGGCTAGAAATAGAGAAAAGCAGTTTAGAGACAGCCGAGAAAAGCTTAAAATGGGTTAGAAATGGGGAAAATGGGATAGAAATAGCCAAATCTGGATTAAATCTGGTAAGAAATGGGCAAAACATGGGACAGAAATGGCCATCAAGAGTTCAGAAATAGCCAGAAAAGGCTTCAAATGGGTTAGAAATGGGAAGGATGTGTTTGAAAACAAGCCAAAATGGCTTAAACCAAGTTAGAAATGGGCAAAAAGGGGTTAGAACTGGCGAGATATTACTTTAGAAATGGACAAAAATGGTTTGGAAAGAGTAAACAAATAGGTTTAAAAGAGGTAAGAAATGAGAAAAAATGGGTTAGAAATAGCCAAAACTGGCTTAAAACTGGGGAGAAAGGGGCAAAAGGGGGCTAGAAATGGCCACCAGTAGTTTAGAAATAGCCAAAGATGGCTTAAAGTAAGTGAGAAAAGGGAAAACTGTGTTTAAAAGACAGCCAAAATGGCTTGAAATGGGTTAGAAAGGGCCAAAAATGGCTTAAAGCAAGTCAGGAATGGGCAAAAGTGGGTTAGAAATGGCAAGAAATTGCTTAGAAATGGACAGAAATGGTTGGGAAATGGCCAAAATGACTTAGGAGGAGTCAGAATTGGGCAACAAAGGGTTAGAAATAGAAAAAAGCACTTTAGAAACAGCTGAGAAAAGCTTAAAATGGGTTAGAAATGGGGAAAACGGGTTAGAAATAGCCAGAAATGGCTTCAAGCTGGTAAGAAATGGGCAAAACATGGGACAGAAATGGCCATCAATTCTTCATAAATAGGCAAAAGAGGCTTCAGAGAGGTGAAAAGTGGGAAAACAGTGTTTGAAAAAAAGCCAAAATGGCTTAAACCAAGTTAGAAATGGGCAAAGGTGGGTTAGAAATGGCAAGAAATTGCTTAGAAATGGACAAAAATGGTTTGGAAAGGGCCAAAATGACTGAGGAGGAGTCAGAATTGGGCAACAAAGGGTTAGAAATAGAAAAAAGCGCTTTAGAAACAGCTGAGAAAAGCTTAAAATGGGTTAGAAATGGGGGAAATGGGTTAGAAATAGCCAGAAATGGCTTCAAGCTGGTAAGAAATGGGCAAAACATGGGACAGAAATGGCCATCAATTCTTTATAAACAGGCAAAACAGGCTTCAGAGAGGTGAAGAGTGGGAAAACTGTGCTTAAAAAAAAGCCAACAAGGCTTAAACTAAATAAGAAATGGGCAAAAATAGGTTAGAAATGGCAAGAAATTGGTTAGATAAGGACAAAAATGGTTTGGCAAGAGTAAAAAAATGGGTTTAAAAGAGGTAAGAAATGAGAAAAATGGGTTAGAAATAGCCCAAACTGGCTTAAAACTGGGGAGAAAGGGGCAAAAGTGGGCTAGAAATGGCCACCAGTAGTTTAGAAATAGCCAAAAGTGGCTTAAAATAGGTGAGAAAAGGGGAAAACTGTGTTTAAAAAACAGTCAAAATGGCTTGAAATGGGTTAGACTTGGGCAAAAGTGGGATAAAAAAGGCCATCAGTAGTGAGAAATAGCCAAAAAAGGCTTAAAATGGGTAGAAATGGGAAAACTGTGCTTAAAAAAAAAAGCCAAAATGACTTAAACCAAGTCAGGAATGGGCAAAAATGGGTTAGAAATGGTGAGAGATTGCTTTAGAAATGGACAAAAATGGCTTGGAAATGGCCAGGAAGGCTTAAAGCTGGGAAGGAAGAATTGGGCATGAAAGGGATAGAAATGGCCAAAAATGGCATAACAGAGGTTAGAAATGAGCAAAAATTATTTAGAACTAGGAAAACAATAAGTTTAAACTAGGCAAGAAGGAGAGAAAAGGGTTAGAAAGAGCCAAAACTGGCTTAAAACTGGTGAGAAAGGAGCAAAAGTGGATTTGAAATGGCCACAAGTAGTTTAGAAAGAGCCAAACAAGGCTGAAAATAGGCTAGAAATGGGAAAACTGTGTTTGAGAAAAAGGCAAAATGGCTTAAAGCAAGTTAGAAATGGGCAAGAATGGATTAAAAAGGGCAAGGCATTGCTTAGAAAGGGACAAAAGTGGTTTGGAAGTGGGTCAAATGGCTAAAGAAGTGTTAGAACTGGGCAAAAGAGGGCTAGAAATAGAGAAAAGCAGTTTAGAGACAGCCGAGAAAAGCTTAAAATGGGTTAGAAATGGGGAAAATGGGATAGAAATAGCCAAATCTGGATTAAATCTGGTAAGAAATGGGCAAAACATGGGACAGAAATGGCCATCAAGAGTTCAGAAATAGCCAGAAAAGGCTTCAAATGGGTTAGAAATGGGAAGGATGTGTTTGAAAACAAGCCAAAATGGCTTAAACCAAGTTAGAAATGGGCAAAAAGGGGTTAGAACTGGCGAGATATTACTTTAGAAATGGACAAAAATGGTTTGGAAAGAGTAAACAAATAGGTTTAAAAGAGGTAAGAAATGAGAAAAAATGGGTTAGAAATAGCCAAAACTGGCTTAAAACGGGGGAGAAAGGGGCAAAAGTGGGCTAGAAATGGCCACCAGTAGTTTAGAAATAGCCAAAAGTGGCTTAAAATAGGTGAGAAAAGGGGAAAACTGGGTTTAAAAAACAGTCAAAATGGCTTGAAATGGGTTAGACTTGGGCAAAAGTGGGATAAAAAAGGCCATCAGTAGTGAGAAATAGCCAAAAAAGGCTTAAAATGGGGTAGAAATGGGAAAACTGTGCTTAAAAAAAAAAAGCCAAAATGACTTAAACCAAGTCGGGAATGGGTAAAAATGGGTTAGAAATGGTGAGAGATTGCTTTAGAAATGGACAAAAATGGCTTGGAAATGGCCAGGAAGGCTTAAAGCTGGGAAAGGAAGAATTGGGCATGAAAGGGATAGAAATGGCCAAAAATGGCA
Source organism: Ara ararauna (assembly GCA_028858755.1). NCBI lineage: Eukaryota > Metazoa > Chordata > Aves > Psittaciformes > Psittacidae > Ara > Ara ararauna. Next base: position 1,748,141 of record CM054378.1, read on the forward strand.
TAACAGAGGTTAGAAATGAGCAAAAATTATTTAGAACTAGGAAAACAATAAGTTTAAACTAGGCAAGAAGGAGAGAAAAGGGTTAGAAAGAGCCAAAACTGGCTTAAAACTGGTGAGAAAGGAGCAAAAGTGGATTTGAAATGGCCACAAGTAGTTTAGAAAGAGCCAAACAAGGCTGAAAATAGGCTAGAAATGGGAAAACTGTGTTTGAGAAAAAGGCAAAATGGCTTAAACCAAGTTAGAAATGGGCAAGAATGGATTAAAAAGGGCAAGGCATTGCTTAGAAAGGGACAAAAGTGGTTTGGAAGTGGGTCAAATGGCTAAAGAAGTGTTAGAACTGGGCAAAAGAGGGCTAGAAATAGAGAAAAGCAGTTTAGAGACAGCCGAGAAAAGCTTAAAATGGGTTAGAAATGGGGAAAATGGGATAGAAATAGCCAAATCTGGATTAAATCTGGTAAGAAATGGGCAAAACATGGGACAGAAATGGCCATCAGGAGTTCAGAAATAGCCAAAAAAGGCTTCAAATGGGTTAGAAATGGGAAGGATGTGTTTGAAAACAAGCCAAAATGGCTTAAACCAAGTTAGAAATGGGCAAAAAGGGGTTAGAACTGGCGAGATATTACTTTAGAAATGGACAAAAATGGTTTGGAAAGAGTAAACAAATAGGTTTAAAAGAGGTAAGAAATGAGAAAAATGGCTTAGAAATAGCCAAAACTGGCTTAAAACTGGGGAGAAAGGGGCAAAAGGGGGCTAGAAATGGCCACCAGTAGTTTAGAAATAGCCAAAGGTGGCTTAAAGTAAGTGAGAAAAGGGAAAACTGTGTTTAAAAGACAGCCAAAATGGCTTGAAATGGGTTAGAAAGGGCCAAAAATGGCTTAAAGCAAGTCAGGAATGGGCAAAAGTGGGTTAGAAATGGCAAGAAATTGCTTAGCAATGGACAAAAATGGTTGGGAAATGGCCAAAATGACTTAGGAGGAGTCAGAATTGGGCAACAAAGGGTTAGAAATAGAAAAAAGCACTTTAGAAACAGCTGAGAAAAGCTTAAAATGGGTTAGAAATGGGGGAAACGGGTTAGAAATAGCCAGAAATGGCTTCAAGCCGGTAAGAAATGGGCAAAACATGGGACAGAAATGGCCATCAATTCTTCATAAATAGGCAAAAGAGGCTTCAGAGAGGTGAAAAGTGGGAAAACAGTGTTTGAAAAAAAGCCAAAATGGCTTAAACCAAGTTAGAAATGGGCAAAGGTGGGTTAGAAATGGCAAGAAATTGCTTAGAAATGGACAAAAATGGTTTGGAAAGGGCCAAAATGACTTAGGAGGAGTCAGAATTGGGCAACAAAGGGTTAGAAATAGAAAAAAGCACTTTAGAAACAGCTGAGAAAAGCTTAAAATGGGTTAGAAATGGGGGAAACGGGTTAGAAATAGCCAGAAATGGCTTCAAGCCGGTAAGAAATGGGCAAAACATGGGACAGAAATGGCCATCAATTCTTTATAAACAGGCAAAAGAGGCTTCAGAGAGGTGAAAAGTGGGAAAACTGTGCTTAAAAAAAAAGCCAACAAGGCTTAAACTAAATAAGAAATGGGCAAAAATAGGTTAGAAATGGCAAGAAATTGGTTAGATAAGGACAAAAATGGTTTGGCAAGAGTAAAAAAATGGGTTTAAAAGAGGTAAGAAATGAGAAAAATGGGTTAGAAATAGCCCAAACGGGCTTAAAACTGGGGAGAAAGGGGCAAAAGTGGGCTAGAAATGGCCACCAGTAGTTTAGAAATAGCCAAAAGTGGCTTAAAATAGGTGAGAAAAGGGGAAAACTGGGTTCAAAAAACAGTCAAAATGGCTTGAAATGGGTTAGACTTGGGCAAAAGTGGGATAAAAAAGGCCATCAGTAGTGAGAAATAGCCAAAAAAGGCTTAAAATGGGTAGAAATGGGAAAACTGTGCTTAAAAAAAAAAGCCAAAATGACTTAAACCAAGTCAGGAATGGGCAAAAATGGGTTAGAAATGGTGAGAGATTGCTTTAGAAATGGACAAAAATGGCTTGGAAATGGCCAGGAAGGCTTAAAGCTGGGAAGGAAGAATTGGGCATGAAAGGGATAGAAATGGCCAAAAATGGCATAACAGAGGTTAGAAATGAGCAAAAATTATTTAGAACTAGGAAAACAATAAGTTTAAACTAGGTAAGAAGGAGAGAAAAGGGTTAGAAAGAGCCAAAACTGGCTTAAAACTGGTGAGAAAGGAGCAAAAGTGGATTTGAAATGGCCACAAGTAGTTTAGAAAGAGCCAAACAAGGCTGAAAATAGGCTAGAAATGGGAAAACTGTGTTTGAGAAAAAGGCAAAATGGCTTAAAGCAAGTTAGAAATGGGCAAGAATGGATTAAAAAGGGCAAGGCATTGCTTAGAAAGGGACAAAAGTGGTTTGGAAGTGGGTCAAATGGCTAAAGAAGTGTTAGAACTGGGCAAAAGAGGGCTAGAAATAGAGAAAAGCAGTTTAGAGACAGCCGAGAAAAGCTTAAAATGGGTTAGAAATGGGGAAAATGGGATAGAAATAGCCAAATCTGGATTAAATCTGGTAAGAAATGGGCAAAACATGGGACAGAAATGGCCATCAAGAGTTCAGAAATAGCCAGAAAAGGCTTCAAATGGGTTAGAAATGGGAAGGATGTGTTTGAAAACAAGCCAAAATGGCTTAAACCAAGTTAGAAATGGGCAAAAAGGGGTTAGAACTGGCGAGATATTACTTTAGAAATGGACAAAAATGGTTTGGAAAGAGTAAACAAATAGGTTTAAAAGAGGTAAGAAATGAGAAAAAATGGGTTAGAAATAGCCCAAACTGGCTTAAAACTGGGGAGAAAGGGGCAAAAGTGGGCTAGAAATGGCCACCAGTAGTTTAGAAATAGCCAAAGGTGGCTTAAAGTAAGTGAGAAAAGGGAAAACTGTGTTTAAAAGACAGCCAAAATGGCTTGAAATGGGTTAGAAAGGGCCAAAAATGGCTTAAAGCAAGTCAGGAATGGGCAAAAGTGGGTTAGAAATGGCAAGAAATTGCTTAGAAATGGACAGAAATGGTTGGGAAAGGGCCAAAATGACTTAGGAGGAGTCAGAATTGGGCAACAAAGGGTTAGAAATAGAAAAAAGCACTTTAGAAACAGGTGAGAAAAGCCGAAAATGGGTTAGAAATGGGGAAAACGGGTTAGAAATAGCCAGAAATGGCTTCGAGCTGGTAAGAAATGGGCAAAACATGGGACAGAAATGGCCATCAATTCTTCATAAATAGGCAAAAGAGGCTTCAGAGAGGTGAAAAGTGGGAAAACAGTGTTTGAAAAAAAGCCAAAATGGCTTAAACCAAGTTAGAAATGGGCAAAGGTGGGTTAGAAATGGCAAGAAATTGCTTAGAAATGGACAAAAATGGTTTGGAAAGGGCCAAAATGACTTAGGAGGAGTCAGAATTGGGCAACAAAGGGTTAGAAATAGAAAAAAGCACTTTAGAAACAGCTGAGAAAAGCTTAAAACGGGTTAGAAATGGGGGAAATGGGTTAGAAATAGCCAGAAATGGCTTCAAGCTGGTAAGAAATGGGCAAAACATGGGACAGAAATGGCCATCAATTCTTTATAAACAGGCAAAACAGGCTTCAGAGAGGTGAAGAGTGGGAAAACTGTGCTTAAAAAAAAGGCAACAAGGCTTAAACTAAATAAGAAATGGGCAAAAATAGGTTAGAAATGGCAAGAAATTGGTTAGATAAGGACAAAAATGGTTTGGCAAGAGTAAAAAAATGGGTTTAAAAGAGGTAAGAAATGAGAAAAATGGGTTAGAAATAGCCCAAACTGGCTTAAAACTGGGGAGAAAGGGGCAAAAGTGGGCTAGAAATGGCCACCAGTAGTTTAGAAATAGCCAAAAGTGGCTTAAAATAGGTGAGAAAAGGGGAAAACTGGGTTTAAAAAACAGTCAAAATGGCTTGAAATGGGTTAGACTTGGGCAAAAGTGGGATAAAAAAGGCCATCAGTAGTGAGAAATAGCCAAAAAAGGCTTAAAATGGGTAGAAATGGGAAAACTGTGCTTAAAAAAAAAAGCCAAAATGACTTAAACCAAGTCAGGAATGGGCAAAAATGGGTTAGAAATGGTGAGAGATTGCTTTAGAAATGGACAAAAATGGCTTGGAAATGGCCAGGAAGGCTTAAAGCTGGGAAGGAAGAATTGGGCATGAAAGGGATAGAAATGGCCAAAAATGGCATAACAGAGGTTAGAAATGAGCAAAAATTATTTAGAACTAGGAAAACAATAAGTTTAAAATAGGCAAGAAGGAGAGAAAAGGGTTAGAAAGAGCCAAAACTGGCTTAAAACTGGTGAGAAAGGAGCAAAAGTGGATTTGAAATGGCCACAAGTAGTTTAGAAAGAGCCAAACAAGGCTGAAAATAGGCTAGAAATGGGAAAACTGTGTTTGAGAAAAAGGCAAAATGGCTTAAACCAAGTTAGAAATGGGCAAGAATGGATTAAAAAGGGCAAGGCATTGCTTAGAAAGGGACAAAAGTGGTTTGGAAGTGGGTCAAATGGCTAAAGAAGTGTTAGAACTGGGCAAAAGAGGGCTAGAAATAGAGAAAAGCAGTTTAGAGACAGCCGAGAAAAGCTTAAAATGGGTTAGAAATGGGGAAAATGGGATAGAAATAGCCAAATCTGGATTAAATCTGGTAAGAAATGGGCAAAACATGGGACAGAAATGGCCATCAGGAGTTCAGAAATAGCCAGAAAAGGCTTCAAATGGGTTAGAAATGGGAAGGATGTGTTTGAAAACAAGCCAAAATGGCTTAAACCAAGTTAGAAATGGGCAAAAAGGGGTTAGAACTGGCGAGATATTACTTTAGAAATGGACAAAAATGGTTTGGAAAGAGTAAACAAATAGGTTTAAAAGAGGTAAGAAATGAGAAAAAATGGGTTAGAAATAGCCCAAACTGGCTTAAAACTGGGGAGAAAGGGGCAAAAGTGGGCTAGAAATGGCCACCAGTAGTTTAGAAATAGCCAAAGGTGGCTTAAAGTAAGTGAGAAAAGGGAAAACTGTGTTTAAAAGACAGCCAAAATGGCTTGAAATGGGTTAGAAAGGGCCAAAAATGGCTTAAAGCAAGTCAGGAATGGGAAAAAGTGGGTTAGAAATGGCAAGAAATTGCTTAGAAATGGACAGAAATGGTTGGGAAAGGGCCAAAATTACTTAGGAGGAGTCAGAATTGGGCAACAAAGGGTTAGAAATAGAAAAAAGCACTTTAGAAACAGCTGAGAAAAGCTTAAAATGGGTTAGAAATGGGGGAAACGGGTTAGAAATAGCCAGAAATGGCTTCAAGCCGGTAAGAAATGGGCAAAACATGGGACAGAAATGGCCATCAATTCTTCATAAATAGGCAAAAGAGGCTTCAGAGAGGTGAAAAGTGGGAAAACAGTGTTTGAAAAAAAGCCAAAATGGCTTAAACCAAGTTAGAAATGGGCAAAGGTGGGTTAGAAATGGCAAGAAATTGCTTAGAAATGGACAAAAATGGTTTGGAAAGGGCCAAAATGACTTAGGAGGAGTCAGAATTGGGCAACAAAGGGTTAGAAATAGAAAAAAGCACTTTAGAAACAGCTGAGAAAAGCTTAAAACGGGTTAGAAATGGGGGAAATGGGTTAGAAATAGCCAGAAATGGCTTCAAGCTGGTAAGAAATGGGCAAAACATGGGACAGAAATGGCCATCAATTCTTTATAAACAGGCAAAACAGGCTTCAGAGAGGTGAAGAGTGGGAAAACAGTGTTTGAAAAAAAGCCAAAATGGCTTAAACCAAGTTAGAAATGGGCAAAGGTGGGTTAGAAATGGCAAGAAATTGCTTAGAAATGGACAAAAATGGTTTGGAAAGGGCAAAAATGACTTAGGAGGAGTCAGAATTGGGCAACAAAGGGTTAGAAATAGAAAAAAGCACTTTAGAAACAGCTGAGAAAAGCTAAAAATGGGTTAGAAATGGGGGAAATGGGCTAGAAATAGCCAGAAATGGCTTCAAGCTGGTAAGAAATGGGCAAAACATGGGACAGAAATGGCCATCAATTCCTTATAAACAGGCAAAACAGGCTTCAGAGGGGTGAAAAGTGGGAAAACTGTGCTTAAAAAAAAGCCAACAAGGTTTAAACTAAATAAGAAATGGGCAAAAATAGGTTAGAAATGGCAAGAAATTGGTTAGATAAGGACAAAAATGGTTTGGCAAGAGTAAAAAAATGGGTTTAAAAGAGGTAAGAAATGAGAAAAATGGGTTAGAAATAGCCCAAACGGGCTTAAAACTGGAGAGAAAGGGGCAAAAGTGGGCTAGAAATGGCCACCAGTGGTTTAGAAATAGCCAAAAGTGGCTTAAAATAGGTGAGAAAAGGGGAAAACTGGGTTTAAAAAACAGTCAAAATGGCTTGAAATGGGTTAGACTTGGGCAAAAGTGGGATAAAAAAGGCCATCAGTAGTGAGAAATAGCCAAAAAAGGCTTAAAATGGGGTAGAAATGGGAAAACTGTGCTTAAAAAAAAAAAGCCAAAATGACTTAAACCAAGTCGGGAATGGGCAAAAATGGGTTAGAAATGGTGAGAGATTGCTTTAGAAATGGACAAAAATGGCTTGGAAATGGCCAGGAAGGCTTAAAGCTGGGAAGGAAGAATTGGGCATGAAAGGGATAGAAATGGCCAAAAATGGCATAACAGAGGTTAGAAATGAGCAAAAATTATTTAGAACTAGGAAAACAATAAGTTTAAAATAGGCAAGAAGGAGAGAAAAGGGTTAGAAAGAGCCAAAACTGGCTTAAAACTGGTGAGAAAGGAGCAAAAGTGGATTTGAAATGGCCACAAGTAGTTTAGAAAGAGCCAAACAAGGCTGAAAATAGGCTAGAAATGGGAAAACTGTGTTTGAGAAAAAGGCAAAATGGCTTAAACCAAGTTAGAAATGGGCAAGAATGGATTAAAAAGGGCAAGGCATTGCTTAGAAAGGGACAAAAGTGGTTTGGAAGTGGGTCAAATGGCTAAAGAAGTGTTAGAACTGGGCAAAAGAGGGCTAGAAATAGAGAAAAGCAGTTTAGAGACAGCCGAGAAAAGCTTAAAATGGGTTAGAAATGGGGAAAATGGGATAGAAATAGCCAAATCTGGATTAAATCTGGTAAGAAATGGGCAAAACATGGGACAGAAATGGCCATCAGGAGTTCAGAAATAGCCAGAAAAGGCTTCAAATGGGTTAGAAATGGGAAGGATGTGTTTGAAAACAAGCCAAAATGGCTTAAACCAAGTTAGAAATGGGCAAAAAGGGGTTAGAACTGGCGAGATATTACTTTAGAAATGGACAAAAATGGTTTGGAAAGAGTAAACAAATAGGTTTAAAAGAGGTAAGAAATGAGAAAAAATGGGTTAGAAATAGCCCAAACTGGCTTAAAACTGGGGAGAAAGGGGCAAAAGTGGGCTAGAAATGGCCACCAGTAGTTTAGAAATAGCCAAAGGTGGCTTAAAGTAAGTGAGAAAAGGGAAAACTGTGTTTAAAAGACAGCCAAAATGGCTTGAAATGGGTTAGAAAGGGCCAAAAATGGCTTAAAGCAAGTCAGGAATGGGAAAAAGTGGGTTAGAAATGGCAAGAAATTGCTTAGAAATGGACAGAAATGGTTTGGAAAGGGCCAAAATGACTTAGGAGGAGTCAGAATTGGGCAACAAAGGGTTAGAAATAGAAAAAAGCACTTTAGAAACAGCTGAGAAAAGCTTAAAATGGGTTAGAAATGGGGGAAACGGGTTAGAAATAGCCAGAAATGGCTTCAAGCTGGTAAGAAATGGGCAAAACATGGGACAGAAATGGCCATCAATTCTTCATAAATAGGCAAAAGAGGCTTCAGAGAGGTGAAAAGTGGGAAAACAGTGTTTGAAAAAAAGCCAAAATGGCTTAAACCAAGTTAGAAATGGGCAAAGGTGGGTTAGAAATGGCAAGAAATTGCTTAGAAATGGACAAAAATGGTTTGGAAAGGGCCAAAATGACTTAGGAGGAGTCAGAATTGGGCAACAAAGGGTTAGAAATAGAAAAAAGCACTTTAGAAACAGCTGAGAAAAGCTTAAAACGGGTTAGAAATGGGGGAAATGGGTTAGAAATAGCCAGAAATGGCTTCAAGCTGGTAAGAAATGGGCAAAACATGGGACAGAAATGGCCATCAATTCTTTATAAACAGGCAAAACAGGCTTCAGAGAGGTGAAGAGTGGGAAAACAGTGTTTGAAAAAAAGCCAAAATGGCTTAAACCAAGTTAGAAATGGGCAAAGGTGGGTTAGAAATGGCAAGAAATTGCTTAGAAATGGACAAAAATGGCTTGGAAAGGGCAAAAATGACTTAGGAGGAGTCAGAATTGGGCAACAAAGGGTTAGAAATAGAAAAAAGCACTTTAGAAACAGCTGAGAAAAGCTAAAAATGGGTTAGAAATGGGGGAAATGGGCTAGAAATAGCCAGAAATGGCTTCAAGCTGGTAAGAAATGGGCAAAACATGGGACAGAAATGGCCATCAATTCCTTATAAACAGGCAAAACAGGCTTCAGAGGGGTGAAAAGTGGGAAAACTGTGCTTAAAAAAAAGCCAACAAGGTTTAAACTAAATAAGAAATGGGCAAAAATAGGTTAGAAATGGCAAGAAATTGGTTAGATAAGGACAAAAATGGTTTGGCAAGAGTAAAAAAATGGGTTTAAAAGAGGTAAGAAATGAGAAAAATGGGTTAGAAATAGCCCAAACGGGCTTAAAACTGGAGAGAAAGGGGCAAAAGTGGGCTAGAAATGGCCACCAGTGGTTTAGAAATAGCCAAAAGTGGCTTAAAATAGGTGAGAAAAGGGGAAAACTGGGTTTAAAAAACAGTCAAAATGGCTTGAAATGGGTTAGACTTGGGCAAAAGTGGGATAAAAAAGGCCATCAGTAGTGAGAAATAGCCAAAAAAGGCTTAAAATGGGGTAGAAATGGGAAAACTGTGCTTAAAAAAAAAAAGCCAAAATGACTTAAACCAAGTCGGGAATGGGCAAAAATGGGTTAGAAATGGTGAGAGATTGCTTTAGAAATGGACAAAAATGGCTTGGAAATGGCCAGGAAGGCTTAAAGCTGGGAAGGAAGAATTGGGCATGAAAGGGATAGAAATGGCCAAAAATGGCATAACAGAGGTTAGAAATGAGCAAAACTTATTTAGAACTAGGAAAACAATAAGTTTAAACTAGGTAAGAAGGAGAGAAAAGGGTTAGAAAGAGCCAAAACTGGCTTAAAACTGGTGAGAAAGGAGCAAAAGTGGATTTGAAATGGCCACAAGCAGTTTAGAAAGAGCCAAACAAGGCTGAAAATAGGCTAGAAATGGGAAAACTGTGTTTGAGAAAAAGGCAAAATGGCTTAAACCAAGTTAGAAATGGGCTAGAATGGATTAAAAAGGGCAAGGCATTGCTTAGAAAGGGACAAAAGTGGTTTGGAAGTGGGTCAAATGGCTAAAGAAGTGTTAGAACTGGGCAAAAGAGGGCTAGAAATAGAGAAAAGCAGTTTAGAGACAGCCGAGAAAAGCTTAAAATGGGTTAGAAATGGGGAAAATGGGATAGAAATAGCCAAATCTGGATTAAATCTGGTAAGAAATGGGCAAAACATGGGACAGAAATGGCCATCAAGAGTTCAGAAATAGCCAGAAAAGGCTTCAAATGGGTTAGAAATGGGAAGGATGTGTTTGAAAACAAGCCAAAATGGCTTAAACCAAGTTAGAAATGGGCAAAAAGGGGTTAGAACTGGCGAGATATTACTTTAGAAATGGACAAAAATGGTTTGGAAAGAGTAAACAAATAGGTTTAAAAGAGGTAAGAAATGAGAAAAATGGCTTAGAAATAGCCAAAACTGGCTTAAAACTGGGGAGAAAGGGGCAAAAGGGGGCTAGAAATGGCCACCAGTAGTTTAGAAATAGCCAAAGATGGCTTAAAGTAAGTGAGAAAAGGGAAAACTGTGTTTAAAAGACAGCCAAAATGGCTTGAAATGGGTTAGAAAGGGCCAAAAATGGCTTAAAGCAAGTCAGGAATGGGCAAAAGTGGGTTAGAAATGGCAAGAAATTGCTTAGAAATGGACAGAAATGGTTGCGAAAGGGCCAAAATGACTTAGGAGGAGTCAGAATTGGGCAACAAAGGGTTAGAAATAGAAAAAAGCACTTTAGAAACAGCTGAGAAAAGCTTAAAATGGGTTAGAAATGGGGAAAACGGGTTAGAAATAGCCAGAAATGGCTTCAAGCTGGTAAGAAATGGGCAAAACATGGGACAGAAATGGCCATCAATTCTTCATAAATAGGCAAAAGAGGCTTCAGAGAGGTGAAAAGTGGGAAAACAGTGTTTGAAAAAAAGCCAAAATGGCTTAAACCAAGTTAGAAATGGGCAAAGGTGGGTTAGAAATGGCAAGAAATTGCTTAGAAATGGACAAAAATGGTTTGGAAAGGGCCAAAATGACTGAGGAGGAGTCAGAATTGGGCAACAAAGGGTTAGAAATAGAAAAAAGCACTTTAGAAACAGCTGAGAAAAGCTTAAAACGGGTTAGAAATGGGGGAAATGGGTTAGAAATAGCCAGAAATGGCTTCAAGCTGGTAAGAAATGGGCAAAACATGGGACAGAAATGGCCATCAATTCTTTATAAACAGGCAAAACAGGCTTCAGAGAGGTGAAGAGTGGGAAAACTGTGCTTAAAAAAAAGCCAACAAGGCTTAAACTAAATAAGAAATGGGCAAAAATAGGTTAGAAATGGCAAGAAATTGGTTAGATAAGGACAAAAATGGTTTGGCAAGAGTAAAAAAATGGGTTTAAAAGAGGTAAGAAATGAGAAAAATGGGTTAGAAATAGCCCAAACTGGCTTAAAACTGGGGAGAAAGGGGCAAAAGTGGGCTAGAAATGGCCACCAGTAGTTTAGAAATAGCCAAAAGTGGCTTAAAATAGGTGAGAAAAGGGGAAAACTGGGTTTAAAAAACAGTCAAAATGGCTTGAAATGGGTTAGACTTGGGCAAAAGTGGGATAAAAAAGGCCATCAGTAGTGAGAAATAGCCAAAAAAGGCTTAAAATGGGTAGAAATGGGAAAACTGTGCTTAAAAAAAAAAAGCCAAAATGACTTAAACCAAGTCAGGAATGGGCAAAAATGGGTTAGAAATGGTGAGAGATTGCTTTAGAAATGGACAAAAATGGCTTGGAAATGGCCAGGAAGGCTTAAAGCTGGGAAGGAAGAATTGGGCATGAAAGGGATAGAAATGGCCAAAAATGGCATAACAGAGGTTAGAAATGAGCAAAAATTATTTAGAACTAGGAAAACAATAAGTTTAAAATAGGCAAGAAGGAGAGAAAAGGGTTAGAAAGAGCCAAAACTGGCTTAAAACTGGTGAGAAAGGAGCAAAAGTGGATTTGAAATGGCCACAAGTAGTTTAGAAAGAGCCAAACAAGGCTGAAAATAGGCTAGAAATGGGAAAACTGTGTTTGAGAAAAAGGCAAAATGGCTTAAACCAAGTTAGAAATGGGCAAGAATGGATTAAAAAGGGCAAGGCATTGCTTAGAAAGGGACAAAAGTGGTTTGGAAGTGGGTCAAATGGCTAAAGAAGTGTTAGAACTGGGCAAAAGAGGGCTAGAAATAGAGAAAAGCAGTTTAGAGACAGCCGAGAAAAGCTTAAAATGGGTTAGAAATGGGGAAAATGGGATAGAAATAGCCAAATCTGGATTAAATCTGGTAAGAAATGGGCAAAACATGGGACAGAAATGGCCATCAAGAGTTCAGAAATAGCCAGAAAAGGCTTCAAATGGGTTAGAAATGGGAAGGATGTGTTTGAAAACAAGCCAAAATGGCTTAAACCAAGTTAGAAATGGGCAAAAAGGGGTTAGAACTGGCGAGATATTACTTTAGAAATGGACAAAAATGGTTTGGAAAGAGTAAACAAATAGGTTTAAAAGAGGTAAGAAATGAGAAAAAATGGGTTAGAAATAGCCAAAACTGGCTTAAAACGGGGGAGAAAGGGGCAAAAGTGGGCTAGAAATGGCCACCAGTAGTTTAGAAATAGCCAAAAGTGGCTTAAAATAGGTGAGAAAAGGGGAAAACTGGGTTTAAAAAACAGTCAAAATGGCTTGAAATGGGTTAGACTTGGGCAAAAGTGGGATAAAAAAGGCCATCAGTAGTGAGAAATAGCCAAAAAAGGCTTAAAATGGGGTAGAAATGGGAAAACTGTGCTTAAAAAAAAAAAGCCAAAATGACTTAAACCAAGTCGGGAATGGGTAAAAATGGGTTAGAAATGGTGAGAGATTGCTTTAGAAATGGACAAAAATGGCTTGGAAATGGCCAGGAAGGCTTAAAGCTGGGAAAGGAAGAATTGGGCATGAAAGGGATAGAAATGGCCAAAAATGGCATAACAGAGGTTAGAAATGAGCAAAAATTATTTAGAACTAGGAAAACAATAAGTTTAAACTAGGCAAGAAGGAGAGAAAAGGGTTAGAAAGAGCCAAAACTGGCTTAAAACTGGTGAGAAAGGAGCAAAAGTGGATTTGAAATGGCCACAAGTAGTTTAGAAAGAGCCAAACAAGGCTGAAAATAGGCTAGAAATGGGAAAACTGTGTTTGAGAAAAAGGCAAAATGGCTTAAACCAAGTTAGAAATGGGCAAGAATGGATTAAAAAGGGCAAGGCATTGCTTAGAAAGGGACAAAAGTGGTTTGGAAGTGGGTCAAATGGCTAAAGAAGTGTTAGAACTGGGCAAAAGAGGGCTAGAAATAGAGAAAAGCAGTTTAGAGACAGCCGAGAAAAGCTTAAAATGGGGAAAATGGGATAGAAATAGCCAAATCTGGATTAAATCTGGTAAGAAATGGGCAAAACATGGGACAGAAATGGCCATCAGGAGTTCAGAAATAGCCAAAAAAGGCTTCAAATGGGTTAGAAATGGGAAGGATGTGTTTGAAAACAAGCCAAAATGGCTTAAACCAAGTTAGAAATGGGCAAAAAGGGGTTAGAACTGGCGAGATATTACTTTAGAAATGGACAAAAATGGTTTGGAAAGAGTAAACAAATAGGTTTAAAAGAGGTAAGAAATGAGAAAAATGGCTTAGAAATAGCCAAAACTGGCTTAAAACTGGGGAGAAAGGGGCAAAAGGGGGCTAGAAATGGCCACCAGTAGTTTAGAAAAAGCCAAAGGTGGCTTAAAGTAAGTGAGAAAAGGGAAAACTGTGTTTAAAAGACAGCCAAAATGGCTTGAAATGGGTTAGAAAGGGCCAAAAATGGCTTAAAGCAAGTCAGGAATGGGCAAAAGTGGGTTAGAAATGGCAAGAAATTGCTTAGAAATGGACAGAAATGGTTGGGAAAGGGCCAAAATGACTTAGGAGGAGTCAGAATTGGGCAACAAAGGGTTAGAAATAGAAAAAAGCACTTTAGAAACAGCTGAGAAAAGCTTAAAATGGGTTAGAAATGGGGGAAACGGGTTAGAAATAGCCAGAAATGGCTTCAAGCCGGTAAGAAATGGGCAAAACATGGGACAGAAATGGCCATCAATTCTTCATAAATAGGCAAAAGAGGCTTCAGAGAGGTGAAAAGTGGGAAAACAGTGTTTGAAAAAAAGCCAAAATGGCTTAAACCAAGTTAGAAATGGGCAAAGGTGGGTTAGAAATGGCAAGAAATTGCTTAGAAATGGACAAAAATGGTTTGGAAAGGGCCAAAATGACTTAGGAGGAGTCAGAATTGGGCAACAAAGGGTTAGAAATAGAAAAAAGCACTTTAGAAACAGCTGAGAAAAGCTTAAAATGGGTTAGAAATGGGGGAAACGGGTTAGAAATAGCCAGAAATGGCTTCAAGCCGGTAAGAAATGGGCAAAACATGGGACAGAAATGGCCATCAATTCTTCATAAATAGGCAAAAGAGGCTTCAGAGAGGTGAAAAGTGGGAAAACAGTGTTTGAAAAAAAGCCAAAATGGCTTAAACCAAGTTAGAAATGGGCAAAGGTGGGTTAGAAATGGCAAGAAATTGCTTAGAAATGGACAAAAATGGTTTGGAAAGGGCCAAAATGACTTAGGAGGAGTCAGAATTGGGCAACAAAGGGTTAGAAATAGAAAAAAGCACTTTAGAAACAGCTGAGAAAAGCTTAAAATGGGTTAGAAATGGGGAAAATGGGCTAGAAATAGCCAGAAATGGCTTCAAGCTGGTAAGAAATGGGCAAAACATGGGACAGAAATGGCCATCAATTCTTTATAAACAGGCAAAAGAGGCTTCAGAGAGGTGAAAAGTGGGAAAACTGTGCTTAAAAAAAAAGCCAACAAGGCTTAAACTAAATAAGAAATGGGCAAAAATAGGTTAGAAATGGCAAGAAATTGGTTAGATAAGGACAAAAATGGTTTGGCAAGAGTAAAAAAATGGGTTTAAAAGAGGTAAGAAATGAGAAAAATGGGTTAGAAATAGCCCAAACGGGCTTAAAACTGGGGAGAAAGGGGCAAAAGTGGGCTAGAAATGGCCACCAGTAGTTTAGAAATAGCCAAAAGTGGCTTAAAATAGGTGAGAAAAGGGGAAAACTGGGTTCAAAAAACAGTCAAAATGGCTTGAAATGGGTTAGACTTGGGCAAAAGTGGGATAAAAAAGGCCATCAGTAGTGAGAAATAGCCAAAAAAGGCTTAAAATGGGGCAGAAATGGGAAAACTGTGCTTAAAAAAAAAAGCCAAAATGACTTAAACCAAGTCAGGAATGGGCAAAAATGGGTTAGAAATGGTGAGAGATTGCTTTAGAAATGGACAAAAATGGCTTGGAAATGGCCAGGAAGGCTTAAAGCTGGGAAGGAAGAATTGGGCATGAAAGGGATAGAAATGGCCAAAAATGGCATAACAGAGGTTAGAAATGAGCAAAAATTATTTAGAACTAGGAAAACAATAAGTTTAAACTAGGTAAGAAGGAGAGAAAAGGGTTAGAAAGAGCCAAAACTGGCTTAAAACTGGTGAGAAAGGAGCAAAAGTGGATTTGAAATGGCCACAAGTAGTTTAGAAAGAGCCAAACAAGGCTGAAAATAGGCTAGAAATGGGAAAACTGTGTTTGAGAAAAAGGCAAAATGGCTTAAACCAAGTTAGAAATGGGCAAGAATGGATTAAAAAGGGCAAGGCATTGCTTAGAAAGGGACAAAAGTGGTTTGGAAGTGGGTCAAAGGGCTAAAGAAGTGTTAGAACTGGGCAAAAGAGGGCTAGAAATAGAGAAAAGCAGTTTAGAGACAGCCGAGAAAAGCTTAAAATGGGTTAGAAATGGGGAAAATGGGATAGAAATAGCCAAATCTGGATTAAATCTGGTAAGAAATGGGCAAAACATGGGACAGAAATGGCCATCAAGAGTTCAGAAATAGCCAGAAAAGGCTTCAAATGGGTTAGAAATGGGAAGGATGTGTTTGAAAACAAGCCAAAATGGCTTAAACCAAGTTAGAAATGGGCAAAAAGGGGTTAGAACTGGCGAGATATTACTTTAGAAATGGACAAAAATGGTTTGGAAAGAGTAAACAAATAGGTTTAAAAGAGGTAAGAAATGAGAAAAAATGGGTTAGAAATAGCCCAAACTGGCTTAAAACTGGGGAGAAAGGGGCAAAAGGGGGCTAGAAATGGCCACCAGTAGTTTAGAAATAGCCAAAGGTGGCTTAAAGCAAGTGAGAAAAGGGAAAACTGTGTTTAAAAGACAGCCAAAATGGCTTGAAATGGGTTAGAAAGGGCCAAAAATGGCTTAAAGCAAGTCAGGAATGGGCAAAAGGGGGTTAGAAATGGCAAGAAATTGCTTAGAAATGGACAGAAATGGTTGCGAAAGGGCCAAAATGACTTAGGAGGAGTCAGAATTGGGCAACAAAGGGTTAGAAATAGAAAAAAGCACTTTAGAAACAGCTGAGAAAAGCTTAAAACGGGTTAGAAATGGGGGAAATGGGTTAGAAATAGCCAGAAATGGCTTCAAGCTGGTAAGAAATGGGCAAAACATGGGACAGAAATGGCCATCAATTCTTTATAAACAGGCAAAACAGGCTTCAGAGAGGTGAAAAGTGGGAAAACTGTGCTTAAAAAAAAGCCAACAAGGCTTAAACTAAATAAGAAATGGGCAAAAATAGGTTAGAAATGGCAAGAAATTGGTTAGATAAGGACAAAAATGGTTTGGCAAGAGTAAAAAAATGGGTTTAAAAGAGGTAAGAAATGAGAAAAATGGGTTAGAAATAGCCCAAACTGGCTTAAAACTGGGGAGAAAGGGGCAAAAGTGGGCTAGAAATGGCCACCAGTAGTTTAGAAATAGCCAAAAGTGGCTTAAAATAGGTGAGAAAAGGGGAAAACTGTGTTTAAGAAACAGTCAAAATGGCTTGAAATGGGTTAGACTTGGGCAAAAGTGGGATAAAAAAGGCCATCAGTAGTGAGAAATAGCCAAAAAAGGCTTAAAATGGGTAGAAATGGGAAAACTGTGCTTAAAAAAAAAAGCCAAAATGACTTAAACCAAGTCAGGAATGGGCAAAAATGGGTTAGAAATGGTGAGAGATTGCTTTAGAAATGGACAAAAATGGCTTGGAAATGGCCAGGAAGGCTTAAAGCTGGGAAGGAAGAATTGGGCATGAAAGGGATAGAAATGGCCAAAAATGGCATAACAGAGGTTAGAAATGAGCAAAAATTATTTAGAACTAGGAAAACAATAAGTTTAAACTAGGTAAGAAGGAGAGAAAAGGGTTAGAAAGAGCCAAAACTGGCTTAAAACTGGTGAGAAAGGAGCAAAAGTGGATTTGAAATGGCCACAAGTAGTTTAGAAAGAGCCAAACAAGGCTGAAAATAGGCTAGAAATGGGAAAACTGTGTTTGAGAAAAAGGCAAAATGGCTTAAAGCAAGTTAGAAATGGGCAAGAATGGATTAAAAAGGGCAAGGCATTGCTTAGAAAGGGACAAAAGTGGTTTGGAAGTGGGTCAAATGGCTAAAGAAGTGTTAGAACTGGGCAAAAGAGGGCTAGAAATAGAGAAAAGCAGTTTAGAGACAGCCGAGAAAAGCTTAAAATGGGTTAGAAATGGGGAAAATGGGATAGAAATAGCCAAATCTGGATTAAATCTGGTAAGAAATGGGCAAAACATGGGACAGAAATGGCCATCAAGAGTTCAGAAATAGCCAGAAAAGGCTTCAAATGGGTTAGAAATGGGAAGGATGTGTTTGAAAACAAGCCAAAATGGCTTAAACCAAGTTAGAAATGGGCAAAAAGGGGTTAGAACTGGCGAGATATTACTTTAGAAATGGACAAAAATGGTTTGGAAAGAGTAAACAAATAGGTTTAAAAGAGGTAAGAAATGAGAAAAAATGGGTTAGAAATAGCCCAAACTGGCTTAAAACTGGGGAGAAAGGGGCAAAAGTGGGCTAGAAATGGCCACCAGTAGTTTAGAAATAGCCAAAGGTGGCTTAAAGTAAGTGAGAAAAGGGAAAACTGTGTTTAAAAGACAGCCAAAATGGCTTGAAATGGGTTAGAAAGGGCCAAAAATGGCTTAAAGCAAGTCAGGAATGGGCAAAAGTGGGTTAGAAATGGCAAGAAATTGCTTAGAAATGGACAGAAATGGTTGCGAAAGGGCCAAAATGACTTAGGAGGAGTCAGAATTGGGCAACAAAGGGTTAGAAATAGAAAAAAGCACTTTAGAAACAGGTGAGAAAAGCCGAAAATGGGTTAGAAATGGGGAAAACGGGTTAGAAAAAGCCAGAAATGGCTTCGAGCTGGTAAGAAATGGGCAAAACATGGGACAGAAATGGCCATCAATTCTTCATAAATAGGCAAAAGAGGCTTCAGAGAGGTGAAAAGTGGGAAAACAGTGTTTGAAAAAAAGCCAAAATGGCTTAAACCAAGTTAGAAATGGGCAAAGGTGGGTTAGAAATGGCAAGAAATTGCTTAGAAATGGACAAAAATGGTCTGGAAAGGGCCAAAATGACTTAGGAGGAGTCAGAATTGGGCAACAAAGGGTTAGAAATAGAAAAAAGCACTTTAGAAACAGCTGAGAAAAGCTTAAAACGGGTTAGAAATGGGGGAAATGGGTTAGAAATAGCCAGAAATGGCTTCAAGCTGGTAAGAAATGGGCAAAACATGGGACAGAAATGGCCATCAATTCTTTATAAACAGGCAAAACAGGCTTCAGAGAGGTGAAGAGTGGGAAAACTGTGCTTAAAAAAAAGCCAACAAGGCTTAAACTAAATAAGAAATGGGCAAAAATAGGTTAGAAATGGCAAGAAATTGGTTAGATAAGGACAAAAATGGTTTGGCAAGAGTAAAGAAATGGGTTTAAAAGAGGTAAGAAATGAGAAAAATGGGTTAGAAATAGCCCAAACTGGCTTAAAACTGGGGAGAAAGGGGCAAAAGTGGGCTAGAAATGGCCACCAGTAGTTTAGAAATAGCCAAAAGTGGCTTAAAATAGGTGAGAAAAGGGGAAAACTGTGTTTAAGAAACAGTCAAAATGGCTTGAAATGGGTTAGACTTGGGCAAAAGTGGGATAAAAAAGGCCATCAGTAGTGAGAAATAGCCAAAAAAGGCTTAAAATGGGTAGAAATGGGAAAACTGTGCTTAAAAAAAAAAGCCAAAATGACTTAAACCAAGTCAGGAATGGGCAAAAATGGGTTAGAAATGGTGAGAGATTGCTTTAGAAATGGACAAAAATGGCTTGGAAATGGCCAGGAAGGCTTAAAGCTGGGAAGGAAGAATTGGGCATGAAAGGGATAGAAATGGCCAAAAATGGCATAACAGAGGTTAGAAATGAGCAAAAATTATTTAGAACTAGGAAAACAATAAGTTTAAAATAGGCAAGAAGGAGAGAAAAGGGTTAGAAAGAGCCAAAACTGGCTTAAAACTGGTGAGAAAGGAGCAAAAGTGGATTTGAAATGGCCACAAGTAGTTTAGAAAGAGCCAAACAAGGCTGAAAATAGGCTAGAAATGGGAAAACTGTGTTTGAGAAAAAGGCAAAATGGCTTAAACCAAGTTAGAAATGGGCTAGAATGGATTAAAAAGGGCAAGGCATTGCTTAGAAAGGGACAAAAGTGGTTTGGAAGTGGGTCAAATGGCTAAAGAAGTGTTAGAACTGGGCAAAAGAGGGCTAGAAATAGAGAAAAGCAGTTTAGAGACAGCCGAGAAAAGCTTAAAATGGGTTAGAAATGGGGAAAATGGGATAGAAATAGCCAAATCTGGATTAAATCTGGTAAGAAATGGGCAAAACATGGGACAGAAATGGCCATCAAGAGTTCAGAAATAGCCAGAAAAGGCTTCAAATGGGTTAGAAATGGGAAGGATGTGTTTGAAAACAAGCCAAAATGGCTTAAACCAAGTTAGAAATGGGCAAAAAGGGGTTAGAACTGGCGAGATATTACTTTAGAAATGGACAAAAATGGTTTGGAAAGAGTAAACAAATAGGTTTAAAAGAGGTAAGAAATGAGAAAAAATGGGTTAGAAATAGCCAAAACTGGCTTAAAACTGGGGAGAAAGGGGCAAAAGGGGGCTAGAAATGGCCACCAGTAGTTTAGAAATAGCCAAAGATGGCTTAAAGTAAGTGAGAAAAGGGAAAACTGTGTTTAAAAGACAGCCAAAATGGCTTGAAATGGGTTAGAAAGGGCCAAAAATGGCTTAAAGCAAGTCAGGAATGGGCAAAAGTGGGTTAGAAATGGCAAGAAATTGCTTAGAAATGGACAGAAATGGTTGGGAAATGGCCAAAATGACTTAGGAGGAGTCAGAATTGGGCAACAAAGGGTTAGAAATAGAAAAAAGCACTTTAGAAACAGCTGAGAAAAGCTTAAAATGGGTTAGAAATGGGGAAAACGGGTTAGAAATAGCCAGAAATGGCTTCAAGCTGGTAAGAAATGGGCAAAACATGGGACAGAAATGGCCATCAATTCTTCATAAATAGGCAAAAGAGGCTTCAGAGAGGTGAAAAGTGGGAAAACAGTGTTTGAAAAAAAGCCAAAATGGCTTAAACCAAGTTAGAAATGGGCAAAGGTGGGTTAGAAATGGCAAGAAATTGCTTAGAAATGGACAAAAATGGTTTGGAAAGGGCCAAAATGACTGAGGAGGAGTCAGAATTGGGCAACAAAGGGTTAGAAATAGAAAAAAGCACTTTAGAAACAGCTGAGAAAAGCTTAAAACGGGTTAGAAATGGGGGAAATGGGTTAGAAATAGCCAGAAATGGCTTCAAGCTGGTAAGAAATGGGCAAAACATGGGACAGAAATGGCCATCAATTCTTTATAAACAGGCAAAACAGGCTTCAGAGAGGTGAAGAGTGGGAAAACTGTGCTTAAAAAAAAGCCAACAAGGCTTAAACTAAATAAGAAATGGGCAAAAATAGGTTAGAAATGGCAAGAAATTGGTTAGATAAGGACAAAAATGGTTTGGCAAGAGTAAAAAAATGGGTTTAAAAGAGGTAAGAAATGAGAAAAATGGGTTAGAAATAGCCCAAACGGGCTTAAAACAGGGGAGAAAGGGGCAAAAGTGGGCTAGAAATGGCCACCAGTAGTTTAGAAATAGCCAAAAGTGGCTTAAAATAGGTGAGAAAAGGGGAAAACTGTGTTTAAAAAACAGTCAAAATGGCTTGAAATGGGTTAGACTTGGGCAAAAGTGGGATAAAAAAGGCCATCAGTAGTGAGAAATAGCCAAAAAAGGCTTAAAATGGGTAGAAATGGGAAAACTGTGCTTAAAAAAAAAAGCCAAAATGACTTAAACCAAGTCAGGAATGGGCAAAAATGGGTTAGAAATGGTGAGAGATTGCTTTAGAAATGGACAAAAATGGCTTGGAAATGGCCAGGAAGGCTTAAAGCTGGGAAGGAAGAATTGGGCATGAAAGGGATAGAAATGGCCAAAAATGGCATAACAGAGGTTAGAAATGAGCAAAAATTATTTAGAACTAGGAAAACAATAAGTTTAAACTAGGCAAGAAGGAGAGAAAAGGGTTAGAAAGAGCCAAAACTGGCTTAAAACTGGTGAGAAAGGAGCAAAAGTGGATTTGAAATGGCCACAAGTAGTTTAGAAAGAGCCAAACAAGGCTGAAAATAGGCTAGAAATGGGAAAACTGTGTTTGAGAAAAAGGCAAAATGGCTTAAAGCAAGTTAGAAATGGGCAAGAATGGATTAAAAAGGGCAAGGCATTGCTTAGAAAGGGACAAAAGTGGTTTGGAAGTGGGTCAAATGGCTAAAGAAGTGTTAGAACTGGGCAAAAGAGGGCTAGAAATAGAGAAAAGCAGTTTAGAGACAGCCGAGAAAAGCTTAAAATGGGTTAGAAATGGGGAAAATGGGATAGAAATAGCCAAATCTGGATTAAATCTGGTAAGAAATGGGCAAAACATGGGACAGAAATGGCCATCAAGAGTTCAGAAATAGCCAGAAAAGGCTTCAAATGGGTTAGAAATGGGAAGGATGTGTTTGAAAACAAGCCAAAATGGCTTAAACCAAGTTAGAAATGGGCAAAAAGGGGTTAGAACTGGCGAGATATTACTTTAGAAATGGACAAAAATGGTTTGGAAAGAGTAAACAAATAGGTTTAAAAGAGGTAAGAAATGAGAAAAAATGGGTTAGAAATAGCCAAAACTGGCTTAAAACGGGGGAGAAAGGGGCAAAAGTGGGCTAGAAATGGCCACCAGTAGTTTAGAAATAGCCAAAAGTGGCTTAAAATAGGTGAGAAAAGGGGAAAACTGGGTTTAAAAAACAGTCAAAATGGCTTGAAATGGGTTAGACTTGGGCAAAAGTGGGATAAAAAAGGCCATCAGTAGTGAGAAATAGCCAAAAAAGGCTTAAAATGGGGTAGAAATGGGAAAACTGTGCTTAAAAAAAAAAAGCCAAAATGACTTAAACCAAGTCGGGAATGGGTAAAAATGGGTTAGAAATGGTGAGAGATTGCTTTAGAAATGGACAAAAATGGCTTGGAAATGGCCAGGAAGGCTTAAAGCTGGGAAAGGAAGAATTGGGCATGAAAGGGATAGAAATGGCCAAAAATGGCATAACAGAGGTTAGAAATGAGCAAAAATTATTTAGAACTAGGAAAACAATAAGTTTAAACTAGGCAAGAAGGAGAGAAAAGGGTTAGAAAGAGCCAAAACTGGCTTAAAACTGGTGAGAAAGGAGCAAAAGTGGATTTGAAATGGCCACAAGTAGTTTAGAAAGAGCCAAACAAGGCTGAAAATAGGCTAGAAATGGGAAAACTGTGTTTGAGAAAAAGGCAAAATGGCTTAAACCAAGTTAGAAATGGGCAAGAATGGATTAAAAAGGGCAAGGCATTGCTTAGAAAGGGACAAAAGTGGTTTGGAAGTGGGTCAAATGGCTAAAGAAGTGTTAGAACTGGGCAAAAGAGGGCTAGAAATAGAGAAAAGCAGTTTAGAGACAGCCGAGAAAAGCTTAAAATGGGTTAGAAATGGGGAAAATGGGATAGAAATAGCCAAATCTGGATTAAATCTGGTAAGAAATGGGCAAAACATGGGACAGAAATGGCCATCAGGAGTTCAGAAATAGCCAAAAAAGGCTTCAAATGGGTTAGAAATGGGAAGGATGTGTTTGAAAACAAGCCAAAATGGCTTAAACCAAGTTAGAAATGGGCAAAAAGGGGTTAGAACTGGCGAGATATTACTTTAGAAATGGACAAAAATGGTTTGGAAAGAGTAAACAAATAGGTTTAAAAGAGGTAAGAAATGAGAAAAATGGCTTAGAAATAGCCAAAACTGGCTTAAAACTGGGGAGAAAGGGGCAAAAGGGGGCTAGAAATGGCCACCAGTAGTTTAGAAATAGCCAAAGGTGGCTTAAAGTAAGTGAGAAAAGGGAAAACTGTGTTTAAAAGACAGCCAAAATGGCTTGAAATGGGTTAGAAAGGGCCAAAAATGGCTTAAAGCAAGTCAGGAATGGGCAAAAGTGGGTTAGAAATGGCAAGAAATTGCTTAGCAATGGACAAAAATGGTTGGGAAATGGCCAAAATGACTTAGGAGGAGTCAGAATTGGGCAACAAAGGGTTAGAAATAGAAAAAAGCACTTTAGAAACAGCTGAGAAAAGCTTAAAATGGGTTAGAAATGGGGGAAACGGGTTAGAAATAGCCAGAAATGGCTTCAAGCCGGTAAGAAATGGGCAAAACATGGGACAGAAATGGCCATCAATTCTTCATAAATAGGCAAAAGAGGCTTCAGAGAGGTGAAAAGTGGGAAAACAGTGTTTGAAAAAAAGCCAAAATGGCTTAAACCAAGTTAGAAATGGGCAAAGGTGGGTTAGAAATGGCAAGAAATTGCTTAGAAATGGACAAAAATGGTTTGGAAAGGGCCAAAATGACTTAGGAGGAGTCAGAATTGGGCAACAAAGGGTTAGAAATAGAAAAAAGCACTTTAGAAACAGCTGAGAAAAGCTTAAAATGGGTTAGAAATGGGGGAAACGGGTTAGAAATAGCCAGAAATGGCTTCAAGCCGGTAAGAAATGGGCAAAACATGGGACAGAAATGGCCATCAATTCTTCATAAATAGGCAAAAGAGGCTTCAGAGAGGTGAAAAGTGGGAAAACAGTGTTTGAAAAAAAGCCAAAATGGCTTAAACCAAGTTAGAAATGGGCAAAGGTGGGTTAGAAATGGCAAGAAATTGCTTAGAAATGGACAAAAATGGTTTGGAAAGGGCCAAAATGACTTAGGAGGAGTCAGAATTGGGCAACAAAGGGTTAGAAATAGAAAAAAGCACTTTAGAAACAGCTGAGAAAAGCTTAAAATGGGTTAGAAATGGGGAAAACGGGTTAGAAATAGCCAGAAATGGCTTCAAGCTGGTAAGAAATGGGCAAAACATGGGACAGAAATGGCCATCAATTCTTCATAAATAGGCAAAAGAGGCTTCAGAGAGGTGAAAAGTGGGAAAACAGTGTTTGAAAAAAAGCCAAAATGGCTTAAACCAAGTTAGAAATGGGCAAAGGTGGGTTAGAAATGGCAAGAAATTGCTTAGAAATGGACAAAAATGGTTTGGAAAGGGCCAAAATGACTGAGGAGGAGTCAGAATTGGGCAACAAAGGGTTAGAAATAGAAAAAAGCACTTTAGAAACAGCTGAGAAAAGCTTAAAACGGGTTAGAAATGGGGGAAATGGGTTAGAAATAGCCAGAAATGGCTTCAAGCTGGTAAGAAATGGGCAAAACATGGGACAGAAATGGCCATCAATTCTTTATAAACAGGCAAAACAGGCTTCAGAGAGGTGAAGAGTGGGAAAACTGTGCTTAAAAAAAAGCCAACAAGGCTTAAACTAAATAAGAAATGGGCAAAAATAGGTTAGAAATGGCAAGAAATTGGTTAGATAAGGACAAAAATGGTTTGGCAAGAGTAAAAAAATGGGTTTAAAAGAGGTAAGAAATGAGAAAAATGGGTTAGAAATAGCCCAAACTGGCTTAAAACTGGGGAGAAAGGGGCAAAAGTGGGCTAGAAATGGCCACCAGTAGTTTAGAAATAGCCAAAAGTGGCTTAAAATAGGTGAGAAAGGGGAAAACTGTGTTTAAAAAACAGTCAAAATGGCTTGAAATGGGTTAGACTTGGGCAAAAGTGGGATAAAAAAGGCCATCAGTAGTGAGAAATAGCCAAAAAAGGCTTAAAATGGGGTAGAAATGGGAAAACTGTGCTTAAAAAAAAAAGCCAAAACGACTTAAACCAAGTCAGGAATGGGCAAAAATGGGTTAGAAATGGTGAGAGATTGCTTTAGAAATGGACAAAAATGGCTTGGAAATGGCCAGGAAGGCTTAAAGCTGGGAAGGAAGAATTGGGCATGAAAGGGATAGAAATGGCCAAAAATGGCATAACAGAGGTTAGAAATGAGCAAAAATTATTTAGAACTAGGAAAACAATAAGTTTAAAATAGGCAAGAAGGAGAGAAAAGGGTTAGAAAGAGCCAAAACTGGCTTAAAACTGGTGAGAAAGGAGCAAAAGTGGATTTGAAATGGCCACAAGTAGTTTAGAAAGAGCCAAACAAGGCTGAAAATAGGCTAGAAATGGGAAAACTGTGTTTGAGAAAAAGGCAAAATGGCTTAAAGCAAGTTAGAAATGGGCTAGAATGGATTAAAAAGGGCAAGGCATTGCTTAGAAAGGGACAAAAGTGGTTTGGAAGTGGGTCAAATGGCTAAAGAAGTGTTAGAACTGGGCAAAAGAGGGCTAGAAATAGAGAAAAGCAGTTTAGAGACAGCCGAGAAAAGCTTAAAATGGGTTAGAAATGGGGAAAATGGGATAGAAATAGCCAAATCTGGATTAAATCTGGTAAGAAATGGGCAAAACATGGGACAGAAATGGCCATCAAGAGTTCAGAAATAGCCAGAAAAGGCTTCAAATGGGTTAGAAATGGGAAGGATGTGTTTGAAAACAAGCCAAAATGGCTTAAACCAAGTTAGAAATGGGCAAAAAGGGGTTAGAACTGGCGAGATATTACTTTAGAAATGGACAAAAATGGTTTGGAAAGAGTAAACAAATAGGTTTAAAAGAGGTAAGAAATGAGAAAAAATGGGTTAGAAATAGCCCAAACTGGCTTAAAACTGGGGAGAAAGGGGCAAAAGTGGGCTAGAAATGGCCACCAGTAGTTTAGAAATAGCCAAAGGTGGCTTAAAGTAAGTGAGAAAAGGGAAAACTGTGTTTAAAAGACAGCCAAAATGGCTTGAAATGGGTTAGAAAGGGCCAAAAATGGCTTAAAGCAAGTCAGGAATGGGCAAAAGTGGGTTAGAAATGGCAAGAAATTGCTTAGAAATGGACAGAAATGGTTGCGAAAGGGCCAAAATGACTTAGGAGGAGTCAGAATTGGGCAACAAAGGGTTAGAAATAGAAAAAAGCACTTTAGAAACAGCTGAGAAAAGCCGAAAATGGGTTAGAAATGGGGAAAACGGGTTAGAAATAGCCAGAAATGGCTTCGAGCTGGTAAGAAATGGGCAAAACATGGGACAGAAATGGCCATCAATTCTTCATAAATAGGCAAAAGAGGCTTCAGAGAGGTGAAAAGTGGGAAAACAGTGTTTGAAAAAAAGCCAAAATGGCTTAAACCAAGTTAGAAATGGGCAAAGGTGGGTTAGAAATGGCAAGAAATTGCTTAGAAATGGACAAAAATGGTTTGGAAAGGGCAAAAATGACTTAGGAGGAGTCAGAATTGGGCAACAAAGGGTTAGAAATAGAAAAAAGCACTTTAGAAACAGCTGAGAAAAGCTTAAAACGGGTTAGAAATGGGGGAAATGGGTTAGAAATAGCCAGAAATGGCTTCAAGCTGGTAAGAAATGGGCAAAACATGGGACAGAAATGGCCATCAATTCTTTATAAACAGGCAAAACAGGCTTCAGTGAGGTGAAGAGTGGGAAAACTGTGCTTAAAAAAAAGGCAACAAGGCTTAAACTAAATAAGAAATGGGCAAAAATAGGTTAGAAATGGCAAGAAATTGGTTAGATAAGGACAAAAATGGTTTGGCAAGAGTAAAAAAATGGGTTTAAAAGAGGTAAGAAATGAGAAAAATGGGTTAGAAATAGCCCAAACTGGCTTAAAACTGGGGAGAAAGGGGCAAAAGTGGGCTAGAAATGGCCACCAGTAGTTTAGAAATAGCCAAAAGTGGCTTAAAATAGGTGAGAAAAGGGGAAAACTGGGTTTAAAAAACAGTCAAAATGGCTTGAAATGGGTTAGACTTGGGCAAAAGTGGGATAAAAAAGGCCATCAGTAGTGAGAAATAGCCAAAAAAGGCTTAAAATGGGTAGAAATGGGAAAACTGTGCTTAAAAAAAAAAGCCAAAATGACTTAAACCAAGTCAGGAATGGGCAAAAATGGGTTAGAAATGGTGAGAGATTGCTTTAGAAATGGACAAAAATGGCTTGGAAATGGCCAGGAAGGCTTAAAGCTGGGAAGGAAGAATTGGGCATGAAAGGGATAGAAATGGCCAAAAATGGCATAACAGAGGTTAGAAATGAGCAAAAATTATTTAGAACTAGGAAAACAATAAGTTTAAACTAGGTAAGAAGGAGAGAAAAGGGTTAGAAAGAGCCAAAACTGGCTTAAAACTGGTGAGAAAGGAGCAAAAGTGGATTTGAAATGGCCACAAGTAGTTTAGAAAGAGCCAAACAAGGCTGAAAATAGGCTAGAAATGGGAAAACTGTGTTTGAGAAAAAGGCAAAATGGCTTAAACCAAGTTAGAAATGGGCAAGAATGGATTAAAAAGGGCAAGGCATTGCTTAGAAAGGGACAAAAGTGGTTTGGAAGTGGGTCAAATGGCTAAAGAAGTGTTAGAACTGGGCAAAAGAGGGCTAGAAATAGAGAAAAGCAGTTTAGAGACAGCCGAGAAAAGCTTAAAATGGGTTAGAAATGGGGAAAATGGGATAGAAATAGCCAAATCTGGATTAAATCTGGTAAGAAATGGGCAAAACATGGGACAGAAATGGCCATCAGGAGTTCAGAAATAGCCAGAAAAGGCTTCAAATGGGTTAGAAATGGGAAGGATGTGTTTGAAAACAAGCCAAAATGGCTTAAACCAAGTTAGAAATGGGCAAAAAGGGGTTAGAACTGGCGAGATATTACTTTAGAAATGGACAAAAATGGTTTGGAAAGAGTAAACAAATAGGTTTAAAAGAGGTAAGAAATGAGAAAAAATGGGTTAGAAATAGCCCAAACTGGCTTAAAACTGGGGAGAAAGGGGCAAAAGTGGGCTAGAAATGGCCACCAGTAGTTTAGAAATAGCCAAAGGTGGCTTAAAGTAAGTGAGAAAAGGGAAAACTGTGTTTAAAAGACAGCCAAAATGGCTTGAAATGGGTTAGAAAGGGCCAAAAATGGCTTAAAGCAAGTCAGGAATGGGCAAAAGTGGGTTAGAAATGGCAAGAAATTGCTTAGAAATGGACAGAAATGGTTGCGAAAGGGCCAAAATGACTTAGGAGGAGTCAGAATTGGGCAACAAAGGGTTAGAAATAGAAAAAAGCACTTTAGAAACAGCTGAGAAAAGCTTAAAATGGGTTAGAAATGGGGGAAACGGGTTAGAAATAGCCAGAAATGGCTTCAAGCCGGTAAGAAATGGGCAAAACATGGGACAGAAATGGCCATCAATTCTTCATAAATAGGCAAAAGAGGCTTCAGAGAGGTGAAAAGTGGGAAAACAGTGTTTGAAAAAAAGCCAAAATGGCTTAAACCAAGTTAGAAATGGGCAAAGGTGGGTTAGAAATGGCAAGAAATTGCTTAGAAATGGACAAAAATGGTTTGGAAAGGGCCAAAATGACTTAGGAGGAGTCAGAATTGGGCAACAAAGGGTTAGAAATAGAAAAAAGCACTTTAGAAACAGCTGAGAAAAGCTTAAAATGGGTTAGAAATGGGGGAAACGGGTTAGAAATAGCCAGAAATGGCTTCAAGCCGGTAAGAAATGGGCAAAACATGGGACAGAAATGGCCATCAATTCTTCATAAATAGGCAAAAGAGGCTTCAGAGAGGTGAAAAGTGGGAAAACAGTGTTTGAAAAAAAGCCAAAATGGCTTAAACCAAGTTAGAAATGGGCAAAGGTGGGTTAGAAATGGCAAGAAATTGCTTAGAAATGGACAAAAATGGTTTGGAAAGGGCCAAAATGACTTAGGAGGAGTCAGAATTGGGCAACAAAGGGTTAGAAATAGAAAAAAGCACTTTAGAAACAGCTGAGAAAAGCTTAAAACGGGTTAGAAATGGGGGAAATGGGTTAGAAATAGCCAGAAATGGCTTCAAGCTGGTAAGAAATGGGCAAAACATGGGACAGAAATGGCCATCAATTCTTTATAAACAGGCAAAACAGGCTTCAGAGAGGTGAAGAGTGGGAAAACAGTGTTTGAAAAAAAGCCAAAATGGCTTAAACCAAGTTAGAAATGGGCAAAGGTGGGTTAGAAATGGCAAGAAATTGCTTAGAAATGGACAAAAATGGTTTGGAAAGGGCAAAAATGACTTAGGAGGAGTCAGAATTGGGCAACAAAGGGTTAGAAATAGAAAAAAGCACTTTAGAAACAGCTGAGAAAAGCTAAAAATGGGTTAGAAATGGGGGAAATGGGCTAGAAATAGCCAGAAATGGCTTCAAGCTGGTAAGAAATGGGCAAAACATGGGACAGAAATGGCCATCAATTCCTTATAAACAGGCAAAACAGGCTTCAGAGGGGTGAAAAGTGGGAAAACTGTGCTTAAAAAAAAGCCAACAAGGTTTAAACTAAATAAGAAATGGGCAAAAATAGGTTAGAAATGGCAAGAAATTGGTTAGATAAGGACAAAAATGGTTTGGCAAGAGTAAAAAAATGGGTTTAAAAGAGGTAAGAAATGAGAAAAATGGGTTAGAAATAGCCCAAACGGGCTTAAAACTGGAGAGAAAGGGGCAAAAGTGGGCTAGAAATGGCCACCAGTGGTTTAGAAATAGCCAAAAGTGGCTTAAAATAGGTGAGAAAAGGGGAAAACTGGGTTTAAAAAACAGTCAAAATGGCTTGAAATGGGTTAGACTTGGGCAAAAGTGGGATAAAAAAGGCCATCAGTAGTGAGAAATAGCCAAAAAAGGCTTAAAATGGGGTAGAAATGGGAAAACTGTGCTTAAAAAAAAAAAGCCAAAATGACTTAAACCAAGTCGGGAATGGGCAAAAATGGGTTAGAAATGGTGAGAGATTGCTTTAGAAATGGACAAAAATGGCTTGGAAATGGCCAGGAAGGCTTAAAGCTGGGAAGGAAGAATTGGGCATGAAAGGGATAGAAATGGCCAAAAATGGCATAACAGAGGTTAGAAATGAGCAAAAGTTATTTAGAACTAGGAAAACAATAAGTTTAAAATAGGCAAGAAGGAGAGAAAAGGGTTAGAAAGAGCCAAAACTGGCTTAAAACTGGTGAGAAAGGAGCAAAAGTGGATTTGAAATGGCCACAAGTAGTTTAGAAAGAGCCAAACAAGGCTGAAAATAGGCTAGAAATGGGAAAACTGTGTTTGAGAAAAAGGCAAAATGGCTTAAACCAAGTTAGAAATGGGCAAGAATGGATTAAAAAGGGCAAGGCATTGCTTAGAAAGGGACAAAAGTGGTTTGGAAGTGGGTCAAATGGCTAAAGAAGTGTTAGAACTGGGCAAAAGAGGGCTAGAAATAGAGAAAAGCAGTTTAGAGACAGCCGAGAAAAGCTTAAAATGGGTTAGAAATGGGGAAAATGGGATAGAAATAGCCAAATCTGGATTAAATCTGGTAAGAAATGGGCAAAACATGGGACAGAAATGGCCATCAGGAGTTCAGAAATAGCCAGAAAAGGCTTCAAATGGGTTAGAAATGGGAAGGATGTGTTTGAAAACAAGCCAAAATGGCTTAAACCAAGTTAGAAATGGGCAAAAAGGGGTTAGAACTGGCGAGATATTACTTTAGAAATGGACAAAAATGGTTTGGAAAGAGTAAACAAATAGGTTTAAAAGAGGTAAGAAATGAGAAAAAATGGGTTAGAAATAGCCCAAACTGGCTTAAAACTGGGGAGAAAGGGGCAAAAGTGGGCTAGAAATGGCCACCAGTAGTTTAGAAATAGCCAAAGGTGGCTTAAAGTAAGTGAGAAAAGGGAAAACTGTGTTTAAAAGACAGCCAAAATGGCTTGAAATGGGTTAGAAAGGGCCAAAAATGGCTTAAAGCAAGTCAGGAATGGGAAAAAGTGGGTTAGAAATGGCAAGAAATTGCTTAGAAATGGACAGAAATGGTTGGGAAAGGGCCAAAATTACTTAGGAGGAGTCAGAATTGGGCAACAAAGGGTTAGAAATAGAAAAAAGCACTTTAGAAACAGCTGAGAAAAGCTTAAAATGGGTTAGAAATGGGGGAAACGGGTTAGAAATAGCCAGAAATGGCTTCAAGCCGGTAAGAAATGGGCAAAACATGGGACAGAAATGGCCATCAATTCTTCATAAATAGGCAAAAGAGGCTTCAGAGAGGTGAAAAGTGGGAAAACAGTGTTTGAAAAAAAGCCAAAATGGCTTAAACCAAGTTAGAAATGGGCAAAGGTGGGTTAGAAATGGCAAGAAATTGCTTAGAAATGGACAAAAATGGTTTGGAAAGGGCCAAAATGACTTAGGAGGAGTCAGAATTGGGCAACAAAGGGTTAGAAATAGAAAAAAGCACTTTAGAAACAGCTGAGAAAAGCTTAAAACGGGTTAGAAATGGGGGAAATGGGTTAGAAATAGCCAGAAATGGCTTCAAGCTGGTAAGAAATGGGCAAAACATGGGACAGAAATGGCCATCAATTCTTTATAAACAGGCAAAACAGGCTTCAGAGAGGTGAAGAGTGGGAAAACAGTGTTTGAAAAAAAGCCAAAATGGCTTAAACCAAGTTAGAAATGGGCAAAGGTGGGTTAGAAATGGCAAGAAATTGCTTAGAAATGGACAAAAATGGTTTGGAAAGGGCAAAAATGACTTAGGAGGAGTCAGAATTGGGCAACAAAGGGTTAGAAATAGAAAAAAGCACTTTAGAAACAGCTGAGAAAAGCTAAAAATGGGTTAGAAATGGGGGAAATGGGCTAGAAATAGCCAGAAATGGCTTCAAGCTGGTAAGAAATGGGCAAAACATGGGACAGAAATGGCCATCAATTCCTTATAAACAGGCAAAACAGGCTTCAGAGGGGTGAAAAGTGGGAAAACTGTGCTTAAAAAAAAGCCAACAAGGTTTAAACTAAATAAGAAATGGGCAAAAATAGGTTAGAAATGGCAAGAAATTGGTTAGATAAGGACAAAAATGGTTTGGCAAGAGTAAAAAAATGGGTTTAAAAGAGGTAAGAAATGAGAAAAATGGGTTAGAAATAGCCCAAACGGGCTTAAAACTGGAGAGAAAGGGGCAAAAGTGGGCTAGAAATGGCCACCAGTGGTTTAGAAATAGCCAAAAGTGGCTTAAAATAGGTGAGAAAAGGGGAAAACTGGGTTTAAAAAACAGTCAAAATGGCTTGAAATGGGTTAGACTTGGGCAAAAGTGGGATAAAAAAGGCCATCAGTAGTGAGAAATAGCCAAAAAAGGCTTAAAATGGGGTAGAAATGGGAAAACTGTGCTTAAAAAAAAAAAGCCAAAATGACTTAAACCAAGTCGGGAATGGGCAAAAATGGGTTAGAAATGGTGAGAGATTGCTTTAGAAATGGACAAAAATGGCTTGGAAATGGCCAGGAAGGCTTAAAGCTGGGAAGGAAGAATTGGGCATGAAAGGGATAGAAATGGCCAAAAATGGCATAACAGAGGTTAGAAATGAGCAAAACTTATTTAGAACTAGGAAAACAATAAGTTTAAACTAGGTAAGAAGGAGAGAAAAGGGTTAGAAAGAGCCAAAACTGGCTTAAAACTGGTGAGAAAGGAGCAAAAGTGGATTTGAAATGGCCACAAGCAGTTTAGAAAGAGCCAAACAAGGCTGAAAATAGGCTAGAAATGGGAAAACTGTGTTTGAGAAAAAGGCAAAATGGCTTAAACCAAGTTAGAAATGGGCTAGAATGGATTAAAAAGGGCAAGGCATTGCTTAGAAAGGGACAAAAGTGGTTTGGAAGTGGGTCAAATGGCTAAAGAAGTGTTAGAACTGGGCAAAAGAGGGCTAGAAATAGAGAAAAGCAGTTTAGAGACAGCCGAGAAAAGCTTAAAATGGGTTAGAAATGGGGAAAATGGGATAGAAATAGCCAAATCTGGATTAAATCTGGTAAGAAATGGGCAAAACATGGGACAGAAATGGCCATCAAGAGTTCAGAAATAGCCAGAAAAGGCTTCAAATGGGTTAGAAATGGGAAGGATGTGTTTGAAAACAAGCCAAAATGGCTTAAACCAAGTTAGAAATGGGCAAAAAGGGGTTAGAACTGGCGAGATATTACTTTAGAAATGGACAAAAATGGTTTGGAAAGAGTAAACAAATAGGTTTAAAAGAGGTAAGAAATGAGAAAAAATGGGTTAGAAATAGCCCAAACTGGCTTAAAACTGGGGAGAAAGGGGCAAAAGGGGGCTAGAAATGGCCACCAGTAGTTTAGAAATAGCCAAAGGTGGCTTAAAGCAAGTGAGAAAAGGGAAAACTGTGTTTAAAAGACAGCCAAAATGGCTTGAAATGGGTTAGAAAGGGCCAAAAATGGCTTAAAGCAAGTCAGGAATGGGCAAAAGGGGGTTAGAAATGGCAAGAAATTGCTTAGAAATGGACAGAAATGGTTTGGAAAGGGCCAAAATGACTGAGGAGGAGTCAGAATTGGGCAACAAAGGGTTAGAAATAGAAAAAAGCACTTTAGAAACAGCTGAGAAAAGCTTAAAATGGGTTAGAAATGGGGAAAACGGGTTAGAAATAGCCAGAAATGGCTTCAAGCTGGTAAGAAATGGGCAAAACATGGGACAGAAATGGCCATCAATTCTTTATAAACAGGCAAAACAGGCTTCAGAGAGGTGAAAAGTGGGAAAACTGTGCTTAAAAAAAAGCCAACAAGGCTTAAACTAAATAAGAAATGGGCAAAAATAGGTTAGAAATGGCAAGAAATTGGTTAGATAAGGACAAAAATGGTTTGGCAAGAGTAAAAAAATGGGTTTAAAAGAGGTAAGAAATGAGAAAAATGGGTTAGAAATAGCCCAAACTGGCTTAAAACTGGGGAGAAAGGGGCAAAAGTGGGCTAGAAATGGCCACCAGTAGTTTAGAAATAGCCAAAAGTGGCTTAAAATAGGTGAGAAAAGGGGAAAACTGTGTTTAAGAAACAGTCAAAATGGCTTGAAATGGGTTAGACTTGGGCAAAAGTGGGATAAAAAAGGCCATCAGTAGTGAGAAATAGCCAAAAAAGGCTTAAAATGGGTAGAAATGGGAAAACTGTGCTTAAAAAAAAAAGCCAAAATGACTTAAACCAAGTCAGGAATGGGCAAAAATGGGTTAGAAATGGTGAGAGATTGCTTTAGAAATGGACAAAAATGGCTTGGAAATGGCCAGGAAGGCTTAAAGCTGGGAAGGAAGAATTGGGCATGAAAGGGATAGAAATGGCCAAAAATGGCATAACAGAGGTTAGAAATGAGCAAAAATTATTTAGAACTAGGAAAACAATAAGTTTAAACTAGGTAAGAAGGAGAGAAAAGGGTTAGAAAGAGCCAAAACTGGCTTAAAACTGGTGAGAAAGGAGCAAAAGTGGATTTGAAATGGCCACAAGTAGTTTAGAAAGAGCCAAACAAGGCTGAAAATAGGCTAGAAATGGGAAAACTGTGTTTGAGAAAAAGGCAAAATGGCTTAAAGCAAGTTAGAAATGGGCAAGAATGGATTAAAAAGGGCAAGGCATTGCTTAGAAAGGGACAAAAGTGGTTTGGAAGTGGGTCAAAGGGCTAAAGAAGTGTTAGAACTGGGCAAAAGAGGGCTAGAAATAGAGAAAAGCAGTTTAGAGACAGCCGAGAAAAGCTTAAAATGGGTTAGAAATGGGGAAAATGGGATAGAAATAGCCAAATCTGGATTAAATCTGGTAAGAAATGGGCAAAACATGGGACAGAAATGGCCATCAAGAGTTCAGAAATAGCCAGAAAAGGCTTCAAATGGGTTAGAAATGGGAAGGATGTGTTTGAAAACAAGCCAAAATGGCTTAAACCAAGTTAGAAATGGGCAAAAAGGGGTTAGAACTGGCGAGATATTACTTTAGAAATGGACAAAAATGGTTTGGAAAGAGTAAACAAATAGGTTTAAAAGAGGTAAGAAATGAGAAAAAATGGGTTAGAAATAGCCCAAACTGGCTTAAAACTGGGGAGAAAGGGGCAAAAGTGGGCTAGAAATGGCCACCAGTAGTTTAGAAATAGCCAAAGGTGGCTTAAAGTAAGTGAGAAAAGGGAAAACTGTGTTTAAAAGACAGCCAAAATGGCTTGAAATGGGTTAGAAAGGGCCAAAAATGGCTTAAAGCAAGTCAGGAATGGGCAAAAGTGGGTTAGAAATGGCAAGAAATTGCTTAGAAATGGACAGAAATGGTTGCGAAAGGGCCAAAATGACTTAGGAGGAGTCAGAATTGGGCAACAAAGGGTTAGAAATAGAAAAAAGCACTTTAGAAACAGGTGAGAAAAGCCGAAAATGGGTTAGAAATGGGGAAAACGGGTTAGAAATAGCCAGAAATGGCTTCGAGCTGGTAAGAAATGGGCAAAACATGGGACAGAAATGGCCATCAATTCTTCATAAATAGGCAAAAGAGGCTTCAGAGAGGTGAAAAGTGGGAAAACAGTGTTTGAAAAAAAGCCAAAATGGCTTAAACCAAGTTAGAAATGGGCAAAGGTGGGTTAGAAATGGCAAGAAATTGCTTAGAAATGGACAAAAATGGTCTGGAAAGGGCCAAAATGACTTAGGAGGAGTCAGAATTGGGCAACAAAGGGTTAGAAATAGAAAAAAGCACTTTAGAAACAGCTGAGAAAAGCTTAAAACGGGTTAGAAATGGGGGAAATGGGTTAGAAATAGCCAGAAATGGCTTCAAGCTGGTAAGAAATGGGCAAAACATGGGACAGAAATGGCCATCAATTCTTTATAAACAGGCAAAACAGGCTTCAGAGAGGTGAAGAGTGGGAAAACTGTGCTTAAAAAAAAGCCAACAAGGCTTAAACTAAATAAGAAATGGGCAAAAATAGGTTAGAAATGGCAAGAAATTGGTTAGATAAGGACAAAAATGGTTTGGCAAGAGTAAAAAAATGGGTTTAAAAGAGGTAAGAAATGAGAAAAATGGGTTAGAAATAGCCCAAACGGGCTTAAAACTGGGGAGAAAGGGGCAAAAGTGGGCTAGAAATGGCCACCAGTAGTTTAGAAATAGCCAAAAGTGGCTTAAAATAGGTGAGAAAAGGGGAAAACTGTGTTTAAAAAACAGTCAAAATGGCTTGAAATGGGTTAGACTTGGGCAAAAGTGGGATAAAAAAGGCCATCAGTAGTGAGAAATAGCCAAAAAAGGCTTAAAATGGGTAGAAATGGGAAAACTGTGCTTAAAAAAAAAAGCCAAAATGACTTAAACCAAGTCAGGAATGGGCAAAAATGGGTTAGAAATGGTGAGAGATTGCTTTAGAAATGGACAAAAATGGCTTGGAAATGGCCAGGAAGGCTTAAAGCTGGGAAGGAAGAATTGGGCATGAAAGGGATAGAAATGGCCAAAAATGGCATAACAGAGGTTAGAAATGAGCAAAAATTATTTAGAACTAGGAAAACAATAAGTTTAAACTAGGCAAGAAGGAGAGAAAAGGGTTAGAAAGAGCCAAAACTGGCTTAAAACTGGTGAGAAAGGAGCAAAAGTGGATTTGAAATGGCCACAAGTAGTTTAGAAAGAGCCAAACAAGGCTGAAAATAGGCTAGAAATGGGAAAACTGTGTTTGAGAAAAAGGCAAAATGGCTTAAAGCAAGTTAGAAATGGGCAAGAATGGATTAAAAAGGGCAAGGCATTGCTTAGAAAGGGACAAAAGTGGTTTGGAAGTGGGTCAAAGGGCTAAAGAAGTGTTAGAACTGGGCAAAAGAGGGCTAGAAATAGAGAAAAGCAGTTTAGAGACAGCCGAGAAAAGCTTAAAATGGGTTAGAAATGGGGAAAATGGGATAGAAATAGCCAAATCTGGATTAAATCTGGTAAGAAATGGGCAAAACATGGGACAGAAATGGCCATCAAGAGTTCAGAAATAGCCAGAAAAGGCTTCAAATGGGTTAGAAATGGGAAGGATGTGTTTGAAAACAAGCCAAAATGGCTTAAACCAAGTTAGAAATGGGCAAAAAGGGGTTAGAACTGGCGAGATATTACTTTAGAAATGGACAAAAATGGTTTGGAAAGAGTAAACAAATAGGTTTAAAAGAGGTAAGAAATGAGAAAAAATGGGTTAGAAATAGCCCAAACTGGCTTAAAACTGGGGAGAAAGGGGCAAAAGTGGGCTAGAAATGGCCACCAGTAGTTTAGAAATAGCCAAAGGTGGCTTAAAGTAAGTGAGAAAAGGGAAAACTGTGTTTAAAAGACAGCCAAAATGGCTTGAAATGGGTTAGAAAGGGCCAAAAATGGCTTAAAGCAAGTCAGGAATGGGCAAAAGTGGGTTAGAAATGGCAAGAAATTGCTTAGAAATGGACAGAAATGGTTGCGAAAGGGCCAAAATGACTTAGGAGGAGTCAGAATTGGGCAACAAAGGGTTAGAAATAGAAAAAAGCACTTTAGAAACAGGTGAGAAAAGCCGAAAATGGGTTAGAAATGGGGAAAACGGGTTAGAAATAGCCAGAAATGGCTTCGAGCTGGTAAGAAATGGGCAAAACATGGGACAGAAATGGCCATCAATTCTTCATAAATAGGCAAAAGAGGCTTCAGAGAGGTGAAAAGTGGGAAAACAGTGTTTGAAAAAAAGCCAAAATGGCTTAAACCAAGTTAGAAATGGGCAAAGGTGGGTTAGAAATGGCAAGAAATTGCTTAGAAATGGACAAAAATGGTCTGGAAAGGGCCAAAATGACTTAGGAGGAGTCAGAATTGGGCAACAAAGGGTTAGAAATAGAAAAAAGCACTTTAGAAACAGCTGAGAAAAGCTTAAAACGGGTTAGAAATGGGGGAAATGGGTTAGAAATAGCCAGAAATGGCTTCAAGCTGGTAAGAAATGGGCAAAACATGGGACAGAAATGGCCATCAATTCTTTATAAACAGGCAAAACAGGCTTCAGAGAGGTGAAGAGTGGGAAAACTGTGCTTAAAAAAAAGCCAACAAGGCTTAAACTAAATAAGAAATGGGCAAAAATAGGTTAGAAATGGCAAGAAATTGGTTAGATAAGGACAAAAATGGTTTGGCAAGAGTAAAGAAATGGGTTTAAAAGAGGTAAGAAATGAGAAAAATGGGTTAGAAATAGCCCAAACTGGCTTAAAACTGGGGAGAAAGGGGCAAAAGTGGGCTAGAAATGGCCACCAGTAGTTTAGAAATAGCCAAAAGTGGCTTAAAATAGGTGAGAAAAGGGGAAAACTGTGTTTAAGAAACAGTCAAAATGGCTTGAAATGGGTTAGACTTGGGCAAAAGTGGGATAAAAAAGGCCATCAGTAGTGAGAAATAGCCAAAAAAGGCTTAAAATGGGTAGAAATGGGAAAACTGTGCTTAAAAAAAAAAGCCAAAATGACTTAAACCAAGTCAGGAATGGGCAAAAATGGGTTAGAAATGGTGAGAGATTGCTTTAGAAATGGACAAAAATGGCTTGGAAATGGCCAGGAAGGCTTAAAGCTGGGAAGGAAGAATTGGGCATGAAAGGGATAGAAATGGCCAAAAATGGCATAACAGAGGTTAGAAATGAGCAAAAATTATTTAGAACTAGGAAAACAATAAGTTTAAACTAGGCAAGAAGGAGAGAAAAGGGTTAGAAAGAGCCAAAACTGGCTTAAAACTGGTGAGAAAGGAGCAAAAGTGGATTTGAAATGGCCACAAGTAGTTTAGAAAGAGCCAAACAAGGCTGAAAATAGGCTAGAAATGGGAAAACTGTGTTTGAGAAAAAGGCAAAATGGCTTAAACCAAGTTAGAAATGGGCTAGAATGGATTAAAAAGGGCAAGGCATTGCTTAGAAAGGGACAAAAGTGGTTTGGAAGTGGGTCAAATGGCTAAAGAAGTGTTAGAACTGGGCAAAAGAGGGCTAGAAATAGAGAAAAGCAGTTTAGAGACAGCCGAGAAAAGCTTAAAATGGGTTAGAAATGGGGAAAATGGGATAGAAATAGCCAAATCTGGATTAAATCTGGTAAGAAATGGGCAAAACATGGGACAGAAATGGCCATCAAGAGTTCAGAAATAGCCAGAAAAGGCTTCAAATGGGTTAGAAATGGGAAGGATGTGTTTGAAAACAAGCCAAAATGGCTTAAACCAAGTTAGAAATGGGCAAAAAGGGGTTAGAACTGGCGAGATATTACTTTAGAAATGGACAAAAATGGTTTGGAAAGAGTAAACAAATAGGTTTAAAAGAGGTAAGAAATGAGAAAAAATGGGTTAGAAATAGCCCAAACTGGCTTAAAACTGGGGAGAAAGGGGCAAAAGTGGGCTAGAAATGGCCACCAGTAGTTTAGAAATAGCCAAAGGTGGCTTAAAGTAAGTGAGAAAAGGGAAAACTGTGTTTAAAAGACAGCCAAAATGGCTTGAAATGGGTTAGAAAGGGCCAAAAATGGCTTAAAGCAAGTCAG
Organism: Ara ararauna; assembly: GCA_028858755.1. Classification (NCBI taxonomy): domain Eukaryota; kingdom Metazoa; phylum Chordata; class Aves; order Psittaciformes; family Psittacidae; genus Ara; species Ara ararauna. Next base: position 1,787,112 of record CM054378.1, read on the forward strand.
GAATGGGCAAAAGTGGGTTAGAAATGGCAAGAAATTGCTTAGAAATGGACAGAAATGGTTGGGAAATGGCCAAAATGACTTAGGAGGAGTCAGAATTGGGCAACAAAGGGTTAGAAATAGAAAAAAGCACTTTAGAAACAGCTGAGAAAAGCTTAAAATGGGTTAGAAATGGGGAAAACGGGTTAGAAATAGCCAGAAATGGCTTCAAGCTGGTAAGAAATGGGCAAAACATGGGACAGAAATGGCCATCAATTCTTCATAAATAGGCAAAAGAGGCTTCAGAGAGGTGAAAAGTGGGAAAACAGTGTTTGAAAAAAAGCCAAAATGGCTTAAACCAAGTTAGAAATGGGCAAAGGTGGGTTAGAAATGGCAAGAAATTGCTTAGAAATGGACAAAAATGGTTTGGAAAGGGCCAAAATGACTGAGGAGGAGTCAGAATTGGGCAACAAAGGGTTAGAAATAGAAAAAAGCACTTTAGAAACAGCTGAGAAAAGCTTAAAACGGGTTAGAAATGGGGGAAATGGGTTAGAAATAGCCAGAAATGGCTTCAAGCTGGTAAGAAATGGGCAAAACATGGGACAGAAATGGCCATCAATTCTTTATAAACAGGCAAAACAGGCTTCAGAGAGGTGAAGAGTGGGAAAACTGTGCTTAAAAAAAAGCCAACAAGGCTTAAACTAAATAAGAAATGGGCAAAAATAGGTTAGAAATGGCAAGAAATTGGTTAGATAAGGACAAAAATGGTTTGGCAAGAGTAAAAAAATGGGTTTAAAAGAGGTAAGAAATGAGAAAAATGGGTTAGAAATAGCCCAAACGGGCTTAAAACTGGGGAGAAAGGGGCAAAAGTGGGCTAGAAATGGCCACCAGTAGTTTAGAAATAGCCAAAAGTGGCTTAAAATAGGTGAGAAAAGGGGAAAACTGTGTTTAAAAAACAGTCAAAATGGCTTGAAATGGGTTAGACTTGGGCAAAAGTGGGATAAAAAAGGCCATCAGTAGTGAGAAATAGCCAAAAAAGGCTTAAAATGGGTAGAAATGGGAAAACTGTGCTTAAAAAAAAAAGCCAAAATGACTTAAACCAAGTCAGGAATGGGCAAAAATGGGTTAGAAATGGTGAGAGATTGCTTTAGAAATGGACAAAAATGGCTTGGAAATGGCCAGGAAGGCTTAAAGCTGGGAAGGAAGAATTGGGCATGAAAGGGATAGAAATGGCCAAAAATGGCATAACAGAGGTTAGAAATGAGCAAAAATTATTTAGAACTAGGAAAACAATAAGTTTAAACTAGGCAAGAAGGAGAGAAAAGGGTTAGAAAGAGCCAAAACTGGCTTAAAACTGGTGAGAAAGGAGCAAAAGTGGATTTGAAATGGCCACAAGTAGTTTAGAAAGAGCCAAACAAGGCTGAAAATAGGCTAGAAATGGGAAAACTGTGTTTGAGAAAAAGGCAAAATGGCTTAAACCAAGTTAGAAATGGGCAAGAATGGATTAAAAAGGGCAAGGCATTGCTTAGAAAGGGACAAAAGTGGTTTGGAAGTGGGTCAAATGGCTAAAGAAGTGTTAGAACTGGGCAAAAGAGGGCTAGAAATAGAGAAAAGCAGTTTAGAGACAGCCGAGAAAAGCTTAAAATGGGTTAGAAATGGGGAAAATGGGATAGAAATAGCCAAATCTGGATTAAATCTGGTAAGAAATGGGCAAAACATGGGACAGAAATGGCCATCAAGAGTTCAGAAATAGCCAGAAAAGGCTTCAAATGGGTTAGAAATGGGAAGGATGTGTTTGAAAACAAGCCAAAATGGCTTAAACCAAGTTAGAAATGGGCAAAAAGGGGTTAGAACTGGCGAGATATTACTTTAGAAATGGACAAAAATGGTTTGGAAAGAGTAAACAAATAGGTTTAAAAGAGGTAAGAAATGAGAAAAAATGGGTTAGAAATAGCCAAAACTGGCTTAAAACGGGGGAGAAAGGGGCAAAAGTGGGCTAGAAATGGCCACCAGTAGTTTAGAAATAGCCAAAAGTGGCTTAAAATAGGTGAGAAAAGGGGAAAACTGGGTTTAAAAAACAGTCAAAATGGCTTGAAATGGGTTAGACTTGGGCAAAAGTGGGATAAAAAAGGCCATCAGTAGTGAGAAATAGCCAAAAAAGGCTTAAAATGGGGTAGAAATGGGAAAACTGTGCTTAAAAAAAAAAAGCCAAAATGACTTAAACCAAGTCGGGAATGGGTAAAAATGGGTTAGAAATGGTGAGAGATTGCTTTAGAAATGGACAAAAATGGCTTGGAAATGGCCAGGAAGGCTTAAAGCTGGGAAAGGAAGAATTGGGCATGAAAGGGATAGAAATGGCCAAAAATGGCATAACAGAGGTTAGAAATGAGCAAAAATTATTTAGAACTAGGAAAACAATAAGTTTAAACTAGGCAAGAAGGAGAGAAAAGGGTTAGAAAGAGCCAAAACTGGCTTAAAACTGGTGAGAAAGGAGCAAAAGTGGATTTGAAATGGCCACAAGTAGTTTAGAAAGAGCCAAACAAGGCTGAAAATAGGCTAGAAATGGGAAAACTGTGTTTGAGAAAAAGGCAAAATGGCTTAAACCAAGTTAGAAATGGGCAAGAATGGATTAAAAAGGGCAAGGCATTGCTTAGAAAGGGACAAAAGTGGTTTGGAAGTGGGTCAAATGGCTAAAGAAGTGTTAGAACTGGGCAAAAGAGGGCTAGAAATAGAGAAAAGCAGTTTAGAGACAGCCGAGAAAAGCTTAAAATGGGTTAGAAATGGGGAAAATGGGATAGAAATAGCCAAATCTGGATTAAATCTGGTAAGAAATGGGCAAAACATGGGACAGAAATGGCCATCAGGAGTTCAGAAATAGCCAAAAAAGGCTTCAAATGGGTTAGAAATGGGAAGGATGTGTTTGAAAACAAGCCAAAATGGCTTAAACCAAGTTAGAAATGGGCAAAAAGGGGTTAGAACTGGCGAGATATTACTTTAGAAATGGACAAAAATGGTTTGGAAAGAGTAAACAAATAGGTTTAAAAGAGGTCAGAAATGAGAAAAATGGCTTAGAAATAGCCAAAACTGGCTTAAAACTGGGGAGAAAGGGGCAAAAGGGGGCTAGAAATGGCCACCAGTAGTTTAGAAATAGCCAAAGGTGGCTTAAAGTAAGTGAGAAAAGGGAAAACTGTGTTTAAAAGACAGCCAAAATGGCTTGAAATGGGTTAGAAAGGGCCAAAAATGGCTTAAAGCAAGTCAGGAATGGGCAAAAGTGGGTTAGAAATGGCAAGAAATTGCTTAGCAATGGACAAAAATGGTTGGGAAATGGCCAAAATGACTTAGGAGGAGTCAGAATTGGGCAACAAAGGGTTAGAAATAGAAAAAAGCACTTTAGAAACAGCTGAGAAAAGCTTAAAATGGGTTAGAAATGGGGGAAACGGGTTAGAAATAGCCAGAAATGGCTTCAAGCCGGTAAGAAATGGGCAAAATATGGGACAGAAATGGCCATCAATTCTTCATAAATAGGCAAAAGAGGCTTCAGAGAGGTGAAAAGTGGGAAAACAGTGTTTGAAAAAAAGCCAAAATGGCTTAAACCAAGTTAGAAATGGGCAAAGGTGGGTTAGAAATGGCAAGAAATTGCTTAGAAATGGACAAAAATGGTTTGGAAAGGGCCAAAATGACTTAGGAGGAGTCAGAATTGGGCAACAAAGGGTTAGAAATAGAAAAAAGCACTTTAGAAACAGCTGAGAAAAGCTTAAAATGGGTTAGAAATGGGGGAAACGGGTTAGAAATAGCCAGAAATGGCTTCAAGCCGGTAAGAAATGGGCAAAACATGGGACAGAAATGGCCATCAATTCTTCATAAATAGGCAAAAGAGGCTTCAGAGAGGTGAAAAGTGGGAAAACAGTGTTTGAAAAAAAGCCAAAATGGCTTAAACCAAGTTAGAAATGGGCAAAGGTGGGTTAGAAATGGCAAGAAATTGCTTAGAAATGGACAAAAATGGTTTGGAAAGGGCCAAAATGACTTAGGAGGAGTCAGAATTGGGCAACAAAGGGTTAGAAATAGAAAAAAGCACTTTAGAAACAGCTGAGAAAAGCTTAAAATGGGTTAGAAATGGGGAAAACGGGTTAGAAATAGCCAGAAATGGCTTCAAGCTGGTAAGAAATGGGCAAAACATGGGACAGAAATGGCCATCAATTCTTCATAAATAGGCAAAAGAGGCTTCAGAGAGGTGAAAAGTGGGAAAACAGTGTTTGAAAAAAAGCCAAAATGGCTTAAACCAAGTTAGAAATGGGCAAAGGTGGGTTAGAAATGGCAAGAAATTGCTTAGAAATGGACAAAAATGGTTTGGAAAGGGCCAAAATGACTGAGGAGGAGTCAGAATTGGGCAACAAAGGGTTAGAAATAGAAAAAAGCACTTTAGAAACAGCTGAGAAAAGCTTAAAACGGGTTAGAAATGGGGGAAATGGGTTAGAAATAGCCAGAAATGGCTTCAAGCTGGTAAGAAATGGGCAAAACATGGGACAGAAATGGCCATCAATTCTTTATAAACAGGCAAAACAGGCTTCAGAGAGGTGAAGAGTGGGAAAACTGTGCTTAAAAAAAAGCCAACAAGGTTTAAACTAAATAAGAAATGGGCAAAAATAGGTTAGAAATGGCAAGAAATTGGTTAGATAAGGACAAAAATGGTTTGGCAAGAGTAAAAAAATGGGTTTAAAAGAGGTAAGAAATGAGAAAAATGGGTTAGAAATAGCCCAAACTGGCTTAAAACTGGGGAGAAAGGGGCAAAAGTGGGCTAGAAATGGCCACCAGTAGTTTAGAAATAGCCAAAAGTGGCTTAAAATAGGTGAGAAAAGGGGAAAACTGGGTTTAAAAAACAGTCAAAATGGCTTGAAATGGGTTAGACTTGGGCAAAAGTGGGATAAAAAAGGCCATCAGTAGTGAGAAATAGCCAAAAAAGGCTTAAAATGGGGTAGAAATGGGAAAACTGTGCTTAAAAAAAAAAGCCAAAATGACTTAAACCAAGTCAGGAATGGGCAAAAATGGGTTAGAAATGGTGAGAGATTGCTTTAGAAATGGACAAAAATGGCTTGGAAATGGCCAGGAAGGCTTAAAGCTGGGAAGGAAGAATTGGGCATGAAAGGGATAGAAATGGCCAAAAATGGCATAACAGAGGTTAGAAATGAGCAAAACTTATTTAGAACTAGGAAAACAATAAGTTTAAACTAGGTAAGAAGGAGAGAAAAGGGTTAGAAAGAGCCAAAACTGGCTTAAAACTGGTGAGAAAGGAGCAAAAGTGGATTTGAAATGGCCACAAGTAGTTTAGAAAGAGCCAAACAAGGCTGAAAATAGGCTAGAAATGGGAAAACTGTGTTTGAGAAAAAGGCAAAATGGCTTAAACCAAGTTAGAAATGGGCAAGAATGGATTAAAAAGGGCAAGGCATTGCTTAGAAAGGGACAAAAGTGGTTTGGAAGTGGGTCAAATGGCTAAAGAAGTGTTAGAACTGGGCAAAAGAGGGCTAGAAATAGAGAAAAGCAGTTTAGAGACAGCCGAGAAAAGCTTAAAATGGGTTAGAAATGGGGAAAATGGGATAGAAATAGCCAAATCTGGATTAAATCTGGTAAGAAATGGGCAAAACATGGGACAGAAATGGCCATCAGGAGTTCAGAAATAGCCAGAAAAGGCTTCAAATGGGTTAGAAATGGGAAGGATGTGTTTGAAAACAAGCCAAAATGGCTTAAACCAAGTTAGAAATGGGCAAAAAGGGGTTAGAACTGGCGAGATATTACTTTAGAAATGGACAAAAATGGTTTGGAAAGAGTAAACAAATAGGTTTAAAAGAGGTAAGAAATGAGAAAAAATGGGTTAGAAATAGCCCAAACTGGCTTAAAACTGGGGAGAAAGGGGCAAAAGTGGGCTAGAAATGGCCACCAGTAGTTTAGAAATAGCCAAAGGTGGCTTAAAGTAAGTGAGAAAAGGGAAAACTGTGTTTAAAAGACAGCCAAAATGGCTTGAAATGGGTTAGAAAGGGCCAAAAATGGCTTAAAGCAAGTCAGGAATGGGAAAAAGTGGGTTAGAAATGGCAAGAAATTGCTTAGAAATGGACAGAAATGGTTGGGAAAGGGCCAAAATTACTTAGGAGGAGTCAGAATTGGGCAACAAAGGGTTAGAAATAGAAAAAAGCACTTTAGAAACAGCTGAGAAAAGCTTAAAATGGGTTAGAAATGGGGGAAACGGGTTAGAAATAGCCAGAAATGGCTTCAAGCCGGTAAGAAATGGGCAAAACATGGGACAGAAATGGCCATCAATTCTTCATAAATAGGCAAAAGAGGCTTCAGAGAGGTGAAAAGTGGGAAAACAGTGTTTGAAAAAAAGCCAAAATGGCTTAAACCAAGTTAGAAATGGGCAAAGGTGGGTTAGAAATGGCAAGAAATTGCTTAGAAATGGACAAAAATGGTTTGGAAAGGGCCAAAATGACTTAGGAGGAGTCAGAATTGGGCAACAAAGGGTTAGAAATAGAAAAAAGCACTTTAGAAACAGCTGAGAAAAGCTTAAAATGGGTTAGAAATGGGGGAAACGGGTTAGAAATAGCCAGAAATGGCTTCAAGCCGGTAAGAAATGGGCAAAACATGGGACAGAAATGGCCATCAATTCTTCATAAATAGGCAAAAGAGGCTTCAGAGAGGTGAAAAGTGGGAAAACAGTGTTTGAAAAAAAGCCAAAATGGCTTAAACCAAGTTAGAAATGGGCAAAGGTGGGTTAGAAATGGCAAGAAATTGCTTAGAAATGGACAAAAATGGTTTGGAAAGGGCCAAAATGACTTAGGAGGAGTCAGAATTGGGCAACAAAGGGTTAGAAATAGAAAAAAGCACTTTAGAAACAGCTGAGAAAAGCTTAAAACGGGTTAGAAATGGGGGAAATGGGTTAGAAATAGCCAGAAATGGCTTCAAGCTGGTAAGAAATGGGCAAAACATGGGACAGAAATGGCCATCAATTCTTTATAAACAGGCAAAACAGGCTTCAGAGAGGTGAAGAGTGGGAAAACAGTGTTTGAAAAAAAGCCAAAATGGCTTAAACCAAGTTAGAAATGGGCAAAGGTGGGTTAGAAATGGCAAGAAATTGCTTAGAAATGGACAAAAATGGTTTGGAAAGGGCAAAAATGACTTAGGAGGAGTCAGAATTGGGCAACAAAGGGTTAGAAATAGAAAAAAGCACTTTAGAAACAGCTGAGAAAAGCTAAAAATGGGTTAGAAATGGGGGAAATGGGTTAGAAATAGCCAGAAATGGCTTCAAGCTGGTAAGAAATGGGCAAAACATGGGACAGAAATGGCCATCAATTCCTTATAAACAGGCAAAACAGGCTTCAGAGGGGTGAAAAGTGGGAAAACTGTGCTTAAAAAAAAGCCAACAAGGTTTAAACTAAATAAGAAATGGGCAAAAATAGGTTAGAAATGGCAAGAAATTGGTTAGATAAGGACAAAAATGGTTTGGCAAGAGTAAAAAAATGGGTTTAAAAGAGGTAAGAAATGAGAAAAATGGGTTAGAAATAGCCCAAACGGGCTTAAAACTGGAGAGAAAGGGGCAAAAGTGGGCTAGAAATGGCCACCAGTAGTTTAGAAATAGCCAAAAGTGGCTTAAAATAGGTGAGAAAAGGGGAAAACTGGGTTTAAAAAACAGTCAAAATGGCTTGAAATGGGTTAGACTTGGGCAAAAGTGGGATAAAAAAGGCCATCAGTAGTGAGAAATAGCCAAAAAAGGCTTAAAATGGGGTAGAAATGGGAAAACTGTGCTTAAAAAAAAAAAGCCAAAATGACTTAAACCAAGTCGGGAATGGGCAAAAATGGGTTAGAAATGGTGAGAGATTGCTTTAGAAATGGACAAAAATGGCTTGGAAATGGCCAGGAAGGCTTAAAGCTGGGAAGGAAGAATTGGGCATGAAAGGGATAGAAATGGCCAAAAATGGCATAACAGAGGTTAGAAATGAGCAAAAATTATTTAGAACTAGGAAAACAATAAGTTTAAAATAGGCAAGAAGGAGAGAAAAGGGTTAGAAAGAGCCAAAACTGGCTTAAAACTGGTGAGAAAGGAGCAAAAGTGGATTTGAAATGGCCACAAGTAGTTTAGAAAGAGCCAAACAAGGCTGAAAATAGGCTAGAAATGGGAAAACTGTGTTTGAGAAAAAGGCAAAATGGCTTAAACCAAGTTAGAAATGGGCAAGAATGGATTAAAAAGGGCAAGGCATTGCTTAGAAAGGGACAAAAGTGGTTTGGAAGTGGGTCAAATGGCTAAAGAAGTGTTAGAACTGGGCAAAAGAGGGCTAGAAATAGAGAAAAGCAGTTTAGAGACAGCCGAGAAAAGCTTAAAATGGGTTAGAAATGGGGAAAATGGGATAGAAATAGCCAAATCTGGATTAAATCTGGTAAGAAATGGGCAAAACATGGGACAGAAATGGCCATCAGGAGTTCAGAAATAGCCAGAAAAGGCTTCAAATGGGTTAGAAATGGGAAGGATGTGTTTGAAAACAAGCCAAAATGACTTAAACCAAGTTAGAAATGGGCAAAAAGGGGTTAGAACTGGCGAGATATTACTTTAGAAATGGACAAAAATGGTTTGGAAAGAGTAAACAAATAGGTTTAAAAGAGGTAAGAAATGAGAAAAAATGGGTTAGAAATAGCCCAAACTGGCTTAAAACTGGGGAGAAAGGGGCAAAAGTGGGCTAGAAATGGCCACCAGTAGTTTAGAAATAGCCAAAGGTGGCTTAAAGTAAGTGAGAAAAGGGAAAACTGTGTTTAAAAGACAGCCAAAATGGCTTGAAATGGGTTAGAAAGGGCCAAAAATGGCTTAAAGCAAGTCAGGAATGGGAAAAAGTGGGTTAGAAATGGCAAGAAATTGCTTAGAAATGGACAGAAATGGTTGGGAAAGGGCCAAAATTACTTAGGAGGAGTCAGAATTGGGCAACAAAGGGTTAGAAATAGAAAAAAGCACTTTAGAAACAGCTGAGAAAAGCTTAAAATGGGTTAGAAATGGGGGAAACGGGTTAGAAATAGCCAGAAATGGCTTCAAGCCGGTAAGAAATGGGCAAAACATGGGACAGAAATGGCCATCAATTCTTCATAAATAGGCAAAAGAGGCTTCAGAGAGGTGAAAAGTGGGAAAACAGTGTTTGAAAAAAAGCCAAAATGGCTTAAACCAAGTTAGAAATGGGCAAAGGTGGGTTAGAAATGGCAAGAAATTGCTTAGAAATGGACAAAAATGGTTTGGAAAGGGCCAAAATGACTTAGGAGGAGTCAGAATTGGGCAACAAAGGGTTAGAAATAGAAAAAAGCACTTTAGAAACAGCTGAGAAAAGCTTAAAACGGGTTAGAAATGGGGGAAATGGGTTAGAAATAGCCAGAAATGGCTTCAAGCTGGTAAGAAATGGGCAAAACATGGGACAGAAATGGCCATCAATTCTTTATAAACAGGCAAAACAGGCTTCAGAGAGGTGAAGAGTGGGAAAACAGTGTTTGAAAAAAAGCCAAAATGGCTTAAACCAAGTTAGAAATGGGCAAAGGTGGGTTAGAAATGGCAAGAAATTGCTTAGAAATGGACAAAAATGGTTTGGAAAGGGCAAAAATGACTTAGGAGGAGTCAGAATTGGGCAACAAAGGGTTAGAAATAGAAAAAAGCACTTTAGAAACAGCTGAGAAAAGCTAAAAATGGGTTAGAAATGGGGGAAATGGGCTAGAAATAGCCAGAAATGGCTTCAAGCTGGTAAGAAATGGGCAAAACATGGGACAGAAATGGCCATCAATTCCTTATAAACAGGCAAAACAGGCTTCAGAGGGGTGAAAAGTGGGAAAACTGTGCTTAAAAAAAAGCCAACAAGGTTTAAACTAAATAAGAAATGGGCAAAAATAGGTTAGAAATGGCAAGAAATTGGTTAGATAAGGACAAAAATGGTTTGGCAAGAGTAAAAAAATGGGTTTAAAAGAGGTAAGAAATGAGAAAAATGGGTTAGAAATAGCCCAAACTGGCTTAAAACTGGGGAGAAAGGGGCAAAAGTGGGCTAGAAATGGCCACCAGTAGTTTAGAAATAGCCAAAAGTGGCTTAAAATAGGTGAGAAAAGGGGAAAACTGTGTTTAAGAAACAGTCAAAATGGCTTGAAATGGGTTAGACTTGGGCAAAAGTGGGATAAAAAAGGCCATCAGTAGTGAGAAATAGCCAAAAAAGGCTTAAAATGGGGTAGAAATGGGAAAACTGTGCTTAAAAAAAAAAGCCAAAATGACTTAAACCAAGTCAGGAATGGGCAAAAATGGGTTAGAAATGGTGAGAGATTGCTTTAGAAATGGACAAAAATGGCTTGGAAATGGCCAGGAAGGCTTAAAGCTGGGAAGGAAGAATTGGGCATGAAAGGGATAGAAATGGCCAAAAATGGCATAACAGAGGTTAGAAATGAGCAAAAATTATTTAGAACTAGGAAAACAATAAGTTTAAAATAGGCAAGAAGGAGAGAAAAGGGTTAGAAAGAGCCAAAACTGGCTTAAAACTGGTGAGAAAGGAGCAAAAGTGGATTTGAAATGGCCACAAGTAGTTTAGAAAGAGCCAAACAAGGCTGAAAATAGGCTAGAAATGGGAAAACTGTGTTTGAGAAAAAGGCAAAATGGCTTAAAGCAAGTTAGAAATGGGCTAGAATGGATTAAAAAGGGCAAGGCATTGCTTAGAAAGGGACAAAAGTGGTTTGGAAGTGGGTCAAATGGCTAAAGAAGTGTTAGAACTGGGCAAAAGAGGGCTAGAAATAGAGAAAAGCAGTTTAGAGACAGCCGAGAAAAGCTTAAAATGGGTTAGAAATGGGGAAAATGGGATAGAAATAGCCAAATCTGGATTAAATCTGGTAAGAAATGGGCAAAACATGGGACAGAAATGGCCATCAAGAGTTCAGAAATAGCCAGAAAAGGCTTCAAATGGGTTAGAAATGGGAAGGATGTGTTTGAAAACAAGCCAAAATGGCTTAAACCAAGTTAGAAATGGGCAAAAAGGGGTTAGAACTGGCGAGATATTACTTTAGAAATGGACAAAAATGGTTTGGAAAGAGTAAACAAATAGGTTTAAAAGAGGTAAGAAATGAGAAAAAATGGGTTAGAAATAGCCAAAACTGGCTTAAAACTGGGGAGAAAGGGGCAAAAGGGGGCTAGAAATGGCCACCAGTAGTTTAGAAATAGCCAAAGGTGGCTTAAAGCAAGTGAGAAAAGGGAAAACTGTGTTTAAAAGACAGCCAAAATGGCTTGAAATGGGTTAGAAAGGGCCAAAAATGGCTTAAAGCAAGTCAGGAATGGGCAAAAGTGGGTTAGAAATGGCAAGAAATTGCTTAGAAATGGACAGAAATGGTTGCGAAAGGGCCAAAATGACTTAGGAGGAGTCAGAATTGGGCAACAAAGGGTTAGAAATAGAAAAAAGCACTTTAGAAACAGCTGAGAAAAGCTTAAAATGGGTTAGAAATGGGGAAAACGGGTTAGAAATAGCCAGAAATGGCTTCAAGCTGGTAAGAAATGGGCAAAACATGGGACAGAAATGGCCATCAATTCTTCATAAATAGGCAAAAGAGGCTTCAGAGAGGTGAAAAGTGGGAAAACAGTGTTTGAAAAAAAGCCAAAATGGCTTAAACCAAGTTAGAAATGGGCAAAGGTGGGTTAGAAATGGCAAGAAATTGCTTAGAAATGGACAAAAATGGTTTGGAAAGGGCCAAAATGACTGAGGAGGAGTCAGAATTGGGCAACAAAGGGTTAGAAATAGAAAAAAGCACTTTAGAAACAGCTGAGAAAAGCTTAAAACGGGTTAGAAATGGGGGAAATGGGTTAGAAATAGCCAGAAATGGCTTCAAGCTGGTAAGAAATGGGCAAAACATGGGACAGAAATGGCCATCAATTCTTTATAAACAGGCAAAAGAGGCTTCAGAGAGGTGAAGAGTGGGAAAACTGTGCTTAAAAAAAAGCCAACAAGGCTTAAACTAAATAAGAAATGGGCAAAAATAGGTTAGAAATGGCAAGAAATTGGTTAGATAAGGACAAAAATGGTTTGGCAAGAGTAAAAAAATGGGTTTAAAAGAGGTAAGAAATGAGAAAAATGGGTTAGAAATAGCCCAAACTGGCTTAAAACTGGGGAGAAAGGGGCAAAAGTGGGCTAGAAATGGCCACCAGTAGTTTAGAAATAGCCAAAAGTGGCTTAAAATAGGTGAGAAAAGGGGAAAACTGGGTTTAAAAAACAGTCAAAATGGCTTGAAATGGGTTAGACTTGGGCAAAAGTGGGATAAAAAAGGCCATCAGTAGTGAGAAATAGCCAAAAAAGGCTTAAAATGGGTAGAAATGGGAAAACTGTGCTTAAAAAAAAAAAGCCAAAATGACTTAAACCAAGTCAGGAATGGGCAAAAATGGGTTAGAAATGGTGAGAGATTGCTTTAGAAATGGACAAAAATGGCTTGGAAATGGCCAGGAAGGCTTAAAGCTGGGAAGGAAGAATTGGGCATGAAAGGGATAGAAATGGCCAAAAATGGCATAACAGAGGTTAGAAATGAGCAAAAATTATTTAGAACTAGGAAAACAATAAGTTTAAAATAGGCAAGAAGGAGAGAAAAGGGTTAGAAAGAGCCAAAACTGGCTTAAAACTGGTGAGAAAGGAGCAAAAGTGGATTTGAAATGGCCACAAGTAGTTTAGAAAGAGCCAAACAAGGCTGAAAATAGGCTAGAAATGGGAAAACTGTGTTTGAGAAAAAGGCAAAATGGCTTAAACCAAGTTAGAAATGGGCAAGAATGGATTAAAAAGGGCAAGGCATTGCTTAGAAAGGGACAAAAGTGGTTTGGAAGTGGGTCAAATGGCTAAAGAAGTGTTAGAACTGGGCAAAAGAGGGCTAGAAATAGAGAAAAGCAGTTTAGAGACAGCCGAGAAAAGCTTAAAATGGGTTAGAAATGGGGAAAATGGGATAGAAATAGCCAAATCTGGATTAAATCTGGTAAGAAATGGGCAAAACATGGGACAGAAATGGCCATCAAGAGTTCAGAAATAGCCAGAAAAGGCTTCAAATGGGTTAGAAATGGGAAGGATGTGTTTGAAAACAAGCCAAAATGGCTTAAACCAAGTTAGAAATGGGCAAAAAGGGGTTAGAACTGGCGAGATATTACTTTAGAAATGGACAAAAATGGTTTGGAAAGAGTAAACAAATAGGTTTAAAAGAGGTAAGAAATGAGAAAAAATGGGTTAGAAATAGCCAAAACTGGCTTAAAACGGGGGAGAAAGGGGCAAAAGTGGGCTAGAAATGGCCACCAGTAGTTTAGAAATAGCCAAAAGTGGCTTAAAATAGGTGAGAAAAGGGGAAAACTGGGTTTAAAAAACAGTCAAAATGGCTTGAAATGGGTTAGACTTGGGCAAAAGTGGGATAAAAAAGGCCATCAGTAGTGAGAAATAGCCAAAAAAGGCTTAAAATGGGGTAGAAATGGGAAAACTGTGCTTAAAAAAAAAAAGCCAAAATGACTTAAACCAAGTCGGGAATGGGTAAAAATGGGTTAGAAATGGTGAGAGATTGCTTTAGAAATGGACAAAAATGGCTTGGAAATGGCCAGGAAGGCTTAAAGCTGGGAAAGGAAGAATTGGGCATGAAAGGGATAGAAATGGCCAAAAATGGCATAACAGAGGTTAGAAATGAGCAAAAATTATTTAGAACTAGGAAAACAATAAGTTTAAACTAGGCAAGAAGGAGAGAAAAGGGTTAGAAAGAGCCAAAACTGGCTTAAAACTGGTGAGAAAGGAGCAAAAGTGGATTTGAAATGGCCACAAGTAGTTTAGAAAGAGCCAAACAAGGCTGAAAATAGGCTAGAAATGGGAAAACTGTGTTTGAGAAAAAGGCAAAATGGCTTAAACCAAGTTAGAAATGGGCAAGAATGGATTAAAAAGGGCAAGGCATTGCTTAGAAAGGGACAAAAGTGGTTTGGAAGTGGGTCAAATGGCTAAAGAAGTGTTAGAACTGGGCAAAAGAGGGCTAGAAATAGAGAAAAGCAGTTTAGAGACAGCCGAGAAAAGCTTAAAATGGGGAAAATGGGATAGAAATAGCCAAATCTGGATTAAATCTGGTAAGAAATGGGCAAAACATGGGACAGAAATGGCCATCAGGAGTTCAGAAATAGCCAAAAAAGGCTTCAAATGGGTTAGAAATGGGAAGGATGTGTTTGAAAACAAGCCAAAATGGCTTAAACCAAGTTAGAAATGGGCAAAAAGGGGTTAGAACTGGCGAGATATTACTTTAGAAATGGACAAAAATGGTTTGGAAAGAGTAAACAAATAGGTTTAAAAGAGGTAAGAAATGAGAAAAATGGCTTAGAAATAGCCAAAACTGGCTTAAAACTGGGGAGAAAGGGGCAAAAGTGGGCTAGAAATGGCCACCAGTAGTTTAGAAATAGCCAAAGGTGGCTTAAAGTAAGTGAGAAAAGGGAAAACTGTGTTTAAAAGACAGCCAAAATGGCTTGAAATGGGTTAGAAAGGGCCAAAAATGGCTTAAAGCAAGTCAGGAATGGGCAAAAGTGGGTTAGAAATGGCAAGAAATTGCTTAGAAATGGACAGAAATGGTTGGGAAAGGGCCAAAATGACTTAGGAGGAGTCAGAATTGGGCAACAAAGGGTTAGAAATAGAAAAAAGCACTTTAGAAACAGCTGAGAAAAGCTTAAAATGGGTTAGAAATGGGGGAAACGGGTTAGAAATAGCCAGAAATGGCTTCAAGCCGGTAAGAAATGGGCAAAACATGGGACAGAAATGGCCATCAATTCTTCATAAATAGGCAAAAGAGGCTTCAGAGAGGTGAAAAGTGGGAAAACAGTGTTTGAAAAAAAGCCAAAATGGCTTAAACCAAGTTAGAAATGGGCAAAGGTGGGTTAGAAATGGCAAGAAATTGCTTAGAAATGGACAAAAATGGTTTGGAAAGGGCCAAAATGACTTAGGAGGAGTCAGAATTGGGCAACAAAGGGTTAGAAATAGAAAAAAGCACTTTAGAAACAGCTGAGAAAAGCTTAAAATGGGTTAGAAATGGGGGAAACGGGTTAGAAATAGCCAGAAATGGCTTCAAGCCGGTAAGAAATGGGCAAAACATGGGACAGAAATGGCCATCAATTCTTCATAAATAGGCAAAAGAGGCTTCAGAGAGGTGAAAAGTGGGAAAACAGTGTTTGAAAAAAAGCCAAAATGGCTTAAACCAAGTTAGAAATGGGCAAAGGTGGGTTAGAAATGGCAAGAAATTGCTTAGAAATGGACAAAAATGGTTTGGAAAGGGCCAAAATGACTTAGGAGGAGTCAGAATTGGGCAACAAAGGGTTAGAAATAGAAAAAAGCACTTTAGAAACAGCTGAGAAAAGCTTAAAATGGGTTAGAAATGGGGAAAATGGGCTAGAAATAGCCAGAAATGGCTTCAAGCTGGTAAGAAATGGGCAAAACATGGACAGAAATGGCCATCAATTCTTTATAAACAGGCAAAAGAGGCTTCAGAGAGGTGAAAAGTGGGAAAACAGTGTTTAAAAAAAAAGCCAACAAGGCTTAAACTAAATAAGAAATGGGCAAAAATAGGTTAGAAATGGCAAGAAATTGGTTAGATAAGGACAAAAATGGTTTGGCAAGAGTAAAAAAATGGGTTTAAAAGAGGTAAGAAATGAGAAAAATGGGTTAGAAATAGCCCAAACTGGCTTAAAACTGGGGAGAAAGGGGCAAAAGTGGGCTAGAAATGGCCACCAGTAGTTTAGAAATAGCCAAAAGTGGCTTAAAATAGGTGAGAAAAGGGGAAAACTGGGTTCAAAAAACAGTCAAAATGGCTTGAAATGGGTTAGACTTGGGCAAAAGTGGGATAAAAAAGGCCATCAGTAGTGAGAAATAGCCAAAAAAGGCTTAAAATGGGGCAGAAATGGGAAAACTGTGCTTAAAAAAAAAAGCCAAAATGACTTAAACCAAGTCAGGAATGGGCAAAAATGGGTTAGAAATGGTGAGAGATTGCTTTAGAAATGGACAAAAATGGCTTGGAAATGGCCAGGAAGGCTTAAAGCTGGGAAGGAAGAATTGGGCATGAAAGGGATAGAAATGGCCAAAAATGGCATAACAGAGGTTAGAAATGAGCAAAAATTATTTAGAACTAGGAAAACAATAAGTTTAAACTAGGTAAGAAGGAGAGAAAAGGGTTAGAAAGAGCCAAAACTGGCTTAAAACTGGTGAGAAAGGAGCAAAAGTGGATTTGAAATGGCCACAAGTAGTTTAGAAAGAGCCAAACAAGGCTGAAAATAGGCTAGAAATGGGAAAACTGTGTTTGAGAAAAAGGCAAAATGGCTTAAAGCAAGTTAGAAATGGGCAAGAATGGATTAAAAAGGGCAAGGCATTGCTTAGAAAGGGACAAAAGTGGTTTGGAAGTGGGTCAAAGGGCTAAAGAAGTGTTAGAACTGGGCAAAAGAGGGCTAGAAATAGAGAAAAGCAGTTTAGAGACAGCCGAGAAAAGCTTAAAATGGGTTAGAAATGGGGAAAATGGGATAGAAATAGCCAAATCTGGATTAAATCTGGTAAGAAATGGGCAAAACATGGGACAGAAATGGCCATCAAGAGTTCAGAAATAGCCAGAAAAGGCTTCAAATGGGTTAGAAATGGGAAGGATGTGTTTGAAAACAAGCCAAAATGGCTTAAACCAAGTTAGAAATGGGCAAAAAGGGGTTAGAACTGGCGAGATATTACTTTAGAAATGGACAAAAATGGTTTGGAAAGAGTAAACAAATAGGTTTAAAAGAGGTAAGAAATGAGAAAAAATGGGTTAGAAATAGCCCAAACTGGCTTAAAACTGGGGAGAAAGGGGCAAAAGGGGGCTAGAAATGGCCACCAGTAGTTTAGAAATAGCCAAAGGTGGCTTAAACCAAGTGAGAAAAGGGAAAACTGTGTTTAAAAGACAGCCAAAATGGCTTGAAATGGGTTAGAAAGGGCCAAAAATGGCTTAAAGCAAGTCAGGAATGGGCAAAAGGGGGTTAGAAATGGCAAGAAATTGCTTAGAAATGGACAGAAATGGTTGCGAAAGGGCCAAAATGACTTAGGAGGAGTCAGAATTGGGCAACAAAGGGTTAGAAATAGAAAAAAGCACTTTAGAAACAGCTGAGAAAAGCTTAAAACGGGTTAGAAATGGGGGAAATGGGTTAGAAATAGCCAGAAATGGCTTCGAGCTGGTAAGAAATGGGCAAAACATGGGACAGAAATGGCCATCAATTCTTTATAAACAGGCAAAACAGGCTTCAGAGAGGTGAAGAGTGGGAAAACTGTGCTTAAAAAAAAGCCAACAAGGCTTAAACTAAATAAGAAATGGGCAAAAATAGGTTAGAAATGGCAAGAAATTGGTTAGATAAGGACAAAAATGGTTTGGCAAGAGTAAAAAAATGGGTTTAAAAGAGGTAAGAAATGAGAAAAATGGGTTAGAAATAGCCCAAACGGGCTTAAAACTGGGGAGAAAGGGGCAAAAGTGGGCTAGAAATGGCCACCAGTAGTTTAGAAATAGCCAAAAGTGGCTTAAAATAGGTGAGAAAAGGGGAAAACTGGGTTTAAAAAACAGTCAAAATGGCTTGAAATGGGTTAGACTTGGGCAAAAGTGGGATAAAAAAGGCCATCAGTAGTGAGAAATAGCCAAAAAAGGCTTAAAATGGGTAGAAATGGGAAAACTGTGCTTAAAAAAAAAAGCCAAAATGACTTAAACCAAGTCAGGAATGGGCAAAAATGGGTTAGAAATGGTGAGAGATTGCTTTAGAAATGGACAAAAATGGCTTGGAAATGGCCAGGAAGGCTTAAAGCTGGGAAGGAAGAATTGGGCATGAAAGGGATAGAAATGGCCAAAAATGGCATAACAGAGGTTAGAAATGAGCAAAAATTATTTAGAACTAGGAAAACAATAAGTTTAAACTAGGTAAGAAGGAGAGAAAAGGGTTAGAAAGAGCCAAAACTGGCTTAAAACTGGTGAGAAAGGAGCAAAAGTGGATTTGAAATGGCCACAAGTAGTTTAGAAAGAGCCAAACAAGGCTGAAAATAGGCTAGAAATGGGAAAACTGTGTTTGAGAAAAAGGCAAAATGGCTTAAACCAAGTTAGAAATGGGCAAGAATGGATTAAAAAGGGCAAGGCATTGCTTAGAAAGGGACAAAAGTGGTTTGGAAGTGGGTCAAAGGGCTAAAGAAGTGTTAGAACTGGGCAAAAGAGGGCTAGAAATAGAGAAAAGCAGTTTAGAGACAGCCGAGAAAAGCTTAAAATGGGTTAGAAATGGGGAAAATGGGATAGAAATAGCCAAATCTGGATTAAATCTGGTAAGAAATGGGCAAAACATGGGACAGAAATGGCCATCAAGAGTTCAGAAATAGCCAGAAAAGGCTTCAAATGGGTTAGAAATGGGAAGGATGTGTTTGAAAACAAGCCAAAATGGCTTAAACCAAATTAGAAATGGGCAAAAAGGGGTTAGAACTGGCGAGATATTACTTTAGAAATGGACAAAAATGGTTTGGAAAGAGTAAACAAATAGGTTTAAAAGAGGTAAGAAATGAGAAAAAATGGGTTAGAAATAGCCAAAACTGGCTTAAAACTGGGGAGAAAGGGGCAAAAGTGGGCTAGAAATGGCCACCAGTAGTTTAGAAATAGCCAAAGGTGGCTTAAAGTAAGTGAGAAAAGGGAAAACTGTGTTTAAAAGACAGCCAAAATGGCTTGAAATGGGTTAGAAAGGGCCAAAAATGGCTTAAAGCAAGTCAGGAATGGGCAAAAGGGGGTTAGAAATGGCAAGAAATTGCTTAGAAATGGACAGAAATGGTTGGGAAAGGGCCAAAATGACTTAGGAGGAGTCAGAATTGGGCAACAAAGGGTTAGAAATAGAAAAAAGCACTTTAGAAACAGGTGAGAAAAGCCGAAAATGGGTTAGAAATGGGGAAAACGGGTTAGAAATAGCCAGAAATGGCTTCGAGCTGGTAAGAAATGGGCAAAACATGGGACAGAAATGGCCATCAATTCTTCATAAATAGGCAAAAGAGGCTTCAGAGAGGTGAAAAGTGGGAAAACAGTGTTTGAAAAAAAGCCAAAATGGCTTAAACCAAGTTAGAAATGGGCAAAGGTGGGTTAGAAATGGCAAGAAATTGCTTAGAAATGGACAAAAATGGTCTGGAAAGGGCCAAAATGACTTAGGAGGAGTCAGAATTGGGCAACAAAGGGTTAGAAATAGAAAAAAGCACTTTAGAAACAGGTGAGAAAAGCCGAAAATGGGTTAGAAATGGGGAAAACGGGTTAGAAATAGCCAGAAATGGCTTCGAGCTGGTAAGAAATGGGCAAAACATGGGACAGAAATGGCCATCAATTCTTCATAAATAGGCAAAAGAGGCTTCAGAGAGGTGAAAAGTGGGAAAACAGTGTTTGAAAAAAAGCCAAAATGGCTTAAACCAAGTTAGAAATGGGCAAAGGTGGGTTAGAAATGGCAAGAAATTGCTTAGAAATGGACAAAAATGGTCTGGAAAGGGCCAAAATGACTTAGGAGGAGTCAGAATTGGGCAACAAAGGGTTAGAAATAGAAAAAAGCACTTTAGAAACAGCTGAGAAAAGCTTAAAATGGGTTAGAAATGGGGGAAATGGGTTAGAAATAGCCAGAAATGGCTTCAAGCTGGTAAGAAATGGGCAAAACATGGGACAGAAATGGCCATCAATTCTTTATAAACAGGCAAAACAGGCTTCAGAGAGGTGAAGAGTGGGAAAACTGTGCTTAAAAAAAAGCCAACAAGGCTTAAACTAAATAAGAAATGGGCAAAAATAGGTTAGAAATGGCAAGAAATTGGTTAGATAAGGACAAAAATGGTTTGGCAAGAGTAAAAAAATGGGTTTAAAAGAGGTAAGAAATGAGAAAAATGGGTTAGAAATAGCCCAAACGGGCTTAAAACTGGGGAGAAAGGGGCAAAAGTGGGCTAGAAATGGCCACCAGTAGTTTAGAAATAGCCAAAAGTGGCTTAAAATAGGTGAGAAAAGGGGAAAACTGGGTTTAAAAAACAGTCAAAATGGCTTGAAATGGGTTAGACTTGGGCAAAAGTGGGATAAAAAAGGCCATCAGTAGTGAGAAATAGCCAAAAAAGGCTTAAAATGGGTAGAAATGGGAAAACTGTGCTTAAAAAAAAAAGCCAAAATGACTTAAACCAAGTCAGGAATGGGCAAAAATGGGTTAGAAATGGTGAGAGATTGCTTTAGAAATGGACAAAAATGGCTTGGAAATGGCCAGGAAGGCTTAAAGCTGGGAAGGAAGAATTGGGCATGAAAGGGATAGAAATGGCCAAAAATGGCATAACAGAGGTTAGAAATGAGCAAAAATTATTTAGAACTAGGAAAACAATAAGTTTAAACTAGGTAAGAAGGAGAGAAAAGGGTTAGAAAGAGCCAAAACTGGCTTAAAACTGGTGAGAAAGGAGCAAAAGTGGATTTGAAATGGCCACAAGTAGTTTAGAAAGAGCCAAACAAGGCTGAAAATAGGCTAGAAATGGGAAAACTGTGTTTGAGAAAAAGGCAAAATGGCTTAAACCAAGTTAGAAATGGGCAAGAATGGATTAAAAAGGGCAAGGCATTGCTTAGAAAGGGACAAAAGTGGTTTGGAAGTGGGTCAAAGGGCTAAAGAAGTGTTAGAACTGGGCAAAAGAGGGCTAGAAATAGAGAAAAGCAGTTTAGAGACAGCCGAGAAAAGCTTAAAATGGGTTAGAAATGGGGAAAATGGGATAGAAATAGCCAAATCTGGATTAAATCTGGTAAGAAATGGGCAAAACATGGGACAGAAATGGCCATCAAGAGTTCAGAAATAGCCAGAAAAGGCTTCAAATGGGTTAGAAATGGGAAGGATGTGTTTGAAAACAAGCCAAAATGGCTTAAACCAAATTAGAAATGGGCAAAAAGGGGTTAGAACTGGCGAGATATTACTTTAGAAATGGACAAAAATGGTTTGGAAAGAGTAAACAAATAGGTTTAAAAGAGGTAAGAAATGAGAAAAAATGGGTTAGAAATAGCCCAAACTGGCTTAAAACTGGGGAGAAAGGGGCAAAAGTGGGCTAGAAATGGCCACCAGTAGTTTAGAAATAGCCAAAGGTGGCTTAAAGTAAGTGAGAAAAGGGAAAACTGTGTTTAAAAGACAGCCAAAATGGCTTGAAATGGGTTAGAAAGGGCCAAAAATGGCTTAAAGCAAGTCAGGAATGGGCAAAAGTGGGTTAGAAATGGCAAGAAATTGCTTAGAAATGGACAGAAATGGTTGCGAAAGGGCCAAAATGACTTAGGAGGAGTCAGAATTGGGCAACAAAGGGTTAGAAATAGAAAAAAGCACTTTAGAAACAGGTGAGAAAAGCCGAAAATGGGTTAGAAATGGGGAAAACGGGTTAGAAATAGCCAGAAATGGCTTCGAGCTGGTAAGAAATGGGCAAAACATGGGACAGAAATGGCCATCAATTCTTCATAAATAGGCAAAAGAGGCTTCAGAGAGGTGAAAAGTGGGAAAACAGTGTTTGAAAAAAAGCCAAAATGGCTTAAACCAAGTTAGAAATGGGCAAAGGTGGGTTAGAAATGGCAAGAAATTGCTTAGAAATGGACAAAAATGGTCTGGAAAGGGCCAAAATGACTTAGGAGGAGTCAGAATTGGGCAACAAAGGGTTAGAAATAGAAAAAAGCACTTTAGAAACAGCTGAGAAAAGCTTAAAACGGGTTAGAAATGGGGGAAATGGGTTAGAAATAGCCAGAAATGGCTTCAAGCTGGTAAGAAATGGGCAAAACATGGGACAGAAATGGCCATCAATTCTTTATAAACAGGCAAAACAGGCTTCAGAGAGGTGAAGAGTGGGAAAACTGTGCTTAAAAAAAAGCCAACAAGGCTTAAACTAAATAAGAAATGGGCAAAAATAGGTTAGAAATGGCAAGAAATTGGTTAGATAAGGACAAAAATGGTTTGGCAAGAGTAAAAAAATGGGTTTAAAAGAGGTAAGAAATGAGAAAAATGGGTTAGAAATAGCCCAAACTGGCTTAAAACTGGGGAGAAAGGGGCAAAAGTGGGCTAGAAATGGCCACCAGTAGTTTAGAAATAGCCAAAAGTGGCTTAAAATAGGTGAGAAAAGGGGAAAACTGGGTTTAAAAAACAGTCAAAATGGCTTGAAATGGGTTAGACTTGGGCAAAAGTGGGATAAAAAAGGCCATCAGTAGTGAGAAATAGCCAAAAAAGGCTTAAAATGGGTAGAAATGGGAAAACTGTGCTTAAAAAAAAAAGCCAAAATGACTTAAACCAAGTCAGGAATGGGCAAAAATGGGTTAGAAATGGTGAGAGATTGCTTTAGAAATGGACAAAAATGGCTTGGAAATGGCCAGGAAGGCTTAAAGCTGGGAAGGAAGAATTGGGCATGAAAGGGATAGAAATGGCCAAAAATGGCATAACAGAGGTTAGAAATGAGCAAAAATTATTTAGAACTAGGAAAACAATAAGTTTAAAATAGGCAAGAAGGAGAGAAAAGGGTTAGAAAGAGCCAAAACTGGCTTAAAACTGGTGAGAAAGGAGCAAAAGTGGATTTGAAATGGCCACAAGTAGTTTAGAAAGAGCCAAACAAGGCTGAAAATAGGCTAGAAATGGGAAAACTGTGTTTGAGAAAAAGGCAAAATGGCTTAAACCAAGTTAGAAATGGGCAAGAATGGATTAAAAAGGGCAAGGCATTGCTTAGAAAGGGACAAAAGTGGTTTGGAAGTGGGTCAAATGGCTAAAGAAGTGTTAGAACTGGGCAAAAGAGGGCTAGAAATAGAGAAAAGCAGTTTAGAGACAGCCGAGAAAAGCTTAAAATGGGTTAGAAATGGGGAAAATGGGATAGAAATAGCCAAATCTGGATTAAATCTGGTAAGAAATGGGCAAAACATGGGACAGAAATGGCCATCAAGAGTTCAGAAATAGCCAGAAAAGGCTTCAAATGGGTTAGAAATGGGAAGGATGTGTTTGAAAACAAGCCAAAATGGCTTAAACCAAGTTAGAAATGGGCAAAAAGGGGTTAGAACTGGCGAGATATTACTTTAGAAATGGACAAAAATGGTTTGGAAAGAGTAAACAAATAGGTTTAAAAGAGGTAAGAAATGAGAAAAAATGGGTTAGAAATAGCCCAAACTGGCTTAAAACTGGGGAGAAAGGGGCAAAAGTGGGCTAGAAATGGCCACCAGTAGTTTAGAAATAGCCAAAGGTGGCTTAAAGTAAGTGAGAAAAGGGAAAACTGTGTTTAAAAGACAGCCAAAATGGCTTGAAATGGGTTAGAAAGGGCCAAAAATGGCTTAAAGCAAGTCAGGAATGGGAAAAAGTGGGTTAGAAATGGCAAGAAATTGCTTAGAAATGGACAGAAATGGTTGGGAAAGGGCCAAAATTACTTAGGAGGAGTCAGAATTGGGCAACAAAGGGTTAGAAATAGAAAAAAGCACTTTAGAAACAGCTGAGAAAAGCTTAAAATGGGTTAGAAATGGGGGAAACGGGTTAGAAATAGCCAGAAATGGCTTCAAGCCGGTAAGAAATGGGCAAAACATGGGACAGAAATGGCCATCAATTCTTCATAAATAGGCAAAAGAGGCTTCAGAGAGGTGAAAAGTGGGAAAACAGTGTTTGAAAAAAAGCCAAAATGGCTTAAACCAAGTTAGAAATGGGCAAAGGTGGGTTAGAAATGGCAAGAAATTGCTTAGAAATGGACAAAAATGGTTTGGAAAGGGCCAAAATGACTTAGGAGGAGTCAGAATTGGGCAACAAAGGGTTAGAAATAGAAAAAAGCACTTTAGAAACAGCTGAGAAAAGCTTAAAACGGGTTAGAAATGGGGGAAATGGGTTAGAAATAGCCAGAAATGGCTTCAAGCTGGTAAGAAATGGGCAAAACATGGGACAGAAATGGCCATCAATTCTTTATAAACAGGCAAAACAGGCTTCAGAGAGGTGAAGAGTGGGAAAACTGTGCTTAAAAAAAAGCCAACAAGGCTTAAACTAAATAAGAAATGGGCAAAAATAGGTTAGAAATGGCAAGAAATTGGTTAGATAAGGACAAAAATGGTTTGGCAAGAGTAAAAAAATGGGTTTAAAAGAGGTAAGAAATGAGAAAAATGGGTTAGAAATAGCCCAAACTGGCTTAAAACTGGGGAGAAAGGGGCAAAAGTGGGCTAGAAATGGCCACCAGTAGTTTAGAAATAGCCAAAAGTGGCTTAAAATAGGTGAGAAAGGGGAAAACTGTGTTTAAAAAACAGTCAAAATGGCTTGAAATGGGTTAGACTTGGGCAAAAGTGGGATAAAAAAGGCCATCAGTAGTGAGAAATAGCCAAAAAAGGCTTAAAATGGGGTAGAAATGGGAAAACTGTGCTTAAAAAAAAAAGCCAAAACGACTTAAACCAAGTCAGGAATGGGCAAAAATGGGTTAGAAATGGTGAGAGATTGCTTTAGAAATGGACAAAAATGGCTTGGAAATGGCCAGGAAGGCTTAAAGCTGGGAAGGAAGAATTGGGCATGAAAGGGATAGAAATGGCCAAAAATGGCATAACAGAGGTTAGAAATGAGCAAAAATTATTTAGAACTAGGAAAACAATAAGTTTAAAATAGGCAAGAAGGAGAGAAAAGGGTTAGAAAGAGCCAAAACTGGCTTAAAACTGGTGAGAAAGGAGCAAAAGTGGATTTGAAATGGCCACAAGTAGTTTAGAAAGAGCCAAACAAGGCTGAAAATAGGCTAGAAATGGGAAAACTGTGTTTGAGAAAAAGGCAAAATGGCTTAAACCAAGTTAGAAATGGGCAAGAATGGATTAAAAAGGGCAAGGCATTGCTTAGAAAGGGACAAAAGTGGTTTGGAAGTGGGTCAAATGGCTAAAGAAGTGTTAGAACTGGGCAAAAGAGGGCTAGAAATAGAGAAAAGCAGTTTAGAGACAGCCGAGAAAAGCTTAAAATGGGTTAGAAATGGGGAAAATGGGATAGAAATAGCCAAATCTGGATTAAATCTGGTAAGAAATGGGCAAAACATGGGACAGAAATGGCCATCAAGAGTTCAGAAATAGCCAGAAAAGGCTTCAAATGGGTTAGAAATGGGAAGGATGTGTTTGAAAACAAGCCAAAATGGCTTAAACCAAGTTAGAAATGGGCAAAAAGGGGTTAGAACTGGCGAGATATTACTTTAGAAATGGACAAAAATGGTTTGGAAAGAGTAAACAAATAGGTTTAAAAGAGGTAAGAAATGAGAAAAAATGGGTTAGAAATAGCCCAAACTGGCTTAAAACTGGGGAGAAAGGGGCAAAAGTGGGCTAGAAATGGCCACCAGTAGTTTAGAAATAGCCAAAGGTGGCTTAAAGTAAGTGAGAAAAGGGAAAACTGTGTTTAAAAGACAGCCAAAATGGCTTGAAATGGGTTAGAAAGGGCCAAAAATGGCTTAAAGCAAGTCAGGAATGGGAAAAAGTGGGTTAGAAATGGCAAGAAATTGCTTAGAAATGGACAGAAATGGTTGGGAAAGGGCCAAAATTACTTAGGAGGAGTCAGAATTGGGCAACAAAGGGTTAGAAATAGAAAAAAGCACTTTAGAAACAGCTGAGAAAAGCTTAAAATGGGTTAGAAATGGGGGAAACGGGTTAGAAATAGCCAGAAATGGCTTCAAGCCGGTAAGAAATGGGCAAAACATGGGACAGAAATGGCCATCAATTCTTCATAAATAGGCAAAAGAGGCTTCAGAGAGGTGAAAAGTGGGAAAACAGTGTTTGAAAAAAAGCCAAAATGGCTTAAACCAAGTTAGAAATGGGCAAAGGTGGGTTAGAAATGGCAAGAAATTGCTTAGAAATGGACAAAAATGGTTTGGAAAGGGCCAAAATGACTTAGGAGGAGTCAGAATTGGGCAACAAAGGGTTAGAAATAGAAAAAAGCACTTTAGAAACAGCTGAGAAAAGCTTAAAACGGGTTAGAAATGGGGGAAATGGGTTAGAAATAGCCAGAAATGGCTTCAAGCTGGTAAGAAATGGGCAAAACATGGGACAGAAATGGCCATCAATTCTTTATAAACAGGCAAAACAGGCTTCAGAGAGGTGAAGAGTGGGAAAACTGTGCTTAAAAAAAAGCCAACAAGGCTTAAACTAAATAAGAAATGGGCAAAAATAGGTTAGAAATGGCAAGAAATTGGTTAGATAAGGACAAAAATGGTTTGGCAAGAGTAAAAAAATGGGTTTAAAAGAGGTAAGAAATGAGAAAAATGGGTTAGAAATAGCCCAAACTGGCTTAAAACTGGGGAGAAAGGGGCAAAAGTGGGCTAGAAATGGCCACCAGTAGTTTAGAAATAGCCAAAAGTGGCTTAAAATAGGTGAGAAAGGGGAAAACTGTGTTTAAAAAACAGTCAAAATGGCTTGAAATGGGTTAGACTTGGGCAAAAGTGGGATAAAAAAGGCCATCAGTAGTGAGAAATAGCCAAAAAAGGCTTAAAATGGGGTAGAAATGGGAAAACTGTGCTTAAAAAAAAAAGCCAAAACGACTTAAACCAAGTCAGGAATGGGCAAAAATGGGTTAGAAATGGTGAGAGATTGCTTTAGAAATGGACAAAAATGGCTTGGAAATGGCCAGGAAGGCTTAAAGCTGGGAAGGAAGAATTGGGCATGAAAGGGATAGAAATGGCCAAAAATGGCATAACAGAGGTTAGAAATGAGCAAAAATTATTTAGAACTAGGAAAACAATAAGTTTAAAATAGGCAAGAAGGAGAGAAAAGGGTTAGAAAGAGCCAAAACTGGCTTAAAACTGGTGAGAAAGGAGCAAAAGTGGATTTGAAATGGCCACAAGTAGTTTAGAAAGAGCCAAACAAGGCTGAAAATAGGCTAGAAATGGGAAAACTGTGTTTGAGAAAAAGGCAAAATGGCTTAAAGCAAGTTAGAAATGGGCTAGAATGGATTAAAAAGGGCAAGGCATTGCTTAGAAAGGGACAAAAGTGGTTTGGAAGTGGGTCAAATGGCTAAAGAAGTGTTAGAACTGGGCAAAAGAGGGCTAGAAATAGAGAAAAGCAGTTTAGAGACAGCCGAGAAAAGCTTAAAATGGGTTAGAAATGGGGAAAATGGGATAGAAATAGCCAAATCTGGATTAAATCTGGTAAGAAATGGGCAAAACATGGGACAGAAATGGCCATCAAGAGTTCAGAAATAGCCAGAAAAGGCTTCAAATGGGTTAGAAATGGGAAGGATGTGTTTGAAAACAAGCCAAAATGGCTTAAACCAAATTAGAAATGGGCAAAAAGGGGTTAGAACTGGCGAGATATTACTTTAGAAATGGACAAAAATGGTTTGGAAAGAGTAAACAAATAGGTTTAAAAGAGGTAAGAAATGAGAAAAAATGGGTTAGAAATAGCCCAAACTGGCTTAAAACTGGGGAGAAAGGGGCAAAAGTGGGCTAGAAATGGCCACCAGTAGTTTAGAAATAGCCAAAGGTGGCTTAAAGTAAGTGAGAAAAGGGAAAACTGTGTTTAAAAGACAGCCAAAATGGCTTGAAATGGGTTAGAAAGGGCCAAAAATGGCTTAAAGCAAGTCAGGAATGGGAAAAAGTGGGTTAGAAATGGCAAGAAATTGCTTAGAAATGGACAGAAATGGTTGGGAAAGGGCCAAAATTACTTAGGAGGAGTCAGAATTGGGCAACAAAGGGTTAGAAATAGAAAAAAGCACTTTAGAAACAGCTGAGAAAAGCTTAAAATGGGTTAGAAATGGGGGAAACGGGTTAGAAATAGCCAGAAATGGCTTCAAGCCGGTAAGAAATGGGCAAAACATGGGACAGAAATGGCCATCAATTCTTCATAAATAGGCAAAAGAGGCTTCAGAGAGGTGAAAAGTGGGAAAACAGTGTTTGAAAAAAAGCCAAAATGGCTTAAACCAAGTTAGAAATGGGCAAAGGTGGGTTAGAAATGGCAAGAAATTGCTTAGAAATGGACAAAAATGGTTTGGAAAGGGCCAAAATGACTTAGGAGGAGTCAGAATTGGGCAACAAAGGGTTAGAAATAGAAAAAAGCACTTTAGAAACAGCTGAGAAAAGCTTAAAACGGGTTAGAAATGGGGGAAATGGGTTAGAAATAGCCAGAAATGGCTTCAAGCTGGTAAGAAATGGGCAAAACATGGGACAGAAATGGCCATCAATTCTTTATAAACAGGCAAAACAGGCTTCAGAGAGGTGAAGAGTGGGAAAACTGTGCTTAAAAAAAAGCCAACAAGGCTTAAACTAAATAAGAAATGGGCAAAAATAGGTTAGAAATGGCAAGAAATTGGTTAGATAAGGACAAAAATGGTTTGGCAAGAGTAAAAAAATGGGTTTAAAAGAGGTAAGAAATGAGAAAAATGGGTTAGAAATAGCCCAAACTGGCTTAAAACTGGGGAGAAAGGGGCAAAAGTGGGCTAGAAATGGCCACCAGTAGTTTAGAAATAGCCAAAAGTGGCTTAAAATAGGTGAGAAAGGGGAAAACTGTGTTTAAAAAACAGTCAAAATGGCTTGAAATGGGTTAGACTTGGGCAAAAGTGGGATAAAAAAGGCCATCAGTAGTGAGAAATAGCCAAAAAAGGCTTAAAATGGGGTAGAAATGGGAAAACTGTGCTTAAAAAAAAAAGCCAAAACGACTTAAACCAAGTCAGGAATGGGCAAAAATGGGTTAGAAATGGTGAGAGATTGCTTTAGAAATGGACAAAAATGGCTTGGAAATGGCCAGGAAGGCTTAAAGCTGGGAAGGAAGAATTGGGCATGAAAGGGATAGAAATGGCCAAAAATGGCATAACAGAGGTTAGAAATGAGCAAAAATTATTTAGAACTAGGAAAACAATAAGTTTAAAATAGGCAAGAAGGAGAGAAAAGGGTTAGAAAGAGCCAAAACTGGCTTAAAACTGGTGAGAAAGGAGCAAAAGTGGATTTGAAATGGCCACAAGTAGTTTAGAAAGAGCCAAACAAGGCTGAAAATAGGCTAGAAATGGGAAAACTGTGTTTGAGAAAAAGGCAAAATGGCTTAAACCAAGTTAGAAATGGGCAAGAATGGATTAAAAAGGGCAAGGCATTGCTTAGAAAGGGACAAAAGTGGTTTGGAAGTGGGTCAAATGGCTAAAGAAGTGTTAGAACTGGGCAAAAGAGGGCTAGAAATAGAGAAAAGCAGTTTAGAGACAGCCGAGAAAAGCTTAAAATGGGTTAGAAATGGGGAAAATGGGATAGAAATAGCCAAATCTGGATTAAATCTGGTAAGAAATGGGCAAAACATGGGACAGAAATGGCCATCAAGAGTTCAGAAATAGCCAGAAAAGGCTTCAAATGGGTTAGAAATGGGAAGGATGTGTTTGAAAACAAGCCAAAATGGCTTAAACCAAGTTAGAAATGGGCAAAAAGGGGTTAGAACTGGCGAGATATTACTTTAGAAATGGACAAAAATGGTTTGGAAAGAGTAAACAAATAGGTTTAAAAGAGGTAAGAAATGAGAAAAAATGGGTTAGAAATAGCCCAAACTGGCTTAAAACTGGGGAGAAAGGGGCAAAAGTGGGCTAGAAATGGCCACCAGTAGTTTAGAAATAGCCAAAGGTGGCTTAAAGTAAGTGAGAAAAGGGAAAACTGTGTTTAAAAGACAGCCAAAATGGCTTGAAATGGGTTAGAAAGGGCCAAAAATGGCTTAAAGCAAGTCAGGAATGGGAAAAAGTGGGTTAGAAATGGCAAGAAATTGCTTAGAAATGGACAGAAATGGTTGGGAAAGGGCCAAAATTACTTAGGAGGAGTCAGAATTGGGCAACAAAGGGTTAGAAATAGAAAAAAGCACTTTAGAAACAGCTGAGAAAAGCTTAAAATGGGTTAGAAATGGGGGAAACGGGTTAGAAATAGCCAGAAATGGCTTCAAGCCGGTAAGAAATGGGCAAAACATGGGACAGAAATGGCCATCAATTCTTCATAAATAGGCAAAAGAGGCTTCAGAGAGGTGAAAAGTGGGAAAACAGTGTTTGAAAAAAAGCCAAAATGGCTTAAACCAATTTAGAAATGGGCAAAGGTGGGTTAGAAATGGCAAGAAATTGCTTAGAAATGGACAAAAATGGTTTGGAAAGGGCCAAAATGACTTAGGAGGAGTCAGAATTGGGCAACAAAGGGTTAGAAATAGAAAAAAGCACTTTAGAAACAGCTGAGAAAAGCTTAAAACGGGTTAGAAATGGGGGAAATGGGTTAGAAATAGCCAGAAATGGCTTCAAGCTGGTAAGAAATGGGCAAAACATGGGACAGAAATGGCCATCAATTCTTTATAAACAGGCAAAACAGGCTTCAGAGAGGTGAAGAGTGGGAAAACTGTGCTTAAAAAAAAGCCAACAAGGCTTAAACTAAATAAGAAATGGGCAAAAATAGGTTAGAAATGGCAAGAAATTGGTTAGATAAGGACAAAAATGGTTTGGCAAGAGTAAAAAAATGGGTTTAAAAGAGGTAAGAAATGAGAAAAATGGGTTAGAAATAGCCCAAACTGGCTTAAAACTGGGGAGAAAGGGGCAAAAGTGGGCTAGAAATGGCCACCAGTAGTTTAGAAATAGCCAAAAGTGGCTTAAAATAGGTGAGAAAGGGGAAAACTGTGTTTAAAAAACAGTCAAAATGGCTTGAAATGGGTTAGACTTGGGCAAAAGTGGGATAAAAAAGGCCATCAGTAGTGAGAAATAGCCAAAAAAGGCTTAAAATGGGGTAGAAATGGGAAAACTGTGCTTAAAAAAAAAAGCCAAAACGACTTAAACCAAGTCAGGAATGGGCAAAAATGGGTTAGAAATGGTGAGAGATTGCTTTAGAAATGGACAAAAATGGCTTGGAAATGGCCAGGAAGGCTTAAAGCTGGGAAGGAAGAATTGGGCATGAAAGGGATAGAAATGGCCAAAAATGGCATAACAGAGGTTAGAAATGAGCAAAAATTATTTAGAACTAGGAAAACAATAAGTTTAAAATAGGCAAGAAGGAGAGAAAAGGGTTAGAAAGAGCCAAAACTGGCTTAAAACTGGTGAGAAAGGAGCAAAAGTGGATTTGAAATGGCCACAAGTAGTTTAGAAAGAGCCAAACAAGGCTGAAAATAGGCTAGAAATGGGAAAACTGTGTTTGAGAAAAAGGCAAAATGGCTTAAAGCAAGTTAGAAATGGGCTAGAATGGATTAAAAAGGGCAAGGCATTGCTTAGAAAGGGACAAAAGTGGTTTGGAAGTGGGTCAAATGGCTAAAGAAGTGTTAGAACTGGGCAAAAGAGGGCTAGAAATAGAGAAAAGCAGTTTAGAGACAGCCGAGAAAAGCTTAAAATGGGTTAGAAATGGGGAAAATGGGATAGAAATAGCCAAATCTGGATTAAATCTGGTAAGAAATGGGCAAAACATGGGACAGAAATGGCCATCAAGAGTTCAGAAATAGCCAGAAAAGGCTTCAAATGGGTTAGAAATGGGAAGGATGTGTTTGAAAACAAGCCAAAATGGCTTAAACCAAATTAGAAATGGGCAAAAAGGGGTTAGAACTGGCGAGATATTACTTTAGAAATGGACAAAAATGGTTTGGAAAGAGTAAACAAATAGGTTTAAAAGAGGTAAGAAATGAGAAAAAATGGGTTAGAAATAGCCCAAACTGGCTTAAAACTGGGGAGAAAGGGGCAAAAGTGGGCTAGAAATGGCCACCAGTAGTTTAGAAATAGCCAAAGGTGGCTTAAAGTAAGTGAGAAAAGGGAAAACTGTGTTTAAAAGACAGCCAAAATGGCTTGAAATGGGTTAGAAAGGGCCAAAAATGGCTTAAAGCAAGTCAGGAATGGGCAAAAGTGGGTTAGAAATGGCAAGAAATTGCTTAGAAATGGACAGAAATGGTTGCGAAAGGGCCAAAATGACTTAGGAGGAGTCAGAATTGGGCAACAAAGGGTTAGAAATAGAAAAAAGCACTTTAGAAACAGGTGAGAAAAGCCGAAAATGGGTTAGAAATGGGGGAAACGGGTTAGAAATAGCCAGAAATGGCTTCGAGCTGGTAAGAAATGGGCAAAACATGGGACAGAAATGGCCATCAATTCTTCATAAATAGGCAAAAGAGGCTTCAGAGAGGTGAAAAGTGGGAAAACAGTGTTTGAAAAAAAGCCAAAATGGCTTAAACCAAGTTAGAAATGGGCAAAGGTGGGTTAGAAATGGCAAGAAATTGCTTAGAAATGGACAAAAATGGTTTGGAAAGGGCCAAAATGACTTAGGAGGAGTCAGAATTGGGCAACAAAGGGTTAGAAATAGAAAAAAGCACTTTAGAAACAGCTGAGAAAAGCTTAAAATGGGTTAGAAATGGGGGAAATGGGTTAGAAATAGCCAGAAATGGCTTCAAGCTGGTAAGAAATGGGCAAAACATGGGACAGAAATGGCCATCAATTCTTTATAAACAGGCAAAACAGGCTTCAGAGAGGTGAAGAGTGGGAAAACTGTGCTTAAAAAAAAGCCAACAAGGCTTAAACTAAATAAGAAATGGGCAAAAATAGGTTAGAAATGGCAAGAAATTGGTTAGATAAGGACAAAAATGGTTTGGCAAGAGTAAAAAAATGGGTTTAAAAGAGGTAAGAAATGAGAAAAATGGGTTAGAAATAGCCCAAACTGGCTTAAAACTGGGGAGAAAGGGGCAAAAGTGGGCTAGAAATGGCCACCAGTAGTTTAGAAATAGCCAAAAGTGGCTTAAAATAGGTGAGAAAGGGGAAAACTGTGTTTAAAAAACAGTCAAAATGGCTTGAAATGGGTTAGACTTGGGCAAAAGTGGGATAAAAAAGGCCATCAGTAGTGAGAAATAGCCAAAAAAGGCTTAAAATGGGGTAGAAATGGGAAAACTGTGCTTAAAAAAAAAAGCCAAAACGACTTAAACCAAGTCAGGAATGGGCAAAAATGGGTTAGAAATGGTGAGAGATTGCTTTAGAAATGGACAAAAATGGCTTGGAAATGGCCAGGAAGGCTTAAAGCTGGGAAGGAAGAATTGGGCATGAAAGGGATAGAAATGGCCAAAAATGGCATAACAGAGGTTAGAAATGAGCAAAAATTATTTAGAACTAGGAAAACAATAAGTTTAAACTAGGCAAGAAGGAGAGAAAAGGGTTAGAAAGAGCCAAAACTGGCTTAAAACTGGTGAGAAAGGAGCAAAAGTGGATTTGAAATGGCCACAAGTAGTTTAGAAAGAGCCAAACAAGGCTGAAAATAGGCTAGAAATGGGAAAACTGTGTTTGAGAAAAAGGCAAAATGGCTTAAAGCAAGTTAGAAATGGGCTAGAATGGATTAAAAAGGGCAAGGCATTGCTTAGAAAGGGACAAAAGTGGTTTGGAAGTGGGTCAAATGGCTAAAGAAGTGTTAGAACTGGGCAAAAGAGGGCTAGAAATAGAGAAAAGCAGTTTAGAGACAGCCGAGAAAAGCTTAAAATGGGTTAGAAATGGGGAAAATGGGATAGAAATAGCCAAATCTGGATTAAATCTGGTAAGAAATGGGCAAAACATGGGACAGAAATGGCCATCAAGAGTTCAGAAATAGCCAGAAAAGGCTTCAAATGGGTTAGAAATGGGAAGGATGTGTTTGAAAACAAGCCAAAATGGCTTAAACCAAGTTAGAAATGGGCAAAAAGGGGTTAGAACTGGCGAGATATTACTTTAGAAATGGACAAAAATGGTTTGGAAAGAGTAAACAAATAGGTTTAAAAGAGGTAAGAAATGAGAAAAAATGGGTTAGAAATAGCCAAAACTGGCTTAAAACTGGGGAGAAAGGGGCAAAAGTGGGCTAGAAATGGCCACCAGTAGTTTAGAAATAGCCAAAGGTGGCTTAAAGTAAGTGAGAAAAGGGAAAACTGTGTTTAAAAGACAGCCAAAATGGCTTGAAATGGGTTAGAAAGGGCCAAAAATGGCTTAAAGCAAGTCAGGAATGGGCAAAAGTGGGTTAGAAATGGCAAGAAATTGCTTAGAAATGGACAGAAATGGTTGCGAAAGGGCCAAAATGACTTAGGAGGAGTCAGAATTGGGCAACAAAGGGTTAGAAATAGAAAAAAGCACTTTAGAAACAGGTGAGAAAAGCCGAAAATGGGTTAGAAATGGGGAAAACGGGTTAGAAATAGCCAGAAATGGCTTCGAGCTGGTAAGAAATGGGCAAAACATGGGACAGAAATGGCCATCAATTCTTCATAAATAGGCAAAAGAGGCTTCAGAGAGGTGAAAAGTGGGAAAACAGTGTTTGAAAAAAAGCCAAAATGGCTTAAACCAAGTTAGAAATGGGCAAAGGTGGGTTAGAAATGGCAAGAAATTGCTTAGAAATGGACAAAAATGGTCTGGAAAGGGCCAAAATGACTGAGGAGGAGTCAGAATTGGGCAACAAAGGGTTAGAAATAGAAAAAAGCACTTTAGAAACAGCTGAGAAAAGCTTAAAACGGGTTAGAAATGGGGGAAATGGGTTAGAAATAGCCAGAAATGGCTTCAAGCTGGTAAGAAATGGGCAAAACATGGGACAGAAATGGCCATCAATTCTTTATAAACAGGCAAAACAGGCTTCAGAGAGGTGAAGAGTGGGAAAACTGTGCTTAAAAAAAAGCCAACAAGGCTTAAACTAAATAAGAAATGGGCAAAAATAGGTTAGAAATGGCAAGAAATTGGTTAGATAAGGACAAAAATGGTTTGGCAAGAGTAAAAAAATGGGTTTAAAAGAGGTAAGAAATGAGAAAAATGGGTTAGAAATAGCCCAAACTGGCTTAAAACTGGGGAGAAAGGGGCAAAAGTGGGCTAGAAATGGCCACCAGTAGTTTAGAAATAGCCAAAAGTGGCTTAAAATAGGTGAGAAAGGGGAAAACTGTGTTTAAAAAACAGTCAAAATGGCTTGAAATGGGTTAGACTTGGGCAAAAGTGGGATAAAAAAGGCCATCAGTAGTGAGAAATAGCCAAAAAAGGCTTAAAATGGGGTAGAAATGGGAAAACTGTGCTTAAAAAAAAAAGCCAAAACGACTTAAACCAAGTCAGGAATGGGCAAAAATGGGTTAGAAATGGTGAGAGATTGCTTTAGAAATGGACAAAAATGGCTTGGAAATGGCCAGGAAGGCTTAAAGCTGGGAAGGAAGAATTGGGCATGAAAGGGATAGAAATGGCCAAAAATGGCATAACAGAGGTTAGAAATGAGCAAAAATTATTTAGAACTAGGAAAACAATAAGTTTAAAATAGGCAAGAAGGAGAGAAAAGGGTTAGAAAGAGCCAAAACTGGCTTAAAACTGGTGAGAAAGGAGCAAAAGTGGATTTGAAATGGCCACAAGTAGTTTAGAAAGAGCCAAACAAGGCTGAAAATAGGCTAGAAATGGGAAAACTGTGTTTGAGAAAAAGGCAAAATGGCTTAAAGCAAGTTAGAAATGGGCTAGAATGGATTAAAAAGGGCAAGGCATTGCTTAGAAAGGGACAAAAGTGGTTTGGAAGTGGGTCAAATGGCTAAAGAAGTGTTAGAACTGGGCAAAAGAGGGCTAGAAATAGAGAAAAGCAGTTTAGAGACAGCCGAGAAAAGCTTAAAATGGGTTAGAAATGGGGGAAATGGGATAGAAATAGCCAAATCTGGATTAAATCTGGTAAGAAATGGGCAAAACATGGGACAGAAATGGCCATCAAGAGTTCAGAAATAGCCAGAAAAGGCTTCAAATGGGTTAGAAATGGGAAGGATGTGTTTGAAAACAAGCCAAAATGGCTTAAACCAAATTAGAAATGGGCAAAAAGGGGTTAGAACTGGCGAGATATTACTTTAGAAATGGACAAAAATGGTTTGGAAAGAGTAAACAAATAGGTTTAAAAGAGGTAAGAAATGAGAAAAATGGCTTAGAAATAGCCAAAACTGGCTTAAAACTGGGGAGAAAGGGGCAAAAGGGGGCTAGAAATGGCCACCAGTAGTTTAGAAATAGCCAAAGGTGGCTTAAAGTAAGTGAGAAAAGGGAAAACTGTGTTTAAAAGACAGCCAAAATGGCTTGAAATGGGTTAGAAAGGGCCAAAAATGGCTTAAAGCAAGTCAGGAATGGGCAAAAGGGGGTTAGAAATGGCAAGAAATTGCTTAGAAATGGACAGAAATGGTTGCGAAAGGGCCAAAATGACTTAGGAGGAGTCAGAATTGGGCAACAAAGGGTTAGAAATAGAAAAAAGCACTTTAGAAACAGGTGAGAAAAGCCGAAAATGGGTTAGAAATGGGGAAAACGGGTTAGAAATAGCCAGAAATGGCTTCGAGCTGGTAAGAAATGGGCAAAACATGGGACAGAAATGGCCATCAATTCTTCATAAATAGGCAAAAGAGGCTTCAGAGAGGTGAAAAGTGGGAAAACAGTGTTTGAAAAAAAGCCAAAATGGCTTAAACCAAGTTAGAAATGGGCAAAGGTGGGTTAGAAATGGCAAGAAATTGCTTAGAAATGGACAAAAATGGTCTGGAAAGGGCCAAAATGACTGAGGAGGAGTCAGAATTGGGCAACAAAGGGTTAGAAATAGAAAAAAGCACTTTAGAAACAGCTGAGAAAAGCTTAAAACGGGTTAGAAATGGGGGAAATGGGTTAGAAATAGCCAGAAATGGCTTCAAGCTGGTAAGAAATGGGCAAAACATGGGACAGAAATGGCCATCAATTCTTTATAAACAGGCAAAACAGGCTTCAGAGAGGTGAAGAGTGGGAAAACTGTGCTTAAAAAAAAGCCAACAAGGCTTAAACTAAATAAGAAATGGGCAAAAATAGGTTAGAAATGGCAAGAAATTGGTTAGATAAGGACAAAAATGGTTTGGCAAGAGTAAAAAAATGGGTTTAAAAGAGGTAAGAAATGAGAAAAATGGGTTAGAAATAGCCCAAACTGGCTTAAAACTGGGGAGAAAGGGGCAAAAGTGGGCTAGAAATGGCCACCAGTAGTTTAGAAATAGCCAAAAGTGGCTTAAAATAGGTGAGAAAAGGGGAAAACTGGGTTTAAAAAACAGTCAAAATGGCTTGAAATGGGTTAGACTTGGGCAAAAGTGGGATAAAAAAGGCCATCAGTAGTGAGAAATAGCCAAAAAAGGCTTAAAATGGGTAGAAATGGGAAAACTGTGCTTAAAAAAAAAAGCCAAAATGACTTAAACCAAGTCAGGAATGGGCAAAAATGGGTTAGAAATGGTGAGAGATTGCTTTAGAAATGGACAAAAATGGCTTGGAAATGGCCAGGAAGGCTTAAAGCTGGGAAGGAAGAATTGGGCATGAAAGGGATAGAAATGGCCAAAAATGGCATAACAGAGGTTAGAAATGAGCAAAAATTATTTAGAACTAGGAAAACAATAAGTTTAAAATAGGCAAGAAGGAGAGAAAAGGGTTAGAAAGAGCCAAAACTGGCTTAAAACTGGTGAGAAAGGAGCAAAAGTGGATTTGAAATGGCCACAAGTAGTTTAGAAAGAGCCAAACAAGGCTGAAAATAGGCTAGAAATGGGAAAACTGTGTTTGAGAAAAAGGCAAAATGGCTTAAACCAAGTTAGAAATGGGCAAGAATGGATTAAAAAGGGCAAGGCATTGCTTAGAAAGGGACAAAAGTGGTTTGGAAGTGGGTCAAATGGCTAAAGAAGTGTTAGAACTGGGCAAAAGAGGGCTAGAAATAGAGAAAAGCAGTTTAGAGACAGCCGAGAAAAGCTTAAAATGGGTTAGAAATGGGGAAAATGGGATAGAAATAGCCAAATCTGGATTAAATCTGGTAAGAAATGGGCAAAACATGGGACAGAAATGGCCATCAGGAGTTCAGAAATAGCCAGAAAAGGCTTCAAATGGGTTAGAAATGGGAAGGATGTGTTTGAAAACAAGCCAAAATGGCTTAAACCAAGTTAGAAATGGGCAAAAAGGGGTTAGAACTGGCGAGATATTACTTTAGAAATGGACAAAAATGGTTTGGAAAGAGTAAACAAATAGGTTTAAAAGAGGTAAGAAATGAGAAAAAATGGGTTAGAAATAGCCCAAACTGGCTTAAAACTGGGGAGAAAGGGGCAAAAGTGGGCTAGAAATGGCCACCAGTAGTTTAGAAATAGCCAAAGGTGGCTTAAAGTAAGTGAGAAAAGGGAAAACTGTGTTTAAAAGACAGCCAAAATGGCTTGAAATGGGTTAGAAAGGGCCAAAAATGGCTTAAAGCAAGTCAGGAATGGGCAAAAGGGGGTTAGAAATGGCAAGAAATTGCTTAGAAATGGACAGAAATGGTTGCGAAAGGGCCAAAATGACTTAGGAGGAGTCAGAATTGGGCAACAAAGGGTTAGAAATAGAAAAAAGCACTTTAGAAACAGCTGAGAAAAGCTTAAAATGGGTTAGAAATGGGGGAAACGGGTTAGAAATAGCCAGAAATGGCTTCAAGCCGGTAAGAAATGGGCAAAACATGGGACAGAAATGGCCATCAATTCTTCATAAATAGGCAAAAGAGGCTTCAGAGAGGTGAAAAGTGGGAAAACAGTGTTTGAAAAAAAGCCAAAATGGCTTAAACCAAGTTAGAAATGGGCAAAGGTGGGTTAGAAATGGCAAGAAATTGCTTAGAAATGGACAAAAATGGTTTGGAAAGGGCCAAAATGACTTAGGAGGAGTCAGAATTGGGCAACAAAGGGTTAGAAATAGAAAAAAGCACTTTAGAAACAGCTGAGAAAAGCTTAAAACGGGTTAGAAATGGGGGAAATGGGTTAGAAATAGCCAGAAATGGCTTCAAGCTGGTAAGAAATGGGCAAAACATGGGACAGAAATGGCCATCAATTCTTTATAAACAGGCAAAACAGGCTTCAGAGAGGTGAAGAGTGGGAAAACTGTGCTTAAAAAAAAGCCAACAAGGCTTAAACTAAATAAGAAATGGGCAAAAATAGGTTAGAAATGGCAAGAAATTGGTTAGATAAGGACAAAAATGGTTTGGCAAGAGTAAAAAAATGGGTTTAAAAGAGGTAAGAAATGAGAAAAATGGGTTAGAAATAGCCCAAACTGGCTTAAAACTGGGGAGAAAGGGGCAAAAGTGGGCTAGAAATGGCCACCAGTAGTTTAGAAATAGCCAAAAGTGGCTTAAAATAGGTGAGAAAGGGGAAAACTGTGTTTAAAAAACAGTCAAAATGGCTTGAAATGGGTTAGACTTGGGCAAAAGTGGGATAAAAAAGGCCATCAGTAGTGAGAAATAGCCAAAAAAGGCTTAAAATGGGGTAGAAATGGGAAAACTGTGCTTAAAAAAAAAAGCCAAAACGACTTAAACCAAGTCAGGAATGGGCAAAAATGGGTTAGAAATGGTGAGAGATTGCTTTAGAAATGGACAAAAATGGCTTGGAAATGGCCAGGAAGGCTTAAAGCTGGGAAGGAAGAATTGGGCATGAAAGGGATAGAAATGGCCAAAAATGGCATAACAGAGGTTAGAAATGAGCAAAAATTATTTAGAACTAGGAAAACAATAAGTTTAAAATAGGCAAGAAGGAGAGAAAAGGGTTAGAAAGAGCCAAAACTGGCTTAAAACTGGTGAGAAAGGAGCAAAAGTGGATTTGAAATGGCCACAAGTAGTTTAGAAAGAGCCAAACAAGGCTGAAAATAGGCTAGAAATGGGAAAACTGTGTTTGAGAAAAAGGCAAAATGGCTTAAAGCAAGTTAGAAATGGGCTAGAATGGATTAAAAAGGGCAAGGCATTGCTTAGAAAGGGACAAAAGTGGTTTGGAAGTGGGTCAAATGGCTAAAGAAGTGTTAGAACTGGGCAAAAGAGGGCTAGAAATAGAGAAAAGCAGTTTAGAGACAGCCGAGAAAAGCTTAAAATGGGTTAGAAATGGGGAAAATGGGATAGAAATAGCCAAATCTGGATTAAATCTGGTAAGAAATGGGCAAAACATGGGACAGAAATGGCCATCAAGAGTTCAGAAATAGCCAGAAAAGGCTTCAAATGGGTTAGAAATGGGAAGGATGTGTTTGAAAACAAGCCAAAATGGCTTAAACCAAATTAGAAATGGGCAAAAAGGGGTTAGAACTGGCGAGATATTACTTTAGAAATGGACAAAAATGGTTTGGAAAGAGTAAACAAATAGGTTTAAAAGAGGTAAGAAATGAGAAAAAATGGGTTAGAAATAGCCAAAACTGGCTTAAAACTGGGGAGAAAGGGGCAAAAGTGGGCTAGAAATGGCCACCAGTAGTTTAGAAATAGCCAAAGGTGGCTTAAAGTAAGTGAGAAAAGGGAAAACTGTGTTTAAAAGACAGCCAAAATGGCTTGAAATGGGTTAGAAAGGGCCAAAAATGGCTTAAAGCAAGTCAGGAATGGGCAAAAGTGGGTTAGAAATGGCAAGAAATTGCTTAGAAATGGACAGAAATGGTTGCGAAAGGGCCAAAATGACTTAGGAGGAGTCAGAATTGGGCAACAAAGGGTTAGAAATAGAAAAAAGCACTTTAGAAACAGGTGAGAAAAGCCGAAAATGGGTTAGAAATGGGGAAAACGGGTTAGAAATAGCCAGAAATGGCTTCGAGCTGGTA
This sequence comes from Ara ararauna, assembly GCA_028858755.1. NCBI lineage: Eukaryota > Metazoa > Chordata > Aves > Psittaciformes > Psittacidae > Ara > Ara ararauna. The sequence continues at coordinate 1,827,514 of CM054378.1, forward strand.
AGAAATGGGCAAAACATGGGACAGAAATGGCCATCAATTCTTCATAAATAGGCAAAAGAGGCTTCAGAGAGGTGAAAAGTGGGAAAACAGTGTTTGAAAAAAAGCCAAAATGGCTTAAACCAAGTTAGAAATGGGCAAAGGTGGGTTAGAAATGGCAAGAAATTGCTTAGAAATGGACAAAAATGGTCTGGAAAGGGCCAAAATGACTTAGGAGGAGTCAGAATTGGGCAACAAAGGGTTAGAAATAGAAAAAAGCACTTTAGAAACAGCTGAGAAAAGCTTAAAATGGGTTAGAAATGGGGGAAATGGGTTAGAAATAGCCAGAAATGGCTTCAAGCTGGTAAGAAATGGGCAAAACATGGGACAGAAATGGCCATCAATTCTTTATAAACAGGCAAAACAGGCTTCAGAGAGGTGAAGAGTGGGAAAACTGTGCTTAAAAAAAAGCCAACAAGGCTTAAACTAAATAAGAAATGGGCAAAAATAGGTTAGAAATGGCAAGAAATTGGTTAGATAAGGACAAAAATGGTTTGGCAAGAGTAAAAAAATGGGTTTAAAAGAGGTAAGAAATGAGAAAAATGGGTTAGAAATAGCCCAAACGGGCTTAAAACTGGGGAGAAAGGGGCAAAAGTGGGCTAGAAATGGCCACCAGTAGTTTAGAAATAGCCAAAAGTGGCTTAAAATAGGTGAGAAAAGGGGAAAACTGGGTTTAAAAAACAGTCAAAATGGCTTGAAATGGGTTAGACTTGGGCAAAAGTGGGATAAAAAAGGCCATCAGTAGTGAGAAATAGCCAAAAAAGGCTTAAAATGGGTAGAAATGGGAAAACTGTGCTTAAAAAAAAAAGCCAAAATGACTTAAACCAAGTCAGGAATGGGCAAAAATGGGTTAGAAATGGTGAGAGATTGCTTTAGAAATGGACAAAAATGGCTTGGAAATGGCCAGGAAGGCTTAAAGCTGGGAAGGAAGAATTGGGCATGAAAGGGATAGAAATGGCCAAAAATGGCATAACAGAGGTTAGAAATGAGCAAAAATTATTTAGAACTAGGAAAACAATAAGTTTAAACTAGGTAAGAAGGAGAGAAAAGGGTTAGAAAGAGCCAAAACTGGCTTAAAACTGGTGAGAAAGGAGCAAAAGTGGATTTGAAATGGCCACAAGTAGTTTAGAAAGAGCCAAACAAGGCTGAAAATAGGCTAGAAATGGGAAAACTGTGTTTGAGAAAAAGGCAAAATGGCTTAAACCAAGTTAGAAATGGGCAAGAATGGATTAAAAAGGGCAAGGCATTGCTTAGAAAGGGACAAAAGTGGTTTGGAAGTGGGTCAAAGGGCTAAAGAAGTGTTAGAACTGGGCAAAAGAGGGCTAGAAATAGAGAAAAGCAGTTTAGAGACAGCCGAGAAAAGCTTAAAATGGGTTAGAAATGGGGAAAATGGGATAGAAATAGCCAAATCTGGATTAAATCTGGTAAGAAATGGGCAAAACATGGGACAGAAATGGCCATCAAGAGTTCAGAAATAGCCAGAAAAGGCTTCAAATGGGTTAGAAATGGGAAGGATGTGTTTGAAAACAAGCCAAAATGGCTTAAACCAAGTTAGAAATGGGCAAAAAGGGGTTAGAACTGGCGAGATATTACTTTAGAAATGGACAAAAATGGTTTGGAAAGAGTAAACAAATAGGTTTAAAAGAGGTAAGAAATGAGAAAAAATGGGTTAGAAATAGCCCAAACTGGCTTAAAACTGGGGAGAAAGGGGCAAAAGTGGGCTAGAAATGGCCACCAGTAGTTTAGAAATAGCCAAAGGTGGCTTAAAGTAAGTGAGAAAAGGGAAAACTGTGTTTAAAAGACAGCCAAAATGGCTTGAAATGGGTTAGAAAGGGCCAAAAATGGCTTAAAGCAAGTCAGGAATGGGCAAAAGTGGGTTAGAAATGGCAAGAAATTGCTTAGAAATGGACAGAAATGGTTGGGAAAGGGCCAAAATTACTTAGGAGGAGTCAGAATTGGGCAACAAAGGGTTAGAAATAGAAAAAAGCACTTTAGAAACAGCTGAGAAAAGCTTAAAATGGGTTAGAAATGGGGGAAACGGGTTAGAAATAGCCAGAAATGGCTTCAAGCCGGTAAGAAATGGGCAAAACATGGGACAGAAATGGCCATCAATTCTTCATAAATAGGCAAAAGAGGCTTCAGAGAGGTGAAAAGTGGGAAAACAGTGTTTGAAAAAAAGCCAAAATGGCTTAAACCAAGTTAGAAATGGGCAAAGGTGGGTTAGAAATGGCAAGAAATTGCTTAGAAATGGACAAAAATGGTTTGGAAAGGGCCAAAATGACTTAGGAGGAGTCAGAATTGGGCAACAAAGGGTTAGAAATAGAAAAAAGCACTTTAGAAACAGCTGAGAAAAGCTTAAAACGGGTTAGAAATGGGGGAAATGGGTTAGAAATAGCCAGAAATGGCTTCAAGCTGGTAAGAAATGGGCAAAACATGGGACAGAAATGGCCATCAATTCTTTATAAACAGGCAAAACAGGCTTCAGAGAGGTGAAGAGTGGGAAAACTGTGCTTAAAAAAAAGCCAACAAGGCTTAAACTAAATAAGAAATGGGCAAAAATAGGTTAGAAATGGCAAGAAATTGGTTAGATAAGGACAAAAATGGTTTGGCAAGAGTAAAAAAATGGGTTTAAAAGAGGTAAGAAATGAGAAAAATGGGTTAGAAATAGCCCAAACTGGCTTAAAACTGGGGAGAAAGGGGCAAAAGTGGGCTAGAAATGGCCACCAGTAGTTTAGAAATAGCCAAAAGTGGCTTAAAATAGGTGAGAAAGGGGAAAACTGTGTTTAAAAAACAGTCAAAATGGCTTGAAATGGGTTAGACTTGGGCAAAAGTGGGATAAAAAAGGCCATCAGTAGTGAGAAATAGCCAAAAAAGGCTTAAAATGGGGTAGAAATGGGAAAACTGTGCTTAAAAAAAAAAGCCAAAACGACTTAAACCAAGTCAGGAATGGGCAAAAATGGGTTAGAAATGGTGAGAGATTGCTTTAGAAATGGACAAAAATGGCTTGGAAATGGCCAGGAAGGCTTAAAGCTGGGAAGGAAGAATTGGGCATGAAAGGGATAGAAATGGCCAAAAATGGCATAACAGAGGTTAGAAATGAGCAAAAATTATTTAGAACTAGGAAAACAATAAGTTTAAAATAGGCAAGAAGGAGAGAAAAGGGTTAGAAAGAGCCAAAACTGGCTTAAAACTGGTGAGAAAGGAGCAAAAGTGGATTTGAAATGGCCACAAGTAGTTTAGAAAGAGCCAAACAAGGCTGAAAATAGGCTAGAAATGGGAAAACTGTGTTTGAGAAAAAGGCAAAATGGCTTAAAGCAAGTTAGAAATGGGCTAGAATGGATTAAAAAGGGCAAGGCATTGCTTAGAAAGGGACAAAAGTGGTTTGGAAGTGGGTCAAATGGCTAAAGAAGTGTTAGAACTGGGCAAAAGAGGGCTAGAAATAGAGAAAAGCAGTTTAGAGACAGCCGAGAAAAGCTTAAAATGGGTTAGAAATGGGGAAAATGGGATAGAAATAGCCAAATCTGGATTAAATCTGGTAAGAAATGGGCAAAACATGGGACAGAAATGGCCATCAAGAGTTCAGAAATAGCCAGAAAAGGCTTCAAATGGGTTAGAAATGGGAAGGATGTGTTTGAAAACAAGCCAAAATGGCTTAAACCAAATTAGAAATGGGCAAAAAGGGGTTAGAACTGGCGAGATATTACTTTAGAAATGGACAAAAATGGTTTGGAAAGAGTAAACAAATAGGTTTAAAAGAGGTAAGAAATGAGAAAAAATGGGTTAGAAATAGCCAAAACTGGCTTAAAACTGGGGAGAAAGGGGCAAAAGTGGGCTAGAAATGGCCACCAGTAGTTTAGAAATAGCCAAAGGTGGCTTAAAGTAAGTGAGAAAAGGGAAAACTGTGTTTAAAAGACAGCCAAAATGGCTTGAAATGGGTTAGAAAGGGCCAAAAATGGCTTAAAGCAAGTCAGGAATGGGCAAAAGTGGGTTAGAAATGGCAAGAAATTGCTTAGAAATGGACAGAAATGGTTGCGAAAGGGCCAAAATGACTTAGGAGGAGTCAGAATTGGGCAACAAAGGGTTAGAAATAGAAAAAAGCACTTTAGAAACAGGTGAGAAAAGCCGAAAATGGGTTAGAAATGGGGAAAACGGGTTAGAAATAGCCAGAAATGGCTTCGAGCTGGTAAGAAATGGGCAAAACATGGGACAGAAATGGCCATCAATTCTTCATAAATAGGCAAAAGAGGCTTCAGAGAGGTGAAAAGTGGGAAAACAGTGTTTGAAAAAAAGCCAAAATGGCTTAAACCAAGTTAGAAATGGGCAAAGGTGGGTTAGAAATGGCAAGAAATTGCTTAGAAATGGACAAAAATGGTCTGGAAAGGGCCAAAATGACTTAGGAGGAGTCAGAATTGGGCAACAAAGGGTTAGAAATAGAAAAAAGCACTTTAGAAACACCTGAGAAAAGCCGAAAATGGGTTAGAAATGGGGAAAACGGGTTAGAAATAGCCAGAAATGGCTTCGAGCTGGTAAGAAATGGGCAAAACATGGGACAGAAATGGCCATCAATTCTTCATAAATAGGCAAAAGAGGCTTCAGAGAGGTGAAAAGTGGGAAAACAGTGTTTGAAAAAAAGCCAAAATGGCTTAAACCAAGTTAGAAATGGGCAAAGGTGGGTTAGAAATGGCAAGAAATTGCTTAGAAATGGACAAAAATGGTTTGGAAAGGGCCAAAATGACTTAGGAGGAGTCAGAATTGGGCAACAAAGGGTTAGAAATAGAAAAAAGCACTTTAGAAACAGCTGAGAAAAGCTTAAAATGGGTTAGAAATGGGGGAAATGGGTTAGAAATAGCCAGAAATGGCTTCAAGCTGGTAAGAAATGGGCAAAACATGGGACAGAAATGGCCATCAATTCTTTATAAACAGGCAAAACAGGCTTCAGAGAGGTGAAGAGTGGGAAAACTGTGCTTAAAAAAAAGCCAACAAGGCTTAAACTAAATAAGAAATGGGCAAAAATAGGTTAGAAATGGCAAGAAATTGGTTAGATAAGGACAAAAATGGTTTGGCAAGAGTAAAAAAATGGGTTTAAAAGAGGTAAGAAATGAGAAAAATGGGTTAGAAATAGCCCAAACGGGCTTAAAACTGGGGAGAAAGGGGCAAAAGTGGGCTAGAAATGGCCACCAGTAGTTTAGAAATAGCCAAAAGTGGCTTAAAATAGGTGAGAAAAGGGGAAAACTGGGTTTAAAAAACAGTCAAAATGGCTTGAAATGGGTTAGACTTGGGCAAAAGTGGGATAAAAAAGGCCATCAGTAGTGAGAAATAGCCAAAAAAGGCTTAAAATGGGTAGAAATGGGAAAACTGTGCTTAAAAAAAAAAGCCAAAATGACTTAAACCAAGTCAGGAATGGGCAAAAATGGGTTAGAAATGGTGAGAGATTGCTTTAGAAATGGACAAAAATGGCTTGGAAATGGCCAGGAAGGCTTAAAGCTGGGAAGGAAGAATTGGGCATGAAAGGGATAGAAATGGCCAAAAATGGCATAACAGAGGTTAGAAATGAGCAAAAATTATTTAGAACTAGGAAAACAATAAGTTTAAACTAGGTAAGAAGGAGAGAAAAGGGTTAGAAAGAGCCAAAACTGGCTTAAAACTGGTGAGAAAGGAGCAAAAGTGGATTTGAAATGGCCACAAGTAGTTTAGAAAGAGCCAAACAAGGCTGAAAATAGGCTAGAAATGGGAAAACTGTGTTTGAGAAAAAGGCAAAATGGCTTAAACCAAGTTAGAAATGGGCAAGAATGGATTAAAAAGGGCAAGGCATTGCTTAGAAAGGGACAAAAGTGGTTTGGAAGTGGGTCAAAGGGCTAAAGAAGTGTTAGAACTGGGCAAAAGAGGGCTAGAAATAGAGAAAAGCAGTTTAGAGACAGCCGAGAAAAGCTTAAAATGGGTTAGAAATGGGGAAAATGGGATAGAAATAGCCAAATCTGGATTAAATCTGGTAAGAAATGGGCAAAACATGGGACAGAAATGGCCATCAAGAGTTCAGAAATAGCCAGAAAAGGCTTCAAATGGGTTAGAAATGGGAAGGATGTGTTTGAAAACAAGCCAAAATGGCTTAAACCAAATTAGAAATGGGCAAAAAGGGGTTAGAACTGGCGAGATATTACTTTAGAAATGGACAAAAATGGTTTGGAAAGAGTAAACAAATAGGTTTAAAAGAGGTAAGAAATGAGAAAAAATGGGTTAGAAATAGCCAAAACTGGCTTAAAACTGGGGAGAAAGGGGCAAAAGTGGGCTAGAAATGGCCACCAGTAGTTTAGAAATAGCCAAAGGTGGCTTAAAGTAAGTGAGAAAAGGGAAAACTGTGTTTAAAAGACAGCCAAAATGGCTTGAAATGGGTTAGAAAGGGCCAAAAATGGCTTAAAGCAAGTCAGGAATGGGCAAAAGGGGGTTAGAAATGGCAAGAAATTGCTTAGAAATGGACAGAAATGGTTGGGAAAGGGCCAAAATGACTTAGGAGGAGTCAGAATTGGGCAACAAAGGGTTAGAAATAGAAAAAAGCACTTTAGAAACACCTGAGAAAAGCTTAAAATGGGTTAGAAATGGGGGAAACGGGTTAGAAATAGCCAGAAATGGCTTCAAGCCGGTAAGAAATGGGCAAAACATGGGACAGAAATGGCCATCAATTCTTCATAAATAGGCAAAAGAGGCTTCAGAGAGGTGAAAAGTGGGAAAACAGTGTTTGAAAAAAAGCCAAAATGGCTTAAACCAAGTTAGAAATGGGTAAAGGTGGGTTAGAAATGGCAAGAAATTGCTTAGAAATGGACAGAAATGGTTGGGAAAGGGCCAAAATGACTTAGGAGGAGTCAGAATTGGGCAACAAAGGGTTAGAAATAGAAAAAAGCACTTTAGAAACACCTGAGAAAAGCTTAAAATGGGTTAGAAATGGGGGAAACGGGTTAGAAATAGCCAGAAATGGCTTCAAGCTGGTAAGAAATGGGCAAAACATGGGACAGAAATGGCCATCAATTCTTTATAAACAGGCAAAACAGGCTTCAGAGAGGTGAAGAGTGGGAAAACTGTGCTTAAAAAAAAGCCAACAAGGCTTAAACTAAATAAGAAATGGGCAAAAATAGGTTAGAAATGGCAAGAAATTGGTTAGATAAGGACAAAAATGGTTTGGCAGGAGTAAAAAAATGGGTTTAAAAGAGGTAAGAAATGAGAAAAATGGGTTAGAAATAGCCCAAACTGGCTTAAAACTGGGGAGAAAGGGGCAAAAGTGGGCTAGAAATGGCCACCAGTAGTTTAGAAATAGCCAAAAGTGGCTTAAAATAGGTGAGAAAAGGGGAAAACTGGGTTTAAAAAACAGTCAAAATGGCTTGAAATGGGTTAGACTTGGGCAAAAGTGGGATAAAAAAGGCCATCAGTAGTGAGAAATAGCCAAAAAAGGCTTAAAATGGGGTAGAAATGGGAAAACTGTGCTTAAAAAAAAAAGCCAAAATGACTTAAACCAAGTCAGGAATGGGCAAAAATGGGTTAGAAATGGTGAGAGATTGCTTTAGAAATGGACAAAAATGGCTTGGAAATGGCCAGGAAGGCTTAAAGCTGGGAAGGAAGAATTGGGCATGAAAGGGATAGAAATGGCCAAAAATGGCATAACAGAGGTTAGAAATGAGCAAAAATTATTTAGAACTAGGAAAACAATAAGTTTAAACTAGGTAAGAAGGAGAGAAAAGGGTTAGAAAGAGCCAAAACTGGCTTAAAACTGGTGAGAAAGGAGCAAAAGTGGATTTGAAATGGCCACAAGTAGTTTAGAAAGAGCCAAACAAGGCTGAAAATAGGCTAGAAATGGGAAAACTGTGTTTGAGAAAAAGGCAAAATGGCTTAAACCAAGTTAGAAATGGGCAAGAATGGATTAAAAAGGGCAAGGCATTGCTTAGAAAGGGACAAAAGTGGTTTGGAAGTGGGTCAAATGGCTAAAGAAGTGTTAGAACTGGGCAAAAGAGGGCTAGAAATAGAGAAAAGCAGTTTAGAGACAGCCGAGAAAAGCTTAAAATGGGTTAGAAATGGGGAAAATGGGATAGAAATAGCCAAATCTGGATTAAATCTGGTAAGAAATGGGCAAAACATGGGACAGAAATGGCCATCAAGAGTTCAGAAATAGCCAGAAAAGGCTTCAAATGGGTTAGAAATGGGAAGGATGTGTTTGAAAACAAGCCAAAATGGCTTAAACCAAATTAGAAATGGGCAAAAAGGGGTTAGAACTGGCGAGATATTACTTTAGAAATGGACAAAAATGGTTTGGAAAGAGTAAACAAATAGGTTTAAAAGAGGTAAGAAATGAGAAAAAATGGGTTAGAAATAGCCAAAACTGGCTTAAAACTGGGGAGAAAGGGGCAAAAGTGGGCTAGAAATGGCCACCAGTAGTTTAGAAATAGCCAAAGGTGGCTTAAAGTAAGTGAGAAAAGGGAAAACTGTGTTTAAAAGACAGCCAAAATGGCTTGAAATGGGTTAGAAAGGGCCAAAAATGGCTTAAAGCAAGTCAGGAATGGGCAAAAGTGGGTTAGAAATGGCAAGAAATTGCTTAGAAATGGACAGAAATGGTTGCGAAAGGGCCAAAATGACTTAGGAGGAGTCAGAATTGGGCAACAAAGGGTTAGAAATAGAAAAAAGCACTTTAGAAACAGGTGAGAAAAGCCGAAAATGGGTTAGAAATGGGGAAAACGGGTTAGAAATAGCCAGAAATGGCTTCGAGCTGGTAAGAAATGGGCAAAACATGGGACAGAAATGGCCATCAATTCTTCATAAATAGGCAAAAGAGGCTTCAGAGAGGTGAAAAGTGGGAAAACAGTGTTTGAAAAAAAGCCAAAATGGCTTAAACCAAGTTAGAAATGGGCAAAGGTGGGTTAGAAATGGCAAGAAATTGCTTAGAAATGGACAAAAATGGTCTGGAAAGGGCCAAAATGACTGAGGAGGAGTCAGAATTGGGCAACAAAGGGTTAGAAATAGAAAAAAGCACTTTAGAAACAGCTGAGAAAAGCATAAAATGGGTTAGAAATGGGGGAAATGGGTTAGAAATAGCCAGAAATGGCTTCAAGCTGGTAAGAAATGGGCAAAACATGGGACAGAAATGGCCATCAATTCTTTATAAACAGGCAAAACAGGCTTCAGAGAGGTGAAGAGTGGGAAAACTGTGCTTAAAAAAAAGCCAACAAGGCTTAAACTAAATAAGAAATGGGCAAAAATAGGTTAGAAATGGCAAGAAATTGGTTAGATAAGGACAAAAATGGTTTGGCAAGAGTAAAAAAATGGGTTTAAAAGAGGTAAGAAATGAGAAAAATGGGTTAGAAATAGCCCAAACGGGCTTAAAACTGGGGAGAAAGGGGCAAAAGTGGGCTAGAAATGGCCACCAGTAGTTTAGAAATAGCCAAAAGTGGCTTAAAATAGGTGAGAAAAGGGGAAAACTGGGTTTAAAAAACAGTCAAAATGGCTTGAAATGGGTTAGACTTGGGCAAAAGTGGGATAAAAAAGGCCATCAGTAGTGAGAAATAGCCAAAAAAGGCTTAAAATGGGTAGAAATGGGAAAACTGTGCTTAAAAAAAAAAGCCAAAATGACTTAAACCAAGTCAGGAATGGGCAAAAATGGGTTAGAAATGGTGAGAGATTGCTTTAGAAATGGACAAAAATGGCTTGGAAATGGCCAGGAAGGCTTAAAGCTGGGAAGGAAGAATTGGGCATGAAAGGGATAGAAATGGCCAAAAATGGCATAACAGAGGTTAGAAATGAGCAAAAATTATTTAGAACTAGGAAAACAATAAGTTTAAACTAGGTAAGAAGGAGAGAAAAGGGTTAGAAAGAGCCAAAACTGGCTTAAAACTGGTGAGAAAGGAGCAAAAGTGGATTTGAAATGGCCACAAGTAGTTTAGAAAGAGCCAAACAAGGCTGAAAATAGGCTAGAAATGGGAAAACTGTGTTTGAGAAAAAGGCAAAATGGCTTAAACCAAGTTAGAAATGGGCAAGAATGGATTAAAAAGGGCAAGGCATTGCTTAGAAAGGGACAAAAGTGGTTTGGAAGTGGGTCAAATGGCTAAAGAAGTGTTAGAACTGGGCAAAAGAGGGCTAGAAATAGAGAAAAGCAGTTTAGAGACAGCCGAGAAAAGCTTAAAATGGGTTAGAAATGGGGAAAATGGGATAGAAATAGCCAAATCTGGATTAAATCTGGTAAGAAATGGGCAAAACATGGGACAGAAATGGCCATCAGGAGTTCAGAAATAGCCAGAAAAGGCTTCAAATGGGTTAGAAATGGGAAGGATGTGTTTGAAAACAAGCCAAAATGGCTTAAACCAAGTTAGAAATGGGCAAAAAGGGGTTAGAACTGGCGAGATATTACTTTAGAAATGGACAAAAATGGTTTGGAAAGAGTAAACAAATAGGTTTAAAAGAGGTAAGAAATGAGAAAAATGGCTTAGAAATAGCCAAAACTGGCTTAAAACTGGGGAGAAAGGGGCAAAAGTGGGCTAGAAATGGCCACCAGTAGTTTAGAAATAGCCAAAGGTGGCTTAAAGTAAGTGAGAAAAGGGAAAACTGTGTTTAAAAGACAGCCAAAATGGCTTGAAATGGGTTAGAAAGGGCCAAAAATGGCTTAAAGCAAGTCAGGAATGGGCAAAAGTGGGTTAGAAATGGCAAGAAATTGCTTAGCAATGGACAAAAATGGTTGGGAAAGGGCCAAAATGACTTAGGAGGAGTCAGAATTGGGCAACAAAGGGTTAGAAATAGAAAAAAGCACTTTAGAAACACCTGAGAAAAGCTTAAAATGGGTTAGAAATGGGGGAAACGGGTTAGAAATAGCCAGAAATGGCTTCAAGCTGGTAAGAAATGGGCAAAACATGGGACAGAAATGGCCATCAATTCTTCATAAATAGGCAAAAGAGGCTTCAGAGAGGTGAAAAGTGGGAAAACAGTGTTTGAAAAAAAGCCAAAATGGCTTAAACCAAGTTAGAAATGGGCAAAGGTGGGTTAGAAATGGCAAGAAATTGCTTAGAAATGGACAAAAATGGTTTGGAAAGGGCCAAAATGACTGAGGAGGAGTCAGAATTGGGCAACAAAGGGTTAGAAATAGAAAAAAGCACTTTAGAAACAGCTGAGAAAAGCTTAAAATGGGTTAGAAATGGGGAAAACGGGTTAGAAATAGCCAGAAATGGCTTCAAGCTGGTAAGAAATGGGCAAAACATGGGACAGAAATGGCCATCAATTCTTTATAAACAGGCAAAAGAGGCTTCAGAGAGGTGAAAAGTGGGAAAACTGTGCTTAAAAAAAAGCCAACAAGGCTTAAACTAAATAAGAAATGGGCAAAAATAGGTTAGAAATGGCAAGAAATTGGTTAGATAAGGACAAAAATGGTTTGGCAGGAGTAAAAAAATGGGTTTAAAAGAGGTAAGAAATGAGAAAAATGGGTTAGAAATAGCCCAAACTGGCTTAAAACTGGGGAGAAAGGGGCAAAAGTGGGCTAGAAATGGCCACCAGTAGTTTAGAAATAGCCAAAAGTGGCTTAAAATAGGTGAGAAAAGGGGAAAACTGGGTTTAAAAAACAGTCAAAATGGCTTGAAATGGGTTAGACTTGGGCAAAAGTGGGATAAAAAAGGCCATCAGTAGTGAGAAATAGCCAAAAAAGGCTTAAAATGGGGTAGAAATGGGAAAACTGTGCTTAAAAAAAAAAGCCAAAATGACTTAAACCAAGTCAGGAATGGGCAAAAATGGGTTAGAAATGGTGAGAGATTGCTTTAGAAATGGACAAAAATGGCTTGGAAATGGCCAGGAAGGCTTAAAGCTGGGAAGGAAGAATTGGGCATGAAAGGGATAGAAATGGCCAAAAATGGCATAACAGAGGTTAGAAATGAGCAAAAATTATTTAGAACTAGGAAAACAATAAGTTTAAACTAGGCAAGAAGGAGAGAAAAGGGTTAGAAAGAGCCAAAACTGGCTTAAAACTGGTGAGAAAGGAGCAAAAGTGGATTTGAAATGGCCACAAGTAGTTTAGAAAGAGCCAAACAAGGCTGAAAATAGGCTAGAAATGGGAAAACTGTGTTTGAGAAAAAGGCAAAATGGCTTAAACCAAGTTAGAAATGGGCAAGAATGGATTAAAAAGGGCAAGGCATTGCTTAGAAAGGGACAAAAGTGGTTTGGAAGTGGGTCAAATGGCTAAAGAAGTGTTAGAACTGGGCAAAAGAGGGCTAGAAATAGAGAAAAGCAGTTTAGAGACAGCCGAGAAAAGCTTAAAATGGGTTAGAAATGGGGAAAATGGGATAGAAATAGCCAAATCTGGATTAAATCTGGTAAGAAATGGGCAAAACATGGGACAGAAATGGCCATCAAGAGTTCAGAAATAGCCAGAAAAGGCTTCAAATGGGTTAGAAATGGGAAGGATGTGTTTGAAAACAAGCCAAAATGGCTTAAACCAAGTTAGAAATGGGCAAAAAGGGGTTAGAACTGGCGAGATATTACTTTAGAAATGGACAAAAATGGTTTGGAAAGAGTAAACAAATAGGTTTAAAAGAGGTAAGAAATGAGAAAAATGGCTTAGAAATAGCCAAAACTGGCTTAAAACTGGGGAGAAAGGGGCAAAAGTGGGCTAGAAATGGCCACCAGTAGTTTAGAAATAGCCAAAGGTGGCTTAAAGTAAGTGAGAAAAGGGAAAACTGTGTTTAAAAGACAGCCAAAATGGCTTGAAATGGGTTAGAAAGGGCCAAAAATGGCTTAAAGCAAGTCAGGAATGGGCAAAAGGGGGTTAGAAATGGCAAGAAATTGCTTAGCAATGGACAAAAATGGTTGGGAAAGGGCCAAAATGACTTAGGAGGAGTCAGAATTGGGCAACAAAGGGTTAGAAATAGAAAAAAGCACTTTAGAAACACCTGAGAAAAGCTTAAAATGGGTTAGAAATGGGGGAAACGGGTTAGAAATAGCCAGAAATGGCTTCAAGCTGGTAAGAAATGGGCAAAACATGGGACAGAAATGGCCATCAATTCTTCATAAATAGGCAAAAGAGGCTTCAGAGAGGTGAAAAGTGGGAAAACAGTGTTTGAAAAAAAGCCAAAATGGCTTAAACCAAGTTAGAAATGGGCAAAGGTGGGTTAGAAATGGCAAGAAATTGCTTAGAAATGGACAAAAATGGTTTGGAAAGGGCCAAAATGACTGAGGAGGAGTCAGAATTGGGCAACAAAGGGTTAGAAATAGAAAAAAGCACTTTAGAAACAGCTGAGAAAAGCTTAAAATGGGTTAGAAATGGGGAAAACGGGTTAGAAATAGCCAGAAATGGCTTCAAGCTGGTAAGAAATGGGCAAAACATGGGACAGAAATGGCCATCAATTCTTTATAAACAGGCAAAAGAGGCTTCAGAGAGGTGAAAAGTGGGAAAACTGTGCTTAAAAAAAAAGCCAACAAGGCTTAAACTAAATAAGAAATGGGCAAAAATAGGTTAGAAATGGCAAGAAATTGGTTAGATAAGGACAAAAATGGTTTGGCAGGAGTAAAAAAATGGGTTTAAAAGAGGTAAGAAATGAGAAAAATGGGTTAGAAATAGCCCAAACTGGCTTAAAACTGGGGAGAAAGGGGCAAAAGTGGGCTAGAAATGGCCACCAGTAGTTTAGAAATAGCCAAAAGTGGCTTAAAATAGGTGAGAAAAGGGGAAAACTGGGTTTAAAAAACAGTCAAAATGGCTTGAAATGGGTTAGACTTGGGCAAAAGTGGGATAAAAAAGGCCATCAGTAGTGAGAAATAGCCAAAAAAGGCTTAAAATGGGGTAGAAATGGGAAAACTGTGCTTAAAAAAAAAAGCCAAAATGACTTAAACCAAGTCAGGAATGGGCAAAAATGGGTTAGAAATGGTGAGAGATTGCTTTAGAAATGGACAAAAATGGCTTGGAAATGGCCAGGAAGGCTTAAAGCTGGGAAGGAAGAATTGGGCATGAAAGGGATAGAAATGGCCAAAAATGGCATAACAGAGGTTAGAAATGAGCAAAAATTATTTAGAACTAGGAAAACAATAAGTTTAAACTAGGCAAGAAGGAGAGAAAAGGGTTAGAAAGAGCCAAAACTGGCTTAAAACTGGTGAGAAAGGAGCAAAAGTGGATTTGAAATGGCCACAAGTAGTTTAGAAAGAGCCAAACAAGGCTGAAAATAGGCTAGAAATGGGAAAACTGTGTTTGAGAAAAAGGCAAAATGGCTTAAAGCAAGTTAGAAATGGGCAAGAATGGATTAAAAAGGGCAAGGCATTGCTTAGAAAGGGACAAAAGTGGTTTGGAAGTGGGTCAAAGGGCTAAAGAAGTGTTAGAACTGGGCAAAAGAGGGCTAGAAATAGAGAAAAGCAGTTTAGAGACAGCCGAGAAAAGCTTAAAATGGGTTAGAAATGGGGAAAATGGGATAGAAATAGCCAAATCTGGATTAAATCTGGTAAGAAATGGGCAAAACATGGGACAGAAATGGCCATCAAGAGTTCAGAAATAGCCAGAAAAGGCTTCAAATGGGTTAGAAATGGGAAGGATGTGTTTGAAAACAAGCCAAAATGGCTTAAACCAAGTTAGAAATGGGCAAAAAGGGGTTAGAACTGGCGAGATATTACTTTAGAAATGGACAAAAATGGTTTGGAAAGAGTAAACAAATAGGTTTAAAAGAGGTAAGAAATGAGAAAAATGGCTTAGAAATAGCCAAAACTGGCTTAAAACTGGGGAGAAAGGGGCAAAAGTGGGCTAGAAATGGCCACCAGTAGTTTAGAAATAGCCAAAGGTGGCTTAAAGTAAGTGAGAAAAGGGAAAACTGTGTTTAAAAGACAGCCAAAATGGCTTGAAATGGGTTAGAAAGGGCCAAAAATGGCTTAAAGCAAGTCAGGAATGGGCAAAAGTGGGTTAGAAATGGCAAGAAATTGCTTAGCAATGGACAAAAATGGTTGGGAAAGGGCCAAAATGACTTAGGAGGAGTCAGAATTGGGCAACAAAGGGTTAGAAATAGAAAAAAGCACTTTAGAAACACCTGAGAAAAGCTTAAAATGGGTTAGAAATGGGGGAAACGGGTTAGAAATAGCCAGAAATGGCTTCAAGCTGGTAAGAAATGGGCAAAACATGGGACAGAAATGGCCATCAATTCTTCATAAATAGGCAAAAGAGGCTTCAGAGAGGTGAAAAGTGGGAAAACAGTGTTTGAAAAAAAGCCAAAATGGCTTAAACCAAGTTAGAAATGGGCAAAGGTGGGTTAGAAATGGCAAGAAATTGCTTAGAAATGGACAAAAATGGTTTGGAAAGGGCCAAAATGACTGAGGAGGAGTCAGAATTGGGCAACAAAGGGTTAGAAATAGAAAAAAGCACTTTAGAAACAGCTGAGAAAAGCTTAAAATGGGTTAGAAATGGGGAAAACGGGTTAGAAATAGCCAGAAATGGCTTCAAGCTGGTAAGAAATGGGCAAAACATGGGACAGAAATGGCCATCAATTCTTTATAAACAGGCAAAAGAGGCTTCAGAGTGGTGAAAAGTGGGAAAACTGTGCTTAAAAAAAAGCCAACAAGGCTTAAACTAAATAAGAAATGGGCAAAAATAGGTTAGAAATGGCAAGAAATTGGTTAGATAAGGACAAAAATGGTTTGGCAGGAGTAAAAAAATGGGTTTAAAAGAGGTAAGAAATGAGAAAAATGGGTTAGAAATAGCCCAAACTGGCTTAAAACTGGGGAGAAAGGGGCAAAAGTGGGCTAGAAATGGCCACCAGTAGTTTAGAAATAGCCAAAAGTGGCTTAAAATAGGTGAGAAAAGGGGAAAACTGGGTTTAAAAAACAGTCAAAATGGCTTGAAATGGGTTAGACTTGGGCAAAAGTGGGATAAAAAAGGCCATCAGTAGTGAGAAATAGCCAAAAAAGGCTTAAAATGGGGTAGAAATGGGAAAACTGTGCTTAAAAAAAAAAGCCAAAATGACTTAAACCAAGTCAGGAATGGGCAAAAATGGGTTAGAAATGGTGAGAGATTGCTTTAGAAATGGACAAAAATGGCTTGGAAATGGCCAGGAAGGCTTAAAGCTGGGAAGGAAGAATTGGGCATGAAAGGGATAGAAATGGCCAAAAATGGCATAACAGAGGTTAGAAATGAGCAAAAATTATTTAGAACTAGGAAAACAATAAGTTTAAACTAGGCAAGAAGGAGAGAAAAGGGTTAGAAAGAGCCAAAACTGGCTTAAAACTGGTGAGAAAGGAGCAAAAGTGGATTTGAAATGGCCACAAGTAGTTTAGAAAGAGCCAAACAAGGCTGAAAATAGGCTAGAAATGGGAAAACTGTGTTTGAGAAAAAGGCAAAATGGCTTAAACCAAGTTAGAAATGGGCAAGAATGGATTAAAAAGGGCAAGGCATTGCTTAGAAAGGGACAAAAGTGGTTTGGAAGTGGGTCAAATGGCTAAAGAAGTGTTAGAACCGGGCAAAAGAGGGCTAGAAATAGAGAAAAGCAGTTTAGAGACAGCCGAGAAAAGCTTAAAATGGGTTAGAAATGGGGAAAATGGGATAGAAATAGCCAAATCTGGATTAAATCTGGTAAGAAATGGGCAAAACATGGGACAGAAATGGCCATCAAGAGTTCAGAAATAGCCAGAAAAGGCTTCAAATGGGTTAGAAATGGGAAGGATGTGTTTGAAAACAAGCCAAAATGGCTTAAACCAAGTTAGAAATGGGCAAAAAGGGGTTAGAACTGGCGAGATATTACTTTAGAAATGGACAAAAATGGTTTGGAAAGAGTAAACAAATAGGTTTAAAAGAGGTAAGAAATGAGAAAAATGGCTTAGAAATAGCCAAAACTGGCTTAAAACTGGGGAGAAAGGGGCAAAAGTGGGCTAGAAATGGCCACCAGTAGTTTAGAAATAGCCAAAGGTGGCTTAAAGTAAGTGAGAAAAGGGAAAACTGTGTTTAAAAGACAGCCAAAATGGCTTGAAATGGGTTAGAAAGGGCCAAAAATGGCTTAAAGCAAGTCAGGAATGGGCAAAAGTGGGTTAGAAATGGCAAGAAATTGCTTAGCAATGGACAAAAATGGTTGGGAAAGGGCCAAAATGACTTAGGAGGAGTCAGAATTGGGCAACAAAGGGTTAGAAATAGAAAAAAGCACTTTAGAAACAGCTGAGAAAAGCTTAAAATGGGTTAGAAATGGGGGAAACGGGTTAGAAATAGCCAGAAATGGCTTCAAGCCGGTAAGAAATGGGCAAAACATGGGACAGAAATGGCCATCAATTCTTCATAAATAGGCAAAAGAGGCTTCAGAGAGGTGAAAAGTGGGAAAACAGTGTTTGAAAAAAAGCCAAAATGGCTTAAACCAAGTTAGAAATGGGCAAAGGTGGGTTAGAAATGGCAAGAAATTGCTTAGAAATGGACAAAAATGGTTTGGAAAGGGCCAAAATGACTGAGGAGGAGTCAGAATTGGGCAACAAAGGGTTAGAAATAGAAAAAAGCACTTTAGAAACAGCTGAGAAAAGCTTAAAATGGGTTAGAAATGGGGGAAACGGGTTAGAAATAGCCAGAAATGGCTTCAAGCTGGTAAGAAATGGGCAAAACATGGGACAGAAATGGCCATCAATTCTTTATAAACAGGCAAAAGAGGCTTCAGAGAGGTGAAAAGTGGGAAAACTGTGCTTAAAAAAAAGCCAACAAGGCTTAAACTAAATAAGAAATGGGCAAAAATAGGTTAGAAATGGCAAGAAATTGGTTAGATAAGGACAAAAATGGTTTGGCAGGAGTAAAAAAATGGGTTTAAAAGAGGTAAGAAATGAGAAAAATGGGTTAGAAATAGCCCAAACTGGCTTAAAACTGGGGAGAAAGGGGCAAAAGTGGGCTAGAAATGGCCACCAGTAGTTTAGAAATAGCCAAAAGTGGCTTAAAATAGGTGAGAAAAGGGGAAAACTGTGTTTAAAAAACAGTCAAAATGGCTTGAAATGGGTTAGACTTGGGCAAAAGTGGGATAAAAAAGGCCATCAGTAGTGAGAAATAGCCAAAAAAGGCTTAAAATGGGGTAGAAATGGGAAAACTGTGCTTAAAAAAAAAAGCCAAAATGACTTAAACCAAGTCAGGAATGGGCAAAAATGGGTTAGAAATGGTGAGAGATTGCTTTAGAAATGGACAAAAATGGCTTGGAAATGGCCAGGAAGGCTTAAAGCTGGGAAGGAAGAATTGGGCATGAAAGGGATATAAATGGCCAAAAATGGCATAACAGAGGTTAGAAATGAGCAAAAATTATTTAGAACTAGGAAAACAATAAGTTTAAAATAGGCAAGAAGGAGAGAAAAGGGTTAGAAAGAGCCAAAACTGGCTTAAAACTGGTGAGAAAGGAGCAAAAGTGGATTTGAAATGGCCACAAGTAGTTTAGAAAGAGCCAAACAAGGCTGAAAATAGGCTAGAAATGGGAAAACTGTGTTTGAGAAAAAGGCAAAATGGCTTAAACCAAGTTAGAAATGGGCAAGAATGGATTAAAAAGGGCAAGGCATTGCTTAGAAAGGGACAAAAGTGGTTTGGAAGTGGGTCAAAGGGCTAAAGAAGTGTTAGAACTGGGCAAAAGAGGGCTAGAAATAGAGAAAAGCAGTTTAGAGACAGCCGAGAAAAGCTTAAAATGGGTTAGAAATGGGGAAAATGGGATAGAAATAGCCAAATCTGGATTAAATCTGGTAAGAAATGGGCAAAACATGGGACAGAAATGGCCATCAAGAGTTCAGAAATAGCCAGAAAAGGCTTCAAATGGGTTAGAAATGGGAAGGATGTGTTTGAAAACAAGCCAAAATGGCTTAAACCAAGTTAGAAATGGGCAAAAAGGGGTTAGAACTGGCGAGATATTACTTTAGAAATGGACAAAAATGGTTTGGAAAGAGTAAACAAATAGGTTTAAAAGAGGTAAGAAATGAGAAAAAATGGGTTAGAAATAGCCAAAACTGGCTTAAAACTGGGGAGAAAGGGGCAAAAGTGGGCTAGAAATGGCCACCAGTAGTTTAGAAATAGCCAAAGGTGGCTTAAAGTAAGTGAGAAAAGGGAAAACTGTGTTTAAAAGACAGCCAAAATGGCTTGAAATGGGTTAGAAAGGGCCAAAAATGGCTTAAAGCAAGTCAGGAATGGGCAAAAGTGGGTTAGAAATGGCAAGAAATTGCTTAGCAATGGACAAAAATGGTTGGGAAAGGGCCAAAATGACTTAGGAGGAGTCAGAATTGGGCAACAAAGGGTTAGAAATAGAAAAAAGCACTTTAGAAACACCTGAGAAAAGCTTAAAATGGGTTAGAAATGGGGGAAACGGGTTAGAAATAGCCAGAAATGGCTTCAAGCTGGTAAGAAATGGGCAAAACATGGGACAGAAATGGCCATCAATTCTTCATAAATAGGCAAAAGAGGCTTCAGAGAGGTGAAAAGTGGGAAAACAGTGTTTGAAAAAAAGCCAAAATGGCTTAAACCAAGTTAGAAATGGGCAAAGGTGGGTTAGAAATGGCAAGAAATTGCTTAGAAATGGACAAAAATGGTTTGGAAAGGGCCAAAATGACTGAGGAGGAGTCAGAATTGGGCAACAAAGGGTTAGAAATAGAAAAAAGCACTTTAGAAACAGCTGAGAAAAGCTTAAAATGGGTTAGAAATGGGGAAAACGGGTTAGAAATAGCCAGAAATGGCTTCAAGCTGGTAAGAAATGGGCAAAACATGGGACAGAAATGGCCATCAATTCTTTATAAACAGGCAAAAGAGGCTTCAGAGAGGTGAAAAGTGGGAAAACTGTGCTTAAAAAAAAGCCAACAAGGCTTAAACTAAATAAGAAATGGGCAAAAATAGGTTAGAAATGGCAAGAAATTGGTTAGATAAGGACAAAAATGGTTTGGCAGGAGTAAAAAAATGGGTTTAAAAGAGGTAAGAAATGAGAAAAATGGGTTAGAAATAGCCCAAACTGGCTTAAAACTGGGGAGAAAGGGGCAAAAGTGGGCTAGAAATGGCCACCAGTAGTTTAGAAATAGCCAAAAGTGGCTTAAAATAGGTGAGAAAAGGGGAAAACTGGGTTTAAAAAACAGTCAAAATGGCTTGAAATGGGTTAGACTTGGGCAAAAGTGGGATAAAAAAGGCCATCAGTAGTGAGAAATAGCCAAAAAAGGCTTAAAATGGGGTAGAAATGGGAAAACTGTGCTTAAAAAAAAAAGCCAAAATGACTTAAACCAAGTCAGGAATGGGCAAAAATGGGTTAGAAATGGTGAGAGATTGCTTTAGAAATGGACAAAAATGGCTTGGAAATGGCCAGGAAGGCTTAAAGCTGGGAAGGAAGAATTGGGCATGAAAGGGATAGAAATGGCCAAAAATGGCATAACAGAGGTTAGAAATGAGCAAAAATTATTTAGAACTAGGAAAACAATAAGTTTAAACTAGGCAAGAAGGAGAGAAAAGGGTTAGAAAGAGCCAAAACTGGCTTAAAACTGGTGAGAAAGGAGCAAAAGTGGATTTGAAATGGCCACAAGTAGTTTAGAAAGAGCCAAACAAGGCTGAAAATAGGCTAGAAATGGGAAAACTGTGTTTGAGAAAAAGGCAAAATGGCTTAAAGCAAGTTAGAAATGGGCAAGAATGGATTAAAAAGGGCAAGGCATTGCTTAGAAAGGGACAAAAGTGGTTTGGAAGTGGGTCAAAGGGCTAAAGAAGTGTTAGAACTGGGCAAAAGAGGGCTAGAAATAGAGAAAAGCAGTTTAGAGACAGCCGAGAAAAGCTTAAAATGGGTTAGAAATGGGGAAAATGGGATAGAAATAGCCAAATCTGGATTAAATCTGGTAAGAAATGGGCAAAACATGGGACAGAAATGGCCATCAAGAGTTCAGAAATAGCCAGAAAAGGCTTCAAATGGGTTAGAAATGGGAAGGATGTGTTTGAAAACAAGCCAAAATGGCTTAAACCAAGTTAGAAATGGGCAAAAAGGGGTTAGAACTGGCGAGATATTACTTTAGAAATGGACAAAAATGGTTTGGAAAGAGTAAACAAATAGGTTTAAAAGAGGTAAGAAATGAGAAAAATGGCTTAGAAATAGCCAAAACTGGCTTAAAACTGGGGAGAAAGGGGCAAAAGTGGGCTAGAAATGGCCACCAGTAGTTTAGAAATAGCCAAAGGTGGCTTAAAGTAAGTGAGAAAAGGGAAAACTGTGTTTAAAAGACAGCCAAAATGGCTTGAAATGGGTTAGAAAGGGCCAAAAATGGCTTAAAGCAAGTCAGGAATGGGCAAAAGTGGGTTAGAAATGGCAAGAAATTGCTTAGCAATGGACAAAAATGGTTGGGAAAGGGCCAAAATGACTTAGGAGGAGTCAGAATTGGGCAACAAAGGGTTAGAAATAGAAAAAAGCACTTTAGAAACACCTGAGAAAAGCTTAAAATGGGTTAGAAATGGGGGAAACGGGTTAGAAATAGCCAGAAATGGCTTCAAGCTGGTAAGAAATGGGCAAAACATGGGACAGAAATGGCCATCAATTCTTCATAAATAGGCAAAAGAGGCTTCAGAGAGGTGAAAAGTGGGAAAACAGTGTTTGAAAAAAAGCCAAAATGGCTTAAACCAAGTTAGAAATGGGCAAAGGTGGGTTAGAAATGGCAAGAAATTGCTTAGAAATGGACAAAAATGGTTTGGAAAGGGCCAAAATGACTGAGGAGGAGTCAGAATTGGGCAACAAAGGGTTAGAAATAGAAAAAAGCACTTTAGAAACAGCTGAGAAAAGCTTAAAATGGGTTAGAAATGGGGAAAACGGGTTAGAAATAGCCAGAAATGGCTTCAAGCTGGTAAGAAATGGGCAAAACATGGGACAGAAATGGCCATCAATTCTTTATAAACAGGCAAAAGAGGCTTCAGAGTGGTGAAAAGTGGGAAAACTGTGCTTAAAAAAAAGCCAACAAGGCTTAAACTAAATAAGAAATGGGCAAAAATAGGTTAGAAATGGCAAGAAATTGGTTAGATAAGGACAAAAATGGTTTGGCAGGAGTAAAAAAATGGGTTTAAAAGAGGTAAGAAATGAGAAAAATGGGTTAGAAATAGCCCAAACTGGCTTAAAACTGGGGAGAAAGGGGCAAAAGTGGGCTAGAAATGGCCACCAGTAGTTTAGAAATAGCCAAAAGTGGCTTAAAATAGGTGAGAAAAGGGGAAAACTGGGTTTAAAAAACAGTCAAAATGGCTTGAAATGGGTTAGACTTGGGCAAAAGTGGGATAAAAAAGGCCATCAGTAGTGAGAAATAGCCAAAAAAGGCTTAAAATGGGGTAGAAATGGGAAAACTGTGCTTAAAAAAAAAAGCCAAAATGACTTAAACCAAGTCAGGAATGGGCAAAAATGGGTTAGAAATGGTGAGAGATTGCTTTAGAAATGGACAAAAATGGCTTGGAAATGGCCAGGAAGGCTTAAAGCTGGGAAGGAAGAATTGGGCATGAAAGGGATAGAAATGGCCAAAAATGGCATAACAGAGGTTAGAAATGAGCAAAAATTATTTAGAACTAGGAAAACAATAAGTTTAAACTAGGCAAGAAGGAGAGAAAAGGGTTAGAAAGAGCCAAAACTGGCTTAAAACTGGTGAGAAAGGAGCAAAAGTGGATTTGAAATGGCCACAAGTAGTTTAGAAAGAGCCAAACAAGGCTGAAAATAGGCTAGAAATGGGAAAACTGTGTTTGAGAAAAAGGCAAAATGGCTTAAACCAAGTTAGAAATGGGCAAGAATGGATTAAAAAGGGCAAGGCATTGCTTAGAAAGGGACAAAAGTGGTTTGGAAGTGGGTCAAATGGCTAAAGAAGTGTTAGAACCGGGCAAAAGAGGGCTAGAAATAGAGAAAAGCAGTTTAGAGACAGCCGAGAAAAGCTTAAAATGGGTTAGAAATGGGGAAAATGGGATAGAAATAGCCAAATCTGGATTAAATCTGGTAAGAAATGGGCAAAACATGGGACAGAAATGGCCATCAAGAGTTCAGAAATAGCCAGAAAAGGCTTCAAATGGGTTAGAAATGGGAAGGATGTGTTTGAAAACAAGCCAAAATGACTTAAACCAAGTTAGAAATGGGCAAAAAGGGGTTAGAACTGGCGAGATATTACTTTAGAAATGGACAAAAATGGTTTGGAAAGAGTAAACAAATAGGTTTAAAAGAGGTAAGAAATGAGAAAAATGGCTTAGAAATAGCCAAAACTGGCTTAAAACTGGGGAGAAAGGGGCAAAAGTGGGCTAGAAATGGCCACCAGTAGTTTAGAAATAGCCAAAGGTGGCTTAAAGTAAGTGAGAAAAGGGAAAACTGTGTTTAAAAGACAGCCAAAATGGCTTGAAATGGGTTAGAAAGGGCCAAAAATGGCTTAAAGCAAGTCAGGAATGGGCAAAAGTGGGTTAGAAATGGCAAGAAATTGCTTAGCAATGGACAAAAATGGTTGGGAAAGGGCCAAAATGACTTAGGAGGAGTCAGAATTGGGCAACAAAGGGTTAGAAATAGAAAAAAGCACTTTAGAAACACCTGAGAAAAGCTTAAAATGGGTTAGAAATGGGGGAAACGGGTTAGAAATAGCCAGAAATGGCTTCAAGCTGGTAAGAAATGGGCAAAACATGGGACAGAAATGGCCATCAATTCTTCATAAATAGGCAAAAGAGGCTTCAGAGAGGTGAAAAGTGGGAAAACAGTGTTTGAAAAAAAGCCAAAATGGCTTAAACCAAGTTAGAAATGGGCAAAGGTGGGTTAGAAATGGCAAGAAATTGCTTAGAAATGGACAAAAATGGTTTGGAAAGGGCCAAAATGACTGAGGAGGAGTCAGAATTGGGCAACAAAGGGTTAGAAATAGAAAAAAGCACTTTAGAAACAGCTGAGAAAAGCTTAAAATGGGTTAGAAATGGGGAAAACGGGTTAGAAATAGCCAGAAATGGCTTCAAGCTGGTAAGAAATGGGCAAAACATGGGACAGAAATGGCCATCAATTCTTTATAAACAGGCAAAAGAGGCTTCAGAGTGGTGAAAAGTGGGAAAACTGTGCTTAAAAAAAAGCCAACAAGGCTTAAACTAAATAAGAAATGGGCAAAAATAGGTTAGAAATGGCAAGAAATTGGTTAGATAAGGACAAAAATGGTTTGGCAGGAGTAAAAAAATGGGTTTAAAAGAGGTAAGAAATGAGAAAAATGGGTTAGAAATAGCCCAAACTGGCTTAAAACTGGGGAGAAAGGGGCAAAAGTGGGCTAGAAATGGCCACCAGTAGTTTAGAAATAGCCAAAAGTGGCTTAAAATAGGTGAGAAAAGGGGAAAACTGGGTTTAAAAAACAGTCAAAATGGCTTGAAATGGGTTAGACTTGGGCAAAAGTGGGATAAAAAAGGCCATCAGTAGTGAGAAATAGCCAAAAAAGGCTTAAAATGGGGTAGAAATGGGAAAACTGTGCTTAAAAAAAAAAGCCAAAATGACTTAAACCAAGTCAGGAATGGGCAAAAATGGGTTAGAAATGGTGAGAGATTGCTTTAGAAATGGACAAAAATGGCTTGGAAATGGCCAGGAAGGCTTAAAGCTGGGAAGGAAGAATTGGGCATGAAAGGGATAGAAATGGCCAAAAATGGCATAACAGAGGTTAGAAATGAGCAAAAATTATTTAGAACTAGGAAAACAATAAGTTTAAACTAGGCAAGAAGGAGAGAAAAGGGTTAGAAAGAGCCAAAACTGGCTTAAAACTGGTGAGAAAGGAGCAAAAGTGGATTTGAAATGGCCACAAGTAGTTTAGAAAGAGCCAAACAAGGCTGAAAATAGGCTAGAAATGGGAAAACTGTGTTTGAGAAAAAGGCAAAATGGCTTAAACCAAGTTAGAAATGGGCAAGAATGGATTAAAAAGGGCAAGGCATTGCTTAGAAAGGGACAAAAGTGGTTTGGAAGTGGGTCAAATGGCTAAAGAAGTGTTAGAACCGGGCAAAAGAGGGCTAGAAATAGAGAAAAGCAGTTTAGAGACAGCCGAGAAAAGCTTAAAATGGGTTAGAAATGGGGAAAATGGGATAGAAATAGCCAAATCTGGATTAAATCTGGTAAGAAATGGGCAAAACATGGGACAGAAATGGCCATCAAGAGTTCAGAAATAGCCAGAAAAGGCTTCAAATGGGTTAGAAATGGGAAGGATGTGTTTGAAAACAAGCCAAAATGGCTTAAACCAAGTTAGAAATGGGCAAAAAGGGGTTAGAACTGGCGAGATATTACTTTAGAAATGGACAAAAATGGTTTGGAAAGAGTAAACAAATAGGTTTAAAAGAGGTAAGAAATGAGAAAAATGGCTTAGAAATAGCCAAAACTGGCTTAAAACTGGGGAGAAAGGGGCAAAAGTGGGCTAGAAATGGCCACCAGTAGTTTAGAAATAGCCAAAGGTGGCTTAAAGTAAGTGAGAAAAGGGAAAACTGTGTTTAAAAGACAGCCAAAATGGCTTGAAATGGGTTAGAAAGGGCCAAAAATGGCTTAAAGCAAGTCAGGAATGGGCAAAAGTGGGTTAGAAATGGCAAGAAATTGCTTAGCAATGGACAAAAATGGTTGGGAAAGGGCCAAAATGACTTAGGAGGAGTCAGAATTGGGCAACAAAGGGTTAGAAATAGAAAAAAGCACTTTAGAAACAGCTGAGAAAAGCTTAAAATGGGTTAGAAATGGGGGAAACGGGTTAGAAATAGCCAGAAATGGCTTCAAGCCGGTAAGAAATGGGCAAAACATGGGACAGAAATGGCCATCAATTCTTCATAAATAGGCAAAAGAGGCTTCAGAGAGGTGAAAAGTGGGAAAACAGTGTTTGAAAAAAAGCCAAAATGGCTTAAACCAAGTTAGAAATGGGCAAAGGTGGGTTAGAAATGGCAAGAAATTGCTTAGAAATGGACAAAAATGGTTTGGAAAGGGCCAAAATGACTGAGGAGGAGTCAGAATTGGGCAACAAAGGGTTAGAAATAGAAAAAAGCACTTTAGAAACAGCTGAGAAAAGCTTAAAATGGGTTAGAAATGGGGGAAACGGGTTAGAAATAGCCAGAAATGGCTTCAAGCTGGTAAGAAATGGGCAAAACATGGGACAGAAATGGCCATCAATTCTTTATAAACAGGCAAAAGAGGCTTCAGAGAGGTGAAAAGTGGGAAAACTGTGCTTAAAAAAAAGCCAACAAGGCTTAAACTAAATAAGAAATGGGCAAAAATAGGTTAGAAATGGCAAGAAATTGGTTAGATAAGGACAAAAATGGTTTGGCAAGAGTAAAAAAATGGGTTTAAAAGAGGTAAGAAATGAGAAAAATGGGTTAGAAATAGCCCAAACTGGCTTAAAACTGGGGAGAAAGGGGCAAAAGTGGGCTAGAAATGGCCACCAGTAGTTTAGAAATAGCCAAAAGTGGCTTAAAATAGGTGAGAAAAGGGGAAAACTGGGTTTAAAAAACAGTCAAAATGGCTTGAAATGGGTTAGACTTGGGCAAAAGTGGGATAAAAAAGGCCATCAGTAGTGAGAAATAGCCAAAAAAGGCTTAAAATGGGGTAGAAATGGGAAAACTGTGCTTAAAAAAAAAAGCCAAAATGACTTAAACCAAGTCAGGAATGGGCAAAAATGGGTTAGAAATGGTGAGAGATTGCTTTAGAAATGGACAAAAATGGCTTGGAAATGGCCAGGAAGGCTTAAAGCTGGGAAGGAAGAATTGGGCATGAAAGGGATATAAATGGCCAAAAATGGCATAACAGAGGTTAGAAATGAGCAAAAATTATTTAGAACTAGGAAAACAATAAGTTTAAAATAGGCAAGAAGGAGAGAAAAGGGTTAGAAAGAGCCAAAACTGGCTTAAAACTGGTGAGAAAGGAGCAAAAGTGGATTTGAAATGGCCACAAGTAGTTTAGAAAGAGCCAAACAAGGCTGAAAATAGGCTAGAAATGGGAAAACTGTGTTTGAGAAAAAGGCAAAATGGCTTAAACCAAGTTAGAAATGGGCAAGAATGGATTAAAAAGGGCAAGGCATTGCTTAGAAAGGGACAAAAGTGGTTTGGAAGTGGGTCAAAGGGCTAAAGAAGTGTTAGAACTGGGCAAAAGAGGGCTAGAAATAGAGAAAAGCAGTTTAGAGACAGCCGAGAAAAGCTTAAAATGGGTTAGAAATGGGGAAAATGGGATAGAAATAGCCAAATCTGGATTAAATCTGGTAAGAAATGGGCAAAACATGGGACAGAAATGGCCATCAAGAGTTCAGAAATAGCCAGAAAAGGCTTCAAATGGGTTAGAAATGGGAAGGATGTGTTTGAAAACAAGCCAAAATGGCTTAAACCAAGTTAGAAATGGGCAAAAAGGGGTTAGAACTGGCGAGATATTACTTTAGAAATGGACAAAAATGGTTTGGAAAGAGTAAACAAATAGGTTTAAAAGAGGTAAGAAATGAGAAAAAATGGGTTAGAAATAGCCAAAACTGGCTTAAAACTGGGGAGAAAGGGGCAAAAGTGGGCTAGAAATGGCCACCAGTAGTTTAGAAATAGCCAAAGGTGGCTTAAAGTAAGTGAGAAAAGGGAAAACTGTGTTTAAAAGACAGCCAAAATGGCTTGAAATGGGTTAGAAAGGGCCAAAAATGGCTTAAAGCAAGTCAGGAATGGGCAAAAGTGGGTTAGAAATGGCAAGAAATTGCTTAGCAATGGACAAAAATGGTTGGGAAAGGGCCAAAATGACTTAGGAGGAGTCAGAATTGGGCAACAAAGGGTTAGAAATAGAAAAAAGCACTTTAGAAACACCTGAGAAAAGCTTAAAATGGGTTAGAAATGGGGGAAACGGGTTAGAAATAGCCAGAAATGGCTTCAAGCTGGTAAGAAATGGGCAAAACATGGGACAGAAATGGCCATCAATTCTTCATAAATAGGCAAAAGAGGCTTCAGAGAGGTGAAAAGTGGGAAAACAGTGTTTGAAAAAAAGCCAAAATGGCTTAAACCAAGTTAGAAATGGGCAAAGGTGGGTTAGAAATGGCAAGAAATTGCTTAGAAATGGACAAAAATGGTTTGGAAAGGGCCAAAATGACTGAGGAGGAGTCAGAATTGGGCAACAAAGGGTTAGAAATAGAAAAAAGCACTTTAGAAACAGCTGAGAAAAGCTTAAAACGGGTTAGAAATGGGGGAAACGGGTTAGAAATAGCCAGAAATGGCTTCAAGCTGGTAAGAAATGGGCAAAACATGGGACAGAAATGGCCATCAATTCTTTATAAACAGGCAAAACAGGCTTCAGAGAGGTGAAGAGTGGGAAAACTGTGCTTAAAAAAAAGCCAACAAGGCTTAAACTAAATAAGAAATGGGCAAAAATAGGTTAGAAATGGCAAGAAATTGGTTAGATAAGGACAAAAATGGTTTGGCAAGAGTAAAAAAATGGGTTTAAAAGAGGTAAGAAATGAGAAAAATGGGTTAGAAATAGCCCAAACTGGCTTAAAACTGGGGAGAAAGGGGCAAAAGTGGGCTAGAAATGGCCACCAGTAGTTTAGAAATAGCCAAAAGTGGCTTAAAATAGGTGAGAAAAGGGGAAAACTGGGTTTAAAAAACAGTCAAAATGGCTTGAAATGGGTTAGACTTGGGCAAAAGTGGGATAAAAAAGGCCATCAGTAGTGAGAAATAGCCAAAAAAAGGCTTAAAATGGGTAGAAATGGGAAAACTGTGCTTAAAAAAAAAAGCCAAAATGACTTAAACCAAGTCAGGAATGGGCAAAAATGGGTTAGAAATGGTGAGAGATTGCTTTAGAAATGGACAAAAATGGCTTGGAAATGGCCAGGAAGGCTTAAAGCTGGGAAGGAAGAATTGGGCATGAAAGGGATAGAAATGGCCAAAAATGGCATAACAGAGGTTAGAAATGAGCAAAAATTATTTAGAACTAGGAAAACAATAAGTTTAAAATAGGCAAGAAGGAGAGAAAAGGGTTAGAAAGAGCCAAAACTGGCTTAAAACTGGTGAGAAAGGAGCAAAAGTGGATTTGAAATGGCCACAAGTAGTTTAGAAAGAGCCAAACAAGGCTGAAAATAGGCTAGAAATGGGAAAACTGTGTTTGAGAAAAAGGCAAAATGGCTTAAACCAAGTTAGAAATGGGCAAGAATGGATTAAAAAGGGCAAGGCATTGCTTAGAAAGGGACAAAAGTGGTTTGGAAGTGGGTCAAATGGCTAAAGAAGTGTTAGAACTGGGCAAAAGAGGGCTAGAAATAGAGAAAAGCAGTTTAGAGACAGCCGAGAAAAGCTTAAAATGGGTTAGAAATGGGGAAAATGGGATAGAAATAGCCAAATCTGGATTAAATCTGGTAAGAAATGGGCAAAACATGGGACAGAAATGGCCATCAAGAGTTCAGAAATAGCCAGAAAAGGCTTCAAATGGGTTAGAAATGGGAAGGATGTGTTTGAAAACAAGCCAAAATGGCTTAAACCAAGTTAGAAATGGGCAAAAAGGGGTTAGAACTGGCGAGATATTACTTTAGAAATGGACAAAAATGGTTTGGAAAGAGTAAACAAATAGGTTTAAAAGAGGTAAGAAATGAGAAAAATGGCTTAGAAATAGCCAAAACTGGCTTAAAACTGGGGAGAAAGGGGCAAAAGTGGGCTAGAAATGGCCACCAGTAGTTTAGAAATAGCCAAAGGTGGCTTAAAGTAAGTGAGAAAAGGGAAAACTGTGTTTAAAAGACAGCCAAAATGGCTTGAAATGGGTTAGAAAGGGCCAAAAATGGCTTAAAGCAAGTCAGGAATGGGCAAAAGGGGGTTAGAAATGGCAAGAAATTGCTTAGAAATGGACAGAAATGGTTGCGAAAGGGCCAAAATGACTTAGGAGGAGTCAGAATTGGGCAACAAAGGGTTAGAAATAGAAAAAAGCACTTTAGAAACAGCTGAGAAAAGCTTAAAATGGGTTAGAAATGGGGGAAATGGGTTAGAAATAGCCAGAAATGGCTTCAAGCCGGTAAGAAATGGGCAAAACATGGGACAGAAATGGCCATCAATTCTTCATAAATAGGCAAAAGAGGCTTCAGAGAGGTGAAAAGTGGGAAAACAGTGTTTGAAAAAAAGCCAAAATGGCTTAAACCAAGTTAGAAATGGGCAAAGGTGGGTTAGAAATGGCAAGAAATTGCTTAGAAATGGACAAAAATGGTTTGGAAAGGGCCAAAATGACTGAGGAGGAGTCAGAATTGGGCAACAAAGGGTTAGAAATAGAAAAAAGCACTTTAGAAACAGCTGAGAAAAGCTTAAAACGGGTTAGAAATGGGGGAAATGGGTTAGAAATAGCCAGAAATGGCTTCAAGCTGGTAAGAAATGGGCAAAACATGGGACAGAAATGGCCATCAATTCTTTATAAACAGGCAAAAGAGGCTTCAGAGAGGTGAAGAGTGGGAAAACTGTGCTTAAAAAAAAGCCAACAAGGCTTAAACTAAATAAGAAATGGGCAAAAATAGGTTAGAAATGGCAAGAAATTGGTTAGATAAGGACAAAAATGGTTTGGCAAGAGTAAAAAAATGGGTTTAAAAGAGGTAAGAAATGAGAAAAATGGGTTAGAAATAGCCCAAACTGGCTTAAAACTGGGGAGAAAGGGGCAAAAGTGGGCTAGAAATGGCCACCAGTAGTTTAGAAATAGCCAAAAGTGGCTTAAAATAGGTGAGAAAAGGGGAAAACTGGGTTTAAAAAACAGTCAAAATGGCTTGAAATGGGTTAGACTTGGGCAAAAGTGGGATAAAAAAGGCCATCAGTAGTGAGAAATAGCCAAAAAAGGCTTAAAATGGGTAGAAATGGGAAAACTGTGCTTAAAAAAAAAAGCCAAAATGACTTAAACCAAGTCAGGAATGGGCAAAAATGGGTTAGAAATGGTGAGAGATTGCTTTAGAAATGGACAAAAATGGCTTGGAAATGGCCAGGAAGGCTTAAAGCTGGGAAGGAAGAATTGGGCATGAAAGGGATAGAAATGGCCAAAAATGGCATAACAGAGGTTAGAAATGAGCAAAAATTATTTAGAACTAGGAAAACAATAAGTTTAAAATAGGCAAGAAGGAGAGAAAAGGGTTAGAAAGAGCCAAAACTGGCTTAAAACTGGTGAGAAAGGAGCAAAAGTGGATTTGAAATGGCCACAAGTAGTTTAGAAAGAGCCAAACAAGGCTGAAAATAGGCTAGAAATGGGAAAACTGTGTTTGAGAAAAAGGCAAAATGGCTTAAACCAAGTTAGAAATGGGCTAGAATGGATTAAAAAGGGCAAGGCATTGCTTAGAAAGGGACAAAAGTGGTTTGGAAGTGGGTCAAATGGCTAAAGAAGTGTTAGAACTGGGCAAAAGAGGGCTAGAAATAGAGAAAAGCAGTTTAGAGACAGCCGAGAAAACCTTAAAATGGGTTAGAAATGGGGAAAATGGGATAGAAATAGCCAAATCTGGATTAAATCTGGTAAGAAATGGGCAAAACATGGGACAGAAATGGCCATCAAGAGTTCAGAAATAGCCAGAAAAGGCTTCAAATGGGTTAGAAATGGGAAGGATGTGTTTGAAAACAAGCCAAAATGGCTTAAACCAAGTTAGAAATGGGCAAAAAGGGGTTAGAACTGGCGAGATATTACTTTAGAAATGGACAAAAATGGTTTGGAAAGAGTAAACAAATAGGTTTAAAAGAGGTAAGAAATGAGAAAAATGGGTTAGAAATAGCCAAAACTGGCTTAAAACTGGGGAGAAAGGGGCAAAAGTGGGCTAGAAATGGCCACCAGTAGTTTAGAAATAGCCAAAGGTGGCTTAAAGTAAGTGAGAAAAGGGAAAACTGTGTTTAAAAGACAGCCAAAATGGCTTGAAATGGGTTAGAAAGGGCCAAAAATGGCTTAAAGCAAGTCAGGAATGGGCAAAAGTGGGTTAGAAATGGCAAGAAATTGCTTAGCAATGGACAAAAATGGTTGGGAAAGGGCCAAAATTACTTAGGAGGAGTCAGAATTGGGCAACAAAGGGTTAGAAATAGAAAAAAGCACTTTAGAAACACCTGAGAAAAGCTTAAAATGGGTTAGAAATGGGGGAAACGGGATAGAAATAGCCAGAAATGGCTTCAAGCCGGTAAGAAATGGGCAAAACATGGGACAGAAATGGCCATCAATTCTTCATAAATAGGCAAAAGAGGCTTCAGAGAGGTGAAAAGTGGGAAAACAGTGTTTGAAAAAAAGCCAAAATGGCTTAAACCAAGTTAGAAATGGGCAAAGGTGGGTTAGAAATGGCAAGAAATTGCTTAGAAATGGACAAAAATGGTTTGGAAAGGGCCAAAATTACTTAGGAGGAGTCAGAATTGGGCAACAAAGGGTTAGAAATAGAAAAAAGCACTTTAGAAACAGCTGAGAAAAGCTTAAAACGGGTTAGAAATGGGGGAAATGGGTTAGAAATAGCCAGAAATGGCTTCAAGCTGGTAAGAAATGGGCAAAACATGGGACAGAAATGGCCATCACTTCTTTATAAACAGGCAAAAGAGGCTTCAGAGAGGTGAAAAGTGGGAAAACTGTGCTTAAAAAAAAGCCAACAAGGCTTAAACTAAATAAGAAATGGGCAAAAATAGGTTAGAAATGGCAAGAAATTGGTTAGATAAGGACAAAAATGGTTTGGCAAGAGTAAAAAAATGGGTTTAAAAGAGGTAAGAAATGAGAAAAATGGGTTAGAAATAGCCCAAACTGGCTTAAAACTGGGGAGAAAGGGGCAAAAGTGGGCTAGAAATGGCCACCAGTAGTTTAGAAATAGCCAAAAGTGGCTTAAAATAGGTGAGAAAAGGGGAAAACTGGGTTTAAAAAACAGTCAAAATGGCTTGAAATGGGTTAGACTTGGGCAAAAGTGGGATAAAAAAGGCCATCAGTAGTGAGAAATAGCCAAAAAAGGCTTAAAATGGGTAGAAATGGGAAAACTGTGCTTAAAAAAAAAAGCCAAAATGACTTAAACCAAGTCAGGAATGGGCAAAAATGGGTTAGAAATGGTGAGAGATTGCTTTAGAAATGGACAAAAATGGCTTGGAAATGGCCAGGAAGGCTTAAAGCTGGGAAGGAAGAATTGGGCATGAAAGGGATAGAAATGGCCAAAAATGGCATAACAGAGGTTAGAAATGAGCAAAAATTATTTAGAACTAGGAAAACAATAAGTTTAAAATAGGCAAGAAGGAGAGAAAAGGGTTAGAAAGAGCCAAAACTGGCTTAAAACTGGTGAGAAAGGAGCAAAAGTGGATTTGAAATGGCCACAAGTAGTTTAGAAAGAGCCAAACAAGGCTGAAAATAGGCTAGAAATGGGAAAACTGTGTTTGAGAAAAAGGCAAAATGGCTTAAACCAAGTTAGAAATGGGCAAGAATGGATTAAAAAGGGCAAGGCATTGCTTAGAAAGGGACAAAAGTGGTTTGGAAGTGGGTCAAAGGGCTAAAGAAGTGTTAGAACTGGGCAAAAGAGGGCTAGAAATAGAGAAAAGCAGTTTAGAGACAGCCGAGAAAAGCTTAAAATGGGTTAGAAATGGGGAAAATGGGATAGAAATAGCCAAATCTGGATTAAATCTGGTAAGAAATGGGCAAAACATGGGACAGAAATGGCCATCAAGAGTTCAGAAATAGCCAGAAAAGGCTTCAAATGGGTTAGAAATGGGAAGGATGTGTTTGAAAACAAGCCAAAATGGCTTAAACCAAGTTAGAAATGGGCAAAAAGGGGTTAGAACTGGCGAGATATTACTTTAGAAATGGACAAAAATGGTTTGGAAAGAGTAAACAAATAGGCTTAAAAGAGGTAAGAAATGAGAAAAATGGGTTAGAAATAGCCAAAACTGGCTTAAAACTGGGGAGAAAGGGGCAAAAGTGGGCTAGAAATGGCCACCAGTAGTTTAGAAATAGCCAAAAGTGGCTTAAAATAGGTGAGAAAAGGGGAAAACTGGGTTTAAAAAACAGTCAAAATGGCTTGAAATGGGTTAGACTTGGGCAAAAGTGGGATAAAAAAGGCCATCAGCAGTGAGAAATAGCCAAAAAAGGCTTAAAATTGGGTAGAAATGGGAAAACTGTGCTTAAAAAAAAAAGCCAAAATGACTTAAACCAAGTCAGGAATGGGCAAAAATGGGTTAGAAATGGTGAGAGATTGCTTTAGAAATGGACAAAAATGGCTTGGAAATGGCCAGGAAGGCTTAAAGCTGGGAAGGAAGAATTGGGCATGAAAGGGATAGAAATGGCCAAAAATGGCATAACAGAGGTTAGAAATGAGCAAAACTTATTTAGAACTAGGAAAACAATAAGTTTAAAATAGGCAAGAAGGAGAGAAAAGGGTTAGAAAGAGCCAAAACTGGCTTAAAACTGGTGAGAAAGGAGCAAAAGTGGATTTGAAATGGCCACAAGTAGTTTAGAAAGAGCCAAACAAGGCTGAAAATAGGCTAGAAATGGGAAAACTGTGTTTGAGAAAAAGGCAAAATGGCTTAAACCAAGTTAGAAATGGGCAAGAATGGATTAAAAAGGGCAAGGCATTGCTTAGAAAGGGACAAAAGTGGTTTGGAAGTGGGTCAAAGGGCTAAAGAAGTGTTAGAACTGGGCAAAAGAGGGCTAGAAATAGAGAAAAGCAGTTTAGAGACAGCCGAGAAAAGCTTAAAATGGGTTAGAAATGGGGAAAATGGGATAGAAATAGCCAAATCTGGATTAAATCTGGTAAGAAATGGGCAAAACATGGGACAGAAATGGCCATCAAGAGTTCAGAAATAGCCAGAAAAGGCTTCAAATGGGTTAGAAATGGGAAGGATGTGTTTGAAAACAAGCCAAAATGGCTTAAACCAAGTTAGAAATGGGCAAAAAGGGGTTAGAACTGGCGAGATATTACTTTAGAAATGGACAAAAATGGTTTGGAAAGAGTAAACAAATAGGTTTAAAAGAGGTAAGAAATGAGAAAAATGGCTTAGAAATAGCCAAAACTGGCTTAAAACTGGGGAGAAAGGGGCAAAAGTGGGCTAGAAATGGCCACCAGTAGTTTAGAAATAGCCAAAGGTGGCTTAAAGTAAGTGAGAAAAGGGAAAACTGTGTTTAAAAGACAGCCAAAATGGCTTGAAATGGGTTAGAAAGGGCCAAAAATGGCTTAAAGCAAGTCAGGAATGGGCAAAAGTGGGTTAGAAATGGCAAGAAATTGCTTAGCAATGGACAAAAATGGTTGGGAAAGGGCCAAAATGACTTAGGAGGAGTCAGAATTGGGCAACAAAGGGTTAGAAATAGAAAAAAGCACTTTAGAAACACCTGAGAAAAGCTTAAAATGGGTTAGAAATGGGGGAAACGGGTTAGAAATAGCCAGAAATGGCTTCAAGCCGGTAAGAAATGGGCAAAACATGGGACAGAAATGGCCATCAATTCTTCATAAATAGGCAAAAGAGGCTTCAGAGAGGTGAAAAGTGGGAAAACAGTGTTTGAAAAAAAGCCAAAATGGCTTAAACCAAGTTAGAAATGGGCAAAGGTGGGTTAGAAATGGCAAGAAATTGCTTAGAAATGGACAAAAATGGTTTGGAAAGGGCCAAAATTACTTAGGAGGAGTCAGAATTGGGCAACAAAGGGTTAGAAATAGAAAAAAGCACTTTAGAAACAGCTGAGAAAAGCTTAAAATGGGTTAGAAATGGGGGAAATGGGTTAGAAATAGCCAGAAATGGCTTCAAGCTGGTAAGAAATGGGCAAAACATGGGACAGAAATGGCCATCACTTCTTTATAAACAGGCAAAAGAGGCTTCAGAGAGGTGAAAAGTGGGAAAACTGTGCTTAAAAAAAAGCCAACAAGGCTTAAACTAAATAAGAAATGGGCAAAAATAGGTTAGAAATGGCAAGAAATTGGTTAGATAAGGACAAAAATGGTTTGGCAAGAGTAAAAAAATGGGTTTAAAAGAGGTAAGAAATGAGAAAAATGGGTTAGAAATAGCCCAAACTGGCTTAAAACTGGGGAGAAAGGGGCAAAAGTGGGCTAGAAATGGCCACCAGTAGTTTAGAAATAGCCAAAAGTGGCTTAAAATAGGTGAGAAAAGGGGAAAACTGGGTTTAAAAAACAGTCAAAATGGCTTGAAATGGGTTAGACTTGGGCAAAAGTGGGATAAAAAAGGCCATCAGCAGTGAGAAATAGCCAAAAAAGGCTTAAAATTGGGTAGAAATGGGAAAACTGTGCTTAAAAAAAAAAGCCAAAATGACTTAAACCAAGTCAGGAATGGGCAAAAATGGGTTAGAAATGGTGAGAGATTGCTTTAGAAATGGACAAAAATGGCTTGGAAATGGCCAGGAAGGCTTAAAGCTGGGAAGGAAGAATTGGGCATGAAAGGGATAGAAATGGCCAAAAATGGCATAACAGAGGTTAGAAATGAGCAAAACTTATTTAGAACTAGGAAAACAATAAGTTTAAAATAGGCAAGAAGGAGAGAAAAGGGTTAGAAAGAGCCAAAACTGGCTTAAAACTGGTGAGAAAGGAGCAAAAGTGGATTTGAAATGGCCACAAGTAGTTTAGAAAGAGCCAAACAAGGCTGAAAATAGGCTAGAAATGGGAAAACTGTGTTTGAGAAAAAGGCAAAATGGCTTAAACCAAGTTAGAAATGGGCAAGAATGGATTAAAAAGGGCAAGGCATTGCTTAGAAAGGGACAAAAGTGGTTTGGAAGTGGGTCAAAGGGCTAAAGAAGTGTTAGAACTGGGCAAAAGAGGGCTAGAAATAGAGAAAAGCAGTTTAGAGACAGCCGAGAAAAGCTTAAAATGGGTTAGAAATGGGGAAAATGGGATAGAAATAGCCAAATCTGGATTAAATCTGGTAAGAAATGGGCAAAACATGGGACAGAAATGGCCATCAAGAGTTCAGAAATAGCCAGAAAAGGCTTCAAATGGGTTAGAAATGGGAAGGATGTGTTTGAAAACAAGCCAAAATGGCTTAAACCAAGTTAGAAATGGGCAAAAAGGGGTTAGAACTGGCGAGATATTACTTTAGAAATGGACAAAAATGGTTTGGAAAGAGTAAACAAATAGGTTTAAAAGAGGTAAGAAATGAGAAAAATGGCTTAGAAATAGCCAAAACTGGCTTAAAACTGGGGAGAAAGGGGCAAAAGTGGGCTAGAAATGGCCACCAGTAGTTTAGAAATAGCCAAAGGTGGCTTAAAGTAAGTGAGAAAAGGGAAAACTGTGTTTAAAAGACAGCCAAAATGGCTTGAAATGGGTTAGAAAGGGCCAAAAATGGCTTAAAGCAAGTCAGGAATGGGCAAAAGTGGGTTAGAAATGGCAAGAAATTGCTTAGCAATGGACAAAAATGGTTGGGAAAGGGCCAAAATGACTTAGGAGGAGTCAGAATTGGGCAACAAAGGGTTAGAAATAGAAAAAAGCACTTTAGAAACACCTGAGAAAAGCTTAAAATGGGTTAGAAATGGGGGAAACGGGTTAGAAATAGCCAGAAATGGCTTCAAGCCGGTAAGAAATGGGCAAAACATGGGACAGAAATGGCCATCAATTCTTCATAAATAGGCAAAAGAGGCTTCAGAGAGGTGAAAAGTGGGAAAACAGTGTTTGAAAAAAAGCCAAAATGGCTTAAACCAAGTTAGAAATGGGCAAAGGTGGGTTAGAAATGGCAAGAAATTGCTTAGAAATGGACAAAAATGGTTTGGAAAGGGCCAAAATTACTTAGGAGGAGTCAGAATTGGGCAACAAAGGGTTAGAAATAGAAAAAAGCACTTTAGAAACAGCTGAGAAAAGCTTAAAATGGGTTAGAAATGGGGGAAATGGGTTAGAAATAGCCAGAAATGGCTTCAAGCTGGTAAGAAATGGGCAAAACATGGGACAGAAATGGCCATCACTTCTTTATAAACAGGCAAAAGAGGCTTCAGAGAGGTGAAAAGTGGGAAAACTGTGCTTAAAAAAAAGCCAACAAGGCTTAAACTAAATAAGAAATGGGCAAAAATAGGTTAGAAATGGCAAGAAATTGGTTAGATAAGGACAAAAATGGTTTGGCAAGAGTAAAAAAATGGGTTTAAAAGAGGTAAGAAATGAGAAAAATGGGTTAGAAATAGCCCAAACTGGCTTAAAACTGGGGAGAAAGGGGCAAAAGTGGGCTAGAAATGGCCACCAGTAGTTTAGAAATAGCCAAAAGTGGCTTAAAATAGGTGAGAAAAGGGGAAAACTGGGTTTAAAAAACAGTCAAAATGGCTTGAAATGGGTTAGACTTGGGCAAAAGTGGGATAAAAAAGGCCATCAGTAGTGAGAAATAGCCAAAAAAGGCTTAAAATGGGGTAGAAATGGGAAAACTGTGCTTAAAAAAAAAAGCCAAAATGACTTAAACCAAGTCAGGAATGGGCAAAAATGGGTTAGAAATGGTGAGAGATTGCTTTAGAAATGGACAAAAATGGCTTGGAAATGGCCAGGAAGGCTTAAAGCTGGGAAGGAAGAATTGGGCATGAAAGGGATAGAAATGGCCAAAAATGGCATAACAGAGGTTAGAAATGAGCAAAAATTATTTAGAACTAGGAAAACAATAAGTTTAAACTAGGTAAGAAGGAGAGAAAAGGGTTAGAAAGAGCCAAAACTGGCTTAAAACTGGTGAGAAAGGAGCAAAAGTGGATTTGAAATGGCCACAAGTAGTTTAGAAAGAGCCAAACAAGGCTGAAAATAGGCTAGAAATGGGAAAACTGTGTTTGAGAAAAAGGCAAAATGGCTTAAACCAAGTTAGAAATGGGCAAGAATGGATTAAAAAGGGCAAGGCATTGCTTAGAAAGGGACAAAAGTGGTTTGGAAGTGGGTCAAAGGGCTAAAGAAGTGTTAGAACTGGGCAAAAGAGGGCTAGAAATAGAGAAAAGCAGTTTAGAGACAGCCGAGAAAAGCTTAAAATGGGTTAGAAATGGGGAAAATGGGATAGAAATAGCCAAATCTGGATTAAATCTGGTAAGAAATGGGCAAAACATGGGACAGAAATGGCCATCAAGAGTTCAGAAAAAGCCAGAAAAGGCTTCAAATGGGTTAGAAATGGGAAGGATGTGTTTGAAAACAAGCCAAAATGGCTTAAACCAAGTTAGAAAAGGGCAAAAAGGGGTTAGAACTGGCGAGATATTACTTTAGAAATGGACAAAAATGGTTTGGAAAGAGTAAACAAATAGGCTTAAAAGAGGTAAGAAATGAGAAAAATGGGTTAGAAATAGCCAAAACTGGCTTAAAACTGGGGAGAAAGGGGCAAAAGTGGGCTAGAAATGGCCACCAGTAGTTTAGAAATAGCCAAAAGTGGCTTAAAATAGGTGAGAAAAGGGGAAAACTGGGTTTAAGAAACAGTCAAAATGGCTTGAAATGGGTTAGACTTGGGCAAAAGTGGGATAAAAAAGGCCATCAGTAGTGAGAAATAGCCAAAAAAGGCTTAAAATGGGGTAGAAATGGGAAAACTGTGCTTAAAAAAAAAAGCCAAAATGACTTAAACCAAGTCAGGAATGGGCAAAAATGGGTTAGAAATGGTGAGAGATTGCTGTAGAAATGGACAAAAATGGCTTGGAAATGGCCAGGAAGGCTTAAAGCTGGGAAGGAAGAATTGGGCATGAAAGGGATAGAAATGGCCAAAAATGGCATAACAGAGGTTAGAAATGAGCAAAACTTATTTAGAACTAGGAAAACAATAAGTTTAAACTAGGTAAGAAGGAGAGAAAAGGGTTAGAAAGAGCCAAAACTGGCTTAAAACTGGTGAGAAAGGAGCAAAAGTGGATTTGAAATGGCCACAAGTAGTTTAGAAAGAGCCAAACAAGGCTGAAAATAGGCTAGAAATGGGAAAACTGTGTTTGAGAAAAAGGCAAAATGGCTTAAACCAAGTTAGAAATGGGCAAGAATGGATTAAAAAGGGCAAGGCATTGCTTAGAAAGGGACAAAAGTGGTTTGGAAGTGGGTCAAATGGCTAAAGAAGTGTTAGAACTGGGCAAAAGAGGGCTAGAAATAGAGAAAAGCAGTTTAGAGACAGCCGAGAAAAGCTTAAAATGGGTTAGAAATGGGGAAAATGGGATAGAAATAGCCAAATCTGGATTAAATCTGGTAAGAAATGGGCAAAACATGGGACAGAAATGGCCATCAAGAGTTCAGAAATAGCCAGAAAAGGCTTCAAATGGGTTAGAAATGGGAAGGATGTGTTTGAAAACAAGCCAAAATGGCTTAAACGAAGTTAGAAATGGGCAAAAAGGGGTTAGAACTGGCGAGATATTACTTTAGAAATGGACAAAAATGGTTTGGAAAGAGTAAACAAATAGGTTTAAAAGAGGTAAGAAATGAGAAAAATGGCTTAGAAATAGCCAAAACTGGCTTAAAACTGGGGAGAAAGGGGCAAAAGTGGGCTAGAAATGGCCACCAGTAGTTTAGAAATAGCCAAAGGTGGCTTAAAGTAAGTGAGAAAAGGGAAAACTGTGTTTAAAAGACAGCCAAAATGGCTTGAAATGGGTTAGAAAGGGCCAAAAATGGCTTAAAGCAAGTCAGGAATGGGCAAAAGTGGGTTAGAAATGGCAAGAAATTGCTTAGCAATGGACAAAAATGGTTGGGAAAGGGCCAAAATGACTTAGGAGGAGTCAGAATTGGGCAACAAAGGGTTAGAAATAGAAAAAAGCACTTCAGAAACAGCTGAGAAAAGCTTAAAATGGGTTAGAAATGGGGAAAACGGGTTAGAAATAGCCAGAAATGGCTTCAAGCTGGTAAGAAATGGGCAAAACATGGGACAGAAATGGCCATCAATTCTTCATAAATAGGCAAAAGAGGCTTCAGAGAGGTGAAAAGTGGGAAAACAGTGTTTGAAAAAAAGCCAAAATGGCTTAAACCAAGTTAGAAATGGGCAAAGGTGGGTTAGAAATGGCAAGAAATTGCTTAGAAATGGACAAAAATGGTTTGGAAAGGGCCAAAATGACTGAGGAGGAGTCAGAATTGGGCAACAAAGGGTTAGAAATAGAAAAAAGCACTTTAGAAACAGCTGAGAAAAGCTTAAAATGGGTTAGAAATGGGGAAAACGGGTTAGAAATAGCCAGAAATGGCTTCAAGCTGGTAAGAAATGGGCAAAACATGGGACAGAAATGGCCATCAATTCTTTATAAACAGGCAAAACAGGCTTCAGAGAGGTGAAAAGTGGGAAAACTGTGCTTAAAAAAAAGCCAACAAGGCTTAAACTAAATAAGAAATGGGCAAAAATAGGTTAGAAATGGCAAGAAATTGGTTAGATAAGGACAAAAATGGTTTGGCAGGAGTAAAAAAATGGGTTTAAAAGAGGTAAGAAATGAGAAAAATGGGTTAGAAATAGCCCAAACTGGCTTAAAACTGGGGAGAAAGGGGCAAAAGTGGGCTAGAAATGGCCACCAGTAGTTTAGAAATAGCCAAAAGTGGCTTAAAATAGGTGAGAAAAGGGGAAAACTGGGTTTAAAAAACAGTCAAAATGGCTTGAAATGGGTTAGACTTGGGCAAAAGTGGGATAAAAAAGGCCATCAGTAGTGAGAAATAGCCAAAAAAGGCTTAAAATGGGGTAGAAATGGGAAAACTGTGCTTAAAAAAAAAAGCCAAAATGACTTAAACCAAGTCAGGAATGGGCAAAAATGGGTTAGAAATGGTGAGAGATTGCTTTAGAAATGGACAAAAATGGCTTGGAAATGGCCAGGAAGGCTTAAAGCTGGGAAGGAAGAATTGGGCATGAAAGGGATAGAAATGGCCAAAAATGGCATAACAGAGGTTAGAAATGAGCAAAACTTATTTAGAACTAGGAAAACAATAAGTTTAAAATAGGCAAGAAGGAGAGAAAAGGGTTAGAAAGAGCCAAAACTGGCTTAAAACTGGTGAGAAAGGAGCAAAAGTGGATTTGAAATGGCCACAAGTAGTTTAGAAAGAGCCAAACAAGGCTGAAAATAGGCTAGAAATGGGAAAACTGTGTTTGAGAAAAAGGCAAAATGGCTTAAACCAAGTTAGAAATGGGCAAGAATGGATTAAAAAGGGCAAGGCATTGCTTAGAAAGGGACAAAAGTGGTTTGGAAGTGGGTCAAATGGCTAAAGAAGTGTTAGAACTGGGCAAAAGAGGGCTAGAAATAGAGAAAAGCAGTTTAGAGACAGCCGAGAAAAGCTTAAAATGGGTTAGAAATGGGGAAAATGGGATAGAAATAGCCAAATCTGGATTAAATCTGGTAAGAAATGGGCAAAACATGGGACAGAAATGGCCATCAAGAGTTCAGAAATAGCCAGAAAAGGCTTCAAATGGGTTAGAAATGGGAAGGATGTGTTTGAAAACAAGCCAAAATGGCTTAAACCAAGTTAGAAATGGGCAAAAAGGGGTTAGAACTGGCGAGATATTACTTTAGAAATGGACAAAAATGGTTTGGAAAGAGTAAACAAATAGGCTTAAAAGAGGTAAGAAATGAGAAAAATGGGTTAGAAATAGCCCAAACTGGCTTAAAACTGGGGAGAAAGGGGCAAAAGTGGGCTAGAAATGGCCACCAGTAGTTTAGAAATAGCCAAAAGTGGCTTAAAATAGGTGAGAAAAGGGAAAACTGTGTTTAAAAGACAGCCAAAATGGCTTGAAATGGGTTAGACTTGGGCAAAAGTGGGATAAAAAAGGCCATCAGTAGTGAGAAATAGCCAAAAAAGGCTTAAAATGGGGTAGAAATGGGAAAACTGTGCTTAAAAAAAAAAGCCAAAATGACTTAAACCAAGTCAGGAATGGGCAAAAATGGGTTAGAAATGGTGAGAGATTGCTGTAGAAATGGACAAAAATGGCTTGGAAATGGCCAGGAAGGCTTAAAGCTGGGAAGGAAGAATTGGGCATGAAAGGGATAGAAATGGCCAAAAATGGCATAACAGAGGTTAGAAATGAGCAAAACTTATTTAGAACTAGGAAAACAATAAGTTTAAACTAGGTAAGAAGGAGAGAAAAGGGTTAGAAAGAGCCAAAACTGGCTTAAAACTGGTGAGAAAGGAGCAAAAGTGGATTTGAAATGGCCACAAGTAGTTTAGAAAGAGCCAAACAAGGCTGAAAATAGGCTAGAAATGGGAAAACTGTGTTTGAGAAAAAGGCAAAATGGCTTAAACCAAGTTAGAAATGGGCAAGAATGGATTAAAAAGGGCAAGGCATTGCTTAGAAAGGGACAAAAGTGGTTTGGAAGTGGGTCAAATGGCTAAAGAAGTGTTAGAACTGGGCAAAAGAGGGCTAGAAATAGAGAAAAGCAGTTTAGAGACAGCCGAGAAAAGCTTAAAATGGGTTAGAAATGGGGAAAATGGGATAGAAATAGCCAAATCTGGATTAAATCTGGTAAGAAATGGGCAAAACATGGGACAGAAATGGCCATCAAGAGTTCAGAAATAGCCAGAAAAGGCTTCAAATGGGTTAGAAATGGGAAGGATGTGTTTGAAAACAAGCCAAAATGGCTTAAACCAAGTTAGAAATGGGCAAAAAGGGGTTAGAACTGGCGAGATATTACTTTAGAAATGGACAAAAATGGTTTGGAAAGAGTAAACAAATAGGTTTAAAAGAGGTAAGAAATGAGAAAAATGGCTTAGAAATAGCCAAAACTGGCTTAAAACTGGGGAGAAAGGGGCAAAAGTGGGCTAGAAATGGCCACCAGTAGTTTAGAAATAGCCAAAGGTGGCTTAAAGTAAGTGAGAAAAGGGAAAACTGTTTAAAAGACAGCCAAAATGGCTTGAAATGGGTTAGAAAGGGCCAAAAATGGCTTAAAGCAAGTCAGGAATGGGCAAAAGTGGGTTAGAAATGGCAAGAAATTGCTTAGCAATGGACAAAAATGGTTGGGAAAGGGCCAAAATGACTTAGGAGGAGTCAGAATTGGGCAACAAAGGGTTAGAAATAGAAAAAAGCACTTCAGAAACAGCTGAGAAAAGCTTAAAATGGGTTAGAAATGGGGAAAACGGGTTAGAAATAGCCAGAAATGGCTTCAAGCTGGTAAGAAATGGGCAAAACATGGGACAGAAATGGCCATCAATTCTTCATAAATAGGCAAAAGAGGCTTCAGAGAGGTGAAAAGTGGGAAAACAGTGTTTGAAAAAAAGCCAAAATGGCTTAAACCAAGTTAGAAATGGGCAAAGGTGGGTTAGAAATGGCAAGAAATTGCTTAGAAATGGACAAAAATGGTTTGGAAAGGGCCAAAATGACTGAGGAGGAGTCAGAATTGGGCAACAAAGGGTTAGAAATAGAAAAAAGCACTTTAGAAACAGCTGAGAAAAGCTTAAAATGGGTTAGAAATGGGGAAAACGGGTTAGAAATAGCCAGAAATGGCTTCAAGCTGGTAAGAAATGGGCAAAACATGGGACAGAAATGGCCATCAATTCTTTATAAACAGGCAAAACAGGCTTCAGAGAGGTGAAAAGTGGGAAAACTGTGCTTAAAAAAAAGCCAACAAGGCTTAAACTAAATAAGAAATGGGCAAAAATAGGTTAGAAATGGCAAGAAATTGGTTAGATAAGGACAAAAATGGTTTGGCAGGAGTAAAAAAATGGGTTTAAAAGAGGTAAGAAATGAGAAAAATGGGTTAGAAATAGCCCAAACTGGCTTAAAACTGGGGAGAAAGGGGCAAAAGTGGGCTAGAAATGGCCACCAGTAGTTTAGAAATAGCCAAAAGTGGCTTAAAATAGGTGAGAAAAGGGGAAAACTGGGTTTAAAAAACAGTCAAAATGGCTTGAAATGGGTTAGACTTGGGCAAAAGTGGGATAAAAAAGGCCATCAGTAGTGAGAAATAGCCAAAAAAGGCTTAAAATGGGGTAGAAATGGGAAAACTGTGCTTAAAAAAAAAAGCCAAAATGACTTAAA
This sequence comes from Ara ararauna, assembly GCA_028858755.1. Taxonomy (NCBI): domain Eukaryota; kingdom Metazoa; phylum Chordata; class Aves; order Psittaciformes; family Psittacidae; genus Ara; species Ara ararauna. The sequence goes on from CM054378.1 coordinate 1,872,191, forward strand.
CCAAGTCAGGAATGGGCAAAAATGGGTTAGAAATGGTGAGAGATTGCTTTAGAAATGGACAAAAATGGCTTGGAAATGGCCAGGAAGGCTTAAAGCTGGGAAGGAAGAATTGGGCATGAAAGGGATAGAAATGGCCAAAAATGGCATAACAGAGGTTAGAAATGAGCAAAAATTATTTAGAACTAGGAAAACAATAAGTTTAAACTAGGCAAGAAGGAGAGAAAAGGGTTAGAAAGAGCCAAAACTGGCTTAAAACTGGTGAGAAAGGAGCAAAAGTGGATTTGAAATGGCCACAAGTAGTTTAGAAAGAGCCAAACAAGGCTGAAAATAGGCTAGAAATGGGAAAACTGTGTTTGAGAAAAAGGCAAAATGGCTTAAACCAAGTTAGAAATGGGCAAGAATGGATTAAAAAGGGCAAGGCATTGCTTAGAAAGGGACAAAAGTGGTTTGGAAGTGGGTCAAATGGCTAAAGAAGTGTTAGAACTGGGCAAAAGAGGGCTAGAAATAGAGAAAAGCAGTTTAGAGACAGCCGAGAAAAGCTTAAAATGGGTTAGAAATGGGGAAAATGGGATAGAAATAGCCAAATCTGGATTAAATCTGGTAAGAAATGGGCAAAACATGGGACAGAAATGGCCATCAAGAGTTCAGAAATAGCCAGAAAAGGCTTCAAATGGGTTAGAAATGGGAAGGATGTGTTTGAAAACAAGCCAAAATGGCTTAAACCAAGTTAGAAATGGGCAAAAAGGGGTTAGAACTGGCGAGATATTACTTTAGAAATGGACAAAAATGGTTTGGAAAGAGTAAACAAATAGGTTTAAAAGAGGTCAGAAATGAGAAAAAATGGGTTAGAAATAGCCAAAACTGGCTTAAAACTGGGGAGAAAGGGGCAAAAGTGGGCTAGAAATGGCCACCAGTAGTTTAGAAATAGCCAAAGGTGGCTTAAAGTAAGTGAGAAAAGGGAAAACTGTGTTTAAAAGACAGCCAAAATGGGTTAGAAAGGTCCAAAAATGGCTTAAAGCAAGTCAGGAATGGGCAAAAGTGGGTTAGAAATGGCAAGAAATTGCTTAGCAATGGACAAAAATGGTTGGGAAAGGGCCAAAATGACTTAGGAGGAGTCAGAATTGGGCAACAAAGGGTTAGAAATAGAAAAAAGCACTTTAGAAACACCTGAGAAAAGCTTAAAATGGGTTAGAAATGGGGGAAACGGGATAGAAATAGCCAGAAATGGCTTCAAGCCGGTAAGAAATGGGCAAAACATGGGACAGAAATGGCCATCAATTCTTCATAAATAGGCAAAAGAGGCTTCAGAGAGGTGAAAAGTGGGAAAACAGTGTTTGAAAAAAAGCCAAAATGGCTTAAACCAAGTTAGAAATGGGCAAAGGTGGGTTAGAAATGGCAAGAAATTGCTTAGAAATGGACAAAAATGGTTTGGAAAGGGCCAAAATTACTTAGGAGGAGTCAGAATTGGGCAACAAAGGGTTAGAAATAGAAAAAAGCACTTTAGAAACAGCTGAGAAAAGCTTAAAACGGGTTAGAAATGGGGAAAACGGGTTAGAAATAGCCAGAAATGGCTTCAAGCTGGTAAGAAATGGGCAAAACATGGGACAGAAATGGCCATCACTTCTTTATAAACAGGCAAAAGAGGCTTCAGAGAGGTGAAAAGTGGGAAAACTGTGCTTAAAAAAAAGCCAACAAGGCTTAAACTAAATAAGAAATGGGCAAAAATAGGTTAGAAATGGCAAGAAATTGGTTAGATAAGGACAAAAATGGTTTGGCAAGAGTAAAAAAATGGGTTTAAAAGAGGTAAGAAATGAGAAAAATGGGTTAGAAATAGCCCAAACTGGCTTAAAACTGGGGAGAAAGGGGCAAAAGTGGGCTAGAAATGGCCACCAGTAGTTTAGAAATAGCCAAAAGTGGCTTAAAATAGGTGAGAAAAGGGGAAAACTGGGTTTAAAAAACAGTCAAAATGGCTTGAAATGGGTTAGACTTGGGCAAAAGTGGGATAAAAAAGGCCATCAGTAGTGAGAAATAGCCAAAAAAGGCTTAAAATGGGTAGAAATGGGAAAACTGTGCTTAAAAAAAAAAGCCAAAATGACTTAAACCAAGTCAGGAATGGGCAAAAATGGGTTAGAAATGGTGAGAGATTGCTTTAGAAATGGACAAAAATGGCTTGGAAATGGCCAGGAAGGCTTAAAGCTGGGAAGGAAGAATTGGGCATGAAAGGGATAGAAATGGCCAAAAATGGCATAACAGAGGTTAGAAATGAGCAAAAATTATTTAGAACTAGGAAAACAATAAGTTTAAAATAGGCAAGAAGGAGAGAAAAGGGTTAGAAAGAGCCAAAACTGGCTTAAAACTGGTGAGAAAGGAGCAAAAGTGGATTTGAAATGGCCACAAGTAGTTTAGAAAGAGCCAAACAAGGCTGAAAATAGGCTAGAAATGGGAAAACTGTGTTTGAGAAAAAGGCAAAATGGCTTAAACCAAGTTAGAAATGGGCAAGAATGGATTAAAAAGGGCAAGGCATTGCTTAGAAAGGGACAAAAGTGGTTTGGAAGTGGGTCAAAGGGCTAAAGAAGTGTTAGAACTGGGCAAAAGAGGGCTAGAAATAGAGAAAAGCAGTTTAGAGACAGCCGAGAAAAGCTTAAAATGGGTTAGAAATGGGGAAAATGGGATAGAAATAGCCAAATCTGGATTAAATCTGGTAAGAAATGGGCAAAACATGGGACAGAAATGGCCATCAAGAGTTCAGAAATAGCCAGAAAAGGCTTCAAATGGGTTAGAAATGGGAAGGATGTGTTTGAAAACAAGCCAAAATGGCTTAAACCAAGTTAGAAATGGGCAAAAAGGGGTTAGAACTGGCGAGATATTACTTTAGAAATGGACAAAAATGGTTTGGAAAGAGTAAACAAATAGGCTTAAAAGAGGTAAGAAATGAGAAAAATGGGTTAGAAATAGCCAAAACTGGCTTAAAACTGGGGAGAAAGGGGCAAAAGTGGGCTAGAAATGGCCACCAGTAGTTTAGAAATAGCCAAAAGTGGCTTAAAATAGGTGAGAAAAGGGGAAAACTGGGTTTAAAAAACAGTCAAAATGGCTTGAAATGGGTTAGACTTGGGCAAAAGTGGGATAAAAAAGGCCATCAGCAGTGAGAAATAGCCAAAAAAGGCTTAAAATTGGGTAGAAATGGGAAAACTGTGCTTAAAAAAAAAAGCCAAAATGACTTAAACCAAGTCAGGAATGGGCAAAAATGGGTTAGAAATGGTGAGAGATTGCTTTAGAAATGGACAAAAATGGCTTGGAAATGGCCAGGAAGGCTTAAAGCTGGGAAGGAAGAATTGGGCATGAAAGGGATAGAAATGGCCAAAAATGGCATAACAGAGGTTAGAAATGAGCAAAACTTATTTAGAACTAGGAAAACAATAAGTTTAAAATAGGCAAGAAGGAGAGAAAAGGGTTAGAAAGAGCCAAAACTGGCTTAAAACTGGGGAGAAAGGGGCAAAAGTGGGCTAGAAATGGCCACCAGTAGTTTAGAAATAGCCAAAGGTGGCTTAAAGTAAGTGAGAAAAGGGAAAACTGTGTTTAAAAGACAGCCAAAATGGCTTGAAATGGGTTAGAAAGGGCCAAAAATGGCTTAAAGCAAGTCAGGAATGGGCAAAAGTGGGTTAGAAATGGCAAGAAATTGCTTAGCAATGGACAAAAATGGTTGGGAAAGGGCCAAAATGACTTAGGAGGAGTCAGAATTGGGCAACAAAGGGTTAGAAATAGAAAAAAGCACTTTAGAAACAGCTGAGAAAAGCTTAAAATGGGTTAGAAATGGGGGAAACGGGTTAGAAATAGCCAGAAATGGCTTCAAGCCGGTAAGAAATGGGCAAAACATGGGACAGAAATGGCCATCAATTCTTCATAAATAGGCAAAAGAGGCTTCAGAGAGGTGAAAAGTGGGAAAACAGTGTTTGAAAAAAAGCCAAAATGGCTTAAACCAAGTTAGAAATGGGCAAAGGTGGGTTAGAAATGGCAAGAAATTGCTTAGAAATGGACAAAAATGGTTTGGAAAGGGCCAAAATTACTTAGGAGGAGTCAGAATTGGGCAACAAAGGGTTAGAAATAGAAAAAAGCACTTTAGAAACAGCTGAGAAAAGCTTAAAATGGGTTAGAAATGGGGGAAATGGGTTAGAAATAGCCAGAAATGGCTTCAAGCTGGTAAGAAATGGGCAAAACATCGGACAGAAATGGCCATCACTTCTTTATAAACAGGCAAAAGAGGCTTCAGAGAGGTGAAAAGTGGGAAAACTGTGCTTAAAAAAAAGCCAACAAGGCTTAAACTAAATAAGAAATGGGCAAAAATAGGTTAGAAATGGCAAGAAATTGGTTAGATAAGGACAAAAATGGTTTGGCAAGAGTAAAAAAATGGGTTTAAAAGAGGTAAGAAATGAGAAAAATGGGTTAGAAATAGCCCAAACTGGCTTAAAACTGGGGAGAAAGGGGCAAAAGTGGGCTAGAAATGGCCACCAGTAGTTTAGAAATAGCCAAAAGTGGCTTAAAATAGGTGAGAAAAGGGGAAAACTGGGTTTAAAAAACAGTCAAAATGGCTTGAAATGGGTTAGACTTGGGCAAAAGTGGGATAAAAAAGGCCATCAGTAGTGAGAAATAGCCAAAAAAGGCTTAAAATGGGGTAGAAATGGGAAAACTGTGCTTAAAAAAAAAAGCCAAAATGACTTAAACCAAGTCAGGAATGGGCAAAAATGGGTTAGAAATGGTGAGAGATTGCTTTAGAAATGGACAAAAATGGCTTGGAAATGGCCAGGAAGGCTTAAAGCTGGGAAGGAAGAATTGGGCATGAAAGGGATAGAAATGGCCAAAAATGGCATAACAGAGGTTAGAAATGAGCAAAAATTATTTAGAACTAGGAAAACAATAAGTTTAAACTAGGTAAGAAGGAGAGAAAAGGGTTAGAAAGAGCCAAAACTGGCTTAAAACTGGTGAGAAAGGAGCAAAAGTGGATTTGAAATGGCCACAAGTAGTTTAGAAAGAGCCAAACAAGGCTGAAAATAGGCTAGAAATGGGAAAACTGTGTTTGAGAAAAAGGCAAAATGGCTTAAACCAAGTTAGAAATGGGCAAGAATGGATTAAAAAGGGCAAGGCATTGCTTAGAAAGGGACAAAAGTGGTTTGGAAGTGGGTCAAAGGGCTAAAGAAGTGTTAGAACTGGGCAAAAGAGGGCTAGAAATAGAGAAAAGCAGTTTAGAGACAGCCGAGAAAAGCTTAAAATGGGTTAGAAATGGGGAAAATGGGATAGAAATAGCCAAATCTGGATTAAATCTGGTAAGAAATGGGCAAAACATGGGACAGAAATGGCCATCAAGAGTTCAGAAATAGCCAGAAAAGGCTTCAAATGGGTTAGAAATGGGAAGGATGTGTTTGAAAACAAGCCAAAATGGCTTAAACCAAGTTAGAAATGGGCAAAAAGGGGTTAGAACTGGCGAGATATTACTTTAGAAATGGACAAAAATGGTTTGGAAAGAGTAAACAAATAGGCTTAAAAGAGGTAAGAAATGAGAAAAATGGGTTAGAAATAGCCAAAACTGGCTTAAAACTGGGGAGAAAGGGGCAAAAGTGGGCTAGAAATGGCCACCAGTAGTTTAGAAATAGCCAAAAGTGGCTTAAAATAGGTGAGAAAAGGGGAAAACTGGGTTTAAGAAACAGTCAAAATGGCTTGAAATGGGTTAGACTTGGGCAAAAGTGGGATAAAAAAGGCCATCAGTAGTGAGAAATAGCCAAAAAAGGCTTAAAATGGGGTAGAAATGGGAAAACTGTGCTTAAAAAAAAAAGCCAAAATGACTTAAACCAAGTCAGGAATGGGCAAAAATGGGTTAGAAATGGTGAGAGATTGCTGTAGAAATGGACAAAAATGGCTTGGAAATGGCCAGGAAGGCTTAAAGCTGGGAAGGAAGAATTGGGCATGAAAGGGATAGAAATGGCCAAAAATGGCATAACAGAGGTTAGAAATGAGCAAAACTTATTTAGAACTAGGAAAACAATAAGTTTAAACTAGGCAAGAAGGAGAGAAAAGGGTTAGAAAGAGCCAAAACTGGCTTAAAACTGGTGAGAAAGGAGCAAAAGTGGATTTGAAATGGCCACAAGTAGTTTAGAAAGAGCCAAACAAGGCTGAAAATAGGCTAGAAATGGGAAAACTGTGTTTGAGAAAAAGGCAAAATGGCTTAAACCAAGTTAGAAATGGGCAAGAATGGATTAAAAAGGGCAAGGCATTGCTTAGAAAGGGACAAAAGTGGTTTGGAAGTGGGTCAAATGGCTAAAGAAGTGTTAGAACTGGGCAAAAGAGGGCTAGAAATAGAGAAAAGCAGTTTAGAGACAGCCGAGAAAAGCTTAAAATGGGTTAGAAATGGGGAAAATGGGATAGAAATAGCCAAATCTGGATTAAATCTGGTAAGAAATGGGCAAAACATGGGACAGAAATGGCCATCAAGAGTTCAGAAATAGCCAGAAAAGGCTTCAAATGGGTTAGAAATGGGAAGGATGTGTTTGAAAACAAGCCAAAATGGCTTAAACCAAGTTAGAAATGGGCAAAAAGGGGTTAGAACTGGCGAGATATTACTTTAGAAATGGACAAAAATGGTTTGGAAAGAGTAAACAAATAGGTTTAAAAGAGGTCAGAAATGAGAAAAAATGGGTTAGAAATAGCCAAAACTGGCTTAAAACTGGGGAGAAAGGGGCAAAAGTGGGCTAGAAATGGCCACCAGTAGTTTAGAAATAGCCAAAGGTGGCTTAAAGTAAGTGAGAAAAGGGAAAACTGTGTTTAAAAGACAGCCAAAATGGGTTAGAAAGGTCCAAAAACGGCTTAAAGCAAGTCAGGAATGGGCAAAAGTGGGTTAGAAATGGCAAGAAATTGCTTAGAAATGGACAGAAATGGTTGGGAAATGGCCAAAATTACTTAGGAGGAGTCAGAATTGGGCAACAAAGGGTTAGAAATAGAAAAAAGCACTTTAGAAACAGCTGAGAAAAGCTTAAAATGGGTTAGAAATGGGGGAAATAGGTTAGAAATAGCCAGAAAAGGCTTCAAGCTGGTAAGAAATGGGCAAAACATGGGACAGAAATGGCCATCAATTCTTTATAAACAGGCAAAACAGGCTTCAGAGAGGTGAAAAGTGGGAAAACTGTGCTTAAAAAAAAGCCAACAAGGCTTAAACTAAATAAGAAATGGGCAAAAATAGGTTAGAAATGGCAAGAAATTGGTTAGATAAGGACAAAAATGGTTTGGCAAGAGTAAAAAAATGGGTTTAAAAGAGGTAAGAAATGAGAAAAATGGGTTAGAAATAGCCCAAACTGGCTTAAAACTGGGGAGAAAGGGGCAAAAGTGGGCTAGAAATGGCCACCAGTAGTTTAGAAATAGCCAAAAGTGGCTTAAAATAGGTGAGAAAAGGGGAAAACTGGGTTTAAAAAACAGTCAAAATGGCTTGAAATGGGTTAGACTTGGGCAAAAGTGGGATAAAAAAGGCCATCAGTAGTGAGAAATAGCCAAAAAAGGCTTAAAATGGGGTAGAAATGGGAAAACTGTGCTTAAAAAAAAAAGCCAAAATGACTTAAACCAAGTCAGGAATGGGCAAAAATGGGTTAGAAATGGTGAGAGATTGCTTTAGAAATGGACAAAAATGGCTTGGAAATGGCCAGGAAGGCTTAAAGCTGGGAAGGAAGAATTGGGCATGAAAGGGATAGAAATGGCCAAAAATGGCATAACAGAGGTTAGAAATGAGCAAAAATTATTTAGAACTAGGAAAACAATAAGTTTAAACTAGGTAAGAAGGAGAGAAAAGGGTTAGAAAGAGCCAAAACTGGCTTAAAACTGGTGAGAAAGGAGCAAAAGTGGATTTGAAATGGCCACAAGTAGTTTAGAAAGAGCCAAACAAGGCTGAAAATAGGCTAGAAATGGGAAAACTGTGTTTGAGAAAAAGGCAAAATGGCTTAAACCAAGTTAGAAATGGGCAAGAATGGATTAAAAAGGGCAAGGCATTGCTTAGAAAGGGACAAAAGTGGTTTGGAAGTGGGTCAAAGGGCTAAAGAAGTGTTAGAACTGGGCAAAAGAGGGCTAGAAATAGAGAAAAGCAGTTTAGAGACAGCCGAGAAAAGCTTAAAATGGGTTAGAAATGGGGAAAATGGGATAGAAATAGCCAAATCTGGATTAAATCTGGTAAGAAATGGGCAAAACATGGGACAGAAATGGCCATCAGGAGTTCAGAAATAGCCAGAAAAGGCTTCAAATGGGTTAGAAATGGGAAGGATGTGTTTGAAAACAAGCCAAAATGGCTTAAACCAAGTTAGAAATGGGCAAAAAGGGGTTAGAACTGGCGAGATATTACTTTAGAAATGGACAAAAATGGTTTGGAAAGAGTAAACAAATAGGTTTAAAAGAGGTAAGAAATGAGAAAAATGGGTTAGAAATAGCCAAAACTGGCTTAAAACTGGGGAGAAAGGGGCAAAAGTGGGCTAGAAATGGCCACCAGTAGTTTAGAAATAGCCAAAAGTGGCTTAAAATAGGTGAGAAAAGGGGAAAACTGGGTTTAAAAAACAGTCAAAATGGCTTGAAATGGGTTAGACTTGGGCAAAAGTGGGATAAAAAAGGCCATCAGTAGTGAGAAATAGCCAAAAAAGGCTTAAAATGGGGTAGAAATGGGAAAACTGTGCTTAAAAAAAAAGCCAAAATGACTTAAACCAAGTCAGGAATGGGCAAAAATGGGTTAGAAATGGTGAGAGATTGCTTTAGAAATGGACAAAAATGGCTTGGAAATGGCCAGGAAGGCTTAAAGCTGGGAAGGAAAAATTGGGCATGAAAGGGATAGAAATGGCCAAAAATGGCATAACAGAGGTTAGAAATGAGCAAAAATTATTTAGAACTAGGAAAACAATAAGTTTAAACTAGGTAAGAAGGAGAGAAAAGGGTTAGAAAGAGCCAAAACTGGCTTAAAACTGGTGAGAAAGGAGCAAAAGTGGATTTGAAATGGCCACAAGTAGTTTAGAAAGAGCCAAACAAGGCTGAAAATAGGCTAGAAATGGGAAAACTGTGTTTGAGAAAAAGGCAAAATGGCTTAAACCAAGTTAGAAATGGGCAAGAATGGATTAAAAAGGGCAAGGCATTGCTTAGAAAGGGACAAAAGTGGTTTGGAAGTGGGTCAAATGGCTAAAGAAGTGTTAGAACTGGGCAAAAGAGGGCTAGAAATAGAGAAAAGCAGTTTAGAGACAGCCGAGAAAAGCTTAAAATGGGTTAGAAATGGGGAAAATGGGATAGAAATAGCCAAATCTGGATTAAATCTGGTAAGAAATGGGCAAAACATGGGACAGAAATGGCCATCAGGAGTTCAGAAATAGCCAGAAAAGGCTTCAAATGGGTTAGAAATGGGAAGGATGTGTTTGAAAACAAGCCAAAATGGCTTAAACCAAGTTAGAAATGGGCAAAAAGGGGTTAGAACTGGCGAGATATTACTTTAGAAATGGACAAAAATGGTTTGGAAAGAGTAAACAAATAGGTTTAAAAGAGGTAAGAAATGAGAAAAATGGCTTACAAATAGCCAAAACTGGCTTAAAACTGGGGAGAAAGGGGCAAAAGTGGGCTAGAAATGGCCACCAGTAGTTTAGAAATAGCCAAAGGTGGCTTAAAGTAAGTGAGAAAAGGGAAAACTGTGTTTAAAAGACAGCCAAAATGGCTTGAAATGGGTTAGAAAGGGCCAAAAATGGCTTAAAGCAAGTCAGGAATGGGCAAAAGTGGGTTAGAAATGGCAAGAAATTGCTTAGCAATGGACAAAAATGGTTGGGAAAGGGCCAAAATGACTTAGGAGGAGTCAGAATTGGGCAACAAAGGGTTAGAAATAGAAAAAAGCACTTTAGAAACAGCTGAGAAAAGCTTAAAATGGGTTAGAAATGGGGGAAACGGGTTAGAAATAGCCAGAAATGGCTTCAAGCTGGTAAGAAATGGGCAAAACATGGGACAGAAATGGCCATCAATTCTTCATAAATAGGCAAAAGAGGCTTCAGAGAGGTGAAAAGTGGGAAAACAGTGTTTGAAAAAAAGCCAAAATGGCTTAAACCAAGTTAGAAATGGGCAAAGGTGGGTTAGAAATGGCAAGAAATTGCTTAGAAATGGACAAAAATGGTTTGGAAAGGGCCAAAATGACTGAGGAGGAGTCAGAATTGGGCAACAAAGGGTTAGAAATAGAAAAAAGCACTTTAGAAACAGCTGAGAAAAGCTTAAAATGGGTTAGAAATGGGGAAAACGGGTTAGAAATAGCCAGAAATGGCTTCAAGCTGGTAAGAAATGGGCAAAACATGGGACAGAAATGGCCATCAATTCTTTATAAACAGGCAAAACAGGCTTCAGAGAGGTGAAAAGTGGGAAAACTGTGCTTAAAAAAAAGCCAACAAGGCTTAAACTAAATAAGAAATGGGCAAAAATAGGTTAGAAATGGCAAGAAATTGGTTAGATAAGGACAAAAATGGTTTGGCAGGAGTAAAAAAATGGGTTTAAAAGAGGTAAGAAATGAGAAAAATGGGTTAGAAATAGCCCAAACTGGCTTAAAACTGGGGAGAAAGGGGCAAAAGTGGGCTAGAAATGGCCACCAGTAGTTTAGAAATAGCCAAAAGTGGCTTAAAATAGGTGAGAAAAGGGGAAAACTGGGTTTAAGAAACAGTCAAAATGGCTTGAAATGGGTTAGACTTGGGCAAAAGTGGGATAAAAAAGGCCATCAGTAGTGAGAAATAGCCAAAAAAGGCTTAAAATGGGGTAGAAATGGGAAAACTGTGCTTAAAAAAAAAAGCCAAAATGACTTAAACCAAGTCAGGAATGGGCAAAAATGGGTTAGAAATGGTGAGAGATTGCTTTAGAAATGGACAAAAATGGCTTGGAAATGGCCAGGAAGGCTTAAAGCTGGGAAGGAAGAATTGGGCATGAAAGGGATAGAAATGGCCAAAAATGGCATAACAGAGGTTAGAAATGAGCAAAAATTATTTAGAACTAGGAAAACAATAAGTTTAAACTAGGCAAGAAGGAGAGAAAAGGGTTAGAAAGAGCCAAAACTGGCTTAAAACTGGTGAGAAAGGAGCAAAAGTGGATTTGAAATGGCCACAAGTAGTTTAGAAAGAGCCAAACAAGGCTGAAAATAGGCTAGAAATGGGAAAACTGTGTTTGAGAAAAAGGCAAAATGGCTTAAACCAAGTTAGAAATGGGCAAGAATGGATTAAAAAGGGCAAGGCATTGCTTAGAAAGGGACAAAAGTGGTTTGGAAGTGGGTCAAATGGCTAAAGAAGTGTTAGAACTGGGCAAAAGAGGGCTAGAAATAGAGAAAAGCAGTTTAGAGACAGCCGAGAAAAGCTTAAAATGGGTTAGAAATGGGGAAAATGGGATAGAAATAGCCAAATCTGGATTAAATCTGGTAAGAAATGGGCAAAACATGGGACAGAAATGGCCATCAAGAGTTCAGAAATAGCCAGAAAAGGCTTCAAATGGGTTAGAAATGGGAAGGATGTGTTTGAAAACAAGCCAAAATGGCTTAAACCAAGTTAGAAATGGGCAAAAAGGGGTTAGAACTGGCGAGATATTACTTTAGAAATGGACAAAAATGGTTTGGAAAGAGTAAACAAATAGGTTTAAAAGAGGTCAGAAATGAGAAAAAATGGGTTAGAAATAGCCAAAACTGGCTTAAAACTGGGGAGAAAGGGGCAAAAGTGGGCTAGAAATGGCTACCAGTAGTTTAGAAATAGCCAAAGGTGGCTTAAAGTAAGTGAGAAAAGGGAAAACTGTGTTTAAAAGACAGCCAAAATGGGTTAGAAAGGTCCAAAAACGGCTTAAAGCAAGTCAGGAATGGGCAAAAGTGGGTTAGAAATGGCAAGAAATTGCTTAGAAATGGACAGAAATGGTTGGGAAATGGCCAAAATTACTTAGGAGGAGTCAGAATTGGGCAACAAAGGGTTAGAAATAGAAAAAAGCACTTTAGAAACAGCTGAGAAAAGCTTAAAATGGGTTAGAAATGGGGGAAATAGGTTAGAAATAGCCAGAAAAGGCTTCAAGCTGGTAAGAAATGGGCAAAACATGGGACAGAAATGGCCATCAATTCTTTATAAACAGGCAAAACAGGCTTCAGAGAGGTGAAAAGTGGGAAAACTGTGCTTAAAAAAAAGCCAACAAGGCTTAAACTAAATAAGAAATGGGCAAAAATAGGTTAGAAATGGCAAGAAATTGGTTAGATAAGGACAAAAATGGTTTGGCAAGAGTAAAAAAATGGGTTTAAAAGAGGTAAGAAATGAGAAAAATGGGTTAGAAATAGCCCAAACTGGCTTAAAACTGGGGAGAAAGGGGCAAAAGTGGGCTAGAAATGGCCACCAGTAGTTTAGAAATAGCCAAAAGTGGCTTAAAATAGGTGAGAAAAGGGGAAAACTGGGTTTAAAAAACAGTCAAAATGGCTTGAAATGGGTTAGACTTGGGCAAAAGTGGGATAAAAAAGGCCATCAGTAGTGAGAAATAGCCAAAAAAGGCTTAAAATGGGGTAGAAATGGGAAAACTGTGCTTAAAAAAAAAAGCCAAAATGACTTAAACCAAGTCAGGAATGGGCAAAAATGGGTTAGAAATGGTGAGAGATTGCTTTAGAAATGGACAAAAATGGCTTGGAAATGGCCAGGAAGGCTTAAAGCTGGGAAGGAAGAATTGGGCATGAAAGGGATAGAAATGGCCAAAAATGGCATAACAGAGGTTAGAAATGAGCAAAAATTATTTAGAACTAGGAAAACAATAAGTTTAAACTAGGTAAGAAGGAGAGAAAAGGGTTAGAAAGAGCCAAAACTGGCTTAAAACTGGTGAGAAAGGAGCAAAAGTGGATTTGAAATGGCCACAAGTAGTTTAGAAAGAGCCAAACAAGGCTGAAAATAGGCTAGAAATGGGAAAACTGTGTTTGAGAAAAAGGCAAAATGGCTTAAACCAAGTTAGAAATGGGCAAGAATGGATTAAAAAGGGCAAGGCATTGCTTAGAAAGGGACAAAAGTGGTTTGGAAGTGGGTCAAAGGGCTAAAGAAGTGTTAGAACTGGGCAAAAGAGGGCTAGAAATAGAGAAAAGCAGTTTAGAGACAGCCGAGAAAAGCTTAAAATGGGTTAGAAATGGGGAAAATGGGATAGAAATAGCCAAATCTGGATTAAATCTGGTAAGAAATGGGCAAAACATGGGACAGAAATGGCCATCAGGAGTTCAGAAATAGCCAGAAAAGGCTTCAAATGGGTTAGAAATGGGAAGGATGTGTTTGAAAACAAGCCAAAATGGCTTAAACCAAGTTAGAAATGGGCAAAAAGGGGTTAGAACTGGCGAGATATTACTTTAGAAATGGACAAAAATGGTTTGGAAAGAGTAAACAAATAGGTTTAAAAGAGGTAAGAAATGAGAAAAATGGGTTAGAAATAGCCAAAACTGGCTTAAAACTGGGGAGAAAGGGGCAAAAGTGGGCTAGAAATGGCCACCAGTAGTTTAGAAATAGCCAAAAGTGGCTTAAAATAGGTGAGAAAAGGGGAAAACTGGGTTTAAAAAACAGTCAAAATGGCTTGAAATGGGTTAGACTTGGGCAAAAGTGGGATAAAAAAGGCCATCAGTAGTGAGAAATAGCCAAAAAAGGCTTAAAATGGGGTAGAAATGGGAAAACTGTGCTTAAAAAAAAAGCCAAAATGACTTAAACCAAGTCAGGAATGGGCAAAAATGGGTTAGAAATGGTGAGAGATTGCTTTAGAAATGGACAAAAATGGCTTGGAAATGGCCAGGAAGGCTTAAAGCTGGGAAGGAAAAATTGGGCATGAAAGGGATAGAAATGGCCAAAAATGGCATAACAGAGGTTAGAAATGAGCAAAAATTATTTAGAACTAGGAAAACAATAAGTTTAAACTAGGTAAGAAGGAGAGAAAAGGGTTAGAAAGAGCCAAAACTGGCTTAAAACTGGTGAGAAAGGAGCAAAAGTGGATTTGAAATGGCCACAAGTAGTTTAGAAAGAGCCAAACAAGGCTGAAAATAGGCTAGAAATGGGAAAACTGTGTTTGAGAAAAAGGCAAAATGGCTTAAACCAAGTTAGAAATGGGCAAGAATGGATTAAAAAGGGCAAGGCATTGCTTAGAAAGGGACAAAAGTGGTTTGGAAGTGGGTCAAATGGCTAAAGAAGTGTTAGAACTGGGCAAAAGAGGGCTAGAAATAGAGAAAAGCAGTTTAGAGACAGCCGAGAAAAGCTTAAAATGGGTTAGAAATGGGGAAAATGGGATAGAAATAGCCAAATCTGGATTAAATCTGGTAAGAAATGGGCAAAACATGGGACAGAAATGGCCATCAGGAGTTCAGAAATAGCCAGAAAAGGCTTCAAATGGGTTAGAAATGGGAAGGATGTGTTTGAAAACAAGCCAAAATGGCTTAAACCAAGTTAGAAATGGGCAAAAAGGGGTTAGAACTGGCGAGATATTACTTTAGAAATGGACAAAAATGGTTTGGAAAGAGTAAACAAATAGGTTTAAAAGAGGTAAGAAATGAGAAAAATGGCTTACAAATAGCCAAAACTGGCTTAAAACTGGGGAGAAAGGGGCAAAAGTGGGCTAGAAATGGCCACCAGTAGTTTAGAAATAGCCAAAGGTGGCTTAAAGTAAGTGAGAAAAGGGAAAACTGTGTTTAAAAGACAGCCAAAATGGCTTGAAATGGGTTAGAAAGGGCCAAAAATGGCTTAAAGCAAGTCAGGAATGGGCAAAAGTGGGTTAGAAATGGCAAGAAATTGCTTAGCAATGGACAAAAATGGTTGGGAAAGGGCCAAAATGACTTAGGAGGAGTCAGAATTGGGCAACAAAGGGTTAGAAATAGAAAAAAGCACTTTAGAAACAGCTGAGAAAAGCTTAAAATGGGTTAGAAATGGGGGAAACGGGTTAGAAATAGCCAGAAATGGCTTCAAGCTGGTAAGAAATGGGCAAAACATGGGACAGAAATGGCCATCAATTCTTCATAAATAGGCAAAAGAGGCTTCAGAGAGGTGAAAAGTGGGAAAACAGTGTTTGAAAAAAAGCCAAAATGGCTTAAACCAAGTTAGAAATGGGCAAAGGTGGGTTAGAAATGGCAAGAAATTGCTTAGAAATGGACAAAAATGGTTTGGAAAGGGCCAAAATGACTGAGGAGGAGTCAGAATTGGGCAACAAAGGGTTAGAAATAGAAAAAAGCACTTTAGAAACAGCTGAGAAAAGCTTAAAATGGGTTAGAAATGGGGAAAACGGGTTAGAAATAGCCAGAAATGGCTTCAAGCTGGTAAGAAATGGGCAAAACATGGGACAGAAATGGCCATCAATTCTTTATAAACAGGCAAAACAGGCTTCAGAGAGGTGAAAAGTGGGAAAACTGTGCTTAAAAAAAAGCCAACAAGGCTTAAACTAAATAAGAAATGGGCAAAAATAGGTTAGAAATGGCAAGAAATTGGTTAGATAAGGACAAAAATGGTTTGGCAGGAGTAAAAAAATGGGTTTAAAAGAGGTAAGAAATGAGAAAAATGGGTTAGAAATAGCCCAAACTGGCTTAAAACTGGGGAGAAAGGGGCAAAAGTGGGCTAGAAATGGCCACCAGTAGTTTAGAAATAGCCAAAAGTGGCTTAAAATAGGTGAGAAAAGGGGAAAACTGGGTTTAAGAAACAGTCAAAATGGCTTGAAATGGGTTAGACTTGGGCAAAAGTGGGATAAAAAAGGCCATCAGTAGTGAGAAATAGCCAAAAAAGGCTTAAAATGGGGTAGAAATGGGAAAACTGTGCTTAAAAAAAAAAGCCAAAATGACTTAAACCAAGTCAGGAATGGGCAAAAATGGGTTAGAAATGGTGAGAGATTGCTTTAGAAATGGACAAAAATGGCTTGGAAATGGCCAGGAAGGCTTAAAGCTGGGAAGGAAGAATTGGGCATGAAAGGGATAGAAATGGCCAAAAATGGCATAACAGAGGTTAGAAATGAGCAAAAATTATTTAGAACTAGGAAAACAATAAGTTTAAAATAGGCAAGAAGGAGAGAAAAGGGTTAGAAAGAGCCAAAACTGGCTTAAAACTGGTGAGAAAGGAGCAAAAGTGGATTTGAAATGGCCACAAGTAGTTTAGAAAGAGCCAAACAAGGCTGAAAATAGGCTAGAAATGGGAAAACTGTGTTTGAGAAAAAGGCAAAATGGCTTAAACCAAGTTAGAAATGGGCAAGAATGGATTAAAAAGGGCAAGGCATTGCTTAGAAAGGGACAAAAGTGGTTTGGAAGTGGGTCAAAGGGCTAAAGAAGTGTTAGAACTGGGCAAAAGAGGGCTAGAAATAGAGAAAAGCAGTTTAGAGACAGCCGAGAAAAGCTTAAAATGGGTTAGAAATGGGGAAAATGGGATAGAAATAGCCAAATCTGGATTAAATCTGGTAAGAAATGGGCAAAACATGGGACAGAAATGGCCATCAAGAGTTCAGAAATAGCCAGAAAAGGCTTCAAATAGGTTAGAAATGGGAAGGATGTGTTTGAAAACAAGCCAAAATGGCTTAAACCAAGTTAGAAATGGGCAAAAAGGGGTTAGAACTGGCGAGATATTACTTTAGAAATGGACAAAAATGGTTTGGAAAGAGTAAACAAATAGGTTTAAAAGAGGTAAGAAATGAGAAAAATGGGTTAGAAATAGCCAAAACTGGCTTAAAACTGGGGAGAAAGGGGCAAAAGTGGGCTAGAAATGGCCACCAGTAGTTTAGAAATAGCCAAAAGTGGCTTAAAATAGGTGAGAAAAGGGGAAAACTGGGTTTAAAAAACAGTCAAAATGGCTTGAAATGGGTTAGAAAGGGCCAAAAATGGCTTAAAGCAAGTCAGGAATGGGCAAAAGTGGGTTAGAAATGGCAAGAAATTGCTTAGAAATGGACAGAAATGGTTGGGAAATGGCCAAAATTACTTAGGAGGAGTCAGAATTGGGCAACAAAGGGTTAGAAATAGAAAAAAGCACTTTAGAAACAGCTGAGAAAAGCTTAAAATGGGTTAGAAATGGGGGAAATAGGTTAGAAATAGCCAGAAAAGGCTTCAAGCTGGTAAGAAATGGGCAAAACATGGGACAGAAATGGCCATCAATTCTTTATAAACAGGCAAAACAGGCTTCAGAGAGGTGAAAAGTGGGAAAACTGTGCTTAAAAAAAAGCCAACAAGGCTTAAACTAAATAAGAAATGGGCAAAAATAGGTTAGAAATGGCAAGAAATTGGTTAGATAAGGACAAAAATGGTTTGGCAAGAGTAAAAAAATGGGTTTAAAAGAGGTAAGAAATGAGAAAAATGGGTTAGAAATAGCCCAAACTGGCTTAAAACTGGGGAGAAAGGGGCAAAAGTGGGCTAGAAATGGCCACCAGTAGTTTAGAAATAGCCAAAAGTGGCTTAAAATAGGTGAGAAAAGGGGAAAACTGGGTTTAAAAAACAGTCAAAATGGCTTGAAATGGGTTAGACTTGGGCAAAAGTGGGATAAAAAAGGCCATCAGTAGTGAGAAATAGCCAAAAAAGGCTTAAAATGGGGTAGAAATGGGAAAACTGTGCTTAAAAAAAAAAGCCAAAATGACTTAAACCAAGTCAGGAATGGGCAAAAATGGGTTAGAAATGGTGAGAGATTGCTTTAGAAATGGACAAAAATGGCTTGGAAATGGCCAGGAAGGCTTAAAGCTGGGAAGGAAGAATTGGGCATGAAAGGGATAGAAATGGCCAAAAATGGCATAACAGAGGTTAGAAATGAGCAAAAATTATTTAGAACTAGGAAAACAATAAGTTTAAAATAGGCAAGAAGGAGAGAAAAGGGTTAGAAAGAGCCAAAACTGGCTTAAAACTGGTGAGAAAGGAGCAAAAGTGGATTTGAAATGGCCACAAGTAGTTTAGAAAGAGCCAAACAAGGCTGAAAATAGGCTAGAAATGGGAAAACTGTGTTTGAGAAAAAGGCAAAATGGCTTAAACCAAGTTAGAAATGGGCAAGAATGGATTAAAAAGGGCAAGGCATTGCTTAGAAAGGGACAAAAGTGGTTTGGAAGTGGGTCAAATGGCTAAAGAAGTGTTAGAACTGGGCAAAAGAGGGCTAGAAATAGAGAAAAGCAGTTTAGAGACAGCCGAGAAAAGCTTAAAATGGGTTAGAAATGGGGAAAATGGGATAGAAATAGCCAAATCTGGATTAAATCTGGTAAGAAATGGGCAAAACATGGGACAGAAATGGCCATCAAGAGTTCAGAAATAGCCAGAAAAGGCTTCAAATGGGTTAGAAATGGGAAGGATGTGTTTGAAAACAAGCCAAAATGGCTTAAACCAAGTTAGAAATGGGCAAAAAGGGGTTAGAACTGGCGAGATATTACTTTAGAAATGGACAAAAATGGTTTGGAAAGAGTAAACAAATAGGTTTAAAAGAGGTCAGAAATGAGAAAAAATGGGTTAGAAATAGCCAAAACTGGCTTAAAACTGGGGAGAAAGGGGCAAAAGTGGGCTAGAAATGGCCACCAGTAGTTTAGAAATAGCCAAAGGTGGCTTAAAGTAAGTGAGAAAAGGGAAAACTGTGTTTAAAAGACAGCCAAAATGGGTTAGAAAGGTCCAAAAATGGCTTAAAGCAAGTCAGGAATGGGCAAAAGTGGGTTAGAAATGGCAAGAAATTGCTTAGAAATGGACAGAAATGGTTGGGAAATGGCCAAAATGACTTAGGAGGAGTCAGAATTGGGTAACAAAGGGTTAGAAATAGAAAAAAGCACTTTAGAAACAGCTGAGAAAAGCTTAAAATGGGTTAGAAATGGGGGAAATAGGTTAGAAATAGCCAGAAAAGGCTTCAAGCTGGTAAGAAATGGGCAAAACATGGGACAGAAATGGCCATCAATTCTTTATAAACAGGCAAAACAGGCTTCAGAGAGGTGAAAAGTGGGAAAACTGTGCTTAAAAAAAAGCCAACAAGGCTTAAACTAAATAAGAAATGGGCAAAAATAGGTTAGAAATGGCAAGAAATTGGTTAGATAAGGACAAAAATGGTTTGGCAAGAGTAAAAAAATGGGTTTAAAAGAGGTAAGAAATGAGAAAAATGGGTTAGAAATAGCCCAAACTGGCTTAAAACTGGGGAGAAAGGGGCAAAAGTGGGCTAGAAATGGCCACCAGTAGTTTAGAAATAGCCAAAAGTGGCTTAAAATAGGTGAGAAAAGGGGAAAACTGGGTTTAAAAAACAGTCAAAATGGCTTGAAATGGGTTAGACTTGGGCAAAAGTGGGATAAAAAAGGCCATCAGTAGTGAGAAATAGCCAAAAAAGGCTTAAAATGGGGTAGAAATGGGAAAACTGTGCTTAAAAAAAAAAGCCAAAATGACTTAAACCAAGTCAGGAATGGGCAAAAATGGGTTAGAAATGGTGAGAGATTGCTTTAGAAATGGACAAAAATGGCTTGGAAATGGCCAGGAAGGCTTAAAGCTGGGAAGGAAGAATTGGGCATGAAAGGGATAGAAATGGCCAAAAATGGCATAACAGAGGTTAGAAATGAGCAAAAATTATTTAGAACTAGGAAAACAATAAGTTTAAACTAGGTAAGAAGGAGAGAAAAGGGTTAGAAAGAGCCAAAACTGGCTTAAAACTGGTGAGAAAGGAGCAAAAGTGGATTTGAAATGGCCACAAGTAGTTTAGAAAGAGCCAAACAAGGCTGAAAATAGGCTAGAAATGGGAAAACTGTGTTTGAGAAAAAGGCAAAATGGCTTAAACCAAGTTAGAAATGGGCAAGAATGGATTAAAAAGGGCAAGGCATTGCTTAGAAAGGGACAAAAGTGGTTTGGAAGTGGGTCAAAGGGCTAAAGAAGTGTTAGAACTGGGCAAAAGAGGGCTAGAAATAGAGAAAAGCAGTTTAGAGACAGCCGAGAAAAGCTTAAAATGGGTTAGAAATGGGGAAAATGGGATAGAAATAGCCAAATCTGGATTAAATCTGGTAAGAAATGGGCAAAACATGGGACAGAAATGGCCATCAAGAGTTCAGAAATAGCCAGAAAAGGCTTCAAATGGGTTAGAAATGGGAAGGATGTGTTTGAAAACAAGCCAAAATGGCTTAAACCA
This sequence comes from Ara ararauna, assembly GCA_028858755.1. Taxonomy (NCBI): domain Eukaryota; kingdom Metazoa; phylum Chordata; class Aves; order Psittaciformes; family Psittacidae; genus Ara; species Ara ararauna. The sequence continues at coordinate 1,892,266 of CM054378.1, forward strand.
AGTTAGAAATGGGCAAAAAGGGGTTAGAACTGGCGAGATATTACTTTAGAAATGGACAAAAATGGTTTGGAAAGAGTAAACAAATAGGTTTAAAAGAGGTAAGAAATGAGAAAAATGGGTTAGAAATAGCCAAAACTGGCTTAAAACTGGGGAGAAAGGGGCAAAAGTGGGCTAGAAATGGCCACCAGTAGTTTAGAAATAGCCAAAAGTGGCTTAAAATAGGTGAGAAAAGGGGAAAACTGGGTTTAAAAAACAGTCAAAATGGCTTGAAATGGGTTAGACTTGGGCAAAAGTGGGATAAAAAAGGCCATCAGTAGTGAGAAATAGCCAAAAAAGGCTTAAAATGGGGTAGAAATGGGAAAACTGTGCTTAAAAAAAAAGCCAAAATGACTTAAACCAAGTCAGGAATGGGCAAAAATGGGTTAGAAATGGTGAGAGATTGCTTTAGAAATGGACAAAAATGGCTTGGAAATGGCCAGGAAGGCTTAAAGCTGGGAAGGAAAAATTGGGCATGAAAGGGATAGAAATGGCCAAAAATGGCATAACAGAGGTTAGAAATGAGCAAAAATTATTTAGAACTAGGAAAACAATAAGTTTAAACTAGGTAAGAAGGAGAGAAAAGGGTTAGAAAGAGCCAAAACTGGCTTAAAACTGGTGAGAAAGGAGCAAAAGTGGATTTGAAATGGCCACAAGTAGTTTAGAAAGAGCCAAACAAGGCTGAAAATAGGCTAGAAATGGGAAAACTGTGTTTGAGAAAAAGGCAAAATGGCTTAAACCAAGTTAGAAATGGGCAAGAATGGATTAAAAAGGGCAAGGCATTGCTTAGAAAGGGACAAAAGTGGTTTGGAAGTGGGTCAAATGGCTAAAGAAGTGTTAGAACTGGGCAAAAGAGGGCTAGAAATAGAGAAAAGCAGTTTAGAGACAGCCGAGAAAAGCTTAAAATGGGTTAGAAATGGGGAAAATGGGATAGAAATAGCCAAATCTGGATTAAATCTGGTAAGAAATGGGCAAAACATGGGACAGAAATGGCCATCAGGAGTTCAGAAATAGCCAGAAAAGGCTTCAAATGGGTTAGAAATGGGAAGGATGTGTTTGAAAACAAGCCAAAATGGCTTAAACCAAGTTAGAAATGGGCAAAAAGGGGTTAGAACTGGCGAGATATTACTTTAGAAATGGACAAAAATGGTTTGGAAAGAGTAAACAAATAGGTTTAAAAGAGGTAAGAAATGAGAAAAATGGCTTACAAATAGCCAAAACTGGCTTAAAACTGGGGAGAAAGGGGCAAAAGTGGGCTAGAAATGGCCACCAGTAGTTTAGAAATAGCCAAAGGTGGCTTAAAGTAAGTGAGAAAAGGGAAAACTGTGTTTAAAAGACAGCCAAAATGGCTTGAAATGGGTTAGAAAGGGCCAAAAATGGCTTAAAGCAAGTCAGGAATGGGCAAAAGTGGGTTAGAAATGGCAAGAAATTGCTTAGCAATGGACAAAAATGGTTGGGAAAGGGCCAAAATGACTTAGGAGGAGTCAGAATTGGGCAACAAAGGGTTAGAAATAGAAAAAAGCACTTTAGAAACACCTGAGAAAAGCTTAAAATGGGTTAGAAATGGGGGAAACGGGATAGAAATAGCCAGAAATGGCTTCAAGCTGGTAAGAAATGGGCAAAACATGGGACAGAAATGGCCATCAATTCTTCATAAATAGGCAAAAGAGGCTTCAGAGAGGTGAAAAGTGGGAAAACAGTGTTTGAAAAAAAGCCAAAATGGCTTAAACCAAGTTAGAAATGGGCAAAGGTGGGTTAGAAATGGCAAGAAATTGCTTAGAAATGGACAAAAATGGTTTGGAAAGGGCCAAAATGACTGAGGAGGAGTCAGAATTGGGCAACAAAGGGTTAGAAATAGAAAAAAGCACTTTAGAAACAGCTGAGAAAAGCTTAAAATGGGTTAGAAATGGGGAAAACGGGTTAGAAATAGCCAGAAATGGCTTCAAGCTGGTAAGAAATGGGCAAAACATGGGACAGAAATGGCCATCAATTCTTTATAAACAGGCAAAACAGGCTTCAGAGAGGTGAAGAGTGGGAAAACTGTGCTTAAAAAAAAGCCAACAAGGCTTAAACTAAATAAGAAATGGGCAAAAGTAGGTTAGAAATGGCAAGAAATTGGTTAGATAAGGACAAAAATGGTTTGGCAGGAGTAAAAAAATGGGTTTAAAAGAGGTAAGAAATGAGAAAAATGGGTTAGAAATAGCCCAAACTGGCTTAAAACTGGGGAGAAAGGGGCAAAAGTGGGCTAGAAATGGCCACCAGTAGTTTAGAAATAGCCAAAAGTGGCTTAAAATAGGTGAGAAAAGGGGAAAACTGGGTTTAAGAAACAGTCAAAATGGCTTGAAATGGGTTAGACTTGGGCAAAAGTGGGATAAAAAAGGCCATCAGTAGTGAGAAATAGCCAAAAAAGGCTTAAAATGGGGTAGAAATGGGAAAACTGTGCTTAAAAAAAAAAGCCAAAATGACTTAAACCAAGTCAGGAATGGGCAAAAATGGGTTAGAAATGGTGAGAGATTGCTTTAGAAATGGACAAAAATGGCTTGGAAATGGCCAGGAAGGCTTAAAGCTGGGAAGGAAGAATTGGGCATGAAAGGGATAGAAATGGCCAAAAATGGCATAACAGAGGTTAGAAATGAGCAAAAATTATTTAGAACTAGGAAAACAATAAGTTTAAACTAGGCAAGAAGGAGAGAAAAGGGTTAGAAAGAGCCAAAACTGGCTTAAAACTGGTGAGAAAGGAGCAAAAGTGGATTTGAAATGGCCACAAGTAGTTTAGAAAGAGCCAAACAAGGCTGAAAATAGGCTAGAAATGGGAAAACTGTGTTTGAGAAAAAGGCAAAATGGCTTAAACCAAGTTAGAAATGGGCAAGAATGGATTAAAAAGGGCAAGGCATTGCTTAGAAAGGGACAAAAGTGGTTTGGAAGTGGGTCAAAGGGCTAAAGAAGTGTTAGAACTGGGCAAAAGAGGGCTAGAAATAGAGAAAAGCAGTTTAGAGACAGCCGAGAAAAGCTTAAAATGGGTTAGAAATGGGGAAAATGGGATAGAAATAGCCAAATCTGGATTAAATCTGGTAAGAAATGGGCAAAACATGGGACAGAAATGGCCATCAAGAGTTCAGAAATAGCCAGAAAAGGCTTCAAATGGGTTAGAAATGGGAAGGATGTGTTTGAAAACAAGCCAAAATGGCTTAAACCAAGTTAGAAATGGGCAAAAAGGGGTTAGAACTGGCGAGATATTACTTTAGAAATGGACAAAAATGGTTTGGAAAGAGTAAACAAATAGGTTTAAAAGAGGTAAGAAATGAGAAAAATGGGTTAGAAATAGCCAAAACTGGCTTAAAACTGGGGAGAAAGGGGCAAAAGTGGGCTAGAAATGGCCACCAGTAGTTTAGAAATAGCCAAAAGTGGCTTAAAATAGGTGAGAAAAGGGGAAAACTGGGTTTAAAAAACAGTCAAAATGGCTTGAAATGGGTTAGAAAGGGCCAAAAATGGCTTAAAGCAAGTCAGGAATGGGCAAAAGTGGGTTAGAAATGGCAAGAAATTGCTTAGAAATGGACAGAAATGGTTGGGAAATGGCCAAAATTACTTAGGAGGAGTCAGAATTGGGCAACAAAGGGTTAGAAATAGAAAAAAGCACTTTAGAAACAGCTGAGAAAAGCTTAAAATGGGTTAGAAATGGGGGAAATAGGTTAGAAATAGCCAGAAAAGGCTTCAAGCTGGTAAGAAATGGGCAAAACATGGGACAGAAATGGCCATCAATTCTTTATAAACAGGCAAAACAGGCTTCAGAGAGGTGAAAAGTGGGAAAACTGTGCTTAAAAAAAAGCCAACAAGGCTTAAACTAAATAAGAAATGGGCAAAAATAGGTTAGAAATGGCAAGAAATTGGTTAGATAAGGACAAAAATGGTTTGGCAAGAGTAAAAAAATGGGTTTAAAAGAGGTAAGAAATGAGAAAAATGGGTTAGAAATAGCCCAAACTGGCTTAAAACTGGGGAGAAAGGGGCAAAAGTGGGCTAGAAATGGCCACCAGTAGTTTAGAAATAGCCAAAAGTGGCTTAAAATAGGTGAGAAAAGGGGAAAACTGGGTTTAAGAAACAGTCAAAATGGCTTGAAATGGGTTAGACTTGGGCAAAAGTGGGATAAAAAAGGCCATCAGTAGTGAGAAATAGCCAAAAAAGGCTTAAAATGGGGTAGAAATGGGAAAACTGTGCTTAAAAAAAAAAGCCAAAATGACTTAAACCAAGTCAGGAATGGGCAAAAATGGGTTAGAAATGGTGAGAGATTGCTTTAGAAATGGACAAAAATGGCTTGGAAATGGCCAGGAAGGCTTAAAGCTGGGAAGGAAGAATTGGGCATGAAAGGGATAGAAATGGCCAAAAATGGCATAACAGAGGTTAGAAATGAGCAAAAATTATTTAGAACTAGGAAAACAATAAGTTTAAACTAGGCAAGAAGGAGAGAAAAGGGTTAGAAAGAGCCAAAACTGGCTTAAAACTGGTGAGAAAGGAGCAAAAGTGGATTTGAAATGGCCACAAGTAGTTTAGAAAGAGCCAAACAAGGCTGAAAATAGGCTAGAAATGGGAAAACTGTGTTTGAGAAAAAGGCAAAATGGCTTAAACCAAGTTAGAAATGGGCAAGAATGGATTAAAAAGGGCAAGGCATTGCTTAGAAAGGGACAAAAGTGGTTTGGAAGTGGGTCAAATGGCTAAAGAAGTGTTAGAACTGGGCAAAAGAGGGCTAGAAATAGAGAAAAGCAGTTTAGAGACAGCCGAGAAAAGCTTAAAATGGGTTAGAAATGGGGAAAATGGGATAGAAATAGCCAAATCTGGATTAAATCTGGTAAGAAATGGGCAAAACATGGGACAGAAATGGCCATCAAGAGTTCAGAAATAGCCAGAAAAGGCTTCAAATGGGTTAGAAATGGGAAGGATGTGTTTGAAAACAAGCCAAAATGGCTTAAACCAAGTTAGAAATGGGCAAAAAGGGGTTAGAACTGGCGAGATATTACTTTAGAAATGGACAAAAATGGTTTGGAAAGAGTAAACAAATAGGTTTAAAAGAGGTCAGAAATGAGAAAAAATGGGTTAGAAATAGCCAAAACTGGCTTAAAACTGGGGAGAAAGGGGCAAAAGTGGGCTAGAAATGGCCACCAGTAGTTTAGAAATAGCCAAAGGTGGCTTAAAGTAAGTGAGAAAAGGGAAAACTGTGTTTAAAAGACAGCCAAAATGGGTTAGAAAGGTCCAAAAATGGCTTAAAGCAAGTCAGGAATGGGCAAAAGTGGGTTAGAAATGGCAAGAAATTGCTTAGAAATGGACAGAAATGGTTGGGAAATGGCCAAAATTACTTAGGAGGAGTCAGAATTGGGCAACAAAGGGTTAGAAATAGAAAAAAGCACTTTAGAAACAGCTGAGAAAAGCTTAAAATGGGTTAGAAATGGGGGAAATAGGTTAGAAATAGCCAGAAAAGGCTTCAAGCTGGTAAGAAATGGGCAAAACATGGGACAGAAATGGCCATCAATTCTTTATAAACAGGCAAAACAGGCTTCAGAGAGGTGAAAAGTGGGAAAACTGTGCTTAAAAAAAAGCCAACAAGGCTTAAACTAAATAAGAAATGGGCAAAAATAGGTTAGAAATGGCAAGAAATTGGTTAGATAAGGACAAAAATGGTTTGGCAAGAGTAAAAAAATGGGTTTAAAAGAGGTAAGAAATGAGAAAAATGGGTTAGAAATAGCCCAAACTGGCTTAAAACTGGGGAGAAAGGGGCAAAAGTGGGCTAGAAATGGCCACCAGTAGTTTAGAAATAGCCAAAAGTGGCTTAAAATAGGTGAGAAAGGGGAAAACTGTGTTTAAAAAACAGTCAAAATGGCTTGAAATGGGTTAGACTTGGGCAAAAGTGGGATAAAAAAGGCCATCAGTAGTGAGAAATAGCCAAAAAAGGCTTAAAATGGGGTAGAAATGGGAAAACTGTGCTTAAAAAAAAAGCCAAAATGACTTAAACCAAGTCAGGAATGGGCAAAAATGGGTTAGAAATGGTGAGAGATTGCTTTAGAAATGGACAAAAATGGCTTGGAAATGGCCAGGAAGGCTTAAAGCTGGGAAGGAAAAATTGGGCATGAAAGGGATAGAAATGGCCAAAAATGGCATAACAGAGGTTAGAAATGAGCAAAAATTATTTAGAACTAGGAAAACAATAAGTTTAAACTAGGTAAGAAGGAGAGAAAAGGGTTAGAAAGAGCCAAAACTGGCTTAAAACTGGTGAGAAAGGAGCAAAAGTGGATTTGAAATGGCCACAAGTAGTTTAGAAAGAGCCAAACAAGGCTGAAAATAGGCTAGAAATGGGAAAACTGTGTTTGAGAAAAAGGCAAAATGGCTTAAACCAAGTTAGAAATGGGCAAGAATGGATTAAAAAGGGCAAGGCATTGCTTAGAAAGGGACAAAAGTGGTTTGGAAGTGGGTCAAATGGCTAAAGAAGTGTTAGAACTGGGCAAAAGAGGGCTAGAAATAGAGAAAAGCAGTTTAGAGACAGCCGAGAAAAGCTTAAAATGGGTTAGAAATGGGGAAAATGGGATAGAAATAGCCAAATCTGGATTAAATCTGGTAAGAAATGGGCAAAACATGGGACAGAAATGGCCATCAGGAGTTCAGAAATAGCCAGAAAAGGCTTCAAATGGGTTAGAAATGGGAAGGATGTGTTTGAAAACAAGCCAAAATGGCTTAAACCAAGTTAGAAATGGGCAAAAAGGGGTTAGAACTGGCGAGATATTACTTTAGAAATGGACAAAAATGGTTTGGAAAGAGTAAACAAATAGGTTTAAAAGAGGTAAGAAATGAGAAAAATGGCTTAGAAATAGCCAAAACTGGCTTAAAACTGGGGAGAAAGGGGCAAAAGTGGGCTAGAAATGGCCACCAGTAGTTTAGAAATAGCCAAAGGTGGCTTAAAGTAAGTGAGAAAAGGGAAAACTGTGTTTAAAAGACAGCCAAAATGGCTTGAAATGGGTTAGAAAGGGCCAAAAATGGCTTAAAGCAAGTCAGGAATGGGCAAAAGTGGGTTAGAAATGGCAAGAAATTGCTTAGCAATGGACAAAAATGGTTGGGAAAGGGCCAAAATGACTTAGGAGGAGTCAGAATTGGGCAACAAAGGGTTAGAAATAGAAAAAAGCACTTTAGAAACAGCTGAGAAAAGCTTAAAATGGGTTAGAAATGGGGGAAACGGGTTAGAAATAGCCAGAAATGGCTTCAAGCTGGTAAGAAATGGGCAAAACATGGGACAGAAATGGCCATCAATTCTTCATAAATAGGCAAAAGAGGCTTCAGAGAGGTGAAAAGTGGGAAAACAGTGTTTGAAAAAAAGCCAAAATGGCTTAAACCAAGTTAGAAATGGGCAAAGGTGGGTTAGAAATGGCAAGAAATTGCTTAGAAATGGACAAAAATGGTTTGGAAAGGGCCAAAATGACTGAGGAGGAGTCAGAATTGGGCAACAAAGGGTTAGAAATAGAAAAAAGCACTTTAGAAACAGCTGAGAAAAGCTTAAAATGGGTTAGAAATGGGGAAAACGGGTTAGAAATAGCCAGAAATGGCTTCAAGCTGGTAAGAAATGGGCAAAACATGGGACAGAAATGGCCATCAATTCTTTATAAACAGGCAAAACAGGCTTCAGAGAGGTGAAAAGTGGGAAAACTGTGCTTAAAAAAAAGCCAACAAGGCTTAAACTAAATAAGAAATGGGCAAAAATAGGTTAGAAATGGCAAGAAATTGGTTAGATAAGGACAAAAATGGTTTGGCAGGAGTAAAAAAATGGGTTTAAAAGAGGTAAGAAATGAGAAAAATGGGTTAGAAATAGCCCAAACTGGCTTAAAACTGGGGAGAAAGGGGCAAAAGTGGGCTAGAAATGGCCACCAGTAGTTTAGAAATAGCCAAAAGTGGCTTAAAATAGGTGAGAAAAGGGGAAAACTGGGTTTAAGAAACAGTCAAAATGGCTTGAAATGGGTTAGACTTGGGCAAAAGTGGGATAAAAAAGGCCATCAGTAGTGAGAAATAGCCAAAAAAGGCTTAAAATGGGGTAGAAATGGGAAAACTGTGCTTAAAAAAAAAAGCCAAAATGACTTAAACCAAGTCAGGAATGGGCAAAAATGGGTTAGAAATGGTGAGAGATTGCTTTAGAAATGGACAAAAATGGCTTGGAAATGGCCAGGAAGGCTTAAAGCTGGGAAGGAAGAATTGGGCATGAAAGGGATAGAAATGGCCAAAAATGGCATAACAGAGGTTAGAAATGAGCAAAAATTATTTAGAACTAGGAAAACAATAAGTTTAAAATAGGCAAGAAGGAGAGAAAAGGGTTAGAAAGAGCCAAAACTGGCTTAAAACTGGTGAGAAAGGAGCAAAAGTGGATTTGAAATGGCCACAAGTAGTTTAGAAAGAGCCAAACAAGGCTGAAAATAGGCTAGAAATGGGAAAACTGTGTTTGAGAAAAAGGCAAAATGGCTTAAACCAAGTTAGAAATGGGCAAGAATGGATTAAAAAGGGCAAGGCATTGCTTAGAAAGGGACAAAAGTGGTTTGGAAGTGGGTCAAATGGCTAAAGAAGTGTTAGAACTGGGCAAAAGAGGGCTAGAAATAGAGAAAAGCAGTTTAGAGACAGCCGAGAAAAGCTTAAAATGGGTTAGAAATGGGGAAAATGGGATAGAAATAGCCAAATCTGGATTAAATCTGGTAAGAAATGGGCAAAACATGGGACAGAAATGGCCATCAAGAGTTCAGAAATAGCCAGAAAAGGCTTCAAATGGGTTAGAAATGGGAAGGATGTGTTTGAAAACAAGCCAAAATGGCTTAAACCAAGTTAGAAATGGGCAAAAAGGGGTTAGAACTGGCGAGATATTACTTTAGAAATGGACAAAAATGGTTTGGAAAGAGTAAACAAATAGGTTTAAAAGAGGTAAGAAATGAGAAAAATGGCTTAGAAATAGCCAAAACTGGCTTAAAACTGGGGAGAAAGGGGCAAAAGTGGGCTAGAAATGGCCACCAGTAGTTTAGAAATAGCCAAAAGTGGCTTAAAATAGGTGAGAAAAGGGGAAAACTGGGTTTAAAAAACAGTCAAAATGGCTTGAAATGGGTTAGAAAGGTCCAAAAATGGCTTAAAGCAAGTCAGGAATGGGCAAAAGTGGGTTAGAAATGGCAAGAAATTGCTTAGAAATGGACAGAAATGGTTGGGAAATGGCCAAAATTACTTAGGAGGAGTCAGAATTGGGCAACAAAGGGTTAGAAATAGAAAAAAGCACTTTAGAAACAGCTGAGAAAAGCTTAAAATGGGTTAGAAATGGGGGAAATAGGTTAGAAATAGCCAGAAAAGGCTTCAAGCTGGTAAGAAATGGGCAAAACATGGGACAGAAATGGCCATCAATTCTTTATAAACAGGCAAAACAGGCTTCAGAGAGGTGAAAAGTGGGAAAACTGTGCTTAAAAAAAAGCCAACAAGGCTTAAACTAAATAAGAAATGGGCAAAAATAGGTTAGAAATGGCAAGAAATTGGTTAGATAAGGACAAAAATGGTTTGGCAAGAGTAAAAAAATGGGTTTAAAAGAGGTAAGAAATGAGAAAAATGGGTTAGAAATAGCCCAAACTGGCTTAAAACTGGGGAGAAAGGGGCAAAAGTGGGCTAGAAATGGCCACCAGTAGTTTAGAAATAGCCAAAAGTGGCTTAAAATAGGTGAGAAAAGGGGAAAACTGGGTTTAAAAAACAGTCAAAATGGCTTGAAATGGGTTAGACTTGGGCAAAAGTGGGATAAAAAAGGCCATCAGTAGTGAGAAATAGCCAAAAAAGGCTTAAAATGGGGTAGAAATGGGAAAACTGTGCTTAAAAAAAAAGCCAAAATGACTTAAACCAAGTCAGGAATGGGCAAAAATGGGTTAGAAATGGTGAGAGATTGCTTTAGAAATGGACAAAAATGGCTTGGAAATGGCCAGGAAGGCTTAAAGCTGGGAAGGAAAAATTGGGCATGAAAGGGATAGAAATGGCCAAAAATGGCATAACAGAGGTTAGAAATGAGCAAAAATTATTTAGAACTAGGAAAACAATAAGTTTAAACTAGGTAAGAAGGAGAGAAAAGGGTTAGAAAGAGCCAAAACTGGCTTAAAACTGGTGAGAAAGGAGCAAAAGTGGATTTGAAATGGCCACAAGTAGTTTAGAAAGAGCCAAACAAGGCTGAAAATAGGCTAGAAATGGGAAAACTGTGTTTGAGAAAAAGGCAAAATGGCTTAAACCAAGTTAGAAATGGGCAAGAATGGATTAAAAAGGGCAAGGCATTGCTTAGAAAGGGACAAAAGTGGTTTGGAAGTGGGTCAAATGGCTAAAGAAGTGTTAGAACTGGGCAAAAGAGGGCTAGAAATAGAGAAAAGCAGTTTAGAGACAGCCGAGAAAAGCTTAAAATGGGTTAGAAATGGGGAAAATGGGATAGAAATAGCCAAATCTGGATTAAATCTGGTAAGAAATGGGCAAAACATGGGACAGAAATGGCCATCAGGAGTTCAGAAATAGCCAGAAAAGGCTTCAAATGGGTTAGAAATGGGAAGGATGTGTTTGAAAACAAGCCAAAATGGCTTAAACCAAGTTAGAAATGGGCAAAAAGGGGTTAGAACTGGCGAGATATTACTTTAGAAATGGACAAAAATGGTTTGGAAAGAGTAAACAAATAGGTTTAAAAGAGGTAAGAAATGAGAAAAATGGGTTAGAAATAGCCAAAACTGGCTTAAAACTGGGGAGAAAGGGGCAAAAGTGGGCTAGAAATGGCCACCAGTAGTTTAGAAATAGCCAAAGGTGGCTTAAAGTAAGTGAGAAAAGGGAAAACTGTGTTTAAAAGACAGCCAAAATGGGTTAGAAAGGTCCAAAAATGGCTTAAAGCAAGTCAGGAATGGGCAAAAGTGGGTTAGAAATGGCAAGAAATTGCTTAGAAATGGACAGAAATGGTTGGGAAAGGGCCAAAATTACTTAGGAGGAGTCAGAATTGGGCAACAAAGGGTTAGAAATAGAAAAAAGCACTTTAGAAACAGCTGAGAAAAGCTTAAAATGGGTTAGAAATGGGGGAAATAGGTTAGAAATAGCCAGAAAAGGCTTCAAGCTGGTAAGAAATGGGCAAAACATGGGACAGAAATGGCCATCAATTCTTTATAAACAGGCAAAACAGGCTTCAGAGAGGTGAAAAGTGGGAAAACTGTGCTTAAAAAAAAGCCAACAAGGCTTAAACTAAATAAGAAATGGGCAAAAATAGGTTAGAAATGGCAAGAAATTGGTTAGATAAGGACAAAAATGGTTTGGCAAGAGTAAAAAAATGGGTTTAAAAGAGGTAAGAAATGAGAAAAATGGGTTAGAAATAGCCCAAACTGGCTTAAAACTGGGGAGAAAGGGGCAAAAGTGGGCTAGAAATGGCCACCAGTAGTTTAGAAATAGCCAAAAGTGGCTTAAAATAGGTGAGAAAAGGGGAAAACTGGGTTTAAAAAACAGTCAAAATGGCTTGAAATGGGTTAGACTTGGGCAAAAGTGGGATAAAAAAGGCCATCAGTAGTGAGAAATAGCCAAAAAAGGCTTAAAATGGGGTAGAAATGGGAAAACTGTGCTTAAAAAAAAAAGCCAAAATGACTTAAACCAAGTCAGGAATGGGCAAAAATGGGTTAGAAATGGTGAGAGATTGCTTTAGAAATGGACAAAAATGGCTTGGAAATGGCCAGGAAGGCTTAAAGCTGGGAAGGAAGAATTGGGCATGAAAGGGATAGAAATGGCCAAAAATGGCATAACAGAGGTTAGAAATGAGCAAAAATTATTTAGAACTAGGAAAACACTAAGTTTAAACTAGGTAAGAAGGAGAGAAAAGGGTTAGAAAGAGCCAAAACTGGCTTAAAACTGGTGAGAAAGGAGCAAAAGTGGATTTGAAATGGCCACAAGTAGTTTAGAAAGAGCCAAACAAGGCTGAAAATAGGCTAGAAATGGGAAAACTGTGTTTGAGAAAAAGGCAAAATGGCTTAAACCAAGTTAGAAATGGGCAAGAATGGATTAAAAAGGGCAAGGCATTGCTTAGAAAGGGACAAAAGTGGTTTGGAAGTGGGTCAAAGGGCTAAAGAAGTGTTAGAACTGGGCAAAAGAGGGCTAGAAATAGAGAAAAGCAGTTTAGAGACAGCCGAGAAAAGCTTAAAATGGGTTAGAAATGGGGAAAATGGGATAGAAATAGCCAAATCTGGATTAAATCTGGTAAGAAATGGGCAAAACATGGGACAGAAATGGCCATCAGGAGTTCAGAAATAGCCAGAAAAGGCTTCAAATGGGTTAGAAATGGGAAGGATGTGTTTGAAAACAAGCCAAAATGGCTTAAACCAAGTTAGAAATGGGCAAAAAGGGGTTAGAACTGGCGAGATATTACTTTAGAAATGGACAAAAATGGTTTGGAAAGAGTAAACAAATAGGTTTAAAAGAGGTAAGAAATGAGAAAAATGGCTTAGAAATAGCCAAAACTGGCTTAAAACTGGGGAGAAAGGGGCAAAAGTGGGCTAGAAATGGCCACCAGTAGTTTAGAAATAGCCAAAAGTGGCTTAAAATAGGTGAGAAAAGGGGAAAACTGGGTTTAAAAAACAGTCAAAATGGCTTGAAATGGGTTAGACTTGGGCAAAAGTGGGATAAAAAAGGCCATCAGTAGTGAGAAATAGCCAAAAAAGGCTTAAAATGGGGTAGAAATGGGAAAACTGTGCTTAAAAAAAAAAGCCAAAATGACTTAAACCAAGTCAGGAATGGGCAAAAATGGGTTAGAAATGGTGAGAGATTGCTTTAGAAATGGACAAAAATGGCTTGGAAATGGCCAGGAAGGCTTAAAGCTGGGAAGGAAGAATTGGGCATGAAAGGGATAGAAATGGCCAAAAATGGCATAACAGAGGTTAGAAATGAGCAAAAATTATTTAGAACTAGGAAAACAATAAGTTTAAAATAGGCAAGAAGGAGAGAAAAGGGTTAGAAAGAGCCAAAACTGGCTTAAAACTGGTGAGAAAGGAGCAAAAGTGGATTTGAAATGGCCACAAGTAGTTTAGAAAGAGCCAAACAAGGCTGAAAATAGGCTAGAAATGGGAAAACTGTGTTTGAGAAAAAGGCAAAATGGCTTAAACCAAGTTAGAAATGGGCAAGAATGGATTAAAAAGGGCAAGGCATTGCTTAGAAAGGGACAAAAGTGGTTTGGAAGTGGGTCAAATGGCTAAAGAAGTGTTAGAACTGGGCAAAAGAGGGCTAGAAATAGAGAAAAGCAGTTTAGAGACAGCCGAGAAAAGCTTAAAATGGGTTAGAAATGGGGAAAATGGGATAGAAATAGCCAAATCTGGATTAAATCTGGTAAGAAATGGGCAAAACATGGGACAGAAATGGCCATCAAGAGTTCAGAAATAGCCAGAAAAGGCTTCAAATGGGTTAGAAATGGGAAGGATGTGTTTGAAAACAAGCCAAAATGGCTTAAACCAAGTTAGAAATGGGCAAAAAGGGGTTAGAACTGGCGAGATATTACTTTAGAAATGGACAAAAATGGTTTGGAAAGAGTAAACAAATAGGTTTAAAAGAGGTAAGAAATGAGAAAAATGGGTTAGAAATAGCCAAAACTGGCTTAAAACTGGGGAGAAAGGGGCAAAAGTGGGCTAGAAATGGCCACCAGTAGTTTAGAAATAGCCAAAAGTGGCTTAAAATAGGTGAGAAAAGGGGAAAACTGGGTTTAAAAAACAGTCAAAATGGCTTGAAATGGGTTAGAAAGGGCCAAAAATGGCTTAAAGCAAGTCAGGAATGGGCAAAAGTGGGTTAGAAATGGCAAGAAATTGCTTAGAAATGGACAGAAATGGTTGGGAAATGGCCAAAATTACTTAGGAGGAGTCAGAATTGGGCAACAAAGGGTTAGAAATAGAAAAAAGCACTTTAGAAACAGCTGAGAAAAGCTTAAAATGGGTTAGAAATGGGGGAAATAGGTTAGAAATAGCCAGAAAAGGCTTCAAGCTGGTAAGAAATGGGCAAAACATGGGACAGAAATGGCCATCAATTCTTTATAAACAGGCAAAACAGGCTTCAGAGAGGTGAAAAGTGGGAAAACTGTGCTTAAAAAAAAGCCAACAAGGCTTAAACTAAATAAGAAATGGGCAAAAATAGGTTAGAAATGGCAAGAAATTGGTTAGATAAGGACAAAAATGGTTTGGCAAGAGTAAAAAAATGGGTTTAAAAGAGGTAAGAAATGAGAAAAATGGGTTAGAAATAGCCCAAACTGGCTTAAAACTGGGGAGAAAGGGGCAAAAGTGGGCTAGAAATGGCCACCAGTAGTTTAGAAATAGCCAAAAGTGGCTTAAAATAGGTGAGAAAAGGGGAAAACTGGGTTTAAAAAACAGTCAAAATGGCTTGAAATGGGTTAGACTTGGGCAAAAGTGGGATAAAAAAGGCCATCAGTAGTGAGAAATAGCCAAAAAAGGCTTAAAATGGGGTAGAAATGGGAAAACTGTGCTTAAAAAAAAAAAGCCAAAATGACTTAAACCAAGTCAGGAATGGGCAAAAATGGGTTAGAAATGGTGAGAGATTGCTTTAGAAATGGACAAAAATGGCTTGGAAATGGCCAGGAAGGCTTAAAGCTGGGAAGGAAAAATTGGGCATGAAAGGGATAGAAATGGCCAAAAATGGCATAACAGAGGTTAGAAATGAGCAAAAATTATTTAGAACTAGGAAAACAATAAGTTTAAACTAGGTAAGAAGGAGAGAAAAGGGTTAGAAAGAGCCAAAACTGGCTTAAAACTGGTGAGAAAGGAGCAAAAGTGGATTTGAAATGGCCACAAGTAGTTTAGAAAGAGCCAAACAAGGCTGAAAATAGGCTAGAAATGGGAAAACTGTGTTTGAGAAAAAGGCAAAATGGCTTAAACCAAGTTAAAAATGGGCAAGAATGGATTAAAAAGGGCAAGGCATTGCTTAGAAAGGGACAAAAGTGGTTTGGAAGTGGGTCAAATGGCTAAAGAAGTGTTAGAACTGGGCAAAAGAGGGCTAGAAATAGAGAAAAGCAGTTTAGAGACAGCCGAGAAAAGCTTAAAATGGGTTAGAAATGGGGAAAATGGGATAGAAATAGCCAAATCTGGATTAAATCTGGTAAGAAATGGGCAAAACATGGGACAGAAATGGCCATCAGGAGTTCAGAAATAGCCAGAAAAGGCTTCAAATGGGTTAGAAATGGGAAGGATGTGTTTGAAAACAAGCCAAAATGGCTTAAACCAAGTTAGAAATGGGCAAAAAGGGGTTAGAACTGGCGAGATATTACTTTAGAAATGGACAAAAATGGTTTGGAAAGAGTAAACAAATAGGTTTAAAAGAGGTAAGAAATGAGAAAAATGGGTTAGAAATAGCCAAAACTGGCTTAAAACTGGGGAGAAAGGGGCAAAAGTGGGCTAGAAATGGCCACCAGTAGTTTAGAAATAGCCAAAGGTGGCTTAAAGTAAGTGAGAAAAGGGAAAACTGTGTTTAAAAGACAGCCAAAATGGGTTAGAAAGGTCCAAAAATGGCTTAAAGCAAGTCAGGAATGGGCAAAAGTGGGTTAGAAATGGCAAGAAATTGCTTAGAAATGGACAGAAATGGTTGGGAAATGGCCAAAATTACTTAGGAGGAGTCAGAATTGGGCAACAAAGGGTTAGAAATAGAAAAAAGCACTTTAGAAACAGCTGAGAAAAGCTTAAAATGGGTTAGAAATGGGGGAAATAGGTTAGAAATAGCCAGAAAAGGCTTCAAGCTGGTAAGAAATGGGCAAAACATGGGACAGAAATGGCCATCAATTCTTTATAAACAGGCAAAACAGGCTTCAGAGAGGTGAAAAGTGGGAAAACTGTGCTTAAAAAAAAGCCAACAAGGCTTAAACTAAATAAGAAATGGGCAAAAATAGGTTAGAAATGGCAAGAAATTGGTTAGATAAGGACAAAAATGGTTTGGCAAGAGTAAAAAAATGGGTTTAAAAGAGGTAAGAAATGAGAAAAATGGGTTAGAAATAGCCCAAACTGGCTTAAAACTGGGGAGAAAGGGGCAAAAGTGGGCTAGAAATGGCCACCAGTAGTTTAGAAATAGCCAAAAGTGGCTTAAAATAGGTGAGAAAAGGGGAAAACTGGGTTTAAAAAACAGTCAAAATGGCTTGAAATGGGTTAGACTTGGGCAAAAGTGGGATAAAAAAGGCCATCAGTAGTGAGAAATAGCCAAAAAAGGCTTAAAATGGGGTAGAAATGGGAAAACTGTGCTTAAAAAAAAAAGCCAAAATGACTTAAACCAAGTCAGGAATGGGCAAAAATGGGTTAGAAATGGTGAGAGATTGCTTTAGAAATGGACAAAAATGGCTTGGAAATGGCCAGGAAGGCTTAAAGCTGGGAAGGAAGAATTGGGCATGAAAGGGATAGAAATGGCCAAAAATGGCATAACAGAGGTTAGAAATGAGCAAAAATTATTTAGAACTAGGAAAACAATAAGTTTAAACTAGGTAAGAAGGAGAGAAAAGGGTTAGAAAGAGCCAAAACTGGCTTAAAACTGGTGAGAAAGGAGCAAAAGTGGATTTGAAATGGCCACAAGTAGTTTAGAAAGAGCCAAACAAGGCTGAAAATAGGCTAGAAATGGGAAAACTGTGTTTGAGAAAAAGGCAAAATGGCTTAAACCAAGTTAGAAATGGGCAAGAATGGATTAAAAAGGGCAAGGCATTGCTTAGAAAGGGACAAAAGTGGTTTGGAAGTGGGTCAAATGGCTAAAGAAGTGTTAGAACTGGGCAAAAGAGGGCTAGAAATAGAGAAAAGCAGTTTAGAGACAGCCGAGAAAAGCTTAAAATGGGTTAGAAATGGGGAAAATGGGACAGAAATACCCAAATCTGGATTAAATCTGGTAAGAAATGGGCAAAACATGGGACAGAAATGGCCATCAATTCTTCATAAATAGGCAAAAGAGGCTTCAGAGAGGTGAAAAGTGGGAAAACAGTGTTTGAAAAAAAGCCAACAAGGCTTAAACCAAGTTAGAAATGGGCAAAGGTGGGTTAGAAATGGCAAGAAATTGCTTAGAAATGGACAGAAATGGTTTGGAAAGGGCCAAAATGACTTAGGAGGAGTCAGAATTGGGCAACAACGGGTTAGAAATAGAAAAAAGCACTTTAGAAACAGCTGAGAAAAGCTTAAAATGGGTTAGGAATGGGGAAAACGGGTTAGAAATAGCCAGAAATGGCTTCAAGCTGGTAAGAAATGGCCATCAATTCTTCATAAATAGGCAAAAGAGGCTTCAGAGAGGTGAAAAGTGGGAAAACAGTGTTTGAAAAAAAGCCAAAATGGCTTAAACCAAGTTAGAAATGGGCAAAGGTGGGTTAGAAATGGCAAGAAATTGCTTAGAAATGGACAAAAATGGTTTGGAAAGGGCCAAAATGACTTAGGAGGAGTCAGAATTGGGCAACAAAGGGTTAGAAATAGAAAAAAGCACTTTAGAAACAGCTGAGAAAAGCTTAAAATGGGTTAGAAATGGGGAAAACGGGTTAGAAATAGCCAGAAATGGCTTCAAGCTGGTAAGAAATGGGCAAAACATGGGACAGAAATGGCCATCAATTCTTTATAAACAGGCAAAACAGGCTTCAGAGAGGTGAAGAGTGGGAAAACTGTGCTTAAAAAAAAGCCAACAAGGCTTAAACTAAATAAGAAATGGGCAAAAATAGGTTAGAAATGGCAAGAAATTGGTTAGATAAGGACAAAAATGGTTTGGCAGGAGTAAAAAAATGGGTTTAAAAGAGGTAAGAAATGAGAAAAATGGGTTAGAAATAGCCCAAACTGGCTTAAAACTGGGGAGAAAGGGGCAAAAGTGGGCTAGAAATGGCCACCAGTAGTTTAGAAATAGCCAAAAGTGGCTTAAAATAGGTGAGAAAAGGGGAAAACTGGGTTTAAGAAACAGTCAAAATGGCTTGAAATGGGTTAGACTTGGGCAAAAGTGGGATAAAAAAGGCCATCAGTAGTGAGAAATAGCCAAAAAAGGCTTAAAATGGGGTAGAAATGGGAAAACTGTGCTTAAAAAAAAAAGCCAAAATGACTTAAACCAAGTCAGGAATGGGCAAAAATGGGTTAGAAATGGTGAGAGATTGCTTTAGAAATGGACAAAAATGGCTTGGAAATGGCCAGGAAGGCTTAAAGCTGGGAAGGAAGAATTGGGCATGAAAGGGATAGAAATGGCCAAAAATGGCATAACAGAGGTTAGAAATGAGCAAAAATTATTTAGAACTAGGAAAACAATAAGTTTAAAATAGGCAAGAAGGAGAGAAAAGGGTTAGAAAGAGCCAAAACTGGCTTAAAACTGGTGAGAAAGGAGCAAAAGTGGATTTGAAATGGCCACAAATAGTTTAGAAAGAGCCAAACAAGGCTGAAAATAGGCTAGAAATGGGAAAACTGTGTTTGAGAAAAAGGCAAAATGGCTTAAACCAAGTTAGAAATGGGCAAGAATGGATTAAAAAGGGCAAGGCATTGCTTAGAAAGGGACAAAAGTGGTTTGGAAGTGGGTCAAAGGGCTAAAGAAGTGTTAGAACTGGGCAAAAGAGGGCTAGAAATAGAGAAAAGCAGTTTAGAGACAGCCGAGAAAAGCTTAAAATGGGTTAGAAATGGGGAAAATGGGATAGAAATAGCCAAATCTGGATTAAATCTGGTAAGAAATGGGCAAAACATGGGACAGAAATGGCCATCAAGAGTTCAGAAATAGCCAGAAAAGGCTTCAAATGGGTTAGAAATGGGAAGGATGTGTTTGAAAACAAGCCAAAATGGCTTAAACCAAGTTAGAAATGGGCAAAAAGGGGTTAGAACTGGCGAGATATTACTTTAGAAATGGACAAAAATGGTTTGGAAAGAGTAAACAAATAGGTTTAAAAGAGGTAAGAAATGAGAAAAATGGGTTAGAAATAGCCAAAACTGGCTTAAAACTGGGGAGAAAGGGGCAAAAGTGGGCTAGAAATGGCCACCAGTAGTTTAGAAATAGCCAAAAGTGGCTTAAAATAGGTGAGAAAAGGGGAAAACTGGGTTTAAAAGACAGCCAAAATGGCTTGAAATGGGTTAGAAAGGGCCAAAAATGGCTTAAAGCAAGTCAGGAATGGGCAAAAGTGGGTTAGAAATGGCAAGAAATTGCTTAGAAATGGACAGAAATGGTTGGGAAAGGGCCAAAATTACTTAGGAGGAGTCAGAATTGGGCAACAAAGGGTTAGAAATAGAAAAAAGCACTTTAGAAACAGCTGAGAAAAGCTTAAAATGGGTTAGAAATGGGGAAAACGGGTTAGAAATAGCCAGAAAAGGCTTCAAGCTGGTAAGAAATGGGCAAAACATGGGACAGAAATGGCCATCAATTCTTCATAAATAGGCAAAAGAGGCTTCAGAGAGGTGAAAAGTGGGAAAACAGTGTTTGAAAAAAAGCCAAAATGGCTTAAACCAAGTTAGAAATGGGCAAAGGTGGGTTAGAAATGGCAAGAAATTGCTTAGAAATGGACAGAAATGGTTTGGAAAGGGCCAAAATGACTTAGGAGGAGTCAGAATTGGGCAACAAAGGGTTAGAAATAGAAAAAAGCACTTTAGAAACAGCTGAGAAAAGCTTAAAATGGGTTAGAAATGGGGGAAATGGGTTAGAAATAGCCAGAAATGGCTTCAAGCTGGTAAGAAATGGGCAAAACATGGGACAGAAATGGCCATCAATTCCTTATAAACAGGCAAAACAGGCTTCAGAGAGGTGAAAAGTGGGAAAACTGTGCTTAAAAAAAAGCCAACAAGGCTTAAACTAAATAAGAAATGGGCAAAAATAGGTTAGAAATGGCAAGAAATTGGTTAGATAAGGACAAAACTGGTTTGGCAAGAGTAAAAAAATGGGTTTAAAAGAGGTAAGAAATGAGAAAAATGGGTTAGAAATAGCCCAAACTGGCTTAAAACTGGGGAGAAAGGGGCAAAAGTGGGCTAGAAATGGCCACCAGTAGTTTAGAAATAGCCAAAAGTGGCTTAAAATAGGTGAGAAAAGGGGAAAACTGGGTTTAAAAAACAGTCAAAATGGCTTGAAATGGGTTAGACTTGGGCAAAAGTGGGATAAAAAAGGCCATCAGTAGTGAGAAATAGCCAAAAAAGGCTTAAAA
This sequence comes from Ara ararauna, assembly GCA_028858755.1. Classification (NCBI taxonomy): domain Eukaryota; kingdom Metazoa; phylum Chordata; class Aves; order Psittaciformes; family Psittacidae; genus Ara; species Ara ararauna. The sequence goes on from CM054378.1 coordinate 1,912,430, forward strand.
TGGGGTAGAAATGGGAAAACTGTGCTTAAAAAAAAAAAGCCAAAATGACTTAAACCAAGTCGGGAATGGGCAAAAATGGGTTAGAAATGGTGAGAGATTGCTTTAGAAATGGACAAAAATGGCTTGGAAATGGCCAGGAAGGCTTAAAGCTGGGAAGGAAGAATTGGGCATGAAAGGGATAGAAATGGCCAAAAATGGCATAACAGAGGTTAGAAATGAGCAAAAATTATTTAGAACTAGGAAAACAATAAGTTTAAACTAGGTAAGAAGGAGAGAAAAGGGTTAGAAAGAGCCAAAACTGGCTTAAAACTGGTGAGAAAGGAGCAAAAGTGGATTTGAAATGGCCACAAGTAGTTTAGAAAGAGCCAAACAAGGCTGAAAATAGGCTAGAAATGGGAAAACTGTGTTTGAGAAAAAGGCAAAATGGCTTAAACCAAGTTAGAAATGGGCAAGAATGGATTAAAAAGGGCAAGGCATTGCTTAGAAAGGGACAAAAGTGGTTTGGAAGTGGGTCAAATGGCTAAAGAAGTGTTAGAACTGGGCAAAAGAGGGCTAGAAATAGAGAAAAGCAGTTTAGAGACAGCCGAGAAAAGCTTAAAATGGGTTAGAAATGGGGAAAATGGGATAGAAATAGCCAAATCTGGATTAAATCTGGTAAGAAATGGGCAAAACATGGGACAGAAATGGCCATCAAGAGTTCAGAAATAGCCAGAAAAGGCTTCAAATGGGTTAGAAATGGGAAGGATGTGTTTGAAAACAAGCCAAAATGGCTTAAACCAAGTTAGAAATGGGCAAAAAGGGGTTAGAACTGGCGAGATATTACTTTAGAAATGGACAAAAATGGTTTGGAAAGAGTAAACAAATAGGTTTAAAAGAGGTAAGAAATGAGAAAAAATGGGTTAGAAATAGCCCAAACTGGCTTAAAACTGGGGAGAAAGGGGCAAAAGTGGGCTAGAAATGGCCACCAGTAGTTTAGAAATAGCCAAAGGTGGCTTAAAGTAAGTGAGAAAAGGGAAAACTGTGTTTAAAAGACAGCCAAAATGGCTTGAAATGGGTTAGAAAGGGCCAAAAATGGCTTAAAGCAAGTCAGGAATGGGCAAAAAGTGGGTTAGAAATGGCAAGAAATTGCTTAGAAATGGACAGAAATGGTTGGGAAAGGGCCAAAATTACTTAGGAGGAGTCAGAATTGGGCAACAAAGGGTTAGAAATAGAAAAAAGCACTTCAGAAACAGCTGAGAAAAGCTTAAAATGGGTTAGAAATGGGGAAAACGGGTTAGAAATAGCCAGAAATGGCTTCAAGCCGGTAAGAAATGGGCAAAACATGGGACAGAAATGGCCATCAATTCCTCATAAATAGGCAAAAGAGGCTTCAGAGAGGTGAAAAGTGGGAAAACAGTGTTTGAAAAAAAGCCAAAATGGCTTAAACCAAGTTAGAAATGGGCAAAGGTGGGTTAGAAATGGCAAGAAATTGCTTAGAAATGGACAAAAATGGTTTGGAAAGGGCCAAAATGACTGAGGAGGAGTCAGAATTGGGCAACAAAGGGTTAGAAATAGAAAAAAGCACTTTAGAAACAGCTGAGAAAAGCTTAAAATGGGTTAGAAATGGGGGAAATGGGTTAGAAATAGCCAGAAATGGCTTCAAGCTGGTAAGAAATGGGCAAAACATGGGACAGAAATGGCCATCAATTCTTTATAAACAGGCAAAAGAGGCTTCAGAGAGGTGAAAAGTGGGAAAACTGTGCTTAAAAAAAAGCCAACAAGGCTTAAACTAAATAAGAAATGGGCAAAAATAGGTTAGAAATGGCAAGAAATTGGTTAGATAAGGACAAAAATGGTTCGGCAAGAGTAAAAAAATGGGTTTAAAAGAGGTAAGAAATGAGAAAAATGGGTTAGAAATAGCCCAAACTGGCTTAAAACTGGGGAGAAAGGGGCAAAAGTGGGCTAGAAATGGCCACCAGTAGTTTAGAAATAGCCAAAGGTGGCTTAAAGTAAGTGAGAAAAGGGAAAACTGTGTTTAAGAAACAGTCAAAATGGCTTGAAATGGGTTAGACTTGGGCAAAAGTGGGATAAAAAAGGCCATCAGTAGTGAGAAATAGCCAAAAAAGGCTTAAAATGGGGTAGAAATGGGAAAACTGTGCTTAAAAAAAAAAGCCAAAATGACTTAAACCAAGTCAGGAATGGGCAAAAATGGGTTAGAAATGGTGAGAGATTGCTTTAGAAATGGACAAAAATGGCTTGGAAATGGCCAGGAAGGCTTAAAGCTGGGAAGGAAGAATTGGGCATGAAAGGGATAGAAATGGCCAAAAATGGCATAACAGAGGTTAGAAATGAGCAAAAATTATTTAGAACTAGGAAAACAATAAGTTTAAACTAGGTAAGAAGGAGAGAAAAGGGTTAGAAAGAGCCAAAACTGGCTTAAAACTGGTGAGAAAGGAGCAAAAGTGGATTTGAAATGGCCACAAGTAGTTTAGAAAGAGCCAAACAAGGCTGAAAATAGGCTAGAAATGGGAAAACTGTGTTTGAGAAAAAGGCAAAATGGCTTAAACCAAGTTAGAAATGGGCAAGAATGGATTAAAAAGGGCAAGGCATTGCTTAGAAAGGGACAAAAGTGGTTTGGAAGTGGGTCAAATGGCTAAAGAAGTGTTAGAACTGGGCAAAAGAGGGCTAGAAATAGAGAAAAGCAGTTTAGAGACAGCCGAGAAAACCTTAAAATGGGTTAGAAATGGGGAAAATGGGATAGAAATAGCCAAATCTGGATTAAATCTGGTAAGAAATGGGCAAAACATGGGACAGAAATGGCCATCAGGAGTTCAGAAATAGCCAGAAAAGGCTTCAAATGGGTTAGAAATGGGAAGGATGTGTTTGAAAACAAGCCAAAATGGCTTAAACCAAGTTAGAAATGGGCAAAAAGGGGTTAGAACTGGCGAGATATTACTTTAGAAATGGACAAAAATGGTTTGGAAAGAGTAAACAAATAGGTTTAAAAGAGGTAAGAAATGAGAAAAATGGCTTAGAAATAGCCAAAACTGGCTTAAAACTGGGGAGAAAGGGGCAAAAGTGGGCTAGAAATGGCCACCAGTAGTTTAGAAATAGCCAAAAGTGGCTTAAAATAGGTGAGAAAAGGGGAAAACTGGGTTTAAAAGACAGCCAAAATGGCTTGAAATGGGTTAGAAAGGGCCAAAAATGGCTTAAAGCAAGTCAGGAATGGGAAAAAGTGGGTTAGAAATGGCAAGAAATTGCTTAGAAATGGACAGAAATGGTTGGGAAAGGGCCAAAATGACTTAGGAGGAGTCAGAATTGGGCAACAAAGGGTTAGAAATAGAAAAAAGCACTTTAGAAACAGCTGAGAAAAGCTTAAAATGGGTTAGAAATGGGGAAAACGGGTTAGAAATAGCCAGAAAAGGCTTCAAGCTGGTAAGAAATGGGCAAAACATGGGACAGAAATGGCCATCAATTCTTCATAAATAGGCAAAAGAGGCTTCAGAGAGGTGAAAAGTGGGAAAACAGTGTTTGAAAAAAAGCCAAAATGGCTTAAACCAAGTTAGAAATGGGCAAAGGTGGGTTAGAAATGGCAAGAAATTGCTTAGAAATGGACAAAAATGGTTTGGAAAGGGCCAAAATGACTTAGGAGGAGTCAGAATTGGGCAACAAAGGGTTAGAAATAGAAAAAAGCAGTTTAGAAACAGCTGAGAAAAGCTTAAAATGGGTTAGAAATGGGGGAAATGGGTTAGAAATAGCCAGAAATGGCTTCAAGCTGGTAAGAAATGGGCAAAACATGGGACAGAAATGGCCATCAATTCCTTATAAACAGGCAAAACAGGCTTCAGAGAGGTGAAGAGTGGGAAAACTGTGCTTAAAAAAAAGCCAACAAGGCTTAAACTAAATAAGAAATGGGCAAAAATAGGTTAGAAATGGCAAGAAATTGGTTAGATAAGGACAAAACTGGTTTGGCAAGAGTAAAAAAATGGGTTTAAAAGAGGTAAGAAATGAGAAAAATGGGTTAGAAATAGCCCAAACTGGCTTAAAACTGGGGAGAAAGGGGCAAAAGTGGGCTAGAAATGGCCACCAGTAGTTTAGAAATAGCCAAAAGTGGCTTAAAATAGGTGAGAAAAGGGGAAAACTGGGTTTAAAAAACAGTCAAAATGGCTTGAAATGGGTTAGACTTGGGCAAAAGTGGGATAAAAAAGGCCATCAGTAGTGAGAAATAGCCAAAAAAGGCTTAAAATGGGGTAGAAATGGGAAAACTGTGCTTAAAAAAAAAAAGCCAAAATGACTTAAACCAAGTCGGGAATGGGCAAAAATGGGTTAGAAATGGTGAGAGATTGCTTTAGAAATGGACAAAAATGGCTTGGAAATGGCCAGGAAGGCTTAAAGCTGGGAAGGAAGAATTGGGCATGAAAGGGATAGAAATGGCCAAAAATGGCATAACACAGGTTAGAAATGAGCAAAAATTATTTAGAACTAGGAAAACAATAAGTTTAAACTAGGTAAGAAGGAGAGAAAAGGGTTAGAAAGAGCCAAAACTGGCTTAAAACTGGTGAGAAAGGAGCAAAAGTGGATTTGAAATGGCCACAAGTAGTTTAGAAAGAGCCAAACAAGGCTGAAAATAGGCTAGAAATGGGAAAACTGTGTTTGAGAAAAAGGCAAAATGGCTTAAACCAAGTTAGAAATGGGCAAGAATGGATTAAAAAGAGCAAGGCATTGCTTAGAAAGGGACAAAAGTGGTTTGGAAGTGGGTCAAATGGCTAAAGAAGTGTTAGAACTGGGCAAAAGAGGGCTAGAAATAGAGAAAAGCAGTTTAGAGACAGCCGAGAAAAGCTTAAAATGGGTTAGAAATGGGGAAAATGGGATAGAAATAGCCAAATCTGGATTAAATCTGGTAAGAAATGGGCAAAACATGGGACAGAAATGGCCATCAAGAGTTCAGAAATAGCCAGAAAAGGCTTCAAATGGGTTAGAAATGGGAAGGATGTGTTTGAAAACAAGCCAAAATAGCTTAAACCAAGTTAGAAATGGGCAAAAAGGGGTTAGAACTGGCGAGATATTACTTTAGAAATGGACAAAAATGGTTTGGAAAGAGTAAACAAATAGGTTTAAAAGAGGTAAGAAATGAGAAAAAATGGGTTAGAAATAGCCCAAACTGGCTTAAAACTGGGGAGAAAGGGGCAAAAGTGGGCTAGAAATGGCCACCAGTAGTTTAGAAATAGCCAAAGGTGGCTTAAAGTAAGTGAGAAAAGGGAAAACTGTGTTTAAAAGACAGCCAAAATGGCTTGAAATGGGTTAGAAAGGGCCAAAAATGGCTTAAAGCAAGTCAGGAATGGGCAAAAAGTGGGTTAGAAATGGCAAGAAATTGCTTAGAAATGGACAGAAATGGTTGGGAAAGGGCCAAAATTACTTAGGAGGAGTCAGAATTGGGCAACAAAGGGTTAGAAATAGAAAAAAGCACTTCAGAAACAGCTGAGAAAAGCTTAAAATGGGTTAGAAATGGGGAAAACGGGTTAGAAATAGCCAGAAATGGCTTCAAGCCGGTAAGAAATGGGCAAAACATGGGACAGAAATGGCCATCAATTCTTCATAAATAGGCAAAAGAGGCTTCAGAGAGGTGAAAAGTGGGAAAACAGTGTTTGAAAAAAAGCCAAAATGGCTTAAACCAAGTTAGAAATGGGCAAAGGTGGGTTAGAAATGGCAAGAAATTGCTTAGAAATGGACAAAAATGGTTTGGAAAGGGCCAAAATGACTGAGGAGGAGTCAGAATTGGGCAACAAAGGGTTAGAAATAGAAAAAAGCACTTTAGAAACAGCTGAGAAAAGCTTAAAATGGGTTAGAAATGGGGGAAATGGGTTAGAAATAGCCAGAAATGGCTTCAAGCTGGTAAGAAATGGGCAAAACATGGGACAGAAATGGCCATCAAGAGTTCAGAAATAGCCAGAAAAGGCTTCAAATGGGTTAGAAATGGGAAGGATGTGTTTGAAAACAAGCCAAAATGGCTTAAACCAAGTTAGAAATGGGCAAAAAGGGGTTAGAACTGGCGAGATATTACTTTAGAAATGGACAAAAATGGTTTGGAAAGAGTAAACAAATAGGTTTAAAAGAGGTAAGAAATGAGAAAAATGGCTTAGAAATAGCCAAAACTGGCTTAAAACTGGGGAGAAAGGGGCAAAAGTGGGCTAGAAATGGCCACCAGTAGTTTAGAAATAGCCAAAGGTGGCTTAAAGTAAGTGAGAAAAGGGAAAACTGTGTTTAAAAGACAGCCAAAATGGCTTGAAATGGGTTAGAAAGGGCCAAAAATGGCTTAAAGCAAGTCAGGAATGGGCAAAAGGGGGTTAGAACTGGCGAGATATTACTTTAGAAATGGACAAAAATGGTTTGGAAAGAGTAAACAAATAGGTTTAAAAGAGGTAAGAAATGAGAAAAATGGCTTAGAAATAGCCAAAACTGGCTTAAAACTGGGGAGAAAGGGGCAAAAGTGGGCTAGAAATGGCCACCAGTAGTTTAGAAATAGCCAAAAGTGGCTTAAAATAGGTGAGAAAAGGGGAAAACTGGGTTTAAAAAACAGTCAAAATGGCTTGAAATGGGTTAGACTTGGGCAAAAGTGGGATAAAAAAGGCCATCAGTAGTGAGAAATAGCCAAAAAAGGCTTAAAATGGGGTAGAAATGGGAAAACTGTGCTTAAAAAAAAAGCCAAAATGACTTAAACCAAGTCAGGAATGGGCAAAAATGGGTTAGAAATGGTGAGAGATTGCTTTAGAAATGGACAAAAATGGCTTGGAAATGGCCAGGAAGGCTTAAAGCTGGGAAGGAAAAATTGGGCATGAAAGGGATAGAAATGGCCAAAAATGGCATAACAGAGGTTAGAAATGAGCAAAAATTATTTAGAACTAGGAAAACAATAAGTTTAAACTAGGTAAGAAGGAGAGAAAAGGGTTAGAAAGAGCCAAAACTGGCTTAAAACTGGTGAGAAAGGAGCAAAAGTGGATTTGAAATGGCCACAAGTAGTTTAGAAAGAGCCAAACAAGGCTGAAAATAGGCTAGAAATGGGAAAACTGTGTTTGAGAAAAAGGCAAAATGGCTTAAACCAAGTTAGAAATGGGCAAGAATGGATTAAAAAGGGCAAGGCATTGCTTAGAAAGGGACAAAAGTGGTTTGGAAGTGGGTCAAATGGCTAAAGAAGTGTTAGAACTGGGCAAAAGAGGGCTAGAAATAGAGAAAAGCAGTTTAGAGACAGCCGAGAAAAGCTTAAAATGGGTTAGAAATGGGGAAAATGGGATAGAAATAGCCAAATCTGGATTAAATCTGGTAAGAAATGGGCAAAACATGGGACAGAAATGGCCATCAGGAGTTCAGAAATAGCCAGAAAAGGCTTCAAATGGGTTAGAAATGGGAAGGATGTGTTTGAAAACAAGCCAAAATGGCTTAAACCAAGTTAGAAATGGGCAAAAAAGGGTTAGAACTGGCGAGATATTACTTTAGAAATGGACAAAAATGGTTTGGAAAGAGTAAACAAATAGGTTTAAAAGAGGTAAGAAATGAGAAAAATGGCTTAGAAATAGCCAAAACTGGCTTAAAACTGGGGAGAAAGGGGCAAAAGTGGGCTAGAAATGGCCACCAGTAGTTTAGAAATAGCCAAAAGTGGCTTAAAATAGGTGAGAAAAGGGGAAAACTGGGTTTAAAAGACAGCCAAAATGGCTTGAAATGGGTTAGAAAGGGCCAAAAATGGCTTAAAGCAAGTCAGGAATGGGCAAAAGTGGGTTAGAAATGGCAAGAAATTGCTTAGAAATGGACAGAAATGGTTGGGAAATGGCCAAAATTACTTAGGAGGAGTCAGAATTGGGCAACAAAGGGTTAGAAATAGAAAAAAGCACTTTAGAAACAGCTGAGAAAAGCTTAAAATGGGTTAGAAATGGGGGAAATGGGTTAGAAATAGCCAGAAATGGCTTCAAGCTGGTAAGAAATGGGCAAAACATGGGACAGAAATGGCCATCAATTCCTTATAAACAGGCAAAACAGGCTTCAGAGAGGTGAAAAGTGGGAAAACTGTGCTTAAAAAAAAGCCAACAAGGCTTAAACTAAATAAGAAATGGGCAAAAATAGGTTAGAAATGGCAAGAAATTGGTTAGATAAGGACAAAACTGGTTTGGCAAGAGTAAAAAAATGGGTTTAAAAGAGGTAAGAAATGAGAAAAATGGGTTAGAAATAGCCCAAACGGGCTTAAAACTGGGGAGAAAGGGGCAAAAGTGGGCTAGAAATGGCCACCAGTAGTTTAGAAATAGCCAAAAGTGGCTTAAAATAGGTGAGAAAAGGGGAAAACTGGGTTTAAAAAACAGTCAAAATGGCTTGAAATGGGTTAGACTTGGGCAAAAGTGGGATAAAAAAGGCCATCAGAAGTGAGAAATAGCCAAAAAAGGCTTAAAATGGGGTAGAAATGGGAAAACTGTGCTTAAAAAAAAAAAGCCAAAATGACTTAAACCAAGTCGGGAATGGGCAAAAATGGGTTAGAAATGGTGAGAGATTGCTTTAGAAATGGACAAAAATGGCTTGGAAATGGCCAGGAAGGCTTAAAGCTGGGAAGGAAGAATTGGGCATGAAAGGGATAGAAATGGCCAAAAATGGCATAACAGAGGTTAGAAATGAGCAAAAATTATTTAGAACTAGGAAAACAATAAGTTTAAACTAGGTAAGAAGGAGAGAAAAGGGTTAGAAAGAGCCAAAACTGGCTTAAAACTGGTGAGAAAGGAGCAAAAGTGGATTTGAAATGGCCACAAGTAGTTTAGAAAGAGCCAAACAAGGCTGAAAATAGGCTAGAAATGGGAAAACTGTGTTTGAGAAAAAGGCAAAATGGCTTAAACCAAGTTAGAAATGGGCAAGAATGGATTAAAAAGGGCAAGGCATTGCTTAGAAAGGGACAAAAGTGGTTTGGAAGTGGGTCAAATGGCTAAAGAAGTGTTAGAACTGGGCAAAAGAGGGCTAGAAATAGAGAAAAGCAGTTTAGAGACAGCCGAGAAAAGCTTAAAATGGGTTAGAAATGGGGAAAATGGGATAGAAATAGCCAAATCTGGATTAAATCTGGTAAGAAATGGGCAAAACATGGGACAGAAATGGCCATCAAGAGTTCAGAAATAGCCAGAAAAGGCTTCAAATGGGTTAGAAATGGGAAGGATGTGTTTGAAAACAAGCCAAAATAGCTTAAACCAAGTTAGAAATGGGCAAAAAGGGGTTAGAACTGGCGAGATATTACTTTAGAAATGGACAAAAATGGTTTGGAAAGAGTAAACAAATAGGTTTAAAAGAGGTAAGAAATGAGAAAAAATGGGTTAGAAATAGCCCAAACTGGCTTAAAACTGGGGAGAAAGGGGCAAAAGGGGGCTAGAAATGGCCACCAGTAGTTTAGAAATAGCCAAAGGTGGCTTAAAGTAAGTGAGAAAAGGGAAAACTGTGTTTAAAAGACAGCCAAAATGGCTTGAAATGGGTTAGAAAGGGCCAAAAATGGCTTAAAGCAAGTCAGGAATGGGCAAAAAGTGGGTTAGAAATGGCAAGAAATTGCTTAGAAATGGACAGAAATGGTTTGGAAAGGGCCAAAATGACTTCGGAGGAGTCAGAATTGGGCAACAAAGGGTTAGAAATAGAAAAAAGCACTTCAGAAACAGCTGAGAAAAGCTTAAAATGGGTTAGAAATGGGGAAAACGGGTTAGAAATAGCCAGAAATGGCTTCAAGCCGGTAAGAAATGGGCAAAACATGGGACAGAAATGGCCATCAATTCTTCATAAATAGGCAAAAGAGGCTTCAGAGAGGTGAAAAGTGGGAAAACAGTGTTTGAAAAAAAGCCAAAATGGCTTAAACCAAGTTAGAAATGGGCAAAGGTGGGTTAGAAATGGCAAGAAATTGCTTAGAAATGGACAGAAATGGTTGCGTAAGGGCCAAAATGACTGAGGAGGAGTCAGAATTGGGCAACAAAGGGTTAGAAATAGAAAAAAGCACTTTAGAAACAGCTGAGAAAAGCTTAAAATGGGTTAGAAATGGGGGAAATGGGTTAGAAATAGCCAGAAATGGTTTCAAGCTGGTAAGAAATGGGCAAAACATGGGACAGAAATGGCCATCAATTCTTTATAAACAGGCAAAACAGGCTTCAGAGAGGTGAAAAGTGGGAAAACTGTGCTTAAAAAAAAGCCAACAAGGCTTAAACTAAATAAGAAATGGGCAAAAATAGGTTAGAAATGGCAAGAAATTGGTTAGATAAGGACAAAAATGGTTTGGCAAGAGTAAAAAAATGGGTTTAAAAGAGGTAAGAAATGAGAAAAATGGGTTAGAAATAGCCCAAACGGGCTTAAAACTGGGGAGAAAGGGGCAAAAGTGGGCTAGAAATGGCCACCAGTAGTTTAGAAATAGCCAAAAGTGGCTTAAAATAGGTGAGAAAAGGGGAAAACTGTGTTTAAGAAACAGTCAAAATGGCTTGAAATAGGTTAGACTTGGGCAAAAGTGGGATAAAAAAGGCCATCAGAAGTGAGAAATAGCCAAAAAAGGCTTAAAATGGGGTAGAAATGGGTAAACTGTGCTTAAAAAAAAAAAGCCAAAATGACTTAAACCAAGTCAGGAATGGGCAAAAATGGGTTAGAAATGGTGAGAGATTGCTTTAGAAATGGACAAAAATGGCTTGGAAATGGCCAGGAAGGCTTAAAGCTGGGAAGGAAGAATTGGGCATGAAAGGGATAGAAATGGCCAAAAATGGCATAACAGAGGTTAGAAATGAGCAAAAATTATTTAGAACTAGGAAAACAATAAGTTTAAACTAGGTAAGAAGGAGAGAAAAGGGTTAGAAAGAGCCAAAACTGGCTTAAAACTGGTGAGAAAGGAGCAAAAGTGGATTTGAAATGGCCACAAGTAGTTTAGAAAGAGCCAAACAAGGCTGAAAATAGGCTAGAAATGGGAAAACTGTGTTTGAGAAAAAGGCAAAATGGCTTAAACCAAGTTAGAAATGGGCAAGAATGGATTAAAAAGGGCAAGGCATTGCTTAGAAAGGGACAAAAGTGGTTTGGAAGTGGGTCAAATGGCTAAAGAAGTGTTAGAACTGGGCAAAAGAGGGCTAGAAATAGAGAAAAGCAGTTTAGAGACAGCCGAGAAAAGCTTAAAATGGGTTAGAAATGGGGAAAATGGGATAGAAATAGCCAAATCTGGATTAAATCTGGTAAGAAATGGGCAAAACATGGGACAGAAATGGCCATCAGGAGTTCAGAAATAGCCAGAAAAGGCTTCAAATGGGTTAGAAATGGGAAGGATGTGTTTGAAAACAAGCCAAAATGGCTTAAACCAAGTTAGAAATGGGCAAAAAAGGGTTAGAACTGGCGAGATATTACTTTAGAAATGGACAAAAATGGTTTGGAAAGAGTAAACAAATAGGTTTAAAAGAGGTAAGAAATGAGAAAAATGGCTTAGAAATAGCCAAAACTGGCTTAAAACTGGGGAGAAAGGGGCAAAAGTGGGCTAGAAATGGCCACCAGTAGTTTAGAAATAGCCAAAAGTGGCTTAAAATAGGTGAGAAAAGGGGAAAACTGGGTTTAAAAGACAGCCAAAATGGCTTGAAATGGGTTAGAAAGGGCCAAAAATGGCTTAAAGCAAGTCAGGAATGGGCAAAAGTGGGTTAGAAATGGCAAGAAATTGCTTAGAAATGGACAGAAATGGTTGGGAAAGGGCCAAAATTACTTAGGAGGAGTCAGAATTGGGCAACAAAGGGTTAGAAATAGAAAAAAGCACTTTAGAAACAGCTGAGAAAAGCTTAAAATGGGTTAGAAATGGGGGAAATGGGTTAGAAATAGCCAGAAATGGCTTCAAGCTGGTAAGAAATGGGCAAAACATGGGACAGAAATGGCCATCAATTCCTTATAAACAGGCAAAACAGGCTTCAGAGAGGTGAAAAGTGGGAAAACTGTGCTTAAAAAAAAGCCAACAAGGCTTAAACTAAATAAGAAATGGGCAAAAATAGGTTAGAAATGGCAAGAAATTGGTTAGATAAGGACAAAACTGGTTTGGCAAGAGTAAAAAAATGGGTTTAAAAGAGGTAAGAAATGAGAAAAATGGGTTAGAAATAGCCCAAACTGGCTTAAAACTGGGGAGAAAGGGGCAAAAGTGGGCTAGAAATGGCCACCAGTAGTTTAGAAATAGCCAAAAGTGGCTTAAAATAGGTGAGAAAAGGGGAAAACTGGGTTTAAAAAACAGTCAAAATGGCTTGAAATGGGTTAGACTTGGGCAAAAGTGGGATAAAAAAGGCCATCAGAAGTGAGAAATAGCCAAAAAAGGCTTAAAATGGGGTAGAAATGGGAAAACTGTGCTTAAAAAAAAAAAGCCAAAATGACTTAAACCAAGTCGGGAATGGGCAAAAATGGGTTAGAAATGGTGAGAGATTGCTTTAGAAATGGACAAAAATGGCTTGGAAATGGCCAGGAAGGCTTAAAGCTGGGAAGGAAGAATTGGGCATGAAAGGGATAGAAATGGCCAAAAATGGCATAACAGAGGTTAGAAATGAGCAAAAATTATTTAGAACTAGGAAAACAATAAGTTTAAACTAGGTAAGAAGGAGAGAAAAGGGTTAGAAAGAGCCAAAACTGGCTTAAAACTGGTGAGAAAGGAGCAAAAGTGGATTTGAAATGGCCACAAGTAGTTTAGAAAGAGCCAAACAAGGCTGAAAATAGGCTAGAAATGGGAAAACTGTGTTTGAGAAAAAGGCAAAATGGCTTAAACCAAGTTAGAAATGGGCAAGAATGGATTAAAAAGGGCAAGGCATTGCTTAGAAAGGGACAAAAGTGGTTTGGAAGTGGGTCAAATGGCTAAAGAAGTGTTAGAACTGGGCAAAAGAGGGCTAGAAATAGAGAAAAGCAGTTTAGAGACAGCCGAGAAAAGCTTAAAATGGGTTAGAAATGGGGAAAATGGGATAGAAATAGCCAAATCTGGATTAAATCTGGTAAGAAATGGGCAAAACATGGGACAGAAATGGCCATCAAGAGTTCAGAAATAGCCAGAAAAGGCTTCAAATGGGTTAGAAATGGGAAGGATGTGTTTGAAAACAAGCCAAAATAGCTTAAACCAAGTTAGAAATGGGCAAAAAGGGGTTAGAACTGGCGAGATATTACTTTAGAAATGGACAAAAATGGTTTGGAAAGAGTAAACAAATAGGTTTAAAAGAGGTAAGAAATGAGAAAAAATGGGTTAGAAATAGCCCAAACTGGCTTAAAACTGGGGAGAAAGGGGCAAAAGGGGGCTAGAAATGGCCACCAGTAGTTTAGAAATAGCCAAAGGTGGCTTAAAGTAAGTGAGAAAAGGGAAAACTGTGTTTAAAAGACAGCCAAAATGGCTTGAAATGGGTTAGAAAGGGCCAAAAATGGCTTAAAGCAAGTCAGGAATGGGCAAAAAGTGGGTTAGAAATGGCAAGAAATTGCTTAGAAATGGACAGAAATGGTTTGGAAAGGGCCAAAATGACTTCGGAGGAGTCAGAATTGGGCAACAAAGGGTTAGAAATAGAAAAAAGCACTTCAGAAACAGCTGAGAAAAGCTTAAAATGGGTTAGAAATGGGGAAAACGGGTTAGAAATAGCCAGAAATGGCTTCAAGCCGGTAAGAAATGGGCAAAACATGGGACAGAAATGGCCATCAATTCTTCATAAATAGGCAAAAGAGGCTTCAGAGAGGTGAAAAGTGGGAAAACAGTGTTTGAAAAAAAGCCAAAATGGCTTAAACCAAGTTAGAAATGGGCAAAGGTGGGTTAGAAATGGCAAGAAATTGCTTAGAAATGGACAGAAATGGTTGCGTAAGGGCCAAAATGACTGAGGAGGAGTCAGAATTGGGCAACAAAGGGTTAGAAATAGAAAAAAGCACTTTAGAAACAGCTGAGAAAAGCTTAAAATGGGTTAGAAATGGGGGAAATGGGTTAGAAATAGCCAGAAATGGTTTCAAGCTGGTAAGAAATGGGCAAAACATGGGACAGAAATGGCCATCAATTCTTTATAAACAGGCAAAACAGGCTTCAGAGAGGTGAAAAGTGGGAAAACTGTGCTTAAAAAAAAGCCAACAAGGCTTAAACTAAATAAGAAATGGGCAAAAATAGGTTAGAAATGGCAAGAAATTGGTTAGATAAGGACAAAAATGGTTTGGCAAGAGTAAAAAAATGGGTTTAAAAGAGGTAAGAAATGAGAAAAATGGGTTAGAAATAGCCCAAACGGGCTTAAAACTGGGGAGAAAGGGGCAAAAGTGGGCTAGAAATGGCCACCAGTAGTTTAGAAATAGCCAAAAGTGGCTTAAAATAGGTGAGAAAAGGGGAAAACTGTGTTTAAGAAACAGTCAAAATGGCTTGAAATAGGTTAGACTTGGGCAAAAGTGGGATAAAAAAGGCCATCAGAAGTGAGAAATAGCCAAAAAAGGCTTAAAATGGGGTAGAAATGGGAAAACTGTGCTTAAAAAAAAAAAGCCAAAATGACTTAAACCAAGTCAGGAATGGGCAAAAATGGGTTAGAAATGGTGAGAGATTGCTTTAGAAATGGACAAAAATGGCTTGGAAATGGCCAGGAAGGCTTAAAGCTGGGAAGGAAGAATTGGGCATGAAAGGGATAGAAATGGCCAAAAATGGCATAACAGAGGTTAGAAATGAGCAAAAATTATTTAGAACTAGGAAAACAATAAGTTTAAACTAGGTAAGAAGGAGAGAAAAGGGTTAGAAAGGGCCAAAACTGGCTTAAAACTGGTGAGAAAGGAGCAAAAGTGGATTTGAAATGGCCACAAGTAGTTTAGAAAGAGCCAAACAAGGCTGAAAATAGGCTAGAAATGGGAAAACTGTGTTTGAGAAAAAGGCAAAATGGCTTAAACCAAGTTAGAAATGGGCAAGAATGGATTAAAAAGGGCAAGGCATTGCTTAGAAAGGGACAAAAGTGGTTTGGAAGTGGGTCAAATGGCTAAAGAAGTGTTAGAACTGGGCAAAAGAGGGCTAGAAATAGAGAAAAGCAGTTTAGAGACAGCCGAGAAAAGCTTAAAATGGGTTAGAAATGGGGAAAATGGGATAGAAATAGCCAAATCTGGATTAAATCTGGTAAGAAATGGGCAAAACATGGGACAGAAATGGCCATCAAGAGTTCAGAAATAGCCAGAAAAGGCTTCAAATGGGTTAGAAATGGGAAGGATGTGTTTGAAAACAAGCCAAAATAGCTTAAACCAAGTTAGAAATGGGCAAAAAGGGGTTAGAACTGGCGAGATATTACTTTAGAAATGGACAAAAATGGTTTGGAAAGAGTAAACAAATAGGTTTAAAAGAGGTAAGAAATGAGAAAAAATGGGTTAGAAATAGCCCAAACTGGCTTAAAACTGGGGAGAAAGGGGCAAAAGTGGGCTAGAAATGGCCACCAGTAGTTTAGAAATAGCCAAAGGTGGCTTAAAGTAAGTGAGAAAAGGGAAAACTGTGTTTAAAAGACAGCCAAAATGGCTTGAAATGGGTTAGAAAGGGCCAAAAATGGCTTAAAGCAAGTCAGGAATGGGCAAAAAGTGGGTTAGAAATGGCAAGAAATTGCTTAGAAATGGACAGAAATGGTTGGGAAAGGGCCAAAATTACTTAGGAGGAGTCAGAATTGGGCAACAAAGGGTTAGAAATAGAAAAAAGCACTTCAGAAACAGCTGAGAAAAGCTTAAAATGGGTTAGAAATGGGGAAAACGGGTTAGAAATAGCCAGAAATGGCTTCAAGCCGGTAAGAAATGGGCAAAACATGGGACAGAAATGGCCATCAATTCTTCATAAATAGGCAAAAGAGGCTTCAGAGAGGTGAAAAGTGGGAAAACAGTGTTTGAAAAAAAGCCAAAATGGCTTAAACCAAGTTAGAAATGGGCAAAGGTGGGTTAGAAATGGCAAGAAATTGCTTAGAAATGGACAAAAATGGTTTGGAAAGGGCCAAAATGACTTAGGAGGAGTCAGAATTGGGCAACAAAGGGTTAGAAATAGAAAAAAGCACTTTAGAAACAGCTGAGAAAAGCTTAAAATGGGTTAGAAATGGGGGAAATGGGTTAGAAATAGCCAGAAATGGCTTCAAGCTGGTAAGAAATGGGCAAAACATGGGACAGAAATGGCCATCAAGAGTTCAGAAATAGCCAGAAAAGGCTTCAAATGGGTTAGAAATGGGAAGGATGTGTTTGAAAACAAGCCAAAATGGCTTAAACCAAGTTAGAAATGGGCAAAAAGGGGTTAGAACTGGCGAGATATTACTTTAGAAATGGACAAAAATGGTTTGGAAAGAGTAAACAAATAGGTTTAAAAGAGGTAAGAAATGAGAAAAATGGCTTAGAAATAGCCAAAACTGGCTTAAAACTGGGGAGAAAGGGGCAAAAGTGGGCTAGAAATGGCCACCAGTAGTTTAGAAATAGCCAAAAGTGGCTTAAAATAGGTGAGAAAAGGGGAAAACTGGGTTTAAAAGACAGCCAAAATGGCTTGAAATGGGTTAGAAAGGGCCAAAAATGGCTTAAAGCAAGTCAGGAATGGGCAAAAGTGGGTTAGAAATGGCAAGAAATTGCTTAGAAATGGACAGAAATGGTTGGGAAAGGGCCAAAATTACTTAGGAGGAGTCAGAATTGGGCAACAAAGGGTTAGAAATAGAAAAAAGCACTTTAGAAACAGCTGAGAAAAGCTTAAAATGGGTTAGAAATGGGGAAAACGGGTTAGAAATAGCCAGAAAAGGCTTCAAGCTGGTAAGAAATGGGCAAAACATGGGACAGAAATGGCCATCAATTCTTCATAAATAGGCAAAAGAGGCTTCAGAGAGGTGAAAAGTGGGAAAACAGTGTTTGAAAAAAAGCCAAAATGGCTTAAACCAAGTTAGAAATGGGCAAAGGTGGGTTAGAAATGGCAAGAAATTGCTTAGAAATGGACAAAAATGGTTTGGAAAGGGCCAAAATGACTGAGGAGGAGTCAGAATTGGGCAACAAAGGGTTAGAAATAGAAAAAAGCAGTTTAGAAACAGCTGAGAAAAGCTTAAAATGGGTTAGAAATGGGGGAAATGGGTTAGAAATAGCCAGAAATGGCTTCAAGCTGGTAAGAAATGGGCAAAACATGGGACAGAAATGGCCATCAATTCCTTATAAACAGGCAAAACAGGCTTCAGAGAGGTGAAGAGTGGGAAAACTGTGCTTAAAAAAAAGCCAACAAGGCTTAAACTAAATAAGAAATGGGCAAAAATAGGTTAGAAATGGCAAGAAATTGGTTAGATAAGGACAAAACTGGTTTGGCAAGAGTAAAAAAATGGGTTTAAAAGAGGTAAGAAATGAGAAAAATGGGTTAGAAATAGCCCAAACTGGCTTAAAACTGGGGAGAAAGGGGCAAAAGTGGGCTAGAAATGGCCACCAGTAGTTTAGAAATAGCCAAAGGTGGCTTAAAGTAAGTGAGAAAAGGGAAAACTGTGTTTAAAAGACAGCCAAAATGGCTTGAAATGGGTTAGAAAGGGCCAAAAATGGCTTAAAGCAAGTCAGGAATGGGCAAAAGTGGGTTAGAAATGGCAAGAAATTGCTTAGAAATGGACAGAAATGGTTGCGAAAGGGCCAAAATGACTTAGGAGGAGTCAGAATTGGGCAACAAAGGGTTAGAAATAGAAAAAAGCACTTTAGAAACAGCTGAGAAAAGCTTAAAATGGGTTAGAAATGGGGGAAATGGGTTAGAAATAGCCAGAAATGGCTTCAAGCTGGTAAGAAATGGGCAAAACATGGGACAGAAATGGCCATCAATTCTTTATAAACAGGCAAAACAGGCTTCAGAGAGGTGAAAAGTGGGAAAACTGTGCTTAAAAAAAAGCCAACAAGGCTTAAACTAAATAAGAAATGGGCAAAAATAGGTTAGAAATGGCAAGAAATTGGTTAGATAAGGACAAAAATGGTTTGGCAAGAGTAAAAAAATGGGTTTAAAAGAGGTAAGAAATGAGAAAAATGGGTTAGAAATAGCCCAAACGGGCTTAAAACTGGGGAGAAAGGGGCAAAAGTGGGCTAGAAATGGCCACCAGTAGTTTAGAAATAGCCAAAAGTGGCTTAAAATAGGTGAGAAAAGGGGAAAACTGTGTTTAAGAAACAGTCAAAATGGCTTGAAATAGGTTAGACTTGGGCAAAAGTGGGATAAAAAAGGCCATCAGAAGTGAGAAATAGCCAAAAAAGGCTTAAAATGGGGTAGAAATGGGAAAACTGTGCTTAAAAAAAAAAAGCCAAAATGACTTAAACCAAGTCAGGAATGGGCAAAAATGGGTTAGAAATGGTGAGAGATTGCTTTAGAAATGGACAAAAATGGCTTGGAAATGGCCAGGAAGGCTTAAAGCTGGGAAGGAAGAATTGGGCATGAAAGGGATAGAAATGGCCAAAAATGGCATAACAGAGGTTAGAAATGAGCAAAAATTATTTAGAACTAGGAAAACAATAAGTTTAAACTAGGTAAGAAGGAGAGAAAAGGGTTAGAAAGGGCCAAAACTGGCTTAAAACTGGTGAGAAAGGAGCAAAAGTGGATTTGAAATGGCCACAAGTAGTTTAGAAAGAGCCAAACAAGGCTGAAAATAGGCTAGAAATGGGAAAACTGTGTTTGAGAAAAAGGCAAAATGGCTTAAACCAAGTTAGAAATGGGCAAGAATGGATTAAAAAGGGCAAGGCATTGCTTAGAAAGGGACAAAAGTGGTTTGGAAGTGGGTCAAATGGCTAAAGAAGTGTTAGAACTGGGCAAAAGAGGGCTAGAAATAGAGAAAAGCAGTTTAGAGACAGCCGAGAAAAGCTTAAAATGGGTTAGAAATGGGGAAAATGGGATAGAAATAGCCAAATCTGGATTAAATCTGGTAAGAAATGGGCAAAACATGGGACAGAAATGGCCATCAAGAGTTCAGAAATAGCCAGAAAAGGCTTCAAATGGGTTAGAAATGGGAAGGATGTGTTTGAAAACAAGCCAAAATAGCTTAAACCAAGTTAGAAATGGGCAAAAAGGGGTTAGAACTGGCGAGATATTACTTTAGAAATGGACAAAAATGGTTTGGAAAGAGTAAACAAATAGGTTTAAAAGAGGTAAGAAATGAGAAAAAATGGGTTAGAAATAGCCCAAACTGGCTTAAAACTGGGGAGAAAGGGGCAAAAGTGGGCTAGAAATGGCCACCAGTAGTTTAGAAATAGCCAAAGGTGGCTTAAAGTAAGTGAGAAAAGGGAAAACTGTGTTTAAAAGACAGCCAAAATGGCTTGAAATGGGTTAGAAAGGGCCAAAAATGGCTTAAAGCAAGTCAGGAATGGGCAAAAAGTGGGTTAGAAATGGCAAGAAATTGCTTAGAAATGGACAGAAATGGTTGGGAAAGGGCCAAAATGACTTAGGAGGAGTCAGAATTGGGCAACAAAGGGTTAGAAATAGAAAAAAGCACTTCAGAAACAGCTGAGAAAAGCTTAAAATGGGTTAGAAATGGGGAAAACGGGTTAGAAATAGCCAGAAATGGCTTCAAGCCGGTAAGAAATGGGCAAAACATGGGACAGAAATGGCCATCAATTCTTCATAAATAGGCAAAAGAGGCTTCAGAGAGGTGAAAAGTGGGAAAACAGTGTTTGAAAAAAAGCCAAAATGGCTTAAACCAAGTTAGAAATGGGCAAAGGTGGGTTAGAAATGGCAAGAAATTGCTTAGAAATGGACAAAAATGGTTTGGAAAGGGCCAAAATGACTTAGGAGGAGTCAGAATTGGGCAACAAAGGGTTAGAAATAGAAAAAAGCACTTTAGAAACAGCTGAGAAAAGCTTAAAATGGGTTAGAAATGGGGGAAATGGGTTAGAAATAGCCAGAAATGGCTTCAAGCTGGTAAGAAATGGGCAAAACATGGGACAGAAATGGCCATCAAGAGTTCAGAAATAGCCAGAAAAGGCTTCAAATGGGTTAGAAATGGGAAGGATGTGTTTGAAAACAAGCCAAAATGGCTTAAACCAAGTTAGAAATGGGCAAAAAGGGGTTAGAACTGGCGAGATATTACTTTAGAAATGGACAAAAATGGTTTGGAAAGAGTAAACAAATAGGTTTAAAAGAGGTAAGAAATGAGAAAAATGGCTTAGAAATAGCCAAAACTGGCTTAAAACTGGGGAGAAAGGGGCAAAAGTGGGCTAGAAATGGCCACCAGTAGTTTAGAAATAGCCAAAAGTGGCTTAAAATAGGTGAGAAAAGGGGAAAACTGGGTTTAAAAGACAGCCAAAATGGCTTGAAATGGGTTAGAAAGGGCCAAAAATGGCTTAAAGCAAGTCAGGAATGGGCAAAAGTGGGTTAGAAATGGCAAGAAATTGCTTAGAAATGGACAGAAATGGTTGGGAAAGGGCCAAAATTACTTAGGAGGAGTCAGAATTGGGCAACAAAGGGTTAGAAATAGAAAAAAGCACTTTAGAAACAGCTGAGAAAAGCTTAAAATGGGTTAGAAATGGGGAAAACGGGTTAGAAATAGCCAGAAAAGGCTTCAAGCTGGTAAGAAATGGGCAAAACATGGGACAGAAATGGCCATCAATTCTTCATAAATAGGCAAAAGAGGCTTCAGAGAGGTGAAAAGTGGGAAAACAGTGTTTGAAAAAAAGCCAAAATGGCTTAAACCAAGTTAGAAATGGGCAAAGGTGGGTTAGAAATGGCAAGAAATTGCTTAGAAATGGACAAAAATGGTTTGGAAAGGGCCAAAATGACTGAGGAGGAGTCAGAATTGGGCAACAAAGGGTTAGAAATAGAAAAAAGCAGTTTAGAAACAGCTGAGAAAAGCTTAAAATGGGTTAGAAATGGGGGAAATGGGTTAGAAATAGCCAGAAATGGCTTCAAGCTGGTAAGAAATGGGCAAAACATGGGACAGAAATGGCCATCAATTCCTTATAAACAGGCAAAACAGGCTTCAGAGAGGTGAAGAGTGGGAAAACTGTGCTTAAAAAAAAGCCAACAAGGCTTAAACTAAATAAGAAATGGGCAAAAATAGGTTAGAAATGGCAAGAAATTGGTTAGATAAGGACAAAACTGGTTTGGCAAGAGTAAAAAAATGGGTTTAAAAGAGGTAAGAAATGAGAAAAATGGGTTAGAAATAGCCCAAACTGGCTTAAAACTGGGGAGAAAGGGGCAAAAGTGGGCTAGAAATGGCCACCAGTAGTTTAGAAATAGCCAAAGGTGGCTTAAAGTAAGTGAGAAAAGGGAAAACTGTGTTTAAAAGACAGCCAAAATGGCTTGAAATGGGTTAGAAAGGGCCAAAAATGGCTTAAAGCAAGTCAGGAATGGGCAAAAGTGGGTTAGAAATGGCAAGAAATTGCTTAGAAATGGACAGAAATGGTTGCGAAAGGGCCAAAATGACTTAGGAGGAGTCAGAATTGGGCAACAAAGGGTTAGAAATAGAAAAAAGCACTTTAGAAACAGCTGAGAAAAGCTTAAAATGGGTTAGAAATGGGGGAAATGGGTTAGAAATAGCCAGAAATGGCTTCAAGCTGGTAAGAAATGGGCAAAACATGGGACAGAAATGGCCATCAATTCTTTATAAACAGGCAAAACAGGCTTCAGAGAGGTGAAAAGTGGGAAAACTGTGCTTAAAAAAAAGCCAACAAGGCTTAAACTAAATAAGAAATGGGCAAAAATAGGTTAGAAATGGCAAGAAATTGGTTAGATAAGGACAAAAATGGTTTGGCAAGAGTAAAAAAATGGGTTTAAAAGAGGTAAGAAATGAGAAAAATGGGTTAGAAATAGCCCAAACGGGCTTAAAACTGGGGAGAAAGGGGCAAAAGTGGGCTAGAAATGGCCACCAGTAGTTTAGAAATAGCCAAAAGTGGCTTAAAATAGGTGAGAAAAGGGGAAAACTGTGTTTAAGAAACAGTCAAAATGGCTTGAAATAGGTTAGACTTGGGCAAAAGTGGGATAAAAAAGGCCATCAGAAGTGAGAAATAGCCAAAAAAGGCTTAAAATGGGGTAGAAATGGGAAAACTGTGCTTAAAAAAAAAAAGCCAAAATGACTTAAACCAAGTCAGGAATGGGCAAAAATGGGTTAGAAATGGTGAGAGATTGCTTTAGAAATGGACAAAAATGGCTTGGAAATGGCCAGGAAGGCTTAAAGCTGGGAAGGAAGAATTGGGCATGAAAGGGATAGAAATGGCCAAAAATGGCATAACAGAGGTTAGAAATGAGCAAAAATTATTTAGAACTAGGAAAACAATAAGTTTAAACTAGGTAAGAAGGAGAGAAAAGGGTTAGAAAGGGCCAAAACTGGCTTAAAACTGGTGAGAAAGGAGCAAAAGTGGATTTGAAATGGCCACAAGTAGTTTAGAAAGAGCCAAACAAGGCTGAAAATAGGCTAGAAATGGGAAAACTGTGTTTGAGAAAAAGGCAAAATGGCTTAAACCAAGTTAGAAATGGGCAAGAATGGATTAAAAAGGGCAAGGCATTGCTTAGAAAGGGACAAAAGTGGTTTGGAAGTGGGTCAAATGGCTAAAGAAGTGTTAGAACTGGGCAAAAGAGGGCTAGAAATAGAGAAAAGCAGTTTAGAGACAGCCGAGAAAAGCTTAAAATGGGTTAGAAATGGGGAAAATGGGATAGAAATAGCCAAATCTGGATTAAATCTGGTAAGAAATGGGCAAAACATGGGACAGAAATGGCCATCAAGAGTTCAGAAATAGCCAGAAAAGGCTTCAAATGGGTTAGAAATGGGAAGGATGTGTTTGAAAACAAGCCAAAATAGCTTAAACCAAGTTAGAAATGGGCAAAAAGGGGTTAGAACTGGCGAGATATTACTTTAGAAATGGACAAAAATGGTTTGGAAAGAGTAAACAAATAGGTTTAAAAGAGGTAAGAAATGAGAAAAAATGGGTTAGAAATAGCCCAAACTGGCTTAAAACTGGGGAGAAAGGGGCAAAAGTGGGCTAGAAATGGCCACCAGTAGTTTAGAAATAGCCAAAGGTGGCTTAAAGTAAGTGAGAAAAGGGAAAACTGTGTTTAAAAGACAGCCAAAATGGCTTGAAATGGGTTAGAAAGGGCCAAAAATGGCTTAAAGCAAGTCAGGAATGGGCAAAAAGTGGGTTAGAAATGGCAAGAAATTGCTTAGAAATGGACAGAAATGGTTTGGAAAGGGCCAAAATGACTTAGGAGGAGTCAGAATTGGGCAACAAAGGGTTAGAAATAGAAAAAAGCACTTCAGAAACAGCTGAGAAAAGCTTAAAATGGGTTAGAAATGGGGAAAACGGGTTAGAAATAGCCAGAAATGGCTTCAAGCCGGTAAGAAATGGGCAAAACATGGGACAGAAATGGCCATCAATTCTTCATAAATAGGCAAAAGAGGCTTCAGAGAGGTGAAAAGTGGGAAAACAGTGTTTGAAAAAAAGCCAAAATGGCTTAAACCAAGTTAGAAATGGGCAAAGGTGGGTTAGAAATGGCAAGAAATTGCTTAGAAATGGACAAAAATGGTTTGGAAAGGGCCAAAATGACTTAGGAGGAGTCAGAATTGGGCAACAAAGGGTTAGAAATAGAAAAAAGCACTTTAGAAACAGCTGAGAAAAGCTTAAAATGGGTTAGAAATGGGGGAAATGGGTTAGAAATAGCCAGAAATGGCTTCAAGCTGGTAAGAAATGGGCAAAACATGGGACAGAAATGGCCATCAAGAGTTCAGAAATAGCCAGAAAAGGCTTCAAATGGGTTAGAAATGGGAAGGATGTGTTTGAAAACAAGCCAAAATGGCTTAAACCAAGTTAGAAATGGGCAAAAAGGGGTTAGAACTGGCGAGATATTACTTTAGAAATGGACAAAAATGGTTTGGAAAGAGTAAACAAATAGGTTTAAAAGAGGTAAGAAATGAGAAAAATGGCTTAGAAATAGCCAAAACTGGCTTAAAACTGGGGAGAAAGGGGCAAAAGTGGGCTAGAAATGGCCACCAGTAGTTTAGAAATAGCCAAAGATGGCTTAAAATAGGTGAGAAAAGGGGAAAACTGGGTTTAAAAGACAGCCAAAATGGCTTGAAATGGGTTAGAAAGGGCCAAAAATGGCTTAAAGCAAGTCAGGAATGGGCAAAAGTGGGTTAGAAATGGCAAGAAATTGCTTAGAAATGGACAGAAATGGTTGGGAAAGGGCCAAAATTACTTAGGAGGAGTCAGAATTGGGCAACAAAGGGTTAGAAATAGAAAAAAGCACTTTAGAAACAGCTGAGAAAAGCTTAAAATGGGTTAGAAATGGGGAAAACGGGTTAGAAATAGCCAGAAAAGGCTTCAAGCTGGTAAGAAATGGGCAAAACATGGGACAGAAATGGCCATCAATTCTTCATAAATAGGCAAAAGAGGCTTCAGAGAGGTGAAAAGTGGGAAAACAGTGTTTGAAAAAAAGCCAAAATGGCTTAAACCAAGTTAGAAATGGGCAAAGGTGGGTTAGAAATGGCAAGAAATTGCTTAGAAATGGACAAAAATGGTTTGGAAAGGGCCAAAATGACTGAGGAGGAGTCAGAATTGGGCAACAAAGGGTTAGAAATAGAAAAAAGCAGTTTAGAAACAGCTGAGAAAAGCTTAAAATGGGTTAGAAATGGGGGAAATGGGTTAGAAATAGCCAGAAATGGCTTCAAGCTGGTAAGAAATGGGCAAAACATGGGACAGAAATGGCCATCAATTCCTTATAAACAGGCAAAACAGGCTTCAGAGAGGTGAAGAGTGGGAAAACTGTGCTTAAAAAAAAGCCAACAAGGCTTAAACTAAATAAGAAATGGGCAAAAATAGGTTAGAAATGGCAAGAAATTGGTTAGATAAGGACAAAACTGGTTTGGCAAGAGTAAAAAAATGGGTTTAAAAGAGGTAAGAAATGAGAAAAATGGGTTAGAAATAGCCCAAACTGGCTTAAAACTGGGGAGAAAGGGGCAAAAGTGGGCTAGAAATGGCCACCAGTAGTTTAGAAATAGCCAAAAGTGGCTTAAAATAGGTGAGAAAAGGGGAAAACTGGGTTTAAAAAACAGTCAAAATGGCTTGAAATGGGTTAGACTTGGGCAAAAGTGGGATAAAAAAGGCCATCAGTAGTGAGAAATAGCCAAAAAAGGCTTAAAATGGGGTAGAAATGGGAAAACTGTGCTTAAAAAAAAAAAGCCAAAATGACTTAAACCAAGTCGGGAATGGGCAAAAATGGGTTAGAAATGGTGAGAGATTGCTTTAGAAATGGACAAAAATGGCTTGGAAATGGCCAGGAAGGCTTAAAGCTGGGAAGGAAGAATTGGGCATGAAAGGGATAGAAATGGCCAAAAATGGCATAACACAGGTTAGAAATGAGCAAAAATTATTTAGAACTAGGAAAACAATAAGTTTAAACTAGGTAAGAAGGAGAGAAAAGGGTTAGAAAGGGCCAAAACTGGCTTAAAACTGGTGAGAAAGGAGCAAAAGTGGATTTGAAATGGCCACAAGTAGTTTAGAAAGAGCCAAACAAGGCTGAAAATAGGCTAGAAATGGGAAAACTGTGTTTGAGAAAAAGGCAAAATGGCTTAAACCAAGTTAGAAATGGGCAAGAATGGATTAAAAAGGGCAAGGCATTGCTTAGAAAGGGACAAAAGTGGTTTGGAAGTGGGTCAAATGGCTAAAGAAGTGTTAGAACTGGGCAAAAGAGGGCTAGAAATAGAGAAAAGCAGTTTAGAGACAGCCGAGAAAAGCTTAAAATGGGTTAGAAATGGGGAAAATGGGATAGAAATAGCCAAATCTGGATTAAATCTGGTAAGAAATGGGCAAAACATGGGACAGAAATGGCCATCAAGAGTTCAGAAATAGCCAGAAAAGGCTTCAAATGGGTTAGAAATGGGAAGGATGTGTTTGAAAACAAGCCAAAATAGCTTAAACCAAGTTAGAAATGGGCAAAAAGGGGTTAGAACTGGCGAGATATTACTTTAGAAATGGACAAAAATGGTTTGGAAAGAGTAAACAAATAGGTTTAAAAGAGGTAAGAAATGAGAAAAAATGGGTTAGAAATAGCCCAAACTGGCTTAAAACTGGGGAGAAAGGGGCAAAAGGGGGCTAGAAATGGCCACCAGTAGTTTAGAAATAGCCAAAGGTGGCTTAAAGTAAGTGAGAAAAGGGAAAACTGTGTTTAAAAGACAGCCAAAATGGCTTGAAATGGGTTAGAAAGGGCCAAAAATGGCTTAAAGCAAGTCAGGAATGGGCAAAAAGTGGGTTAGAAATGGCAAGAAATTGCTTAGAAATGGACAGAAATGGTTGGGAAAGGGCCAAAATTACTTAGGAGGAGTCAGAATTGGGCAACAAAGGGTTAGAAATAGAAAAAAGCACTTCAGAAACAGCTGAGAAAAGCTTAAAATGGGTTAGAAATGGGGAAAACGGGTTAGAAATAGTCAGAAATGGCTTCAAGCCGGTAAGAAATGGGCAAAACATGGGACAGAAATGGCCATCAATTCTTCATAAATAGGCAAAAGAGGCTTCAGAGAGGTGAAAAGTGGGAAAACAGTGTTTGAAAAAAAGCCAAAATGGCTTAAACCAAGTTAGAAATCGGCAAAGGTGGGTTAGAAATGGCAAGAAATTGCTTAGAAATGGACAAAAATGGTTTGGAAAGGGCCAAAATGACTTAGGAGGAGTCAGAATTGGGCAACAAAGGGTTAGAAATAGAAAAAAGCACTTTAGAAACAGCTGAGAAAAGCTTAAAATGGGTTAGAAATGGGGGAAATGGGTTAGAAATAGCCAGAAATGGCTTCAAGCTGGTAAGAAATGGGCAAAACATGGGACAGAAATGGCCATCAAGAGTTCAGAAATAGCCAGAAAAGGCTTCAAATGGGTTAGAAATGGGAAGGATGTGTTTGAAAACAAGCCAAAATGGCTTAAACCAAGTTAGAAATGGGCAAAAAGGGGTTAGAACTGGCGAGATATTACTTTAGAAATGGACAAAAATGGTTTGGAAAGAGTAAACAAATAGGTTTAAAAGAGGTAAGAAATGAGAAAAATGGCTTAGAAATAGCCAAAACTGGCTTAAAACTGGGGAGAAAGGGGCAAAAGTGGGCTAGAAATGGCCACCAGTAGTTTAGAAATAGCCAAAGATGGCTTAAAATAGGTGAGAAAAGGGGAAAACTGGGTTTAAAAGACAGCCAAAATGGCTTGAAATGGGTTAGAAAGGGCCAAAAATGGCTTAAAGCAAGTCAGGAATGGGCAAAAGTGGGTTAGAAATGGCAAGAAATTGCTTAGAAATGGACAGAAATGGTTGGGAAAGGGCCAAAATTACTTAGGAGGAGTCAGAATTGGGCAACAAAGGGTTAGAAATAGAAAAAAGCACTTTAGAAACAGCTGAGAAAAGCTTAAAATGGGTTAGAAATGGGGAAAACGGGTTAGAAATAGCCAGAAAAGGCTTCAAGCTGGTAAGAAATGGGCAAAACATGGGACAGAAATGGCCATCAATTCTTCATAAATAGGCAAAAGAGGCTTCAGAGAGGTGAAAAGTGGGAAAACAGTGTTTGAAAAAAAGCCAAAATGGCTTAAACCAAGTTAGAAATGGGCAAAGGTGGGTTAGAAATGGCAAGAAATTGCTTAGAAATGGACAAAAATGGTTTGGAAAGGGCCAAAATGACTTAGGAGGAGTCAGAATTGGGCAACAAAGGGTTAGAAATAGAAAAAAGCAGTTTAGAAACAGCTGAGAAAAGCTTAAAATGGGTTAGAAATGGGGGAAATGGGTTAGAAATAGCCAGAAATGGCTTCAAGCTGGTAAGAAATGGGCAAAACATGGGACAGAAATGGCCATCAATTCCTTATAAACAGGCAAAACAGGCTTCAGAGAGGTGAAGAGTGGGAAAACTGTGCTTAAAAAAAAGCCAACAAGGCTTAAACTAAATAAGAAATGGGCAAAAATAGGTTAGAAATGGCAAGAAATTGGTTAGATAAGGACAAAACTGGTTTGGCAAGAGTAAAAAAATGGGTTTAAAAGAGGTAAGAAATGAGAAAAATGGGTTAGAAATAGCCCAAACTGGCTTAAAACTGGGGAGAAAGGGGCAAAAGTGGGCTAGAAATGGCCACCAGTAGTTTAGAAATAGCCAAAGGTGGCTTAAAGTAAGTGAGAAAAGGGAAAACTGTGTTTAAAAGACAGCCAAAATGGCTTGAAATGGGTTAGAAAGGGCCAAAAATGGCTTAAAGCAAGTCAGGAATGGGCAAAAGTGGGTTAGAAATGGCAAGAAATTGCTTAGAAATGGACAGAAATGGTTGCGAAAGGGCCAAAATGACTTAGGAGGAGTCAGAATTGGGCAACAAAGGGTTAGAAATAGAAAAAAGCACTTTAGAAACAGCTGAGAAAAGCTTAAAATGGGTTAGAAATGGGGGAAATGGGTTAGAAATAGCCAGAAATGGCTTCAAGCTGGTAAGAAATGGGCAAAACATGGGACAGAAATGGCCATCAATTCTTTATAAACAGGCAAAACAGGCTTCAGAGAGGTGAAAAGTGGGAAAACTGTGCTTAAAAAAAAGCCAACAAGGCTTAAACTAAATAAGAAATGGGCAAAAATAGGTTAGAAATGGCAAGAAATTGGTTAGATAAGGACAAAAATGGTTTGGCAAGAGTAAAAAAATGGGTTTAAAAGAGGTAAGAAATGAGAAAAATGGGTTAGAAATAGCCCAAACGGGCTTAAAACTGGGGAGAAAGGGGCAAAAGTGGGCTAGAAATGGCCACCAGTAGTTTAGAAATAGCCAAAAGTGGCTTAAAATAGGTGAGAAAAGGGGAAAACTGTGTTTAAGAAACAGTCAAAATGGCTTGAAATAGGTTAGACTTGGGCAAAAGTGGGATAAAAAAGGCCATCAGAAGTGAGAAATAGCCAAAAAAGGCTTAAAATGGGGTAGAAATGGGAAAACTGTGCTTAAAAAAAAAAAGCCAAAATGACTTAAACCAAGTCAGGAATGGGCAAAAATGGGTTAGAAATGGTGAGAGATTGCTTTAGAAATGGACAAAAATGGCTTGGAAATGGCCAGGAAGGCTTAAAGCTGGGAAGGAAGAATTGGGCATGAAAGGGATAGAAATGGCCAAAAATGGCATAACAGAGGTTAGAAATGAGCAAAAATTATTTAGAACTAGGAAAACAATAAGTTTAAACTAGGTAAGAAGGAGAGAAAAGGGTTAGAAAGGGCCAAAACTGGCTTAAAACTGGTGAGAAAGGAGCAAAAGTGGATTTGAAATGGCCACAAGTAGTTTAGAAAGAGCCAAACAAGGCTGAAAATAGGCTAGAAATGGGAAAACTGTGTTTGAGAAAAAGGCAAAATGGCTTAAACCAAGTTAGAAATGGGCAAGAATGGATTAAAAAGGGCAAGGCATTGCTTAGAAAGGGACAAAAGTGGTTTGGAAGTGGGTCAAATGGCTAAAGAAGTGTTAGAACTGGGCAAAAGAGGGCTAGAAATAGAGAAAAGCAGTTTAGAGACAGCCGAGAAAAGCTTAAAATGGGTTAGAAATGGGGAAAATGGGATAGAAATAGCCAAATCTGGATTAAATCTGGTAAGAAATGGGCAAAACATGGGACAGAAATGGCCATCAAGAGTTCAGAAATAGCCAGAAAAGGCTTCAAATGGGTTAGAAATGGGAAGGATGTGTTTGAAAACAAGCCAAAATAGCTTAAACCAAGTTAGAAATGGGCAAAAAGGGGTTAGAACTGGCGAGATATTACTTTAGAAATGGACAAAAATGGTTTGGAAAGAGTAAACAAATAGGTTTAAAAGAGGTAAGAAATGAGAAAAAATGGGTTAGAAATAGCCCAAACTGGCTTAAAACTGGGGAGAAAGGGGCAAAAGTGGGCTAGAAATGGCCACCAGTAGTTTAGAAATAGCCAAAGGTGGCTTAAAGTAAGTGAGAAAAGGGAAAACTGTGTTTAAAAGACAGCCAAAATGGCTTGAAATGGGTTAGAAAGGGCCAAAAATGGCTTAAAGCAAGTCAGGAATGGGCAAAAAGTGGGTTAGAAATGGCAAGAAATTGCTTAGAAATGGACAGAAATGGTTGGGAAAGGGCCAAAATTACTTAGGAGGAGTCAGAATTGGGCAACAAAGGGTTAGAAATAGAAAAAAGCACTTCAGAAACAGCTGAGAAAAGCTTAAAATGGGTTAGAAATGGGGAAAACGGGTTAGAAATAGCCAGAAATGGCTTCAAGCCGGTAAGAAATGGGCAAAACATGGGACAGAAATGGCCATCAATTCTTCATAAATAGGCAAAAGAGGCTTCAGAGAGGTGAAAAGTGGGAAAACAGTGTTTGAAAAAAAGCCAAAATGGCTTAAACCAAGTTAGAAATGGGCAAAGGTGGGTTAGAAATGGCAAGAAATTGCTTAGAAATGGACAAAAATGGTTTGGAAAGGGCCAAAATGACTTAGGAGGAGTCAGAATTGGGCAACAAAGGGTTAGAAATAGAAAAAAGCACTTTAGAAACAGCTGAGAAAAGCTTAAAATGGGTTAGAAATGGGGGAAATGGGTTAGAAATAGCCAGAAATGGCTTCAAGCTGGTAAGAAATGGGCAAAACATGGGACAGAAATGGCCATCAAGAGTTCAGAAATAGCCAGAAAAGGCTTCAAATGGGTTAGAAATGGGAAGGATGTGTTTGAAAACAAGCCAAAATGGCTTAAACCAAGTTAGAAATGGGCAAAAAGGGGTTAGAACTGGCGAGATATTACTTTAGAAATGGACAAAAATGGTTTGGAAAGAGTAAACAAATAGGTTTAAAAGAGGTAAGAAATGAGAAAAATGGCTTAGAAATAGCCAAAACTGGCTTAAAACTGGGGAGAAAGGGGCAAAAGTGGGCTAGAAATGGCCACCAGTAGTTTAGAAATAGCCAAAAGTGGCTTAAAATAGGTGAGAAAAGGGGAAAACTGGGTTTAAAAGACAGCCAAAATGGCTTGAAATGGGTTAGAAAGGGCCAAAAATGGCTTAAAGCAAGTCAGGAATGGGCAAAAGTGGGTTAGAAATGGCAAGAAATTGCTTAGAAATGGACAGAAATGGTTGGGAAAGGGCCAAAATTACTTAGGAGGAGTCAGAATTGGGCAACAAAGGGTTAGAAATAGAAAAAAGCACTTTAGAAACAGCTGAGAAAAGCTTAAAATGGGTTAGAAATGGAGAAAACGGGTTAGAAATAGCCAGAAAAGGCTTCAAGCTGGTAAGAAATGGGCAAAACATGGGACAGAAATGGCCATCAATTCTTCATAAATAGGCAAAAGAGGCTTCAGAGAGGTGAAAAGTGGGAAAACAGTGTTTGAAAAAAAGCCAAAATGGCTTAAACCAAGTTAGAAATGGGCAAAGGTGGGTTAGAAATGGCAAGAAATTGCTTAGAAATGGACAAAAATGGTTTGGAAAGGGCCAAAATGACTGAGGAGGAGTCAGAATTGGGCAACAAAGGGTTAGAAATAGAAAAAAGCAGTTTAGAAACAGCTGAGAAAAGCTTAAAATGGGTTAGAAATGGGGGAAATGGGTTAGAAATAGCCAGAAATGGCTTCAAGCTGGTAAGAAATGGGCAAAACATGGGACAGAAATGGCCATCAATTCCTTATAAACAGGCAAAACAGGCTTCAGAGAGGTGAAGAGTGGGAAAACTGTGCTTAAAAAAAAGCCAACAAGGCTTAAACTAAATAAGAAATGGGCAAAAATAGGTTAGAAATGGCAAGAAATTGGTTAGATAAGGACAAAACTGGTTTGGCAAGAGTAAAAAAATGGGTTTAAAAGAGGTAAGAAATGAGAAAAATGGGTTAGAAATAGCCCAAACTGGCTTAAAACTGGGGAGAAAGGGGCAAAAGTGGGCTAGAAATGGCCACCAGTAGTTTAGAAATAGCCAAAGGTGGCTTAAAGTAAGTGAGAAAAGGGAAAACTGTGTTTAAAAGACAGCCAAAATGGCTTGAAATGGGTTAGAAAGGGCCAAAAATGGCTTAAAGCAAGTCAGGAATGGGCAAAAGTGGGTTAGAAATGGCAAGAAATTGCTTAGAAATGGACAGAAATGGTTGCGAAAGGGCCAAAATGACTTAGGAGGAGTCAGAATTGGGCAACAAAGGGTTAGAAATAGAAAAAAGCACTTTAGAAACAGCTGAGAAAAGCTTAAAATGGGTTAGAAATGGGGGAAATGGGTTAGAAATAGCCAGAAATGGCTTCAAGCTGGTAAGAAATGGGCAAAACATGGGACAGAAATGGCCATCAATTCTTTATAAACAGGCAAAACAGGCTTCAGAGAGGTGAAAAGTGGGAAAACTGTGCTTAAAAAAAAGCCAACAAGGCTTAAACTAAATAAGAAATGGGCAAAAATAGGTTAGAAATGGCAAGAAATTGGTTAGATAAGGACAAAAATGGTTTGGCAAGAGTAAAAAAATGGGTTTAAAAGAGGTAAGAAATGAGAAAAATGGGTTAGAAATAGCCCAAACGGGCTTAAAACTGGGGAGAAAGGGGCAAAAGTGGGCTAGAAATGGCCACCAGTAGTTTAGAAATAGCCAAAAGTGGCTTAAAATAGGTGAGAAAAGGGGAAAACTGTGTTTAAGAAACAGTCAAAATGGCTTGAAATAGGTTAGACTTGGGCAAAAGTGGGATAAAAAAGGCCATCAGAAGTGAGAAATAGCCAAAAAAGGCTTAAAATGGGGTAGAAATGGGAAAACTGTGCTTAAAAAAAAAAAGCCAAAATGACTTAAACCAAGTCAGGAATGGGCAAAAATGGGTTAGAAATGGTGAGAGATTGCTTTAGAAATGGACAAAAATGGCTTGGAAATGGCCAGGAAGGCTTAAAGCTGGGAAGGAAGAATTGGGCATGAAAGGGATAGAAATGGCCAAAAATGGCATAACAGAGGTTAGAAATGAGCAAAACTTATTTAGAACTAGGAAAACAATAAGTTTAAACTAGGTAAGAAGGAGAGAAAAGGGTTAGAAAGGGCCAAAACTGGCTTAAAACTGGTGAGAAAGGAGCAAAAGTGGATTTGAAATGGCCACAAGTAGTTTAGAAAGAGCCAAACAAGGCTGAAAATAGGCTAGAAATGGGAAAACTGTGTTTGAGAAAAAGGCAAAATGGCTTAAACCAAGTTAGAAATGGGCAAGAATGGATTAAAAAGGGCAAGGCATTGCTTAGAAAGGGACAAAAGTGGTTTGGAAGTGGGTCAAATGGCTAAAGAAGTGTTAGAACTGGGCAAAAGAGGGCTAGAAATAGAGAAAAGCAGTTTAGAGACAGCCGAGAAAAGCTTAAAATGGGTTAGAAATGGGGAAAATGGGATAGAAATAGCCAAATCTGGATTAAATCTGGTAAGAAATGGGCAAAACATGGGACAGAAATGGCCATCAAGAGTTCAGAAATAGCCAGAAAAGGCTTCAAATGGGTTAGAAATGGGAAGGATGTGTTTGAAAACAAGCCAAAATAGCTTAAACCAAGTTAGAAATGGGCAAAAAGGGGTTAGAACTGGCGAGATATTACTTTAGAAATGGACAAAAATGGTTTGGAAAGAGTAAACAAATAGGTTTAAAAGAGGTAAGAAATGAGAAAAAATGGGTTAGAAATAGCCCAAACTGGCTTAAAACTGGGGAGAAAGGGGCAAAAGTGGGCTAGAAATGGCCACCAGTAGTTTAGAAATAGCCAAAGGTGGCTTAAAGTAAGTGAGAAAAGGGAAAACTGTGTTTAAAAGACAGCCAAAATGGCTTGAAATGGGTTAGAAAGGGCCAAAAATGGCTTAAAGCAAGTCAGGAATGGGCAAAAAGTGGGTTAGAAATGGCAAGAAATTGCTTAGAAATGGACAGAAATGGTTGGGAAAGGGCCAAAATTACTTAGGAGGAGTCAGAATTGGGCAACAAAGGGTTAGAAATAGAAAAAAGCACTTCAGAAACAGCTGAGAAAAGCTTAAAATGGGTTAGAAATGGGGAAAACGGGTTAGAAATAGCCAGAAATGGCTTCAAGCCGGTAAGAAATGGGCAAAACATGGGACAGAAATGGCCATCAATTCTTCATAAATAGGCAAAAGAGGCTTCAGAGAGGTGAAAAGTGGGAAAACAGTGTTTGAAAAAAAGCCAAAATGGCTTAAACCAAGTTAGAAATGGGCAAAGGTGGGTTAGAAATGGCAAGAAATTGCTTAGAAATGGACAAAAATGGTTTGGAAAGGGCCAAAATGACTTAGGAGGAGTCAGAATTGGGCAACAAAGGGTTAGAAATAGAAAAAAGCACTTTAGAAACAGCTGAGAAAAGCTTAAAATGGGTTAGAAATGGGGGAAATGGGTTAGAAATAGCCAGAAATGGCTTCAAGCTGGTAAGAAATGGGCAAAACATGGGACAGAAATGGCCATCAAGAGTTCAGAAATAGCCAGAAAAGGCTTTAAATGGGTTAGAAATGGGAAGGATGTGTTTGAAAACAAGCCAAAATGGCTTAAACCAAGTTAGAAATGGGCAAAAAGGGGTTAGAACTGGCGAGATATTACTTTAGAAATGGACAAAAATGGTTTGGAAAGAGTAAACAAATAGGTTTAAAAGAGGTAAGAAATGAGAAAAATGGCTTAGAAATAGCCAAAACTGGCTTAAAACTGGGGAGAAAGGGGCAAAAGTGGGCTAGAAATGGCCACCAGTAGTTTAGAAATAGCCAAAAGTGGCTTAAAATAGGTGAGAAAAGGGGAAAACTGGGTTTAAAAGACAGCCAAAATGGCTTGAAATGGGTTAGAAAGGGCCAAAAATGGCTTAAAGCAAGTCAGGAATGGGCAAAAGTGGGTTAGAAATGGCAAGAAATTGCTTAGAAATGGACAGAAATGGTTGGGAAAGGGCCAAAATTACTTAGGAGGAGTCAGAATTGGGCAACAAAGGGTTAGAAATAGAAAAAAGCACTTTAGAAACAGCTGAGAAAAGCTTAAAATGGGTTAGAAATGGGGAAAACGGGTTAGAAATAGCCAGAAAAGGCTTCAAGCTGGTAAGAAATGGGCAAAACATGGGACAGAAATGGCCATCAATTCTTCATAAATAGGCAAAAGAGGCTTCAGAGAGGTGAAAAGTGGGAAAACAGTGTTTGAAAAAAAGCCAAAATGGCTTAAACCAAGTTAGAAATGGGCAAAGGTGGGTTAGAAATGGCAAGAAATTGCTTAGAAATGGACAAAAATGGTTTGGAAAGGGCCAAAATGACTGAGGAGGAGTCAGAATTGGGCAACAAAGGGTTAGAAATAGAAAAAAGCAGTTTAGAAACAGCTGAGAAAAGCTTAAAATGGGTTAGAAATGGGGGAAATGGGTTAGAAATAGCCAGAAATGGCTTCAAGCTGGTAAGAAATGGGCAAAACATGGGACAGAAATGGCCATCAATTCCTTATAAACAGGCAAAACAGGCTTCAGAGAGGTGAAGAGTGGGAAAACTGTGCTTAAAAAAAAGCCAACAAGGCTTAAACTAAATAAGAAATGGGCAAAAATAGGTTAGAAATGGCAAGAAATTGGTTAGATAAGGACAAAAATGGTTTGGCAAGAGTAAAAAAATGGGTTTAAAAGAGGTAAGAAATGAGAAAAATGGGTTAGAAATAGCCCAAACTGGCTTAAAACTGGGGAGAAAGGGGCAAAAGTGGGCTAGAAATGGCCACCAGTAGTTTAGAAATAGCCAAAAGTGGCTTAAAATAGGTGAGAAAAGGGGAAAACTGGGTTTAAAAAACAGTCAAAATGGCTTGAAATGGGTTAGACTTGGGCAAAAGTGGGATAAAAAAGGCCATCAGTAGTGAGAAATAGCCAAAAAAGGCTTAAAATGGGGTAGAAATGGGAAAACTGTGCTTAAAAAAAAAAAGCCAAAATGACTTAAACCAAGTCGGGAATGGGCAAAAATGGGTTAGAAATGGTGAGAGATTGCTTTAGAAATGGACAAAAATGGCTTGGAAATGGCCAGGAAGGCTTAAAGCTGGGAAGGAAGAATTGGGCATGAAAGGGATAGAAATGGCCAAAAATGGCATAACAGAGGTTAGAAATGAGCAAAAATTATTTAGAACTAGGAAAACAATAAGTTTAAACTAGGTAAGAAGGAGAGAAAAGGGTTAGAAAGGGCCAAAACTGGCTTAAAACTGGTGAGAAAGGAGCAAAAGTGGATTTGAAATGGCCACAAGTAGTTTAGAAAGAGCCAAACAAGGCTGAAAATAGGCTAGAAATGGGAAAACTGTGTTTGAGAAAAAGGCAAAATGGCTTAAACCAAGTTAGAAATGGGCAAGAATGGATTAAAAAGGGCAAGGCATTGCTTAGAAAGGGACAAAAGTGGTTTGGAAGTGGGTCAAATGGCTAAAGAAGTGTTAGAACTGGGCAAAAGAGGGCTAGAAATAGAGAAAAGCAGTTTAGAGACAGCCGAGAAAAGCTTAAAATGGGTTAGAAATGGGGAAAATGGGATAGAAATAGCCAAATCTGGATTAAATCTGGTAAGAAATGGGCAAAACATGGGACAGAAATGGCCATCAAGAGTTCAGAAATAGCCAGAAAAGGCTTCAAATGGGTTAGAAATGGGAAGGATGTGTTTGAAAACAAGCCAAAATAGCTTAAACCAAGTTAGAAATGGGCAAAAAGGGGTTAGAACTGGCGAGATATTACTTTAGAAATGGACAAAAATGGTTTGGAAAGAGTAAACAAATAGGTTTAAAAGAGGTAAGAAATGAGAAAAAATGGGTTAGAAATAGCCCAAACTGGCTTAAAACTGGGGAGAAAGGGGCAAAAGTGGGCTAGAAATGGCCACCAGTAGTTTAGAAATAGCCAAAGGTGGCTTAAAGTAAGTGAGAAAAGGGAAAACTGTGTTTAAAAGACAGCCAAAATGGCTTGAAATGGGTTAGAAAGGGCCAAAAATGGCTTAAAGCAAGTCAGGAATGGGCAAAAAGTGGGTTAGAAATGGCAAGAAATTGCTTAGAAATGGACAGAAATGGTTGGGAAAGGGCCAAAATTACTTAGGAGGAGTCAGAATTGGGCAACAAAGGGTTAGAAATAGAAAAAAGCACTTCAGAAACAGCTGAGAAAAGCTTAAAATGGGTTAGAAATGGGGAAAACGGGTTAGAAATAGCCAGAAATGGCTTCAAGCCGGTAAGAAATGGGCAAAACATGGGACAGAAATGGCCATCAATTCTTCATAAATAGGCAAAAGAGGCTTCAGAGAGGTGAAAAGTGGGAAAACAGTGTTTGAAAAAAAGCCAAAATGGCTTAAACCAAGTTAGAAATGGGCAAAGGTGGGTTAGAAATGGCAAGAAATTGCTTAGAAATGGACAAAAATGGTTTGGAAAGGGCCAAAATTACTTAGGAGGAGTCAGAATTGGGCAACAAAGGGTTAGAAATAGAAAAAAGCACTTTAGAAACAGCTGAGAAAAGCTTAAAATGGGTTAGAAATGGGGGAAATGGGTTAGAAATAGCCAGAAATGGCTTCAAGCTGGTAAGAAATGGGCAAAACATGGGACAGAAATGGCCATCAAGAGTTCAGAAATAGCCAGAAAAGGCTTCAAATGGGTTAGAAATGGGAAGGATGTGTTTGAAAACAAGCCAAAATGGCTTAAACCAAGTTAGAAATGGGCAAAAAGGGGTTAGAACTGGCGAGATATTACTTTAGAAATGGACAAAAATGGTTTGGAAAGAGTAAACAAATAGGTTTAAAAGAGGTAAGAAATGAGAAAAATGGCTTAGAAATAGCCAAAACTGGCTTAAAACTGGGGAGAAAGGGGCAAAAGTGGGCTAGAAATGGCCACCAGTAGTTTAGAAATAGCCAAAAGTGGCTTAAAATAGGTGAGAAAAGGGGAAAACTGGGTTTAAAAGACAGCCAAAATGGCTTGAAATGGGTTAGAAAGGGCCAAAAATGGCTTAAAGCAAGTCAGGAATGGGCAAAAGTGGGTTAGAAATGGCAAGAAATTGCTTAGAAATGGACAGAAATGGTTGGGAAAGGGCCAAAATTACTTAGGAGGAGTCAGAATTGGGCAACAAAGGGTTAGAAATAGAAAAAAGCACTTTAGAAACAGCTGAGAAAAGCTTAAAATGGGTTAGAAATGGGGAAAACGGGTTAGAAATAGCCAGAAAAGGCTTCAAGCTGGTAAGAAATGGGCAAAACATGGGACAGAAATGGCCATCAATTCTTCATAAATAGGCAAAAGAGGCTTCAGAGAGGTGAAAAGTGGGAAAACAGTGTTTGAAAAAAAGCCAAAATGGCTTAAACCAAGTTAGAAATGGGCAAAGGTGGGTTAGAAATGGCAAGAAATTGCTTAGAAATGGACAAAAATGGTTTGGAAAGGGCCAAAATGACTGAGGAGGAGTCAGAATTGGGCAACAAAGGGTTAGAAATAGAAAAAAGCAGTTTAGAAACAGCTGAGAAAAGCTTAAAATGGGTTAGAAATGGGGGAAATGGGTTAGAAATAGCCAGAAATGGCTTCAAGCTGGTAAGAAATGGGCAAAACATGGGACAGAAATGGCCATCAATTCCTTATAAACAGGCAAAACAGGCTTCAGAGAGGTGAAGAGTGGGAAAACTGTGCTTAAAAAAAAGCCAACAAGGCTTAAACTAAATAAGAAATGGGCAAAAATAGGTTAGAAATGGCAAGAAATTGGTTAGATAAGGACAAAACTGGTTTGGCAAGAGTAAAAAAATGGGTTTAAAAGAGGTAAGAAATGAGAAAAATGGGTTAGAAATAGCCCAAACTGGCTTAAAACTGGGGAGAAAGGGGCAAAAGTGGGCTAGAAATGGCCACCAGTAGTTTAGAAATAGCCAAAGGTGGCTTAAAGTAAGTGAGAAAAGGGAAAACTGTGTTTAAAAGACAGCCAAAATGGCTTGAAATGGGTTAGAAAGGGCCAAAAATGGCTTAAAGCAAGTCAGGAATGGGCAAAAGTGGGTTAGAAATGGCAAGAAATTGCTTAGAAATGGACAGAAATGGTTGCGAAAGGGCCAAAATGACTTAGGAGGAGTCAGAATTGGGCAACAAAGGGTTAGAAATAGAAAAAAGCACTTTAGAAACAGCTGAGAAAAGCTTAAAATGGGTTAGAAATGGGGGAAATGGGTTAGAAATAGCCAGAAATGGCTTCAAGCTGGTAAGAAATGGGCAAAACATGGGACAGAAATGGCCATCAATTCTTTATAAACAGGCAAAACAGGCTTCAGAGAGGTGAAAAGTGGGAAAACTGTGCTTAAAAAAAAGCCAACAAGGCTTAAACTAAATAAGAAATGGGCAAAAATAGGTTAGAAATGGCAAGAAATTGGTTAGATAAGGACAAAAATGGTTTGGCAAGAGTAAAAAAATGGGTTTAAAAGAGGTAAGAAATGAGAAAAATGGGTTAGAAATAGCCCAAACGGGCTTAAAACTGGGGAGAAAGGGGCAAAAGTGGGCTAGAAATGGCCACCAGTAGTTTAGAAATAGCCAAAAGTGGCTTAAAATAGGTGAGAAAAGGGGAAAACTGTGTTTAAGAAACAGTCAAAATGGCTTGAAATAGGTTAGACTTGGGCAAAAGTGGGATAAAAAAGGCCATCAGAAGTGAGAAATAGCCAAAAAAGGCTTAAAATGGGGTAGAAATGGGAAAACTGTGCTTAAAAAAAAAAGCCAAAATGACTTAAACCAAGTCAGGAATGGGCAAAAATGGGTTAGAAATGGTGAGAGATTGCTTTAGAAATGGACAAAAATGGCTTGGAAATGGCCAGGAAGGCTTAAAGCTGGGAAGGAAGAATTGGGCATGAAAGGGATAGAAATGGCCAAAAATGGCATAACAGAGGTTAGAAATGAGCAAAAATTATTTAGAACTAGGAAAACAATAAGTTTAAACTAGGTAAGAAGGAGAGAAAAGGGTTAGAAAGAGCCAAAACTGGCTTAAAACTGGTGAGAAAGGAGCAAAAGTGGATTTGAAATGGCCACAAGTAGTTTAGAAAGAGCCAAACAAGGCTGAAAATAGGCTAGAAATGGGAAAACTGTGTTTGAGAAAAAGGCAAAATGGCTTAAACCAAGTTACAAATGGGCAAGAATGGATTAAAAAGGGCAAGGCATTGCTTAGAAAGGGACAAAAGTGGTTTGGAAGTGGGTCAAATGGCTAAAGAAGTGTTAGAACTGGGCAAAAGAGGGCTAGAAATAGAGAAAAGCAGTTTAGAGACAGCCGAGAAAAGCTTAAAATGGGTTAGAAATGGGGAAAATGGGATAGAAATAGCCAAATCTGGATTAAATCTGGTAAGAAATGGGCAAAACATGGGACAGAAATGGCCATCAGGAGTTCAGAAATAGCCAGAAAAGGCTTCAAATGGGTTAGAAATGGGAAGGATGTGTTTGAAAACAAGCCAAAATGGCTTAAACCAAGTTAGAAATGGGCAAAAAGGGGTTAGAACTGGCGAGATATTACTTTAGAAATGGACAAAAATGGTTTGGAAAGAGTAAACAAATAGGTTTAAAAGAGGTAAGAAATGAGAAAAATGGGTTAGAAATAGCCAAAACTGGCTTAAAACTGGGGAGAAAGGGGCAAAAGTGGGCTAGAAATGGCCACCAGTAGTTTAGAAATAGCCAAAAGTGGCTTAAAATAGGTGAGAAAAGGGGAAAACTGGGTTTAAAAGACAGCCAAAATGGCTTGAAATGGGTTAGAAAGGGCCAAAAATGGCTTAAAGCAAGTCAGGAATGGGCAAAAGTGGGTTAGAAATGGCAAGAAATTGCTTAGAAATGGACAGAAATGGTTGGGAAAGGGCCAAAATTACTTAGGAGGAGTCAGAATTGGGCAACAAAGGGTTAGAAATAGAAAAAAGCACTTTAGAAACAGCTGAGAAAAGCTTAAAATGGGTTAGAAATGGGGAAAACGGGTTAGAAATAGCCAGAAAAGGCTTCAAGCTGGTAAGAAATGGGCAAAACATGGGACAGAAATGGCCATCAATTCTTCATAAATAGGCAAAAGAGGCTTCAGAGAGGTGAAAAGTGGGAAAACAGTGTTTGAAAAAAAGCCAAAATGGCTTAAACCAAGTTAGAAATGGGCAAAGGTGGGTTAGAAATGGCAAGAAATTGCTTAGAAATGGACAAAAATGGTTTGGAAAGGGCCAAAATGACTGAGGAGGAGTCAGAATTGGGCAACAAAGGGTTAGAAATAGAAAAAAGCAGTTTAGAAACAGCTGAGAAAAGCTTAAAATGGGTTAGAAATGGGGGAAATGGGTTAGAAATAGCCAGAAATGGCTTCAAGCTGGTAAGAAATGGGCAAAACATGGGACAGAAATGGCCATCAATTCCTTATAAACAGGCAAAACAGGCTTCAGAGAGGTGAAGAGTGGGAAAACTGTGCTTAAAAAAAAGCCAACAAGGCTTAAACTAAATAAGAAATGGGCAAAAATAGGTTAGAAATGGCAAGAAATTGGTTAGATAAGGACAAAACTGGTTTGGCAAGAGTAAAAAAATGGGTTTAAAAGAGGTAAGAAATGAGAAAAATGGGTTAGAAATAGCCCAAACTGGCTTAAAACTGGGGAGAAAGGGGCAAAAGTGGGCTAGAAATGGCCACCAGTAGTTTAGAAATAGCCAAAGGTGGCTTAAAGTAAGTGAGAAAAGGGAAAACTGTGTTTAAAAGACAGCCAAAATGGCTTGAAATGGGTTAGAAAGGGCCAAAAATGGCTTAAAGCAAGTCAGGAATGGGCAAAAGTGGGTTAGAAATGGCAAGAAATTGCTTAGAAATGGACAGAAATGGTTGCGAAAGGGCCAAAATGACTTAGGAGGAGTCAGAATTGGGCAACAAAGGGTTAGAAATAGAAAAAAGCACTTTAGAAACAGCTGAGAAAAGCTTAAAATGGGTTAGAAATGGGGGAAATGGGTTAGAAATAGCCAGAAATGGCTTCAAGCTGGTAAGAAATGGGCAAAACATGGGACAGAAATGGCCATCAATTCTTTATAAACAGGCAAAACAGGCTTCAGAGAGGTGAAAAGTGGGAAAACTGTGCTTAAAAAAAAGCCAACAAGGCTTAAACTAAATAAGAAATGGGCAAAAATAGGTTAGAAATGGCAAGAAATTGGTTAGATAAGGACAAAAATGGTTTGGCAAGAGTAAAAAAATGGGTTTAAAAGAGGTAAGAAATGAGAAAAATGGGTTAGAAATAGCCCAAACGGGCTTAAAACTGGGGAGAAAGGGGCAAAAGTGGGCTAGAAATGGCCACCAGTAGTTTAGAAATAGCCAAAAGTGGCTTAAAATAGGTGAGAAAAGGGGAAAACTGTGTTTAAGAAACAGTCAAAATGGCTTGAAATAGGTTAGACTTGGGCAAAAGTGGGATAAAAAAGGCCATCAGAAGTGAGAAATAGCCAAAAAAGGCTTAAAATGGGGTAGAAATGGGAAAACTGTGCTTAAAAAAAAAAGCCAAAATGACTTAAACCAAGTCAGGAATGGGCAAAAATGGGTTAGAAATGGTGAGAGATTGCTTTAGAAATGGACAAAAATGGCTTGGAAATGGCCAGGAAGGCTTAAAGCTGGGAAGGAAGAATTGGGCATGAAAGGGATAGAAATGGCCAAAAATGGCATAACAGAGGTTAGAAATGAGCAAAAATTATTTAGAACTAGGAAAACAATAAGTTTAAACTAGGTAAGAAGGAGAGAAAAGGGTTAGAAAGAGCCAAAACTGGCTTAAAACTGGTGAGAAAGGAGCAAAAGTGGATTTGAAATGGCCACAAGTAGTTTAGAAAGAGCCAAACAAGGCTGAAAATAGGCTAGAAATGGGAAAACTGTGTTTGAGAAAAAGGCAAAATGGCTTAAACCAAGTTAGAAATGGGCAAGAATGGATTAAAAAGGGCAAGGCATTGCTTAGAAAGGGACAAAAGTGGTTTGGAAGTGGGTCAAATGGCTAAAGAAGTGTTAGAACTGGGCAAAAGAGGGCTAGAAATAGAGAAAAGCAGTTTAGAGACAGCCGAGAAAAGCTTAAAATGGGTTAGAAATGGGGAAAATGGGGTAGAAATAGCCAAATCTGGATTAAATCTGGTAAGAAATGGGCAAAACATGGGACAGAAATGGCCATCAAGAGTTCAGAAATAGCCAGAAAAGGCTTCAAATGGGTTAGAAATGGGAAGGATGTGTTTGAAAACAAGCCAAAATAGCTTAAACCAAGTTAGAAATGGGCAAAAAGGGGTTAGAACTGGCGAGATATTACTTTAGAAATGGACAAAAATGGTTTGGAAAGAGTAAACAAATAGGTTTAAAAGAGGTAAGAAATGAGAAAAAATGGGTTAGAAATAGCCCAAACTGGCTTAAAACTGGGGAGAAAGGGGCAAAAGTGGGCTAGAAATGGCCACCAGTAGTTTAGAAATAGCCAAAGGTGGCTTAAAGTAAGTGAGAAAAGGGAAAACTGTGTTTAAAAGACAGCCAAAATGGATTGAAATGGGTTAGAAAGGGCCAAAAATGGCTTAAAGCAAGTCAGGAATGGGCAAAAAGTGGGTTAGAAATGGCAAGAAATTGCTTAGAAATGGACAGAAATGGTTGGGAAAGGGCCAAAATGACTTAGGAGGAGTCAGAATTGGGCAACAAAGGGTTAGAAATAGAAAAAAGCACTTCAGAAACAGCTGAGAAAAGCTTAAAATGGGTTAGAAATGGGGAAAACGGGTTAGAAATAGCCAGAAATGGCTTCAAGCCGGTAAGAAATGGGCAAAACATGGGACAGAAATGGCCATCAATTCTTCATAAATAGGCAAAAGAGGCTTCAGAGAGGTGAAAAGTGGGAAAACAGTGTTTGAAAAAAAGCCAAAATGGCTTAAACCAAGTTAGAAATGGGCAAAGGTGGGTTAGAAATGGCAAGAAATTGCTTAGAAAAGGACAAAAATGGTTTGGAAAGGGCCAAAATGACTTAGGAGGAGTCAGAATTGGGCAACAAAGGGTTAGAAATAGAAAAAAGCACTTTAGAAACAGCTGAGAAAAGCTTAAAATGGGTTAGAAATGGGGGAAATGGGTTAGAAATAGCCAGAAATGGCTTCAAGCTGGTAAGAAATGGGCAAAACATGGGACAGAAATGGCCATCAAGAGTTCAGAAATAGCCAGAAAAGGCTTCAAATGGGTTAGAAATGGGAAGGATGTGTTTGAAAACAAGCCAAAATGGCTTAAACCAAGTTAGAAATGGGCAAAAAGGGGTTAGAACTGGCGAGATATTACTTTAGAAATGGACAAAAATGGTTTGGAAAGAGTAAACAAATAGGTTTAAAAGAGGTAAGAAATGAGAAAAATGGCTTAGAAATAGCCAAAACTGGCTTAAAACTGGGGAGAAAGGGGCAAAAGTGGGCTAGAAATGGCCACCAGTAGTTTAGAAATAGCCAAAGATGGCTTAAAATAGG
Organism: Ara ararauna; assembly: GCA_028858755.1. Lineage (NCBI taxonomy): Eukaryota > Metazoa > Chordata > Aves > Psittaciformes > Psittacidae > Ara > Ara ararauna. Next base: position 1,956,556 of record CM054378.1, read on the forward strand.
TGAGAAAAGGGGAAAACTGGGTTTAAAAGACAGCCAAAATGGCTTGAAATGGGTTAGAAAGGGCCAAAAATGGCTTAAAGCAAGTCAGGAATGGGCAAAAGTGGGTTAGAAATGGCAAGAAATTGCTTAGAAATGGACAGAAATGGTTGGGAAAGGGCCAAAATTACTTAGGAGGAGTCAGAATTGGGCAACAAAGGGTTAGAAATAGAAAAAAGCACTTTAGAAACAGCTGAGAAAAGCTTAAAATGGGTTAGAAATGGGGAAAACGGGTTAGAAATAGCCAGAAAAGGCTTCAAGCTGGTAAGAAATGGGCAAAACATGGGACAGAAATGGCCATCAATTCTTCATAAATAGGCAAAAGAGGCTTCAGAGAGGTGAAAAGTGGGAAAACAGTGTTTGAAAAAAAGCCAAAATGGCTTAAACCAAGTTAGAAATGGGCAAAGGTGGGTTAGAAATGGCAAGAAATTGCTTAGAAATGGACAAAAATGGTTTGGAAAGGGCCAAAATGACTGAGGAGGAGTCAGAATTGGGCAACAAAGGGTTAGAAATAGAAAAAAGCAGTTTAGAAACAGCTGAGAAAAGCTTAAAATGGGTTAGAAATGGGGGAAATGGGTTAGAAATAGCCAGAAATGGCTTCAAGCTGGTAAGAAATGGGCAAAACATGGGACAGAAATGGCCATCAATTCCTTATAAACAGGCAAAACAGGCTTCAGAGAGGTGAAAAGTGGGAAAACTGTGCTTAAAAAAAAGCCAACAAGGCTTAAACTAAATAAGAAATGGGCAAAAATAGGTTAGAAATGGCAAGAAATTGGTTAGATAAGGACAAAACTGGTTTGGCAAGAGTAAAAAAATGGGTTTAAAAGAGGTAAGAAATGAGAAAAATGGGTTAGAAATAGCCCAAACTGGCTTAAAACTGGGGAGAAAGGGGCAAAAGTGGGCTAGAAATGGCCACCAGTAGTTTAGAAATAGCCAAAAGTGGCTTAAAATAGGTGAGAAAAGGGGAAAACTGGGTTTAAAAAACAGTCAAAATGGCTTGAAATGGGTTAGACTTGGGCAAAAGTGGGATAAAAAAGGCCATCAGTAGTGAGAAATAGCCAAAAAAGGCTTAAAATGGGGTAGAAATGGGAAAACTGTGCTTAAAAAAAAAAAGCCAAAATGACTTAAACCAAGTCGGGAATGGGCAAAAATGGGTTAGAAATGGTGAGAGATTGCTTTAGAAATGGACAAAAATGGCTTGGAAATGGCCAGGAAGGCTTAAAGCTGGGAAGGAAGAATTGGGCATGAAAGGGATAGAAATGGCCAAAAATGGCATAACACAGGTTAGAAATGAGCAAAAATTATTTAGAACTAGGAAAACAATAAGTTTAAACTAGGTAAGAAGGAGAGAAAAGGGTTAGAAAGAGCCAAAACTGGCTTAAAACTGGTGAGAAAGGAGCAAAAGTGGATTTGAAATGGCCACAAGTAGTTTAGAAAGAGCCAAACAAGGCTGAAAATAGGCTAGAAATGGGAAAACTGTGTTTGAGAAAAAGGCAAAATGGCTTAAACCAAGTTAGAAATGGGCAAGAATGGATTAAAAAGGGCAAGGCATTGCTTAGAAAGGGACAAAAGTGGTTTGGAAGTGGGTCAAAGGGCTAAAGAAGTGTTAGAACTGGGCAAAAGAGGGCTAGAAATAGAGAAAAGCAGTTTAGAGACAGCCGAGAAAAGCTTAAAATGGGTTAGAAATGGGGAAAATGGGATAGAAATAGCCAAATCTGGATTAAATCTGGTAAGAAATGGGCAAAACATGGGACAGAAATGGCCATCAAGAGTTCAGAAATAGCCAGAAAAGGCTTCAAATGGGTTAGAAATGGGAAGGATGTGTTTGAAAACAAGCCAAAATGGCTTAAACCAAGTTAGAAATGGGCAAAAAGGGGTTAGAACTGGCGAGATATTACTTTAGAAATGGACAAAAATGGTTTGGAAAGAGTAAACAAATAGGTTTAAAAGAGGTAAGAAATGAGAAAAAATGGGTTAGAAATAGCCCAAACTGGCTTAAAACTGGGGAGAAAGGGGCAAAAGTGGGCTAGAAATGGCCACCAGTAGTTTAGAAATAGCCAAAGGTGGCTTAAAGTAAGTGAGAAAAGGGAAAACTGTGTTTAAAAGACAGCCAAAATGGCTTGAAATGGGTTAGAAAGGGCCAAAAATGGCTTAAAGCAAGTCAGGAATGGGCAAAAAGTGGGTTAGAAATGGCAAGAAATTGCTTAGAAATGGACAGAAATGGTTTGGAAAGGGCCAAAATGACTTAGGAGGAGTCAGAATTGGGCAACAAAGGGTTAGAAATAGAAAAAAGCACTTCAGAAACAGCTGAGAAAAGCTTAAAATGGGTTAGAAATGGGGAAAACGGGTTAGAAATAGCCAGAAATGGCTTCAAGCCGGTAAGAAATGGGCAAAACATGGGACAGAAATGGCCATCAATTCTTCATAAATAGGCAAAAGAGGCTTCAGAGAGGTGAAAAGTGGGAAAACAGTGTTTGAAAAAAAGCCAAAATGGCTTAAACCAAGTTAGAAATGGGCAAAGGTGGGTTAGAAATGGCAAGAAATTGCTTAGAAATGGACAAAAATGGTTTGGAAAGGGCCAAAATGACTTAGGAGGAGTCAGAATTGGGCAACAAAGGGTTAGAAATAGAAAAAAGCACTTTAGAAACAGCTGAGAAAAGCTTAAAATGGGTTAGAAATGGGGGAAATGGGTTAGAAATAGCCAGAAATGGCTTCAAGCTGGTAAGAAATGGGCAAAACATGGGACAGAAATGGCCATCAATTCCTTATAAACAGGCAAAACAGGCTTCAGAGAGGTGAAAAGTGGGAAAACTGTGCTTAAAAAAAAGCCAACAAGGCTTAAACTAAATAAGAAATGGGCAAAAATAGGTTAGAAATGGCAAGAAATTGGTTAGATAAGGACAAAACTGGTTTGGCAAGAGTAAAAAAATGGGTTTAAAAGAGGTAAGAAATGAGAAAAATGGGTTAGAAATAGCCCAAACTGGCTTAAAACTGGGGAGAAAGGGGCAAAAGTGGGCTAGAAATGGCCACCAGTAGTTTAGAAATAGCCAAAAGTGGCTTAAAATAGGTGAGAAAAGGGGAAAACTGGGTTTAAAAAACAGTCAAAATGGCTTGAAATGGGTTAGACTTGGGCAAAAGTGGGATAAAAAAGGCCATCAGTAGTGAGAAATAGCCAAAAAAGGCTTAAAATGGGGTAGAAATGGGAAAACTGTGCTTAAAAAAAAAAAGCCAAAATGACTTAAACCAAGTCGGGAATGGGCAAAAATGGGTTAGAAATGGTGAGAGATTGCTTTAGAAATGGACAAAAATGGCTTGGAAATGGCCAGGAAGGCTTAAAGCTGGGAAGGAAGAATTGGGCATGAAAGGGATAGAAATGGCCAAAAATGGCATAACAGAGGTTAGAAATGAGCAAAAATTATTTAGAACTAGGAAAACAATAAGTTTAAACTAGGTAAGAAGGAGAGAAAAGGGTTAGAAAGAGCCAAAACTGGCTTAAAACTGGTGAGAAAGGAGCAAAAGTGGATTTGAAATGGCCACAAGTAGTTTAGAAAGAGCCAAACAAGGCTGAAAATAGGCTAGAAATGGGAAAACTGTGTTTGAGAAAAAGGCAAAATGGCTTAAACCAAGTTAGAAATGGGCAAGAATGGATTAAAAAGGGCAAGGCATTGCTTAGAAAGGGACAAAAGTGGTTTGGAAGTGGGTCAAATGGCTAAAGAAGTGTTAGAACTGGGCAAAAGAGGGCTAGAAATAGAGAAAAGCAGTTTAGAGACAGCCGAGAAAAGCTTAAAATGGGTTAGAAATGGGGAAAATGGGATAGAAATAGCCAAATCTGGATTAAATCTGGTAAGAAATGGGCAAAACATGGGACAGAAATGGCCATCAGGAGTTCAGAAATAGCCAGAAAAGGCTTCAAATGGGTTAGAAATGGGAAGGATGTGTTTGAAAACAAGCCAAAATGGCTTAAACCAAGTTAGAAATGGGCAAAAAGGGGTTAGAACTGGCGAGATATTACTTTAGAAATGGACAAAAATGGTTTGGAAAGAGTAAACAAATAGGTTTAAAAGAGGTAAGAAATGAGAAAAAATGGGTTAGAAATAGCCCAAACTGGCTTAAAACTGGGGAGAAAGGGGCAAAAGTGGGCTAGAAATGGCCACCAGTAGTTTAGAAATAGCCAAAGGTGGCTTAAAGTAAGTGAGAAAAGGGAAAACTGTGTTTAAAAGACAGCCAAAATGGCTTGAAATGGGTTAGAAAGGGCCAAAAATGGCTTAAAGCAAGTCAGGAATGGGCAAAAGTGGGTTAGAAATGGCAAGAAATTGCTTAGAAATGGACAGAAATGGTTGCGAAAGGGCCAAAATGACTTAGGAGGAGTCAGAATTGGGCAACAAAGGGTTAGAAATAGAAAAAAGCACTTTAGAAACAGCTGAGAAAAGCTTAAAATGGGTTAGAAATGGGGGAAATGGGTTAGAAATAGCCAGAAATGGCTTCAAGCTGGTAAGAAATGGGCAAAACATGGGACAGAAATGGCCATCAATTCTTTATAAACAGGCAAAACAGGCTTCAGAGAGGTGAAAAGTGGGAAAACTGTGCTTAAAAAAAAGCCAACAAGGCTTAAACTAAATAAGAAATGGGCAAAAATAGGTTAGAAATGGCAAGAAATTGGTTAGATAAGGACAAAAATGGTTTGGCAAGAGTAAAAAAATGGGTTTAAAAGAGGTAAGAAATGAGAAAAATGGGTTAGAAATAGCCCAAACGGGCTTAAAACTGGGGAGAAAGGGGCAAAAGTGGGCTAGAAATGGCCACCAGTAGTTTAGAAATAGCCAAAAGTGGCTTAAAATAGGTGAGAAAAGGGGAAAACTGGGTTTAAGAAACAGTCAAAATGGCTTGAAATGGGTTAGACTTGGGCAAAAGTGGGATAAAAAAGGCCATCAGAAGTGAGAAATAGCCAAAAAAGGCTTAAAATGGGGTAGAAATGGGAAAACTGTGCTTAAAAAAAAAAAGCCAAAATGACTTAAACCAAGTCAGGAATGGGCAAAAATGGGTTAGAAATGGTGAGAGATTGCTTTAGAAATGGACAAAAATGGCTTGGAAATGGCCAGGAAGGCTTAAAGCTGGGAAGGAAGAATTGGGCATGAAAGGGATAGAAATGGCCAAAAATGGCATAACAGAGGTTAGAAATGAGCAAAAATTATTTAGAACTAGGAAAACAATAAGTTTAAACTAGGTAAGAAGGAGAGAAAAGGGTTAGAAAGAGCCAAAACTGGCTTAAAACTGGTGAGAAAGGAGCAAAAGTGGATTTGAAATGGCCACAAGTAGTTTAGAAAGAGCCAAACAAGGCTGAAAATAGGCTAGAAATGGGAAAACTGTGTTTGAGAAAAAGGCAAAATGGCTTAAACCAAGTTAGAAATGGGCAAGAATGGATTAAAAAGGGCAAGGCATTGCTTAGAAAGGGACAAAAGTGGTTTGGAAGTGGGTCAAATGGCTAAAGAAGTGTTAGAACTGGGCAAAAGAGGGCTAGAAATAGAGAAAAGCAGTTTAGAGACAGCCGAGAAAACCTTAAAATGGGTTAGAAATGGGGAAAATGGGACAGAAATACCCAAATCTGGATTAAATCTGGTAAGAAATGGGCAAAACATGGGACAGAAATGGCCATCAATTCTTCATAAATAGGCAAAAGAGGCTTCAGAGAGGTGAAAAGTGGGAAAACAGTGTTTGAAAAAAAGCCAACAAGGCTTAAACCAAGTTAGAAATGGGCAAAGGTGGGTTAGAAATGGCAAGAAATTGCTTAGAAATGGACAGAAATGGTTTGGAAAGGGCCAAAATGACTTAGGAGGAGTCAGAATTGGGCAACAACGGGTTAGAAATAGAAAAAAGCACTTTAGAAACAGCTGAGAAAAGCTTAAAATGGGTTAGGAATGGGGAAAACGGGTTAGAAATAGCCAGAAATGGCTTCAAGCTGGTAAGAAATGGCCATCAATTCTTCATAAATAGGCAAAAGAGGCTTCAGAGAGGTGAAAAGTGGGAAAACAGTGTTTGAAAAAAAGCCAAAATGGCTTAAACCAAGTTAGAAATGGGCAAAGGTGGGTTAGAAATGGCAAGAAATTGCTTAGAAATGGACAAAAATGGTTTGGAAAGGGCCAAAATTACTTAGGAGGAGTCAGAATTGGGCAACAAAGGGTTAGAAATAGAAAAAAGCACTTTAGAAACAGCTGAGAAAAGCTTAAAATGGGTTAGAAATGGGGGAAATGGGTTAGAAATAGCCAGAAATGGCTTCAAGCTGGTAAGAAATGGGCAAAACATGGGACAGAAATGGCCATCAATTCTTTATAAACAGGCAAAACAGGCTTCAGAGAGGTGAAAAGTGGGAAAACTGTGCTTAAAAAAAAGCCAACAAGGCTTAAACTAAATAAGAAATGGGCAAAAATAGGTTAGAAATGGCAAGAAATTGGTTAGATAAGGACAAAACTGGTTTGGCAAGAGTAAAGAAATGGGTTTAAAAGAGGTAAGAAATGAGAAAAATGGGTTAGAAATAGCCCAAACTGGCTTAAAACTGGGGAGAAAGGGGCAAAAGTGGGCTAGAAATGGCCACCAGTAGTTTAGAAATAGCCAAAAGTGGCTTAAAATAGGTGAGAAAAGGGGAAAACTGTGTTTAAGAAACAGTCAAAATGGCTTGAAATGGGTTAGACTTGGGCAAAAGTGGGATAAAAAAGGCCATCAGTAGTGAGAAATAGCCAAAAAAGGCTTAAAATGGGGTAGAAATGGGAAAACTGTGCTTAAAAAAAAAAGCCAAAATGACTTAAACCAAGTCAGGAATGGGCAAAAATGGGTTAGAAATGGTGAGAGATTGCTTTAGAAATGGACAAAAATGGCTTGGAAATGGCCAGGAAGGCTTAAAGCTGGGAAGGAAGAATTGGGCATGAAAGGGATAGAAATGGCCAAAAATGGCATAACAGAGGTTAGAAATGAGCAAAAATTATTTAGAACTAGGAAAACAATAAGTTTAAACTAGGCAAGAAGGAGAGAAAAGGGTTAGAAAGAGCCAAAACTGGCTTAAAACTGGTGAGAAAGGAGCAAAAGTGGATTTGAAATGGCCACAAGTAGTTTAGAAAGAGCCAAACAAGGCTGAAAATAGGCTAGAAATGGGAAAACTGTGTTTGAGAAAAAGGCAAAATGGCTTAAACCAAGTTAGAAATGGGCAAGAATGGATTAAAAAGGGCAAGGCATTGCTTAGAAAGGGACAAAAGTGGTTTGGAAGTGGGTCAAATGGCTAAAGAAGTGTTAGAACTGGGCAAAAGAGGGCTAGAAATAGAGAAAAGCAGTTTAGAGACAGCCGAGAAAAGCTTAAAATGGGTTAGAAATGGGGAAAATGGGATAGAAATAGCCAAATCTGGATTAAATCTGGTAAGAAATGGGCAAAACATGGGACAGAAATGGCCATCAAGAGTTCAGAAATAGCCAGAAAAGGCTTCAAATGGGTTAGAAATGGGAAGGATGTGTTTGAAAACAAGCCAAAATGGCTTAAACCAAGTTAGAAATGGGCAAAAAGGGGTTAGAACTGGCGAGATATTACTTTAGAAATGGACAAAAATGGTTTGGAAAGAGTAAACAAATAGGTTTAAAAGAGGTAAGAAATGAGAAAAAATGGGTTAGAAATAGCCAAAACTGGCTTAAAACTGGGGAGAAAGGGGCAAAAGTGGGCTAGAAATGGCCACCAGTAGTTTAGAAATAGCCAAAGGTGGCTTAAAGTAAGTGAGAAAAGGGAAAACTGTGTTTAAAAGACAGCCAAAATGGCTTGAAATGGGTTAGAAAGGGCCAAAAATGGCTTAAAGCAAGTCAGGAATGGGCAAAAGGGGGTTAGAAATGGCAAGAAATTGCTTAGAAATGGACAGAAATGGTTGGGAAAGGGCCAAAATGACTTAGGAGGAGTCAGAATTGGGCAACAAAGGGTTAGAAATAGAAAAAAGCACTTCAGAAACAGCTGAGAAAAGCTTAAAATGGGTTAGAAATGGGGAAAACGGGTTAGAAATAGCCAGAAATGGCTTCAAGCTGGTAAGAAATGGGCAAAACATGGGACAGAAATGGCCATCAAGAGTTCAGAAATAGCCAGAAAAGGCTTCAAATGGGTTAGAAATGGGAAGGATGTGTTTGAAAACAAGCCAAAATGGCTTAAACCAAGTTAGAAATGGGCAAAAAGGGGTTAGAACTGGCGAGATATTACTTTAGAAATGGACAAAAATGGTTTGGAAAAAGTAAACAAATAGGTTTAAAAGAGGTAAGAAATGAGAAAAAATGGGTTAGAAATAGCCAAAACTGGCTTAAAACTGGGGAGAAAGGGGCAAGAGTGGGCTAGAAATGGCCACCAGTAGTTTAGAAATAGCCAAAGGTGGCTTAAAGTAAGTGAGAAAAGGGAAAACTGTGTTTAAAAGACAGCCAAAATGGCTTGAAATGGGTTAGAAAGGGCCAAAAATGGCTTAAAGCAAGTCAGGAATGGGCAAAAGTGGGTTAGAAATGGCAAGAAATTGCTTAGAAATGGACAGAAATGGTTTGGAAAGGGCCAAAATGACTTAGGAGGAGTCAGAATTGGGCAACAACGGGTTAGAAATAGAAAAAAGCACTTTAGAAACAGCTGAGAAAAGCTTAAAATGGGTTAGAAATGGGGGAAATGGGTTAGAAATAGCCAGAAATGGCTTCAAGCTGGTAAGAAATGGGCAAAACATGGGACAGAAATGGCCATCAATTCTTTATAAACAGGCAACACAGGCTTCAGAGAGGTGAAAAGTGGGAAAACTGTGCTTAAAAAAAAGCCAACAAGGCTTAAACTAAATAAGAAATGGGCAAAAATAGGTTAGAAATGGCAAGAAATTGGTTAGATAAGGACAAAAATGGTTTGGCAAGAGTAAAAAAATGGGTTTAAAAGAGGTAAGAAATGAGAAAAATGGGTTAGAAATAGCCCAAACTGGCTTAAAACTGGGGAGAAAGGGGCAAAAGTGGGCTAGAAATGGCCACCAGTAGTTTAGAAATAGCCAAAAGTGGCTTAAAATAGGTGAGAAAAGGGGAAAACTGGGTTTAAGAAACAGTCAAAATGGCTTGAAATAGGTTAGACTTGGGCAAAAGTGGGATAAAAAAGGCCATCAGAAGTGAGAAATAGCCAAAAAAGGCTTAAAATGGGGTAGAAATGGGAAAACTGTGCTTAAAAAAAAAAAGCCAAAATGACTTAAACCAAGTCAGGAATGGGCAAAAATGGGTTAGAAATGGTGAGAGATTGCTTTAGAAATGGACAAAAATGGCTTGGAAATGGCCAGGAAGGCTTAAAGCTGGGAAGGAAGAATTGGGCATGAAAGGGATAGAAATGGCCAAAAATGGCATAACAGAGGTTAGAAATGAGCAAAAATTATTTAGAACTAGGAAAACAATAAGTTTAAACTAGGTAAGAAGGAGAGAAAAGGGTTAGAAAGAGCCAAAACTGGCTTAAAACTGGTGAGAAAGGAGCAAAAGTGGATTTGAAATGGCCACAAGTAGTTTAGAAAGAGCCAAACAAGGCTGAAAATAGGCTAGAAATGGGAAAACTGTGTTTGAGAAAAAGGCAAAATGGCTTAAACCAAGTTAGAAATGGGCAAGAATGGATTAAAAAGGGCAAGGCATTGCTTAGAAAGGGACAAAAGTGGTTTGGAAGTGGGTCAAATGGCTAAAGAAGTGTTAGAACTGGGCAAAAGAGGGCTAGAAATAGAGAAAAGCAGTTTAGAGACAGCCGAGAAAAGCTTAAAATGGGTTAGAAATGGGGAAAATGGGACAGAAATACCCAAATCTGGATTAAATCTGGTAAGAAATGGGCAAAACATGGGACAGAAATGGCCATCAATTCTTCATAAATAGGCAAAAGAGGCTTCAGAGAGGTGAAAAGTGGGAAAACAGTGTTTGAAAAAAAGCCAACAAGGCTTAAACCAAGTTAGAAATGGGCAAAGGTGGGTTAGAAATGGGAAGAAATTGCTTAGAAATGGACAGAAATGGTTTGGAAAGGGCCAAAATGACTTAGGAGGAGTCAGAATTGGGCAACAACGGGTTAGAAATAGAAAAAAGCACTTTAGAAACAGCTGAGAAAAGCTTAAAATGGGTTAGGAATGGGGAAAACGGGTTAGAAATAGCCAGAAATGGCTTCAAGCTGGTAAGAAATGGCCATCAATTCTTCATAAATAGGCAAAAGAGGCTTCAGAGAGGTGAAAAGTGGGAAAACAGTGTTTGAAAAAAAGCCAAAATGGCTTAAACCAAGTTAGAAATGGGCAAAGGTGGGTTAGAAATGGCAAGAAATTGCTTAGAAATGGACAAAAATGGTTTGGAAAGGGCCAAAATTACTTAGGAGGAGTCAGAATTGGGCAACAAAGGGTTAGAAATAGAAAAAAGCACTTTAGAAACAGCTGAGAAAAGCTTAAAATTGGTTAGAAATGGGGGAAATGGGTTAGAAATAGCCAGAAATGGCTTCAAGCTGGTAAGAAATGGGCAAAACATGGGACAGAAATGGCCATCAATTCTTTATAAACAGGCAAAACAGGCTTCAGAGAGGTGAAAAGTGGGAAAACTGTGCTTAAAAAAAAGCCAACAAGGCTTAAACTAAATAAGAAATGGGCAAAAATAGGTTAGAAATGGCAAGAAATTGGTTAGATAAGGACAAAACTGGTTTGGCAAGAGTAAAGAAATGGGTTTAAAAGAGGTAAGAAATGAGAAAAATGGGTTAGAAATAGCCCAAACTGGCTTAAAACTGGGGAGAAAGGGGCAAAAGTGGGCTAGAAATGGCCACCAGTAGTTTAGAAATAGCCAAAAGTGGCTTAAAATAGGTGAGAAAAGGGGAAAACTGTGTTTAAGAAACAGTCAAAATGGCTTGAAATGGGTTAGACTTGGGCAAAAGTGGGATAAAAAAGGCCATCAGTAGTGAGAAATAGCCAAAAAAGGCTTAAAATGGGGTAGAAATGGGAAAACTGTGCTTAAAAAAAAAAGCCAAAATGACTTAAACCAAGTCAGGAATGGGCAAAAATGGGTTAGAAATGGTTAGAGATTGCTTTAGAAATGGACAAAAATGGCTTGGAAATGGCCAGGAAAGCTTAAAGCTGGGAAGGAAGAATTGGGCATGAAAGGGATAGAAATGGCCAAAAATGGCATAACAGAGGTTAGAAATGAGCAAAAATTATTTAGAACTAGGAAAACAATAAGTTTAAACTAGGCAAGAAGGAGAGAAAAGGGTTAGAAAGAGCCAAAACTGGCTTAAAACTGGTGAGAAAGGAGCAAAAGTGGATTTGAAATGGCCACAAGTAGTTTAGAAAGAGCCAAACAAGGCTGAAAATAGGCTAGAAATGGGAAAACTGTGTTTGAGAAAAAGGCAAAATGGCTTAAACCAAGTTAGAAATGGGCAAGAATGGATTAAAAAGGGCAAGGCATTGCTTAGAAAGGGACAAAAGTGGTTTGGAAGTGGGTCAAATGGCTAAAGAAGTGTTAGAACTGGGCAAAAGAGGGCTAGAAATAGAGAAAAGCAGTTTAGAGACAGCCGAGAAAAGCTTAAAATGGGTTAGAAATGGGGAAAATGGGATAGAAATAGCCAAATCTGGATTAAATCTGGTAAGAAATGGGCAAAACATGGGACAGAAATGGCCATCAAGAGTTCAGAAATAGCCAGAAAAGGCTTCAAATGGGTTAGAAATGGGAAGGATGTGTTTGAAAACAAGCCAAAATGGCTTAAACCAAGTTAGAAATGGGCAAAAAGGGGTTAGAACTGGCGAGATATTACTTTAGAAATGGACAAAAATGGTTTGGAAAGAGTAAACAAATAGGTTTAAAAGAGGTAAGAAATGAGAAAAAATGGGTTAGAAATAGCCAAAACTGGCTTAAAACTGGGGAGAAAGGGGCAAAAGTGGGCTAGAAATGGCCACCAGTAGTTTAGAAATAGCCAAAGGTGGCTTAAAGTAAGTGAGAAAAGGGAAAACTGTGTTTAAAAGACAGCCAAAATGGCTTGAAATGGGTTAGAAAGGGCCAAAAATGGCTTAAAGCAAGTCAGGAATGGGCAAAAGGGGGTTAGAAATGGCAAGAAATTGCTTAGAAATGGACAGAAATGGTTGGGAAAGGGCCAAAATGACTTAGGAGGAGTCAGAATTGGGCAACAAAGGGTTAGAAATAGAAAAAAGCACTTCAGAAACAGCTGAGAAAAGCTTAAAATGGGTTAGAAATGGGGAAAACGGGTTAGAAATAGCCAGAAATGGCTTCAAGCTGGTAAGAAATGGGCAAAACATGGGACAGAAATGGCCATCAATTCCTCATAAATAGGCAAAAGAGGCTTCAGAGAGGTGAAAAGTGGGAAAACAGTGTTTGAAAAAAAGCCAAAATGGCTTAAACCAAGTTAGAAATGGGCAAAGGTGGGTTAGAAATGGCAAGAAATTGCTTAGAAATGGACAAAAATGGTTTGGAAAGGGCCAAAATGACTTAGGAGGAGTCAGAATTGGGCAACAAAGGGTTAGAAATAGAAAAAAGCACTTTAGAAACAGCTGAGAAAAGCATAAAATGGGTTAGAAATGGGGGAAATGGGTTAGAAATAGCCAGAAATGGTTTCAAGCTGGTAAGAAATGGGCAAAACATGGGACAGAAATGGCCATCAATTCTTTATAAACAGGCAAAACAGGCTTCAGAGAGGTGAAAAGTGGGAAAACTGTGCTTAAAAAAAAGCCAACAAGGCTTAAACTAAATAAGAAATGGGCAAAAATAGGTTAGAAATGGCAAGAAATTGGTTAGATAAGGACAAAAATGGTTTGGCAAGAGTAAAAAAATGGGTTTAAAAGAGGTAAGAAATGAGAAAAACGGGTTAGAAATAGCCCAAACGGGCTTAAAACTGGGGAGAAAGGGGCAAAAGTGGGCTAGAAATGGCCACCAGTAGTTTAGAAATAGCCAAAAGTGGCTTAAAATAGGTGAGAAAAGGGGAAAACTGTGTTTAAGAAACAGTCAAAATGGCTTGAAATGGGTTAGACTTGGGCAAAAGTGGGATAAAAAAGGCCATCAGAAGTGAGAAATAGCCAAAAAAGGCTTAAAATGGGGTAGAAATGGGAAAACTGTGCTTAAAAAAAAAAAGCCAAAATGACTTAAACCAAGTCAGGAATGGGCAAAAATGGGTTAGAAATGGTGAGAGATTGCTTTAGAAATGGACAAAAATGGCTTGGAAATGGCCAGGAAGGCTTAAAGCTGGGAAGGAAGAATTGGGCATGAAAGGGATAGAAATGGCCAAAAATGGCATAACAGAGGTTAGAAATGAGCAAAAATTATTTAGAACTAGGAAAACAATAAGTTTAAACTAGGTAAGAAGGAGAGAAAAGGGTTAGAAAGAGCCAAAACTGGCTTAAAACTGGTGAGAAAGGAGCAAAAGTGGATTTGAAATGGCCACAAGTAGTTTAGAAAGAGCCAAACAAGGCTGAAAATAGGCTAGAAATGGGAAAACTGTGTTTGAGAAAAAGGCAAAATGGCTTAAACCAAGTTAGAAATGGGCAAGAATGGATTAAAAAGGGCAAGGCATTGCTTAGAAAGGGACAAAAGTGGTTTGGAAGTGGGTCAAATGGCTAAAGAAGTGTTAGAACTGGGCAAAAGAGGGCTAGAAATAGAGAAAAGCAGTTTAGAGACAGCCGAGAAAAGCTTAAAATGGGTTAGAAATGGGGAAAATGGGATAGAAATAGCCAAATCTGGATTAAATCTGGTAAGAAATGGGCAAAACATGGGACAGAAATGGCCATCAAGAGTTCAGAAATAGCCAGAAAAGGCTTCAAATGGGTTAGAAATGGGAAGGATGTGTTTGAAAACAAGCCAAAATGGCTTAAACCAAGTTAGAAATGGGCAAAAAGGGGTTAGAACTGGCGAGATATTACTTTAGAAATGGACAAAAATGGTTTGGAAAAAGTAAACAAATAGGTTTAAAAGAGGTAAGAAATGAGAAAAAATGGGTTAGAAATAGCCAAAACTGGCTTAAAACTGGGGAGAAAGGGGCAAGAGTGGGCTAGAAATGGCCACCAGTAGTTTAGAAATAGCCAAAGGTGGCTTAAAGTAAGTGAGAAAAGGGAAAACTGTGTTTAAAAGACAGCCAAAATGGCTTGAAATGGGTTAGAAAGGGCCAAAAATGGCTTAAAGCAAGTCAGGAATGGGCAAAAGTGGGTTAGAAATGGCAAGAAATTGCTTAGAAATGGACAGAAATGGTTGCGAAAGGGCCAAAATGACTTAGGAGGAGTCAGAATTGGGCAACAAAGGGTTAGAAATAGAAAAAAGCACTTTAGAAACAGCTGAGAAAAGCTTAAAATGGGTTAGAAATGGGGGAAATGGGTTAGAAATAGCCAGAAATGGCTTCAAGCTGGTAAGAAATGGGCAAAACATGGGACAGAAATGGCCATCAATTCTTTATAAACAGGCAAAACAGGCTTCAGAGAGGTGAAAAGTGGGAAAACTGTGCTTAAAAAAAAGCCAACAAGGCTTAAACTAAATAAGAAATGGGCAAAAATAGGTTAGAAATGGCAAGAAATTGGTTAGATAAGGACAAAAATGGTTTGGCAAGAGTAAAAAAATGGGTTTAAAAGAGGTAAGAAATGAGAAAAATGGGTTAGAAATAGCCCAAACGGGCTTAAAACTGGGGAGAAAGGGGCAAAAGTGGGCTAGAAATGGCCACCAGTAGTTTAGAAATAGCCAAAAGTGGCTTAAAATAGGTGAGAAAAGGGGAAAACTGGGTTTAAGAAACAGTCAAAATGGCTTGAAATGGGTTAGACTTGGGCAAAAGTGGGATAAAAAAGGCCATCAGAAGTGAGAAATAGCCAAAAAAGGCTTAAAATGGGGTAGAAATGGGAAAACTGTGCTTAAAAAAAAAAAGCCAAAATGACTTAAACCAAGTCAGGAATGGGCAAAAATGGGTTAGAAATGGTGAGAGATTGCTTTAGAAATGGACAAAAATGGCTTGGAAATGGCCAGGAAGGCTTAAAGCTGGGAAGGAAGAATTGGGCATGAAAGGGATAGAAATGGCCAAAAATGGCATAACAGAGGTTAGAAATGAGCAAAAATTATTTAGAACTAGGAAAACAATAAGTTTAAACTAGGTAAGAAGGAGAGAAAAGGGTTAGAAAGAGCCAAAACTGGCTTAAAACTGGTGAGAAAGGAGCAAAAGTGGATTTGAAATGGCCACAAGTAGTTTAGAAAGAGCCAAACAAGGCTGAAAATAGGCTAGAAATGGGAAAACTGTGTTTGAGAAAAAGGCAAAATGGCTTAAACCAAGTTAGAAATGGGCAAGAATGGATTAAAAAGGGCAAGGCATTGCTTAGAAAGGGACAAAAGTGGTTTGGAAGTGGGTCAAATGGCTAAAGAAGTGTTAGAACTGGGCAAAAGAGGGCTAGAAATAGAGAAAAGCAGTTTAGAGACAGCCGAGAAAACCTTAAAATGGGTTAGAAATGGGGAAAATGGGACAGAAATACCCAAATCTGGATTAAATCTGGTAAGAAATGGGCAAAACATGGGACAGAAATGGCCATCAATTCTTCATAAATAGGCAAAAGAGGCTTCAGAGAGGTGAAAAGTGGGAAAACAGTGTTTGAAAAAAAGCCAACAAGGCTTAAACCAAGTTAGAAATGGGCAAAGGTGGGTTAGAAATGGCAAGAAATTGCTTAGAAATGGACAGAAATGGTTTGGAAAGGGCCAAAATGACTTAGGAGGAGTCAGAATTGGGCAACAACGGGTTAGAAATAGAAAAAAGCACTTTAGAAACAGCTGAGAAAAGCTTAAAATGGGTTAGGAATGGGGAAAACGGGTTAGAAATAGCCAGAAATGGCTTCAAGCTGGTAAGAAATGGCCATCAATTCTTCATAAATAGGCAAAAGAGGCTTCAGAGAGGTGAAAAGTGGGAAAACAGTGTTTGAAAAAAAGCCAAAATGGCTTAAACCAAGTTAGAAATGGGCAAAGGTGGGTTAGAAATGGCAAGAAATTGCTTAGAAATGGACAGAAATGGTTTGGAAAGGGCCAAAATGACTTAGGAGGAGTCAGAATTGGGCAACAACGGGTTAGAAATAGAAAAAAGCACTTTAGAAACAGCTGAGAAAAGCATAAAATGGGTTAGAAATGGGGGAAATGGGTTAGAAATAGCCAGAAATGGCTTCAAGCTGGTAAGAAATGGGCAAAACATGGGACAGAAATGGCCATCAATTCTTTATAAACAGGCAAAACAGGCTTCAGAGGGGTGAAAAGTGGGAAAACTGTGCTTAAAAAAAAGCCAACAAGGCTTAAACTAAATAAGAAATGGGCAAAAATAGGTTAGAAATGGCAAGAAATTGGTTAGATAAGGACAAAAATGGTTTGGCAAGAGTAAAGAAATGGGTTTAAAAGAGGTAAGAAATGAGAAAAATGGGTTAGAAATAGCCCAAACTGGCTTAAAACTGGGGAGAAAGGGGCAAAAGTGGGCTAGAAATGGCCACCAGTAGTTTAGAAATAGCCAAAAGTGGCTTAAAATAGGTGAGAAAAGGGGAAAACTGTGTTTAAGAAACAGTCAAAATGGCTTGAAATGGGTTAGACTTGGGCAAAAGTGGGATAAAAAAGGCCATCAGTAGTGAGAAATAGCCAAAAAAGGCTTAAAATGGGGTAGAAATGGGAAAACTGTGCTTAAAAAAAAAAGCCAAAATGACTTAAACCAAGTCAGGAATGGGCAAAAATGGGTTAGAAATGGTTAGAGATTGCTTTAGAAATGGACAAAAATGGCTTGGAAATGGCCAGGAAAGCTTAAAGCTGGGAAGGAAGAATTGGGCATGAAAGGGATAGAAATGGCCAAAAATGGCATAACAGAGGTTAGAAATGAGCAAAAATTATTTAGAACTAGGAAAACAATAAGTTTAAACTAGGCAAGAAGGAGAGAAAAGGGTTAGAAAGAGCCAAAACTGGCTTAAAACTGGTGAGAAAGGAGCAAAAGTGGATTTGAAATGGCCACAAGTAGTTTAGAAAGAGCCAAACAAGGCTGAAAATAGGCTAGAAATGGGAAAACTGTGTTTGAGAAAAAGGCAAAATGGCTTAAACCAAGTTAGAAATGGGCAAGAATGGATTAAAAAGGGCAAGGCATTGCTTAGAAAGGGACAAAAGTGGTTTGGAAGTGGGTCAAATGGCTAAAGAAGTGTTAGAACTGGGCAAAAGAGGGCTAGAAATAGAGAAAAGCAGTTTAGAGACAGCCGAGAAAAGCTTAAAATGGGTTAGAAATGGGGAAAATGGGATAGAAATAGCCAAATCTGGATTAAATCTGGTAAGAAATGGGCAAAACATGGGACAGAAATGGCCATCAAGAGTTCAGAAATAGCCAGAAAAGGCTTCAAATGGGTTAGAAATGGGAAGGATGTGTTTGAAAACAAGCCAAAATGGCTTAAACCAAGTTAGAAATGGGCAAAAAGGGGTTAGAACTGGCGAGATATTACTTTAGAAATGGACAAAAATGGTTTGGAAAGAGTAAACAAATAGGTTTAAAAGAGGTAAGAAATGAGAAAAAATGGGTTAGAAATAGCCAAAACTGGCTTAAAACTGGGGAGAAAGGGGCAAAAGTGGGCTAGAAATGGCCACCAGTAGTTTAGAAATAGCCAAAGGTGGCTTAAAGTAAGTGAGAAAAGGGAAAACTGTGTTTAAAAGACAGCCAAAATGGCTTGAAATGGGTTAGAAAGGGCCAAAAATGGCTTAAAGCAAGTCAGGAATGGGCAAAAGGGGGTTAGAAATGGCAAGAAATTGCTTAGAAATGGACAGAAATGGTTGGGAAAGGGCCAAAATGACTTAGGAGGAGTCAGAATTGGGCAACAAAGGGTTAGAAATAGAAAAAAGCACTTCAGAAACAGCTGAGAAAAGCTTAAAATGGGTTAGAAATGGGGAAAACGGGTTAGAAATAGCCAGAAATGGCTTCAAGCCGGTAAGAAATGGGCAAAACATGGGACAGAAATGGCCATCAATTCTTCATAAATAGGCAAAAGAGGCTTCAGAGAGGTGAAAAGTGGGAAAACAGTGTTTGAAAAAAAGCCAAAATGGCTTAAACCAAGTTAGAAATGGGCAAAGGTGGGTTAGAAATGGCAAGAAATTGCTTAGAAATGGACAAAAATGGTTTGGAAAGGGCCAAAATGACTTAGGAGGAGTCAGAATTGGGCAACAAAGGGTTAGAAATAGAAAAAAGCACTTTAGAAACAGCTGAGAAAAGCATAAAATGGGTTAGAAATGGGGGAAATGGGTTAGAAATAGCCAGAAATGGCTTCAAGCTGGTAAGAAATGGGCAAAACATGGGACAGAAATGGCCATCAATTCTTTATAAACAGGCAAAACAGGCTTCAGAGAGGTGAAAAGTGGGAAAACTGTGCTTAAAAAAAAGCCAACAAGGCTTAAACTAAATAAGAAATGGGCAAAAATAGGTTAGAAATGGCAAGAAATTGGTTAGATAAGGACAAAAATGGTTTGGCAAGAGTAAAAAAATGGGTTTAAAAGAGGTAAGAAATGAGAAAAATGGGTTAGAAATAGCCCAAACTGGCTTAAAACTGGGGAGAAAGGGGCAAAAGTGGGCTAGAAATGGCCACCAGTAGTTTAGAAATAGCCAAAAGTGGCTTAAAATAGGTGAGAAAAGGGGAAAACTGGGTTTAAGAAACAGTCAAAATGGCTTGAAATGGGTTAGACTTGGGCAAAAGTGGGATAAAAAAGGCCATCAGAAGTGAGAAATAGCCAAAAAAGGCTTAAAATGGGGTAGAAATGGGAAAACTGTGCTTAAAAAAAAAAAGCCAAAATGACTTAAACCAAGTCAGGAATGGGCAAAAATGGGTTAGAAATGGTGAGAGATTGCTTTAGAAATGGACAAAAATGGCTTGGAAATGGCCAGGAAGGCTTAAAGCTGGGAAGGAAGAATTGGGCATGAAAGGGATAGAAATGGCCAAAAATGGCATAACAGAGGTTAGAAATGAGCAAAAATTATTTAGAACTAGGAAAACAATAAGTTTAAACTAGGTAAGAAGGAGAGAAAAGGGTTAGAAAGAGCCAAAACTGGCTTAAAACTGGTGAGAAAGGAGCAAAAGTGGATTTGAAATGGCCACAAGTAGTTTAGAAAGAGCCAAACAAGGCTGAAAATAGGCTAGAAATGGGAAAACTGTGTTTGAGAAAAAGGCAAAATGGCTTAAACCAAGTTAGAAATGGGCTAGAATGGATTAAAAAGGGCAAGGCATTGCTTAGAAAGGGACAAAAGTGGTTTGGAAGTGGGTCAAATGGCTAAAGAAGTGTTAGAACTGGGCAAAAGAGGGCTAGAAATAGAGAAAAGCAGTTTAGAGACAGCCGAGAAAAGCTTAAAATGGGTTAGAAATGGGGAAAATGGGATAGAAATAGCCAAATCTGGATTAAATCTGGTAAGAAATGGGCAAAACATGGGACAGAAATGGCCATCAAGAGTTCAGAAATAGCCAGAAAAGGCTTCAAATGGGTTAGAAATGGGAAGGATGTGTTTGAAAACAAGCCAAAATGGCTTAAACCAAGTTAGAAATGGGCAAAAAGGGGTTAGAACTGGCGAGATATTACTTTAGAAATGGACAAAAATGGTTTGGAAAGAGTAAACAAATAGGTTTAAAAGAGGTCAGAAATGAGAAAAAATGGGTTAGAAATAGCCAAAACTGGCTTAAAACTGGGGAGAAAGGGGCAAAAGTGGGCTAGAAATGGCCACCAGTAGTTTAGAAATAGCCAAAGGTGGCTTAAAGTAAGTGAGAAAAGGGAAAACTGTGTTTAAAAGACAGCCAAAATGGCTTGAAATGGGTTAGAAAGGGCCAAAAATGGCTTAAAGCAAGTCAGGAATGGGCAAAAGTGGGTTAGAAATGGCAAGAAATTGCTTAGAAATGGACAGAAATGGTTGGGAAAGGGCCAAAATGACTTAGGAGGAGTCAGAATTGGGCAACAAAGGGTTAGAAATAGAAAAAAGCACTTTAGAAACAGCTGAGAAAAGCTTAAAATGGGTTAGAAATGGGGAAAACGGGTTAGAAATAGCCAGAAATGGCTTCAAGCCGGTAAGAAATGGGCAAAACATGGGACAGAAATGGCCATCAATTCTTCATAAATAGGCAAAAGAGGCTTCAGAGAGGTGAAAAGTGGGAAAACAGTGTTTGAAAAAAAGCCAAAATGGCTTAAACCAAGTTAGAAATGGGCAAAGGTGGGTTAGAAATGGCAAGAAATTGCTTAGAAATGGACAAAAATGGTTTGGAAAGGGCCAAAATGACTGAGGAGGAGTCAGAATTGGGCAACAAAGGGTTAGAAATAGAAAAAAGCACTTTAGAAACAGCTGAGAAAAGCTTAAAATGGGTTAGAAATGGGGAAAATGGGCTAGAAATAGCCAGAAATGGCTTCAAGCTGGTAAGAAATGGGCAAAACATGGGACAGAAATGGCCATCAATTCTTTATAAACAGGCAAAACAGGCTTCAGAGAGGTGAAAAGTGGGAAAACTGTGCTTAAAAAAAAGCCAACAAGGCTTAAACTAAATAAGAAATGGGCAAAAATAGGTTAGAAATGGCAAGAAATTGGTTAGATAAGGACAAAAATAGTTTGGCAAGAGTAAAAAAATGGGTTTAAAAGAGGTAAGAAATGAGAAAAATGGGTTAGAAATAGCCCAAACTGGCTTAAAACTGGGGAGAAAGGGGCAAAAGTGGGCTAGAAATGGCCACCAGTAGTTTAGAAATAGCCAAAGGTGGCTTAAAGTAAGTGAGAAAAGGGAAAACTGTGTTTAAGAAACAGTCAAAATGGCTTGAAATGGGTTAGACTTGGGCAAAAGTGGGATAAAAAAGGCCATCAGAAGTGAGAAATAGCCAAAAAAGGCTTAAAATGGGGTAGAAATGGGAAAACTGTGCTTAAAAAAAAAAGCCAAAATGACTTAAACCAAGTCGGGAATGGGCAAAAATGGGTTAGAAATGGTGAGAGATTGCTTTAGAAATGGACAAAAATGGCTTGGAAATGGCCAGGAAGGCTTAAAGCTGGGAAGGAAGAATTGGGCATGAAAGGGATAGAAATGGCCAAAAATGGCATAACAGAGGTTAGAAATGAGCAAAAATTATTTAGAACTAGGAAAACAATAAGTTTAAACTAGGTAAGAAGGAGAGAAAAGGGTTAGAAAGAGCCAAAACTGGCTTAAAACTGGTGAGAAAGGAGCAAAAGTGGATTTGAAATGGCCACAAGTAGTTTAGAAAGAGCCAAACAAGGCTGAAAATAGGCTAGAAATGGGAAAACTGTGTTTGAGAAAAAGGCAAAATGGCTTAAACCAAGTTAGAAATGGGCAAGAATGGATTAAAAAGGGCAAGGCATTGCTTAGAAAGGGACAAAAGTGGTTTGGAAGTGGGTCAAAGGGCTAAAGAAGTGTTAGACCTGGGCAAAAGAGGGCTAGAAATAGAGAAAAGCAGTTTAGAGACAGCCGAGAAAAGCTTAAAATGGGTTAGAAATGGGGAAAATGGGATAGAAATAGCCAAATCTGGATTAAATCTGGTAAGAAATGGGCAAAACATGGGACAGAAATGGCCATCAAGAGTTCAGAAATAGCCAGAAAAGGCTTCAAATGGGTTAGAAATGGGAAGGATGTGTTTGAAAAGAAGCCAAAATGGCTTAAACCAAGTTAGAAATGGGCAAAAAGGGGTTAGAACTGGCGAGATATTACTTTAGAAATGGACAAAAATGGTTTGGAAAGAGTAAACAAATAGGTTTAAAAGAGGTAAGAAATGAGAAAAAATGGGTTAGAAATAGCCCAAACTGGCTTAAAACTGGGGAGAAAGGGGCAAAAGTGGGCTAGAAATGGCCACCAGTAGTTTAGAAATAGCCAAAGGTGGCTTAAAGTAAGTGAGAAAAGGGAAAACTGTGTTTAAAAGACAGCCAAAATGGCTTGAAATGGGTTAGAAAGGGCCAAAAATGGCTTAAAGCAAGTCAGGAATGGGCAAAAAGTGGGTTAGAAATGGCAAGAAATTGCTTAGAAATGGACAGAAATGGTTGGGAAAGGGCCAAAATGACTTAGGAGGAGTCAGAATTGGGCAACAAAGGGTTAGAAATAGAAAAAAGCACTTCAGAAACAGCTGAGAAAAGCTTAAAATGGGTTAGAAATGGGGAAAACGGGTTAGAAATAGCCAGAAATGGCTTCAAGCCGGTAAGAAATGGGCAAAACATGGGACAGAAATGGCCATCAATTCTTCATAAATAGGCAAAAGAGGCTTCAGAGAGGTGAAAAGTGGGAAAACAGTGTTTGAAAAAAAGCCAAAATGGCTTAAACCAAGTTAGAAATGGGCAAAGGTGGGTTAGAAATGGCAAGAAATTGCTTAGAAATGGACAAAAATGGTTTGGAAAGGGCCAAAATGACTTAGGAGGAGTCAGAATTGGGCAACAAAGGGTTAGAAATAGAAAAAAGCAGTTAAGAAACAGCTGAGAAAGTCTTTAAGTGGGTTTCAAATAGTGAAAATGGGTTAGAAATAGCCAGAAATGGCTTAAAGCTGGTAAGAAATGGGCAAAACATGGGACAGAAAAAACACAAATGACAGAAATGACACCAAGACTCAGTAAAATTTTTCAGGATCCCCAGAGCTATGGAGAACTCTGTGAACTTGGGCCAAAAACCAGTTTGATAGAAGGCCAAAGTGACCTCCACCCAATGCAGAAGTACAAAATAGCCTAATGTAATGAAAACTAGGTTTACACATCCATACACATACAAATAATCACAAGACAGGCTTTTTAACTGCACATTCCCAATAGGTAATACCTAGCATCCCTCCTACAGTCTTAAGCACCTCTTTAGCAACTTAATCATTAGCACCACACAGGCACACTTCTTGTGCATAAGGCATTCCCTCCCCAGGCAGCATAGAAGCACGGTTAGACACTGCTGTAACCTCTCAGACAAAAGAACTCACTCATTGCCCTAAAGCAAGGTAACAGAAACCTCACCAGGCTGAAGAAGATGGAGCAACACCTGCATCACAGGTTCAATCAGCTCTGGCAGGTCTGCAGCTCACCTGAGCTGACAAACACCATGCAAAGACATCTTTTCCAAGGCAAACCCAGAAAGTGCAGTATTGTGTAGCTGTGCACACACAGTAGTACTTGTTCAGTTATTGAGACATGTAGAAAGTCTGGTTAGTATCTGAATATTTGCTTTTAGCATCCTTGCAGTTTCTGCTAAGTCTTATTCTGAAGGGCTTTTAGCACCTAGCAGCTGTAGCAACCCTGAGTAACACTAGAGCACACACACACACAAAATAGCTTTCAAATGCATTTGAGAAGCACCAAGAGAAGTTATAGTTGCAAATATACATAGAAACATTTAAATATGTTCTGCATACTGCTTTAGAGAGTAAAGACTCATCAGTAAAAGCAATAAAGCTCAACACTTTACCTTCCTTTAGCTGCATTAGAAATGACTGCTTGAGGTTGGCTGAAGCTCCTGTTAATGGATTTGGAATGGAGTGCTCTTTCTCCACCTCCTCTTTCAGAAGCCTCTTATCCTCTTTTGATGCACATCTTTCCATGTCCCCGCAGTTAGCTGGGTATCTCACAGTCAAACTGGGAGTTGTGTCAGCCTCAGCAAGGCTCCCCCCATGAGCTTGATCTGAAACATTACAATTCCAATGCCACTTCTAAGTGAAGTCACACATATAGCAGTGAACAGGGCACACCAGCCCCATGTGCTTTGCCTCGTGGTGATGCTTTCCCGGCAGCACTCCATAGCACTTGGAAAACAGACATCATTTGTTCCTAGAACAGCAGGCATTTACCTTCAGCTCTTGAGTGCCCCAGACAGATGTAAGGGGGGCAGTTCATAAGTCAGCAGCCAAATGTTTTGCTAAAGGCAAACAAACACATGAAAGAGCCATAACAAAGCCACTGGATGAGACAGTTTGGGAGGAAGCCCACACAACACTCACTGCTCCCTGGCTGCATGCCCCCTCTGGTGTCACCCCACACTCTCACCCTCAGAAAGGTATCTTCCACACTGCTTGGAAACCTTGCAGGAATCTCCATGCCCATCAGGGCAAGCAAGAACAGATCAGGCCAGCTCAGGGGTCCCGCAGCAAGAAGACAGACCTCTAGCAGCCTAGGCCCAATTTCAAAGTGCCCAAGAAGGGATGGCACAGCAGCAGCCAAGTCCAATCAGCAGTCTAGATCATAAGGCAATCACCTAACAATAAGGCAGGCTTGATATCAAGCAGCAATCCAGTCCACAGGTCAGCATCAGGTCCAGCAATTGCCAAGCAGGTCTGCAGTGACAGACAAGGTCCAGCTAGGAGGTCAGTCTATAGGTTCAAGGCCAGAGTTAGAGACTTCACAGGCATGGGCAGAGCTGAAGAGCAGCATTCCTCCAGCAAAAGCCAAACAGAAAACAAAGGCACAGAGCTGGGTTTAAATAGGGCTCCTGGGTGTGGTTCCAGGCACCAGGTGAGGCTGTTTAGGGTCATTAAGGCTTAGGGTCATTTAGAGCCTTAACAAGGGCACCTGAGAGCAACAGAAAATTCCAGTTCTATCCACAGGGCATATTAACACAGAGTGAGGTGTGATTGCAGTGCAGTGATGGGTTTTTATTCCCTCTGTTAGCTGGTTGGTCTTCTTCCTCACCTATCCCCAGGAGCCTTCTATCAAATTAATGTTCTGTGCATGAGAAGACACAGCCAAGCAACCCCTTTATTTTTTTGTGATCCAGTAAATCCTCTCGGAGGCTGTATGATTCTGTTCACTTCTGGGAGAGTTGGGAAGAGTAGGTACATAAACACAACCCTCATCAATGCACACACCATTCTGAATGGGTAGGTCATAGTAGCCCCTGTACTGTTTATTTCCCATTAATTTCACCCTACAAGGAGTTAAGTTGTTGACTTTCCATTCAGATCTGAGTAGAAATCTAAGACAGGAATTTTGCCTGGTCTCCCAGAACAGCAGCAGAGTCATCCATGCATTCTCTTGTGTTGTTACCTCTGCTATTTAACTTGCTAAGCACAAAGTCACCATGCTCAGTGCTTTTAGTCAGGCCCCTAAACCAAATGGCACTACAGTGTGACCCTTCTCCAGGAGGTCTAGACCTTGGATGTGGCCCCATTGAGCAGTAGTGAGGAAGGAGGAAGGTAGAGAAATAGAAGATAACAGCCTGATGTCAAAGCTGGAGGAGGGATCAGCATGAGGGTTCATGTGGAAATTTGGCAACCTCTTTGGTGTTTGTTCTGAATTATTGCAGAATTTGTTAGTCTATATTAAAAGTTCATAAGCAACAAGGATAAAAAATCATCTACGCAGAATAGAAAGTCTATGTCTACTCTTGAATGAATTGATGATCTTTGAGATAACTTTTCTCCCAGAAGATGCTAAGATATTTTTCTTGAAGCTTGACAAAGAAAATACTGTCTCTTCCATGGAAAAAAGAGAGGTAGAGGAAACAAGTAAAAAGTAATACAAGTGTTTCAAATATAAATACTACTGAAGAATTTCTGGAACAGGTTGCTTGTGAAATAAGCAAATGAACACTTGCCAACTGTGCTTTCCTGAGACAGTTTGTATGATATTTTGGGTTTGGTGGTAGTCCTTCTCCAGCTGAATCAATCCCCTTTGGATTTTTTCACCTTGACTCACCTTAAGTGGTCTTGAAAGAGCTTTTTTGGCTGCCTTGACTGCATTTATTACTTTCAAGGAAAATTAAAACAATTGTGCAGTCATCAGTGTAGGATAAATCTTGCCCCTTCCTGCAGCTTGCATGCCTAAGGTCCTCAAAGTGTAAGGGTTCAGTTTCATGAATCACTGAATGGAAGCAATATGTTCTTACTCTTTACCTCCCAAATGTATGTGTTGTTTCTCCATACATGCTATACATTTAATCTCATAGAACGGAGATATGCCAATGAAATGCATGCAATTGCAAAGAAGTCTAAAAAGAGGAGAAGGGAGAAACCTTGGTGCTATTACATCACTTAAAGTTGTTAAAGTAATGATAAATCCTTTATCAGATTTTTAAGCCCATCCCAACATAGGTAAAGCTTTCAGTTTTCTGCTTGGTCTCTGCTAGATTGCTCCATTGCTTATAGAAAGGAATCACGTTTTACACCCAGATACATGGAGAATCATGTAGTGACGAATTTCCTGTCCCTCTGTAGCCCCATTTTTTACACTCCATTGTCACTGTGGTCTTTGATTTTGATTTTTTCCCTTGGCAGGATCTTCAGGTATTTTTGAGGAAATCAACTGGACAGTATCAGCAATCAGCATAGTGAGGCAGAGGCTAATTGCACTGATTAGTTGCTGGAGGGCCAAGGGAGGTTAAGAGACCAAGGCCAACTAGAAAAGAAAGGACAGACAGAAACAGGTCTCTCAAGGCGGTAAAAGGTATGAAATTTGTATGCATGCAGTATAGCTTATGGTTGAAGCAGGTTTGGGGGTCTTATGCCAGTTTTACAAAACCTGCTGGTAACATGACACTTCTTCACCTCTCTAAAGGAGAAAAAGTCATCTGGTTATCATGCATGCAACAGTGAAGCTGACTAGCCAGGATTACCTCTTCTTGCACCATGAAAAATTACATTCAATTGTCAGAGAAAAGGCTGTGAGACTGTGGGGAGACTATGCTTCAATATGGCTCTCAGAGAAGGCCCATGTGTCATAAGGCTACTCTGAGTTTGGCTCACACTTGCTGGAAAGCACTTCAATATCTTCCTGAGTTATAGGAATACATTAATTCACTGCCCCCCCCCCCCCCATGCAATCAGAGTGCATCAGTCAAAAGGACAACAGCTAGAAAAAAAAATATGGTAATAGCTAGTTCTGAAAGGAAAAAAAAGGAAGCAAGAGTATTCAGTTAACTCAGGCAAATGAGGCTAATTTGAGAAGGATGTTACTACTCATGGAAGTGAAATAGTTCAGAGAGAAGTTTTGAACAAAAAGAAGGTGAAAATCCAGAAGAGTTCGTGACTGATTAAAGGCTAAAGAGCTAATCTTGCAATTGCAGTTAGCAGGCATGGTAACTGAGCTGTGATTAGAGGCCAGATGGTGATTACAACTGGGAGAAAAACACCCAGAGAAACTGATTAATAAGAGGTTTGGTTTAAAACTTGTAACTTAATAATAATATCTAAATAAAAAAAAAGAGAGAGAGAGAATATAGCAAAGACATTTATTTACTTCAGGTAGATGCTGGGAATGTCCAAAATGTTTGCTGCGAAAGCCACCACAGATAACGCAAAAATGACAGAAAAGGAACAGCACGAATGACTCAAAGTAAGAATTCAGAAACTCCCTCATCAGCCACCAGCTGGCAGGAGAACCTAAGGGTCCCACAGGCTTTACATCACCCCTAGACCACGCATCCTGTGGGATTTTTTGGTCTCTACCTCTCTGACAAATTTGACTAAAATTAAGCAAGAGGTGACAGCTGGAGAGCGACAGGATGGCTGACTGACATCCTCACACACAGCAATCCATTGATCCTCATTGCCGCCTTAGAAAACAAGATGTGCCAGAAGGCATCTGAAAGAGGAAATCATGCCTTAACATCAGCCCCACACTGCTTAACTCTGCATTTCTTATCTCCATGTTACTCACCAAGCCACATGAGTCCTTGGCCAGTACAACCTTCCCTCTCAAAGTACCTTCACATCTGGGGGCCTTCCATCCCTCCCACCCGTGCCTCTAACCCATACTCAGGTGTGTGAAAAACTGCATCCCTACAGATGAAGAAGCACCTTTGCTCTCCAAATGATCCCCTCAGGGTGAACTGGGGGAAAACTGCCTGGTGCCACAGACCACATTGGTGGGGACATGAGGTGATGCGTTTCACCCCTTTAAAGGGTGCTGCTTTAACCCTCATTCATTGCCTAACCAATGCTGTTCTCATCAGTTCCATATAATAGCTAGTTTATAATGGTATTGTTGCTTACAAATGCTAGACAGGTGTCATAGATTTTGTTCTAATTTTTAACACAGGACAATTTATAAAAATTATATTAAAATGCAACAAAAGAAAAAAGGAAAAGAAAAAAACTTTTAGGGGTCATGCAGAAAGTAAAGATAAAACGAAATTGCCTTTGCAGCCTAAGAACTTTGATAGTTTCCAAATAACTACAACGGGAAATGCTAGGGTTATATCTGTATATTTAATTTAGACTCCTGCATGCAGGTACTTCAAGATTTCAATTTTATGCTGTGTAGCACCTAAGGTCTGTCTGGGATAGTCAGAAATGTGTTTCTAATTGCTTTCTTCATGCAAAAGAGATGCCATAGATTAAAACAGCAGACCTATTAATCATCAATCTAGGTGCAGCTAGTCTTCTGCATACAATATTTATAAGTGTTTACATACCTCTGGCTAATGCTCACAATCAATAACTGCTTGACAAGGCACGCTAGAGAGTTATCAAGAGTCTAAATCTTTCCAGGAGATTTAGTCTATAGTGGATCTTTATTGCAGATTATATTTGTGATAAAAAGATGTTTTTAAAAGAAAATGCTTTTTAAATGTTTATTTTTACAGGGAACTGAAAAATTGGCTGGCTATTTCTTGTAGAGCTGTCCGGTCTTTCAAATCATCATCAACTACTTAATGAGCAAATAGCATTTTTCTCCTGTCTTTGTAGTTTCTAAAGGTATCAGGATGAAATAGGCCTCATGTGAGATACAAGGTGTGGGGCAACCCAATTAGTACATTAATTTAATTGTGTCTCCCCACACCTCATGAGACCAAGTAGGAGTCTAATCAAATACACGTAAAGTCTATTCACATTTTACATATTTCTGGTTGTTGGAAAATCCCTATTTACATTCTAAAGCGTGCATTCATCAGCTGCTGGTCAAACAGCATCCAAGCATTCGCTTTTTCCTTTCACAGCCAAGCTCAAAGAATTACTGTCATTCAGCAGTGAGAACTACAGAGTCCTCTTGCATTTCCACTGAGCTCTTCTGGGGAGAAACAGAGCCGCTCCGATGGTTCATTCAGTTATTTATGTATTTTGTAAATGAACCCTGTGATGATGTTCATCCCTTCTTTTTTTTTTTGCTGCTTGCAAATAATTTGTGATCCAATCCAAATGCTGTGACTGTATATCTTATTTACAGGCATTTCCACACGCTTATTCCAGTCTTTGGAACATTTGCAACCTCTTTGCTTTGAGTATGTGTTATTTGGTCTCCTCGGTGTGGGACCGGCCACATGAGAGATACTAGAGGACGAACGCTGAATCATTTTGCTTGCAAAAAGAGCAATTCCCCAGCCATTTCTATGAGACAGAACCTGGGGGGAGAGTCAGAAATATTGGGGGAAAAACCAAAACTCATCTCTTTGGAATTCTGCATAAATTATGCTACACGTGACCTCACCTCTTCTTTTTCCTTCTTGAATTTTCCCTCTTGCCATTGCTTTCAAGCAGTACCAAGGCCCTCACACTCCTAGCCCCTGCCATTCAGCTGGACTTCCATGTTACTGAAGCACAGGGCTCTGCACTTGGCACAGTCACAGCCTTGCTCTGGGGAGCATTTGCTCTCATGTTTGCCTGTCTGCAGCTCCTGGCCAGAAATACAAGAAAACCCAGCTTCCAGCTGCGAACCTGGCAATAGGAAACTGAGGGCATCTCATGAAGAAAAGAGGGGAAATACTTCTGGAGGTCACCAAGCCACAGCCAATTCCTTTGAAACACTGTACAATACACTAAGTTTCTGTGGTAGATGCAAACATTGCTTGTCAATAGCATTCACAGCTTGATTCAGCTTAAACTCTGGTTGCTCTCTCCTGCCAGGAGGCTGGGGTCTGCGATGGTATTGTTTCCTTCTTCCTCTGGGCTACCTCAGAAAAAGTGGGGAGAGAGTTCTATGAATTGATCCTCTCTGTCTTCAAGTGTCCAGTAACAGCAAACTTGTAATTACTCGAAACAAGGCTAATGTTCAGCAGCAAGCTGTGCTTTAGTTGTGCAAAATGATTTTTCAAGCATAAGCAGAAAAGCCCCTGAGGAGGAAATAAGCTGCATAATCATGAGAGGAAATACAGCAGATTTTATTGAGGACACCATCCCTCTACTCAGCACAGACCCAGAGGCCCTCCTCGAGCAAATGTAACCCAGGTCTCTAAGCATTCTGCTCCCTTGTATTCAAATCTGAAGCAATTTACAAGAATCTTGAGTCTTAGTATTGAAGAACTGATGCCTGAGAAGGAGCAATACATTTCTCCACACGAGTATGTATTTGCGTGCTCCAGGGGGATGTACATCTGAGGCCGTACACATCCCTTCAATAGCCCCAAGAGCATCACCAAGCTGTTCAGGCTGCTGTGCCACAGGCTCCACAAGTTAAACAGCTAAGAAAGATGCTCTGTGTGCACAGATAAGAAGCAGGCAGACAGCTGTGCTTTTAAGCCCCTAATTAAAGACAATATTAAGCACATACTAGGCTTTAAACTCATAAGCATTGAAATGAGCAGTGTTACTCATCTGCTTAAAGTAAAGTGGTGACTGCAGGACCTGGCACTGTCCCACCACTGCTCTTCCAGCTGCACCCCCAGCGTTGGTCCTCACGGCAAACCCTGGTTTACAAGAGAGATAGCCTCAGTGTGTTATGTGCAGCAGTCATGAGGGCTTCACACTTCATGTACTCACATGGTGGGGGACGTATTTAGCAATTTGCTTCCTGCCTGAGCACTCATGAGCTTTGTTTGGGGCTGCAATGTAAAGTCCTCACACTTTTTTTACAGCATTTCATCACAGCATTAAAGCTGTCAACAGGTTGACTGGACACGAACTGGCAACTGAGACCTGTAACCTATTACACAGAACAGTGTGTTGCTCCTACAGTGTATGCCACAGACTTGGCAACACATATAGCACACATACAGGAATCTACTCCAACGCTGGGCTGCCACTTTGCCCGCACACACACGGTCACAGCTTTGCCCGTGTACGTCTTTCAAGTTATGTCTGTTAAAATAGCCAGCCCCACACCACAGTCGGTCACAGCTCATGTCATGTTAACTATTTTAAGGATTGCTTCCATTTTTAACGACCCAAAAATTAAACATCATGTGCCTGGCTTTTTTAGGCATGTTGAACACTATCAGATTTAGCTGCTGCTTTGGAAGAAGGGAAAAGTAATAGCTCCAAAAAAAAAAAATCAAAACAAAACAAAAACCCTTTATCCCCCCCCGACCCTGTCAGAATGTTTTTCCAGTGGATGTCAAAATAGCAAAGCATAATTTTTTTAGTCAGCAGTGTTCTTATAATGCTCTCTTATGGGCATGCGTTCAGCAGCTCTTGCTGAAGGGAACATCAGTACCTTCCAGACAGCCGAGTATCTTGCTCCCAGCTCCTCTAAATGCGTTCCTTGTGAATTAGTTTAATTTGTTTCATCTTCAGCATCTCCCATTGTGTTCACCAGCAAAATCTGTACATACACAGATTGAGCTAAATGGCAATAGACTTTTTACATCAAGGGACTATTTTTTCAGCACGTACGCATTTGTTCAGCTTTGTTGCTGGCCACCTATCCACTCTAATGGAATACAGTCATGCCCAGAACATTACTTTTTCAATATTTTAGAAGTACCATTTAGCACAAACTTTCTCTCTTTTCCCCACATGCACGCTATTTACAACTCCAGTGGACCATTTCAATGCTCGCTTCAGATTTCATCTCTAGAATTAGACAGACAGAATATTAACCACAAAACCATTTTTGCTTGAGCAGGATCTAACATATTTAAAAAAAAAAGAAAGGAATTCCCTAATGCTCCTTGAGCATCAGAGGTATGCGGTTTCCTTAAAGGCAATAGCCAACCTAATAGGATGGCCAGATACAGAATTTTATCCAGATGACATTTTGGATGTTAGCGCAGTTAGCATTTATGAGAAGGAGCCCCTGCTTAGTGAATCTTTTAAGATGATCCAAACAGACTGTTTATCATCTCCAGAGTCTCTAAGTGGCTGTTTACATTGTACTTACACTTAAGTAAACTGACTGCTTTCTGGCCACTGAGCAACTTTTAACATACCCTTCAATAATCCTTTCTCAAAAGCTGTTAAGGGCCCTTTGCATACGGAAAGATTGTCAACACTGTGTTGGCAAACATCCAAATTTAAACATACTTCAAGAGAAAGAGATGTGCTAAAATTATTTTGAGGGACAGGTGAATGTTGGTTCAGGAAGACTGCCTTTTTTTGAGACTGCTGTCCATAAATTTTATGGGAGCTATGGGCAGAGACTATCCAGGCTGAAAACCAGGCTCATTTAGGTTAGTCTGTGTGTTCTAAGGCAGTCATCGAGCGACTGGTGAAGTGCTTTTCCAATGAATTTTGAAGGCAAGGTAGGAATGATACTAGCCTCAAGTTTCCCAGAAGCACTGCGGAGTCCTCGCTAAATCAAAGATGTGACCTCATCAATCTTAAGCCTGCTGAAAAAGAGCTTTTACAGAGAGTTAAGTCACCTGACTGTGCTAGAGGGGCTGCGTGGGACAGAGGTTCTGTCTAAGGTGCTAAGATGACCCAAAAGAGAAAAGGGGAAGGAGGAAATCCTGTCCCTTGTGGGTTAGAGATGAAAAGAGATCTTGGTTATCTACAGCTAAAAATCAGAAGCCAAAATTTTAGAAAATGCTTAAGGCTATTTAGATCTTCTGAATATTGGGTAAACTCTGCAGTGCAAAGTATAAATGCCTATAAAGTATAAATGACACCCTTGATGATACTCAGAGGTAAATCTGTTAATTCTGGGCGGTAGCTGGTACCCACCAAAGAAATGGCTTCAAAGATCAGCTTTCAAAAAAGTTGCAATTGCAAACAGTTTTCTAAACTCCTAAAATTCTTGAACTGCTTGGTTTGGGAGGCAGACAGATACTGAATATTAAGCTCCTGCTATTCAGTTTGTTTACTGCGCTGAAGCATATGACTGAATGCACTGAGCTCTCCAGAGCCAGCTGCCTGCATTTCCTCTGCTCCCTTCCAATAGCCTCATGATCAGAACCATCTCCTTAAAGATGCTAGAAGGTAGGTGCAATGAGTAGCCAAGGACTTTGCTACCTGAGTGATCAAAATCCATAATTGCTGCAGGTTTGTTCCTCAGAGAGGTGCAAGTCAAAATGGCAGCACGGGTAGATGAACTGCGACACCAGCGGCTCCTCAATTTCTTCATTTCCTCAGAGTTAGCTTGACACCCCTACTTCTGCCAAAACATGATGCCAGCCTATGACCCCTATCCTCAGCTGCTGTCAATCCATACCCCGTCACCAGATTATACTTTGCAACTTCTCCTCTTGCAGTGTTATAAACACTGAGAGTCAAAGACAGGGTCTTCAGTGCCAGAAAGCATCTATGTCTACCCGGAAAGTTCAGAATAACCTTCTTCTAGCTGTAACTAGGCAATAGATTCTTTTGTCAGTGAATAAGCTGCTGGAGGAAAACTTTGTTACACGTACAAGGCAATGCATTTACATTTCGACCCATTTTAAAGACGGCTGAGGGGGAGTGACAAGTCAGTCAGAAATCCTAATATTTTGGCAGAGTTCACTCCAGACTCCTAACAGGAAGAAAAATAATAGTCCAGATTTAAATATAGTAGCTCATTCTTATGTTTTATTGATGACAATCATTTAATTATCAGTTCTTTGCCTCTACTCCACTCCCTAGTTCTTCTGAAATGTTCTGGCTCTAGGGCACAGTTCAAACAGCATGCACAGCCTTAAAGAGATCAGCAGGTTGGGATGGGCATTGGGCTTTCTGCTCAAAGGGGACCTGGCTAAAGTTTTTAGTTTAAAGGATGCACAGACATTTTTCAAAGAAAAATCTCCCCAAAGGCTACTTTGCTAATCCTGGCTTTCATTGCTCCCCCTCAGCAAATGCTTTGTCAGGGGTATCTGGCAAAAATCAAAGAAAACATTAAACTGATGGGGTTTTTTCTCTGTAGCTGCCTTTCCTACTCTCCCTAGCAGCTTTGAAAACAGCAGAAAACCAAAAGCACTGTAACTGTAATAGACACCTGTGAGTTACAGCAGAAGTTAGAGGGTGAAGGACTGCTTTCTAGCAATGCTGAGGAAGGTATTGAAAGGTGAATCTTAAGGGAAGGAAAGAGATTTCAGAGAGCTTCTGAGGTAGGAAACAAAAATTTCACAAGGAAAGGGAACCACTTCCAGAATGAAATGCATGAGGAAAAGGAAGCACACAGCTTACGCCACAAAATTTACATCTCTATAAAATTCACCCATTTCAATGTTTCTTTCAGCAATTAAAATAGGAACTGTTTGTGAGGCATCTCTGAGAGGCTGGACTGGTTTTACTACGTTGGATCAACAGATATATTTGCTATATTTTTGTATATTCATTGCCTGGTAAACATTACAGAGGTATTTCTCACAGGGGGAACCTGTTTCCAGACAGCACAAACAACAGTAAAGCTCAGCTTCTTTTTCTGCAGGCAGCCAAAGACAAGTGATCTCCGGACTCCCCTTAAAAGAGATTATTGGCAGCCCCAACACACCTATAAGCAGAATTAACCTAGTCAGTCAAAGAAACAGAAACAAGAAGCACGATATAATTCTCTCTCCAGACTTTTTCCACCGCATGACTTGTAAAACAATAAGAATAGCAAACAGCCTCCGCAGCATCAGAGCAAACCTGTGCAAATCATATGAACAAACAGCTGGGGAAGTCCATAAGAAGGATGCCCTCTGAGAACACGAGAATCGGGCTTGCTTTATTTTATTAACCATAGAAGGCCTTCATGCTGGATTCATGTCCATGTAACTCAGAGTGTTCCAGAAATATTTTTGCACAGCTGCAGTCCAAAACAGAACAGACAAAAAAAGCTCCTGAAGCACATAATTTCAGCTTGGTTTTAATTATGAGGGAAGTGCAAAAATATCAGCATAAGGTTTTGCCCAACATTTTTTGATTCCTTTTAATGCAATTATTTCTCCTCTCCACTCTGAGGAGAGCAGCAGAGCATGCTCAATATATTGAACATCAAGATTTATTTGCTTAAGGTTTACCCGGAAGAAGAGCAAGTTTGACATTTACCAAAACATGAACTCATTTTCTAAGCTGTTAGCCACTGTGTACTTTCATTACTGTAACCAGAGGTCCCATGTGCCCTATCCCAGGTAAAAAGTCATCGAGAAGGTAACAGCCACCTAAGAGAAGTTTGGCTTAACCGCCCCAGGAGGGAGGGCACTGGCACTTGGAACCAGGAGCACTGTAGCACGGGTAGCGCTGACACGGCTCCTGCACGGTCACGGCTTAGGGTTTAGCCGGGCTGGTTAGACAGAAGCAGAAGAGCGGCAGTCGAGGCAGGCTGAGGTCATAACAAGGGAAGGCAGGGGCCCACCCAGCCCGGGAGCAGCAACAGTTATGGTCATGGGACAGCACAGAGGTTAGAGTGCCAAGGAGTCCTAAAGAAGCAGGCAAGGTCAGAATAATGTCAGACACCCACAGTGATGGGAAGCTGTACCAGGAATGATGCCAAGGCTTTGGCTTGAGCAGACAGGAGCTGGGGAGAAGATTAAGAAGTAAGGTACAGAACTCAGTTCAACCCGTCAGTTTAACACAGCCATGTCCAGCCGGGTTACACTGACACAGCATGACCAGAAGCCCTAAGTTGGCAGAGCAGATTCAACCACTTTAATCATGCAACCATCATCTCTTAAAGCACTTAATTCACTGGAAACTGTAACTTCTTCAGTAAAGAAGACAGGCTGCCACTATGCAGTAACTTCCTTTTCATGCATTGCTCGAAACTACCCTAGTTCACTGTTCATCCTCTGCCTTGCAAAATCAGGGTCCATGGAAGAGAACAGCCTTTCCAAGAGAACACACCACGCTTGAGCATAGCCTCTTAGAGCTCTACTTTGTAACATTAGCCTTGCGTCAGGATTGGATTTCTGATGCAGTTTCCTGATTAAAAATAAACAAATAAAAAAATCTTCACGGTGCAGCACCATTATTGGCCCTATCGTACCTGATCAGCAGAACGTGAACCTTGAAGTAACAGCAACAACCTCTTTCTGTTAACAATAGCGAACAATTTTCACGTGAGGACATGCTACACAAAGATCGTTTGGTTCTTCACAAAAGAAATTTTAAGTAACATAAGGAAACCATTTTGCATATTACATTACTGGGTAGCAACTCTTATTTTAACAGGCTACCCAAGCCTCAACTGGTTTGGCCAACAAGTTTTTGTTAATTGCTCTATATTTCTTTTCTCTATATAAGCAACAAATTGTTTCCAGAAATACAGAGAAATCTAAATAGAACGAGTATGATATAATATGAGCACCTTTTGTTTTGAGGTTTGTTTGGTGGTTTGGGTTTCTTTTTCCCCTTGGTTAGTTGTTTCGTTGTTGGGTTTTTGTTGGGTTTTTGTTTGGTTGGTTGGTTTGGTTTTGGTTTGGGAGAGTTTGGGGGGGGTTCTAACCAAATTATGCGAGATTTGTGTTAGAGAAAAAAGGTGGCCCTCACTCTAGCAGAAAAAGACACAAGAGTTTCTAATGGCTGGCAAATGAAGCTGGGCACATTCACATTAGAAATTGCCTTTTTAGAAGTACTGAAGGCAGCAGTTAACTGTCGGAACAACTTACTAAGCATGGCAATGGCTATCTCCATCACTGGAAACTTACAGCTAAAGCTGCTGGTTCTGAAGTACTAATCG
Organism: Ara ararauna; assembly: GCA_028858755.1. Lineage (NCBI taxonomy): Eukaryota > Metazoa > Chordata > Aves > Psittaciformes > Psittacidae > Ara > Ara ararauna. The sequence continues at coordinate 1,993,226 of CM054378.1, forward strand.
CATTAATGGAATTTCTGTGGTTGCCTTTACAAGTAAATTAAAATAGATTATCTGAATTTATTTCTCTCCAGTCTGGGACATAAATCTCCAGAGCGTATTGACCTCTTTTAAAGGCCAGTAAAGCTATACTTACATTAATTTATCCTATATATTGAAAGCTCTTACCAAACTGAGTTAAAAATGCATGTCCAGTTTTCATCTTTGTAGCATGAGACCACTGAAAGCATGTACAAAACTGCAAGAATTTGACAGGGAGGAAAACAGACAACACATTCGTTCTGAAATGTTTCCAATAGTTAAACAATCATGTTGTACCTGTCATCAGACCTAACCCCTGAAGTGCAAAATGTCTCTCAGGTATTAAGACTGGAAGAAAACAGGCACCGTGTTGGTTGTAAGGGATACCACAGAACAGTGAACTCTGTGAACAAGAGGCTTTTATACAGCTTTTGCAGGATCAGAGAAAATTGAGAACAAGACTGCATTTGTCTTTAGTCTTGGGAGACAAAAAGCACTGATTGATAGCCAGTTGCATGACATCAATGAAAGTACAGACATGACACAACACAGGATGAAGATAAATATCAATGAGGTGTTTCTAGGCACATGTGTATTGTACATGAAAAATGAAATTTAACTGCCGTATGTGTGGCCCAAATCCCAACGGTCTATCCAGTCCAGCTTAATATATGCTGTGTCTACAGTGGCCTCTAGTACCAGCATTTCTGTCTATTCTACATAGCTATCAACTGCCCTGTGCTCCCGTTTGAGGGTACCTGGTCATTCACGCTCGCTTCAGTCAAATCTGGTGTTTATCAGATTAACTAGAGTCAACAGTACAGTACTGCTTGTGAGCTGTTATCCCTCTAGTTGGCCCTCTTCTCCTCACCCATGCAGTGAAGAAGATTAAAACTAGGATAAGCAGCTGTATTAGCATTTTGAAGCTCTTAACTGAGAATGAGGTAACTTAAGCAATAAGTTCAGTGCTTCAGCTCCTCAGAAAAGAACACAGAACCCTAAATGTGAATCATAGGAAGCCACAAACTGCCTGTTAGGCTGCAGAGTCCTGTGCTGAAATGCATTTCTACAAAAACAATTTTGTTTTGCAACACCACTGCTATAACCAAGGTACCATTTTATTCAAATGCCCGGAGAAACTTGAGACCTGCAGCAAAGAGTAATCAGGTATGCTAACCAGTATAGATAGGCAACTTCAAACGAAGATATCTCTCCAGCAACCGTCTCCAGCAACCGTCACTGCTAAGATTTAATCTGAGATATGCCAAGATGTTTTTCAAAGTTCCAATCAAACAAACGTTATTGCTAGGAGTAGAAGCAGGAGCACCTATTTATCTTTAATTATTTGCTTAACTGCTTTCCTGAACTGGTGTCTATAATGGTGTATATCACTGCCATTCACCACAAGGGTACCTTTAGTAAAATAAAGGCCAGGTTAGCTATTCAGTTTGTACGTTTATGGTATCTCTACTAGAGCCATTTTGGACATAAGCTTCTCTACCCCCATAATTCTTTTGATTTTGCATTTGCTTCTATGTTTATGTTCACAAGCCACCTAAGTCCTGACATATTATCCGTAAGCCTAGCCTCGGTCCTCCCCGCTAACATTGCTTAGACTTTCCAAGCAGTTTAGAACACTGCTACTGTATTTTAAAGGAAAGACCCACAGGATATTGGGTGCGCACAGGACATACCTGAAAATGAGATCACATCGAAGATCATGACTAGGATTACCAGATGGTGTGGTGTAACAGTAGTCCGTCAAAATATTCCACCTGCACAAGAAGCAAAGCGATAGATGAGGTGAACTGGCAACATAAGAGTAGGGTGGAGAGCGAATGAGGTAAGATTAAGAGACAGTAAGGCAAGTGTACAAACTGATATTGCAGGCTGTTACACTGAAGCTGAGCTACTGTATTTAACAGGTCACATACAAGTCATCCTACATTCCCAATACATCACCTGTTTCTTCCCACTACTTAAAAAACTAAACAGCACAGTATAGCAGCAGAATTGCATACATCAAATCATTTGGTTTCATGCAAGTCAGCTGCCATACCAACACAGGTTGTGTACTTCCTCTCAGAAGCCATGGTCGCATAGGACTAGAAATCAAAACCATCCCACTTTTAAAAGCCCTGGAGTTTCTCACTTGATCTTACAGAGGCCCTTTCTTGAATAAGAGCATTATAGGATTTAAAGTATAATTCAGGAGAGCTTTCATCATGATGACAACAGCAAGATATGCATTCAATTCACCACCAAGGACCTGATACCCTAGACTTGAGGGCAGTGATTACCACACACCAACCAATATTTTGACATATAAAAGGCTATGAGGAACGACAGTTGCTTCGAAATCAGAAAAATTTGCAACACCAGAGCTGAATAGCAAGCAAAACAAGAAATAACATCAGTCATGGTATCTGCCATCAAGGTTAGTTGCTCTTACAGCTGCATATATTTTGGTTTTCAAAGGTATACCTGTACTTGGAATAAGGAGCTCCTGGTGCTGTAGGTTGACTCCTGAAAAACAAACATCCTGCCTGACCCATCTGGTGGCCTTCTGTGATGGGGCTACGGAACTGATGGACAGGGGTAGAGCAGCTGATGTCATCTACCTGGACTTGTGCAAAGCGTTTGACACTGTCTCACACGACATCCTTGTCTCTAAGTTGGAGAGACATCAATTTGATAGGTGGACCACTGGGTGGATAAAGAACTGGCTGGATGGCCGCACGCAAAGAGTTGTGCTCAATGGCTCAATGTCCAGCTGGAGACCAGTAACGAGCGGTGTCCCTCAGGGGTGGGTGTTGGGACCGGTCTTGTTCAACATCTTTGTGGGTGACACGGACAGTGGGATTGAGTGCGCCCTCAGCAAGTTTGCCGATGACACCGAGCTGTGCGGTTCGGTTGATACGGTCAGAGGGAAGGAATGCCATCCAGAGGGACCTTGACATGCTCGAGACGTGGGCTGATGCCAACCTGATGAAGTTTAACTATGCCAAGTGCAAGGTCCTCCACCTGGTTCAGAGCAATCGCAGGCACAGCTCCAGGTTGGGCAGAGAAGAGATACAAAGCAGCCCTGAGCAGAAGGACTTGGGGGTATTGGTCAATGAGAAAATGAACATGAGCTGGCAGTGTGCGCTCACAGTCCAGAAGGCCAACCGTATCCTGGGCGGCATCAAAAGGAGCGTGACCAGCAGGTTAACGGAGGTGATCCTGCCCCTCTACTGTGCTCTTGTGAGACCTCACTTGGAGTATTGTGTGCAGTTCTGGTGTCCTCAACACAAAAACGACATGGAACTGTTGGAACAAGTGCAGAGGAGGGCCACGAGGATGATCAGGGGACTGGAGCACCTCCTGTATGAAGCTAGGCTGAGAAAGTTGGGGCTTATGTTGTTATGCTATTGTTATTATTGTTATTATGTTGTTATTATTGTTATTATGTTGTTATGTTGTTGCATACACATGGGCCTACACAAACACGGGAATGAAACAGACAGAAATAGAAAGCATACTTACGAAGTAAGCTGGGTATTGTTAACCAAGTGCTCCAGTGGATAGCTACAGCTAAATTTGTACAGCAACCCAGGCACATAGCTGATAATCGTTGGTGGGTCTAGTGTATCAATATAGCCTGAAACATTACTGCCTGTACCACTGAGGTATTTCCATGAGTATTGATACCTCGAGCTGAGAATACCTATTGAGGGACACAAAAAATTATTATTATTATTATCAGAAAGTTAACTGTGGAACAAAAATTACCTGAGGAAACTGATGCTTTGGCCCATAATTCACTGGTACCTTCAGAAATCCTTCAAAAGTTATTTCAGCTCAATAACATGCTCCCAGCGTTTTGTTTCACCTCCCCAAAGGTGAAAAGATACACGGGATCTATTGGTCTCTACGGGGCATGTGTGAGTCACTTTGGAGTGTGCGAGGGTTGCTGTGGGGTGTCTATCGGTCACTGTGGGTCTCTGTGGGATGGCTATAGGGTGTCCATGGGATGCTGTGGATGACTATGGGCTGTCCATGGGGCGCTGTGGACGGCTATGGGCTGTCTACGGGCCGCTGCAGGTTCATCAAGAGCTGCATCAGAGTAAAACCGGGGGTGTGGGTGGTGTTGTTTGGGGGCGTCGATCCGGCCGAGGAGCGGGTGAGGAGAGGGCGGGGGCGTCCTCTGAGGAAAGGGGGGGAACAGCTTGGTTTGGGGCTGATTCCCCCAAAAAGACCTTTCCATGACGGGCTGTGCTCGTGGAGCCGGAGCCGCCGCGGTGCCCCCAGAGCACCCCAAACCCCTCGAGTCTGGGTCTGCAGGGGCTGGGCCGGGGGGGGGGCGTTGCTGGGAGGGGACACCCCCCCCGAAACTCAATACAGCGGGGGGGGGGGGGGGGGGGGGCGCGGTGTGTCGCCGGGCGCCGCTCGCTGCTGCCATCCCGTGTCCGGAGTTCGGTACTGCAGCCCGGGCTCCGCGCAGGTGCCGTGGGGCTCCCTTTGTCCCCGCTGCCGCCCCCGGAAGCGGCCGGTGTGAGGCGGTGCTCGCTGGCTGCCGGTGAGCGATGGCCGCCGCGGCTCCGCGCTCGGGTGCGGGCGGCCGCGCGGGGTGCTCGTGGCCGCAGCCCGGTGTTCGCGCACCGGCTCCGGTCCCTCCGGCGCGCCGTTTCGGTGCAGCATTGGCGGCGGGCAGGGTCCGGGTCCCGGCAGCGGCGGCAGCGGGTGAGATCCGAGCCCACCGGGGGTCCGGGGTTACCGGGGAGGGGAGGCGAGCGAGCCCGCCCGCCCGCCCGTCCGTCCCTTGGGCGGGCGCAGGGGGTGTCTCCTGCCCGCTGGCCGCCCGGCGCGGGAAGCTTCAGAGCGCCCGGAGCGGCAGGGTTGCGGTCTGCCGGAGACGAGGCGGGTCAGGGGCCCCGAGCGCCCTTGCTTCTGCCTTCATCTCCCTTGATGAATCCCGGGCGCCTCGGAGGTTCCTGCCCGGCACCCTGCGCCCTGCCACTGTGCTTGTCTCTGCCTTTGCTCGGTACTGGGGGGAGTAAAGAAAGTGGCGGGAATTACCCAGAGGGTCCTTGATTCACGCTGTATCTTCGTTGGTAGGGAAAGGGGTGAAGATGGAAATACCCTTTTGGAAACCAGGCAAGGAGTTCCCTGTTTATTTCCTCTGGTCTAAAGTGGCGGTTAGTTTGGAAATGAGACTGTTCACTGGAGCTTTAAGATGCCGAAAGATCTGGAGACTGAAACTATGTCCGTGAAAGGAGTGAGGTGTGCGGCATCGGGGGCAGGGCTAATTGCCCTCCTTTTGTTCTGCAAATAGACCTTGCTGTGTTGTGCCCTGGGGGAGCCCAGCTAATCACAGCTTTTCTGGTGAGAAGGTCAGGGAGGTTTTCGGTTGCTGCTGCTGCTCTCCTGGTTTCCCCCGGTTTGGACGCCTGCCTTGCTCCGGTGAAGTCATTCGGTTTCTTCAGAAAGGCTTGGTATTCTAGATGCAGAGACAGCGTTGGGAGGGAGCTGATGCAGATCTCGATCTGTGTTGCGAGGCGCTTGTAGCAGGCGACTCACCGAGTTACCAGCCCGGGTGGCCTTAGGGCTTCTCTAGTTTATGCCAAGTCATTTCAAGCCTCAGTCTGTTGAGAACGGCCAGAGCCTTTATTTGCTCTGCTGCCGATTTGCCCTGGCCATCGAGCTAAAGGCTTTAGATATGGGAGCAGTTGGCCTGAGGCTTGCTCACGGAATTTTCTGCCGTGTAAAAATGATGCCGTGTGCAGATGAAACAGAGTTTCTCTCATTAAAGCTTTACAAATGCCCTTTAAATCCCGGTGCTTTTAATGGGTGAGACAGCTGTGGATGGCCCAGCGCGCAGCCTATGCGTCCAGCACCCTACAGCACAAACCATGCCTGACCTTACTGGTGACTGCGTGGGGCTGCAGATGAGTGCAGTGTCCCAGGAGGTTATTTGAGGATGAATCGAAAATGTTCCAGGTCTCGTTCCTGGGGCAGTCTCTCGTTTCCAGCCTGTCCCGGTGCTCTGCGGACGGGCTCCTGGCTGTGTGTTGTTTGTGCAGGGTCCCGCAGGCCCCTTCCTCTTCTTTCTTTCTGTCTGTCCTTTTAGGGTGCGATTTCGTAACTCTCTGGCAGACATGTGGTACCCCAACTTACTTTTAACTACAGCAGCAGTTTGCAGCGGCTTAGTTTCATACGTTGGTGTCCTGGGTTCAGCAGCAGCAGTCATTTTTCTCCTTCTTGGTAGCTGGTGCAGCGCTGTGTTTTTGACTTTGGGCCTGGGAACAGCGCTGATAACGCCGATGTTTTCAGTTACTGCTTAGAATATTTTGGTTTGAGCAAGGACTTTCTGAGCCTCATGCTCTGGCAGGGAGGAGGGGAAGCCGGGAGGGAGCAGAGACAGGGCACCTGACCCAAACTGAGCAAAGAGGTATTCCATACCACGGCATGTCCTGTAAAAACAAAGGGCAGGGACTCGGAAGAGAGGGGTGCACTGCTGGGTCGGTCTTGGTATCGGGTGGTGAGCAGTTGTATTCTCTTCGCTTCTATTTCTCTTGTCATTATTATTATTGGTGGCAGCAGCAGCGGTTTGTGTTATACCTTAGTTACTAAACCGTTCCTATCTCAACCTGTGGGAGTTGCATTCTTTCGATTCCCCTCCCCATCGCCCCGGGAGCTGGGGGGAAGAAAGAAGGGGGAGTGAGTGAGCAAACTGCGTGGCTGACTGGACTTAAACTGGGACTTGTATAAAGATAGCATTCTTCTGAAGCGCAGGGTGTGTCTGTCGCCCAAAGGTGACGTTGCCTTTAAGCGCAGAGTGTGCCTGTTTAAGTCATGGTATTTCAAACCCTTCTTTTCTTGCAGCTTTGTGCCCAGGCAGGTTTGTGACCTACACTGATGTTCAGGCTTCCTACGGATACAAACAGGATCAGTGGCATTACTTCAAGCAGTTCTGCAAGCCTGGTGTTAGCAGTCCTCGCGAGGTCTGTATGTATCAGGAGGTGATGGAGTACTTCCATGTGGTTGCGGTACTGTGGCAAGTATCCTTTATCTTTTATCCATCTCTGTACCACCTTGCAATTCAGCTATGGTAGTTGTGTTAAATTCTTCCTCTTCTTTAAGAGAAAAGCAAGGGGGAGGCAAGCAACGATCGCACAGTCATTGCTGCCTCACCTGCCGATCCAAAGTGAACAGGTCTCTTCTTTTTTTGTCACTAGAAAAGTAAAGAATAGTCTTTTCCCAAATCACATTGAGAGGTTGGATTCTCACATGAGGAATGCGTCTTGCAGCTCCCCCCGTCATGTTTGGGGAGGAGGCTACAGAGTCCAGTTTGGGGCATTTTCTCAGAGTGGGTGAGAAACAACCTCAGTTATTCTGGTGTGTCTTCAGCTTTCCTGTTTTTCCCCTTTTTAGCCTGCTGCTCAAGTCCTACGTGATGGAGATTGTCCTTCGATGATCATTCCAAGCAGGCCTCGTGAGTGGTTCTATTTCTTACACACATCTTAGCAGATTGGAAGCGTTCGCATGAAAGCACAGCTCCAGTCTGAAAAGTGTTTAGTGGCAAGATCAGGAGGTGCTGACTGTTACCTGGCAGTGGCATCCCTTCAGTTTTAAACAGTTTGAAAGTATAAAGATTTAGTATTATTTTTTCTGGAGAGCCATCCCTGGGCACTTGGAGCGTGATTAGGTCAAGCTGAGCTCTTTCTTGCTCTTTAATGGCTACTGACAAGAAATGCTTTACAGCGCAAACTGTGCCTCCCGAACCATGTGAGCACCCAACCCAAGCCAAGCTGTTGGCATGAAGGAAATGCCACGACTGTAGGAAGGCTCCTCTGGACAGCTGTTGAAGTTCAGGTGCTACCTGAGCCCAGTTACAGCGCAGCTTGCTTTTCCGTGCTGCACATAGTGCTGCCTGTGCAGGGAGGCAGAGGAATTAAGGGGACAAAAAGCTGGTTTTGGCACTGTATTCAGCAGGTGTTTCTGAGGAGACAAGCCCAGATGTCAGAGCTCAAGAGTATTTGTCACTGACCTAGAAGCTCGCACGATTAAGGAACTGCTGTTTATTTTGATATGCTTTAAAACAGAGATTGTGTAAGCCAGGCACAGGCTGTCAAAAAGAGAAAATAATGGATGAAATGAAAAAAAATTGAAAATCTGTCTGAAAAATGATGTACTGACCCAAAAGACAGGAAATCGTTTTCAAAGGAGCTATTATCTTGTTTTAGACTACAGCAAGAGGTGAAAATGAGAGAAGGAGGAAAAGAGACGTGTTAGTTAATTATTTCCTGAGAATAACTGGGGGTGTATGTATTCCAGGCAGAGGGATGCTGGGAAGGGACTCTTCATGAGGAACTGTAGTGAGAGGACAAGGGGTAACGGGCTCAAACTTAAACAGGGGAAGTTTAGATTGGATATGAGGAAGAAATTCTTTCCTGTAAGGGTGGTGAGGCACTGGAATGGGTTACCCAGGGAAGTTGTGAACGCTCCATCGCTGGCAGTGTTCAAGGCTGGATTGGACATAGCCTTGAGTGGCATGGTTTAGTGGGAGGTGTCCCTGCCCCTGGCAGGGGGGTTGGAACTGGATGATCTTAAGGTCCTTTCCAACCCTAACTATTCTATGATTCTATTATTCCAGGCTGAATATCGAGCCCAGGCATCAGTGCTTATCGGAACCCAGTGGAGAAGGTGCAGAAGAGTTAGGTAAAGGTGAAGTACAGCTGTGCAGGAGAACTGACCTGCTCTTCCCTTTGGCATGGAACCGAGGACTTGGTGCAGCAAAGAGCAGGCCAAGGTAAATGAGTATGTAAACATCTGTCCTTGTCTCTCTCTTTTGTAATCTCCTCCTCCCTCTGTCTAAACAATAGCTTCTGTCTTTTTTCCCATTGCTTCCTCTCCGAGAATGTCTAGTGCTAGCGGCTGGGGCTGGAGCTCACCTGGCATACGAGGAGCTGACACTTGCTGGTATGTCCTTAATTTGCACTGTTTTAAAACCATTTTTTCCCATATCCAATTTTCCCCATCTCTAACCCATTTTAAGCCATTATTGTCCATTTCTAACCCATTTTTAACTCTTTCTCAGCCTCTTTTGGCCACTTCTACCCCGATTTATGCCATTTTTTGCCATTTGTAACCCTTTTTTTCCCATTTCTAACCCATTTTAAGCTTTAACTGGCTGTTTTTAAACTGGTTTTGGCTATTTCTAACCCTATTTTGCCCAATTCTGACTCTTTTTAAGCCATTTTCACACCATTTTTGTACATTTCTCACCAATTTCTTGCCATTTCTAACCCATTTTTGCGCATTTCCAACTTTTATGCCATTTTTGGCTATTTCTAATCCATTTTCTCATTTCTAACCGCTTTTAAGCTTTTTTTTTAGCTTGTTTTAAACTGCTTTTGGCTGTTTCTAACCCCTTTTTTCCCAATTCTTACTCTTCTTAAGCTGTTTTGCGCATTTCTAAACCATTTTTGTCCATTTCTCACCAATTTCTTGCCATTTCTAACCCATTTTTGCCGATATCTACATTGTTTTATGCCATTTTTGGCTATTTTAAACCCATTTTTCCCATTCCTAGCCCAGCTGAAGCCATTCTTGGCTTTTTCCAGACAGTTTTTGGCTATTCCTAACCCATTTTTACTCAATTCTAACCTGTTCTAAGGCATTTTTGGCCATTTCTAACTCGGTTTTGCACCTTTCTAACCAGTTTTAGACCTTTTTTGCCCCATTTCTAAACCATTTTTGGCAATTTCTAACCCATGATTGCCTGCTTCTAACCCCTTCTATGGCATTTTTGTCCATTTGTGAGCCTTTTTTGCCAATTCTTACCCTTTTTAAGCCGTTTTAACCATTTCCAAGCCATTTTTGTTCATTTCTCACCAGTTTTAAGCCATTTTTGGCCTTTTCTACGCAATTTTTGCCTATTTCTACCTCGGTTTAAGCCATTTTTGGCCTTTTCTGACCCATTTTTTGCCCACTTCTAACCCATTTTAAGCCATTTTTTAAAACATATCTTTTCCATTTGTAACCCATTTTAAGCCTTTTTTTTGCTATTTCTAAACTATCTATGGCCATTTCTATCTCATTTTTGTGCATTTCTTGCCAGTTTTATGCCATTTTTGGCTATATCTTACCCATTTTTCCCATTTCTAACCCCTTTTAAGCTTTTTTTGTCCATTTCTCACCATTTTGTGGCCTTTTCTGTCCCATATTTACACATTTCTGACCGGTTTTAAGATATTTTTGGCCTTTACCCATGTCTAACCTGTTTAAAGCCAGGTTTTGTCTATTTTTAAACCGTTTCTACTCATTTCTATCTCAATTTCAGGCATTTGTAGCCATTTCTAAGCCATTTTTGGCCATTTCTCACCAGTTTTAAGCCATTTCTTGGCCATTTCTATCCTGTTTTTCCCGTCTCTAACCCATTTTAAGCCATTCTGGTCTATTTCTAACCCATTTTTGACAATTTCTCAGCCTTTTTTTGCCAATTCTGACCCGATTTATGCCATTTGTGGCCATTTGTAACCATTTTTAGCCCAATTAGAATCTGTTTTCAGCTATTTTGGCCAATCCTCAGCCATTTTTATCCATTTCTAACCAATGTTTTGCAATTGCTAACCGGTTTTAACCCATTTTTGCCTGTTTCTAACCCAGTTTTGGCCGTTTCTAACCAGTGTTAAGCCATTTCATGGCCCTTTCTACCCCTTTTTTGCCCATGTCTAACTCAAGTTAAGGTTTTTTTGGCTATTTTTAACCCATTTTCCCCATTCCTATCCCAGTTGAAGCCATTCTTTTTTTTTTCCAGACAGTTTTTGGCTATTCCTGACCCATCTTTACTCACTTCTAACCTGTTTCAAGCCATTTTTGGCAATTTCTAACTCAGTTTTGTGCCTTTCTAACCAGGTTTAGACCGTCTTTTTCCCCATCTCTAATCCATGATTGGCTGCTTCTAGCCCCTTCTATGGCATTTTTGTCCATTTGTGAGCCTTTTTTTCCCAATTCTTACCCTTTTTAAGCCGTTTTAACCATTTCCAAGCCATTTTTGTTCATTTCTCACCAGTTTTAAGCCATTTTTGGCCTCTCCTAACCAATTTTTGCCTATTTCTAATTCGGTTTAAGCCATTTTTGGTCTTTTCTGACCCATTTTTTCCCACTTCTTACCCATTTTAAGCCATTTTTTGACTATTTCTAAAGTATTGATGGCCATTTCTATTCCTTTTTTCCCATTTCTTACCAGTTTTATGCCATTTTTGGCTATTTCTAACCTTTTTTTCCCATTTCTAACATGTTTTAAGGTTTTTAAAGTTTATTTCTTAACTGCTTTTGTCTATTTCTAACCCTTTTTATCCCAATTTTAACTCTACTTAAGCCATTTTGCACGTTTCCATGCCTTTTTTTGTCCATTTCTCACCAATTTTTGGTCTTTCCTGACCCATTTTTGCCCATTTCTAACCCATTTTAGGTCTTTTTTTTGCTATTTCTAAGCTATTTATAGCCATTTCTAACCCATTTTTGCCCATTTCTTACTTGTTTTAAGCCATTTTTGGCCATTTCTAACCCATTTTTAGCCTTTTCTAACCTGTTTTTAAGTCTTTTTTTTTTTTTTTTTTTTTTGCTATTTTAAGCTATTCATGGCCATTTCTATCCCATTTTTGCACATTTCTTGACAGTTTTATGCCAGTTTTGGCTATTTCTTACCCATTTTTCCCATTTCTAAGCCCTTTTATGCTTTTTTTGGCTATTTTTTCACAATTTTTTGGCCTTTTCTGTCCCATATTTTCCCACTTCTAACTGGTTTTAAGGCATTTTTGGGCATTTCTATCCCAATTTTACCCATATCTAACCCATTTAAAGCCAGGCTTGATCTGTTTTTAAACCATTTTTTTCCATTTCTATCTCAATTTAAGGCATTTATAGGCATTTCGAGCCAGGGAACTACAGACCTGTCAGCCTCACCTCTGTGCCTGGCAAAATCTTGGAGCGGATTCTCCTGGAAGGCATGCTGAGGCACATGAAAAGCAACAAGGTGGTTGGTGACAGCCAGCACGGCTTCACTAAGGGGAAATCCTGCCTGACCAGTCTGGTGGCCTTCTGTGATGGAGCTACGGATCTGATGGACAGGGGTAGAGCAGCTGATGTCGTCTACCTGGACTTGTGCAAAGTGTTTGACACTTTCACACGACATCCTTGTCTCTAAGTTGGGGAGTCATCAATTTGATAGGTGGACCACTGGGTGGATAAAGAACTGGCTGGATGGCCGCACGCAAAGAGTTGTGCTCAATGGCTCAATGTCCAGCTGGAGACCAGTAACGAGCGGTGTCCCTCAGGGGTGGGTGTTGGGACCGGTCTTGTTCAACATCTTTGTGGGTGACACGGACAGTGGGATTGAGTGCGCCCTCAGCAAGTTTGCCGATGACACCGAGCTGTGCGGTTCGGTTGATACGGTCAGAGGGAAGGAATGCCATCCAGAGGGACCTTGACATGCTCGAGACGTGGGCTGATGCCAACCTGATGAAGTTTAACCATGCCAAGTGCAAGGTCCTCCACCTGGGTCAGAGCAATCGCAGGCACAGCTCCAGGTTGGGCAGAGAAGAGATTGAGAGCAGCCCTCAGCAGAAGGGCTTGGGGGTGTTGGTCAATGAGAAAATGAACATGAGCTGGCAGTGTGCGCTTGCAGTCCAGAAAGCCAACCGTATCCTGGGCTGCATCAAAAGGAGCGTGACCAGCAGGTCGAGGGAGGTAATCCTGCCCCTTTACTGTGCTCTTGTGAGATCTCACTTGGAGTATTGTGTGCAGTTCTGGTGTCCTCAACATAGAAAGGACATGGAACTGTTGGAACAAGGCCAGAGGAGGCCACGAGGACGATGGGACTGGAGCACCTCCCGTATGAAGCTAGGCTGAGGAAGTTGGGGCTGTTCAGCCTGGAGAAGAGAAGGCTGCGTGGAGACCTCAGAGCAGCCTTCCAGTATCTGAAGGGGGGCTATAGGGATGCTGGGGAGGGACTCTTCATGAGGGACTGTAGTGAGGGGACAAGGGGTAACGGGTTCAAACTTAAGGAGGGAAAGTTTAGATAGGATATGAGGAAGAAATTCTTTACTGTGAGGGTGGTGAGGCACTGTTTCTAACCCAGTTTTGGCCATGTCTCACCAGTCTTAAGCCATTTCATGGCCGTTTCTACCCCTTTATTTCCCATTTCTAATCTGTCCTAAGCTTTTTTTGGCTATTTTTAACCCATTTTCCCTATTCCTAACCCAGTTGAAGCCATTGGCTTTTTGCGGACATTTTTGGCTATTCCTAACCCATTTTTACTCACTTCTAACCTGTTCTAAGCCATTTTTGGCCATTTCTGACTCTGTTTTACCCCTTTCTAACCAGTTTTAGACCTTTTTTGCCCCATTTCTAAACCATTTTTTGCCATTTCTAACCCATGATTGGCCACTTCTAACCCCTTCTATGGCATTTTTGTCCGTTTGTGAGACTTTTTTGCCCAATTCTTACCCTTTTTAAGCTATTTTTTTCCATTTCCAAACCATTTTTGTTCATTTCTCACCAGTTTTAAGCCATTTTTGGTCTCTTCTAACCAATTTTTGCCTATTTTAACTCGTTTAAGCAATTTTTACCCATTTCTAACCCATTTTAAGCCATTTTTTGGCTATTTCTAAACTATTGATGGGCATTTCTACCCCATATGTTACCAGGTTTAAGCCATTTTTGGCTATTTCTAACCCTTTTTTCCCATTTCTAACCTGTTTTAAGCTTTTTTTAGAATCTATTTCTAAACTGGTTTTGGCTATTTCTAAGCCTTTGTTGCCCAATTCTAGTTCTTCTTAAGCCCTTTTGCACTTTTCCAAGCCTTTTTTTGTCCACTTCTCCCCACTTTCTCACCATTTCTAACCCATTTTTGCCCATTTCTAACCCAATTTAAGCCTTTTCTGGCTATTTCTAAACACGTTCGGCCGTTTCTAACCTGTTTTTGCCCATATCTAACTTGTTTGAAGGCAGTTCTGGCTGTTTCTAACCCGTTTTTGCCCATTTCTAACTTGTTTGAAGGCAGTTCTGGCCGTTTCTAACCCGTTTTTGCCCATTTCTAACTTGTTTGAAGGCAGTTCTGGCCGTTTCTAACCCGTTTTTGCCCGTTTCTAACTTGTTTGAAGCCCGTTCTGGCTGTTTCTAACCCGTTTTTGCCCGTTTCGAACCTGTTTGAAGCCCGTTCTGGCCGTTTCTAACCCGTTTTTGCCCGTTTCGAACCTGTTTGAAGCCCGTTCTGGCCGTTCCTAACCCGTTTTTGCCCGTTTCGAACCTGTTTGAAGCCGGTTCTGGCCGTTCCTAACCCGTTTCCAGCCCATTTCCAGTCTCTTTCGGGCTGTTTCTGACCCCGTGACGGCCGTGTCTCTCATTGGGCAGCGCTGCTGTCAATCACTGCACTTCGGCCCTCCTCTCGCTACTCGCAATGGGCCCCGCGCCCCGCGGCCGTCTTTGGCTCAAACGGTGTCAATGGCGCGTAGCGCGCCCCGCCCTCCGCTCGGAGTGCGCGCCCCATCCCGCGGTCCCATTGGCTGCCGAGCCTGTCAATCACTCGTGGCGCGGGGCTCCCTCAGCTCTGATTGGGCACCGCCCCCGCGGTCCCATTGGCTGCCGAGCCTGTCAATCACTCGTGGCGCGGGGCTCCCTCAGCTCTGATTGGGCACCGCCCCCGCGGTCCCATTGGCTGCCGAGCCTGTCAATCACTCGTGGCGCGGGGCTCCCTCAGCTCTGATTGGTCACCGCCCCCCCGGTCGCCATTGGCTGAGCTGCCTGTCAATCACTCGTAGCCCGGCCCTCCCTCTGCTCTGATTGGCTGCCGTACCCGCGGTCCCCATTGGCTGAGTAGGCTGTCAAGCTCTCGTAGTGGGGCCCCCTCCGGTCTGATTGGGCACCGCCCCCGCAGCCGCCATTGGCTGACGCGCCTGTCAGTCACTCGTAGCCCCGCCCACCCGCCGTTCCGATTGGCCCCGCGCCCCCCCGTGCAGTACCGCGCATCGGCCACACGATGGCAGCACCGACGGTCTCCCGGCGCCGTCCCTCTGCTTCCCCTCCTGCAGTGCCGCGGGTTGGACACAGGGGGGCAGCGCGGAGCGGCCCCGGCTGCTTTCCGCCCATCACCGCTGCACCGCCCCAGCACCGCCCATTGCAGTGCGGAACTCTCGACAGAGCTCGGGAGCAGCGGGCGGGGCCCGGGGCCACAGCGCGGCTCCCCCCCGCCATCTGCAGTACCGATGGTTGGACACACGGTGGCAGCAGCGAGCGGCGCACGGAGCCGCTCGGCCCCCTCATGTCCACCACCTGCAGTACCGATGATTGGACACACGGTGGCAGCAGCGAGCGGCGCACGGAGCCGCTCGGCCCCCCCCATCACCACCACCTGCAGTACCGATGGTTGGACACACGGTGGCAGCAGCGAGCGGCGCACGGAGCCGCTCGGCCCCCCCATCGCCACCACCTGCAGTACCGATGGTTGGACACACGGTGGCAGCAGCGAGCGGCGCACGGAGCCGCTCGGCCCCCCCATCGCCACCACCTGCAGTACCGATGGTTGGACACACGGTGGCAGCAGCGAGCGGCGCATAGAGCCGCTCGGCCCCCCCCCCCCCCATCGCCACCACCTGCAGTACCGATGGTTGGACACACGGTGGCAGCAGCGAGCGGCGCACGGAGCCGCTCGGCCCCCCCCCATCGCCACCACCTGCAGTACCGATGGTTGGACACACGGTGGCAGCAGCGAGCGGCGCACGGAGCCGCTCGGCCCCCCCATCTCCACCACCTGCAGTACCGATGGTTGGACACACGGTGGCAGCAGCGAGCGGCGCACGGAGCCGCTCGGCCCCCCCATCTCCCCCACCTGCAGTACCGACGGTTGGACACACGGTGGCAGCAGCGAGCGGCGCATAGAGCCGCTCGGCCCCCCCCCCATCGCCACCACCTGCAGTACCGATGGTTGGACACACGGTGGCAGCAGCGAGCGGCGCATAGAGCCGCTCGGCCCCCCCCCCCCCCCATCGCCACCACCTGCAGTACCGATGGTTGGACACACGGTGGCAGCAGCGAGCGGCGCACGGAGCCGCTCGGCCCCCCCCATCTCCACCACCTGCAGTACCGATGGTTGGACACACGGTGGCAGCAGCGAGCGGCGCACGGAGCCGCTCGGCCCCCCCCCATCTCCCCCACCTGCAGTACCGATGGTTGGACACACGGTGGCAGCAGCGAGCAGCGCACGGAGCCGCTCGGCCCCCCCATCTCCACCACCTGCAGTACCGATGGTTGGACACACGGTGGCAGCAGCGAGCGGCGCACGGAGCCGCTCGGCCCCCCCCCATCTCCACCGCCTGCAGTACCGATGGTTGGACACACGGTGGCGGCAAACGCTCACTTTGTCGGCGCCGCGGAGGCCACGGGCTGCGAAACTGCCGCTCGCGTTATTTTCTGCGCGTGAGACTTATGCCGTGTGCAGATGAAACGGAGTTTCTCATTAAAGCTTTACAAATGCCCTTTAAATCCCGGTGCTTTCAATGGGTGAGACAGCTGTGGATGGCCCAGCGCGCAGCCTATGCGTCCAGCACCCTACAGCACAAACCATGCCTGACCTTCCCGGTCACTGCGTGCGGCTGCAGATGAGCGCAGTGTCCCAGGAGGTTATTTGAGGAGGAGCCCAAAGCGCTCCCGGTCCCGGTCCCGCTCCCGGGGCAGTCTCTCGTTCCCAGCCTGTCCCGGGGCTCTGCGGACGGGCTCCTGGCTGTGTGCTGTCGGTGCAGGGGTCCCGCAGGCTCCGCGCTCCGTCCCGGAGTCCCGTCCTTCCCCGAGGCGCCTCTCGGTTACCGTTGCAGCTCCAGCGCGGGCCCTCGCTGATGGCTGCAGTCGCTGTGAGCGCTGTTTCCGTACCGCCGTTTGTTCGCAGGGGATCGTCTCTCCCGTGAAACGCTCCCGTGGGATTTGCACATAAACAATACACAACCGCTGCGTTCTCCCCTTTGCTCGCCCGTGATGGCCTGGGAGAAGGAGAGGAAGGGCTGGCGGGGACGGGTGAAGGGCAGACCGGGAAGGAGCAAGGCCAGAAAGCAGTGCGGGAGATGGCAGCGAGCAGCGCGGAGAAGAGAAGCGGCAGTCTCCAGGGGGGGCAGAAACTGCCCCTCCGGAGCAGTCCCAGAAGGGGAGAAGGGGAAGTCCGGGGGGAGCATCGCACCGAGGGAACGCGCCTTGGATGTTGGTGGCTGAGGAGGTGAACGGTGAGAAACGGTCTCTGGTTCGGGCCCCGCTCAGAGGCAGCAGCGAAGCAGCTCTTTACTGAGGGTTTGTGCACAAACGGTGTCCCGGCCCGGAGGCACACACGGCACAGGCGGAGCTCGAACGCGCCTTTCCTATGCCATGCACACGTTCCCTGCCTCGGTTCCCCATTGCTCGGGCACTCCAAGGTTTCCAGCCTGTCTGACGTGTATAACCCACCTGCGGTCCCGCCTCCGGTTACCCCTCCCCTTACTGCCTTTGGGTGCACCTCCCTCTTATTTCTCTGTTTATCTCCTTTCAGGGTTCCCTTTCATGACTCTCTGCAGACATGTGGCACCCAACTGACTGCCGAACCGCAGAGTCAGTTCGCACCGGCTCAGTTCCATAGGCTGTCCAAAGACAGCATTCTTTTGCACCACGGCGCGTGTCTGCTGCCCGAAGCTGACATTGCCTTTACCCAGAGCGCGTCTCTTTAAGCCCGCGGTGCCTCAGAGCCTTTGCTCTGTCCCTTCCCTCCCTCAGCCCCGGCCCCAGGAGCGCAGAGCCTCTTCCCGAATACGCAAACCCAACAGCGCTTCTCCCGCGGGCATCACCCACGCACACGGAGCTCCCGCCCTCGCTTCGCCCCCTAAAGCTCCACCCGCGCGCTGCCTCTCCGGTGCCCGCTCTGCGGCATCCCGGAGCGCGGCTCACAGAGAGCAAACGCCCGGACCCTCCTCCCACAGCCGAGGAGCCAGGAGAGAAAGCGGTGCGGGGCATTACTCACACAGGGGGACCTCCATAACGGTGCCCCCAGCACGGCAATGCACCCTCACTCGGCATCTAAACCTCCGTCCGTGCGCCGCCTCTCTGGTGCCCGCTCTGCGGCACCCCGGAGTGCGGATGCAGTCCTGGAGAGAGTACATTCGGTTGTGCTCTATGGAAGAGCCCTTTTCTCTCCTGGGCCCCTTCTGGGCTACAGCCATCAGCCCAAAAAGACAGCTCTGCTCATCCTACCTCTTTTATCCCGGGGGGGGGGGGGGGGGGGGGGGGGGGGGGGGTTTGCCCCACCCCTGCCCCAGGGCATTGAGGGAGGGGTTGTGGGTGTTGCCTGGGGTATATAACGAGCAGGGATGGAAGGAGGCACTCATTCAGCTCTGGGGCTTCATCAGGGTGAGTTCTGTGGTGTTTGTTTTGTCTTTTGTGGCTTTTGAGTCCTGTGCTGTTTTGTGCTGTTGTGTTTTGCTGTTTGCTGCAATGGAATCATCTGGGTGATGAGTTCTAGGACATGTCGGGGTTTTTCAGTGTGTGCATTCTTAAGGGTTTCTGTAAGGTTTTGTTTTCTGAGGTGTTATGCTTACAGAGGAGTTTAAGTTTCCTAAGGTGCCTTATTTCTGTGTTTTGCTATTTTGTTGTTTAGGCGCTAAATGTTTCTTTTTTTCTGGGAGCAGGTTTTTGAGGCTGTGTTTTACCCCTTTGATGTGTTCTGTATTGGATTGCTGGATGAAATGTTTGCAGTTAGGAGACCTAAAGTAAAGCCGTGAGGAGCAGGGGAAAGTAGGAGTCATGTTTTAAATGTCACTAACTTGGTGAATGCAGAAGTGTTCCTGGTGGTTGTTGTTGCCCTTCCTCTTCAGCTGGGGAATTCATGAACAGTTCTCCAGTATAGTGCTCTGATCGTGTTGTGCTCTGTGAAGCTTTGTCTTTGTATTGCTCCTCTGTTGAGCACAGTTCAGTGTCCTGGAGGAGAGCTCACAGTGTGCAAGCATCCAGCCCATGTTCCCATTGTCAAGGGGTCTGTGCCGAAAGCTGCTGCTGGTTATCTTTTCCACCTGGACCCTTCTGGAATTGTGCCATCAGTCAAAGCAGTTGACAGTAGCTCAAACCACAGCAGCCACCTGCAGCCCCATTTGTACACTGCTTTTTATGTTGTGTCTGAGTACCCTGAAGCACAGCATGTGCAGTGCAAATGTCCAGTTCCTGCTCCCGCAGTTGAGGAGCCAGAAGGGAAAGCAGCTGCTGGGTGTCACCTACAGGAGCTGTGCTGCACAGTGGTGCTGCGAGCATGGTGATCAGACCTTACTTAGTCCCCTAAAACGCAGTCTGTTTCCTGTGTCTCTGCAATGCTCTCGAGTGTCCTGGACCCGAGCTGGCAGAACGCAAACGTCCAGCCCCTGCTCACGCGCCCGTGGTGCTGGAACAGAAAGGTGTAGGTGGGCAGCACCTACTCATGGAGACCTCTGGGTCTTTTTCATGCTCTCCACCTCTCCCTTTGTGCTGCTCTGGGAAGATGTCAGTGGTCTGTGCCTCAGTTTCCCTACCTGCAAACCAGGAAGAACAGCAATTTTCCATGCTGCTCTGCCTTTTCCAGTTTGCTGCTTTTCTTTAACCCCCCTCTATGTTTCTTTGGAAGGCAGCTACCACTGCTAAGTGCTAAATAGTCCTTCTCAGCCTCAGGTTTGAGTCAGCTCCACAGGCATGGGCCCTTCTGTGCTGCGGAGAAAAGAGTGTGCTAGGGACACCAGTCCTGCAGGGGCAGTAAACAAAGGGGCCAAAGGGAAATAGGAGGAAACAAAGAAGTCTGCAGCCATTTTTCAGGGTTCCAGCACATTGTCCACAGAGGTTGCATCTGTTTGGCACTACCGCATGTTTCCAAGAGCTTTGATGCTGCTGGATTGTATTAGCAAAGGGGCTTAGAGCACTCTCGTACTGCTTTTGCTGGGCTGATGTTGTCTGTTTGTTTTTCCTCAGCCTTGTTGCTGCTGTTGTCTGCATGCGATTGTCCAGAGCAAGACCAGGGGAAATCGAGGCAAGACTGCTGGGATGCCTTCCATCTTCTCCCTGCTTCCCAGAAACTCCATCATCCGGCGGTAAGTAATATCTCTCTGCTTGTATACATCATACCCAACGGGTAAAACTGCTTTATTTCCAAGTTGCCATCGTGTATTACCCAGAAGCAACTGAGAAATTCGGGGTCAGCTTTGTCTGTAAATAGAGATGAGGAATCTGAAGCATGTTTTTTCTGCACATAGTAGCTATGTATATATGAGACTCCAGTATATCTGGGAAAGATGTTGTTCCTTATGCTCCTGCTGAAGTGTGTTTGGAAGAGACCCCCAGCAAGGATGGCTCTGTCTAAATAACAAGTATGATTAGTTTGGGCCCGTTTTCTTGGCTGGAAAGGCTTCTGAAGAGACATAGGGGCATATTGGGAATCCGATGGGAGGTGCAAGGGCTTTGTTAAAGTTTATTGGGACTTGATGCTCCTGATGGAAGGAAAATGAGGAAGCAGCAGCCACGTAGTTGCATGAGCTGAAGGAGGTGAGATAGGTGCTTAGTAAGGTTGAGTTCTTGAAGTCTGTTAGGAAGGAGGTGTCAGTGCTCTCTTTGGTTAGAAGCCAGGTTTCTGCTAGCCTGGGAGAAGCCTTTCTAAATAGTAGCTGGCAGGACGGTGACTTGAAGCATGGCACCTCTCTACCTTCCCTTTCCCAGCAGTTAATCTGTTTGTTGCGGTCCAGCTTTGTGCTGGGATTTGCGAGGGATGTCCGGAAACGCCCGCGCTGCCTCGAAGTGGTTTCTGTCTGAACTGGAAAGGCAGAGGAGAGGCCGCTGCAGGCTGTAAGGGTCGCCTTGGTAAGAGGCATTCTGTCCTGGTCAGTTGGAGGCCGAGCTGGGAGGAGGCAAATGGATGGAGTGGTTACTCATGGGCAAGAACAGGGCTGATAATGCCTCCTGTGAAAGATGTTGCAAAGAAGCTGCGGAACGGTGGGGTGGTTTTGCTTCCAGATTGTTGTGTTGCTTCAGGTTCGATAATGTCCTTTTGGAGGCTTCCTCTGCTGCAGTTCTAGCAGTTGGGGTAATGCTGTTTCCAGAGACCACGCAGTAGAATGAAACATGAAGGATTGTGCTCTTTCCTCAACTGTTTAAATGCCATACTTAACATAGGATTTTACTGAGCAGGTCAGGATAGGAGACACGTTGTGAGGGAGAAATAGAATGCTCTAGGAAGGAATATACCTCTCTGGAGAAGTCAAGCTGTGAGATGAAAACCAGTGTGGTTTAGGACAGAGAAATGAATGGATGCACTGGGGAAGGAAATGAGCCCTTTCTTGTGCTTCCACCACCCTTCCAAAAGAGAAAAGAACTTTAAAACCCTTACAATTCCTTCCAGAGATTGAAATTTGACAGCAATAGTCAAATGCCATAGTCAGTTTTGCAGAGATGAACAGGAATAACCAAGTGGCGGGTGATGGATATGGATGGATGCTGCGGTGGGGAGAGGGAGAATCAGGTGGGGTTGAGGTGTGCGTGACCCTGAAATACATTGGCATGAAGGCATGAGTGTATGGCCTGGGCAGTGGGAGTTCCCAGAGCGTTTCCCTTGAAAGGGAAGCAGTTGAATCCTGGCAAGTACTACTGCAAGAGCAAAGTGTAAATGAGACTTTCTGGCAGAGGGACGGGGCTGCAGCTGCGGGGGGAGACGCGCGTGCTCGCGTGGCAGCTGAGGTCAGGAAAGGAAAGAGTGGAAGGTGAGTGTTCACAGTGGGTGGGAGCCCTTATTGCTGTGGAGAGCAGCAAGGTGGGAAGGCAAAGAAGGGGTGGAAGAACTGACTGGTGAGGAGCTGATCTGGGGCAGAGAAGCGGGGTCATTCTGTAGCTGTTCCGGCTGTCTGCTTTGCTGCGAGGCACTGAGCCCCTTTAGGTTAGCGGAGACTTCAGCCGGGCACGGTTTTAGGAGTGTGTTCAAGATGATCAATTGTCACCATGCTCGCTAGCATCCGGGATGCTGCCTGACTTGTAGCTGTGCTGTTCTTTACTCATTGAGTTTGCTCTGGGGCTTTGCATTTGTAGCACAGTGGTGTTTTGCATACGGGTTCTCCTTGTCTTGGTAAGAGTCTGTTATTAGGGGTGTTTAAAATGTCAGCGCTTGATTTCCTCTCCGTAGTCTTTCAGTGTGGGAAGTGTAGAGCAGCATTCAAAGGCTACGGTAGGCGGCTGCTACTGACTGACCCCTTAGGGAGCTCTGGACCCCTGCAGTGGGTCTTGTCGTGTGCTCTGCTAAAGGCAGGGGCAGTTTGCAGGTGGTGCTTTCAGTGGCAAAGGAGGGCGCATTGCCACGCTGGTGGCACCGATCCAGGCAGGTCAGCGATAGCTTTCTGTCCTGGCACTACGGGCACGGGAAACAGGAGGCCGGACGTTTGCGTCCCGTAGCTGTGCTCTAGGGCACGGGAGCGCGCTGAGCAGAGGGGAAGTACGCAGATGGTGTTGAAGGGGGCAAAGGAAGGGCGGATTGCCGGGGTGGGGGCACCGTTCGGAAGGTCCTCCGTGTGTAGGTGCTCCAGGACGCCCAAGCGCACTGGGCAGAGGGGAAGTACGCGGGTGGGCTTTTTAGGTGGCAGAGCAAGGGAGGATTGCCGGGGTGGTGGCGGCACTGTAGTGGAGCTCACTGTGCGGAGGTGATTCCAAGCACCAGCTTTCTGTCTTGAGGCAGAGGCACAGCCAGCCCCACACCTCTCCTCCTCTTCCAGTGCTGCAGTTGATGCTGGAGGGGGCACTTGCTAGCTGACCACTGCCCCTGACTCCCTGACTAGCACAGAGCAGAAACAAGCGAGCTGGGCATTCAGTGCTGAGGCAGACCAACAGAAGTCAGGCTCAGGACATGGCAGTGGGGTGGCTTCAGGAAGCTGCGACAGCTGAGCTGCTTGGGCAGAGCTCCTGTTTCTGAGACTGCTGCTGTTAGGTGGCTATAATCATCCCCATTTTTCACCGAATCCATTGAGGCCCGGAGAAAACAAGCACGGGGAGCCCAGAGAATAGCCACGTATCCTAGTGCTGAGTCCTGGACTTTTGCTGGTTTGACTGGGATGCCTCCTTGAGGTGGCGGCTGAAGGTACCTCCTTTCTCCTTGCCCTGTGTCCAGTAGCTAATGGCCTGCAATCGCTGGCACTTAAGGTTTTGTGCCTTCAGCGGAGTCTCTGTGCGGTTTGCCCATAGTGTTTGAGCCAAGTTACGTCCCTCCCCTAGGTCTAAGGCCGCATTTTGGCTTTAACTGTGGGCTCCTTCCGCCTCATGGGACATTTGCTTTTGCAGTCACTGCAAGTGCTTTCCTGCTGTTAATAGCCATTTCCATTCCTGTGCCATTCTGTAGATGTGCGAGGCCTGGGTGAGCGCTGGAGGCAGACCGGTGTGCTGGGATAGCCCGGAGGACACGCTCTCTCTTGCGCTCTAGCTCAGGAAGAGCCGTGCAAGCCTGAAGAAATGTGCATTAGAGCTCGGAGGAAAGTTCCCTTCCCGGCAGCTTTTTCCCAGCAGAAAAAGGCGCTTTTGTCAAGAGACCCTGACGTGTGACACATCTGTGCAGTGCTAAGAGAAGGGGGGAAAGCGAATGGAAGCAAACACTCAGAGTTATTCCCCCCCCCTTTCCCTCTGCTATTAACCAGCAAAATGGAAATCTAGGGAATATGAGCACGTGGGGTGCCAAATAATAAAAAGTGAATAAAGCGAAATGATTTTTTGGCTGAGCAGCTGGTTTCTTGGCATCGGTTTTCATTTGTGGGTGTCAGACCTGGATGGGGGGGGAATAACATAGCATCTGGAACTGGTATAATGACAGTAAACCAGGCAAAGGTGGGCCGGTTAGATGGAATTAATTGCAGCACTGTAGGCGGGATGTGGAATAACCCCAGGATCAGCCGAGTGCATGAGAGAGCGGTGGCACTGCCTGATGTGCCAGGTCCGTGCACCCCAAATCAACCCCTTAGCATTAAGCGATCCCCAAATTACCCCTCGCTCGCCGTACCCCATGTGCGAACCCATCCAGGCCCCTCGAACTGGAGCAGCTCATGGCTGGGGTGGAGGCAGGCACAGAGCACCGCACACTTAGAGCAGTCTCCTAGTATAGCAATGAGCCCTGGGCACGGAGTACTCTTAGCAGGTGCCATGGCTGAACTTTATGCTTGATGTGAAGTTCAGCTCGAGGAGCTGTTTGTGGGTCACCGCAGAGTGTGCTGCCCAGTGAGGCTTGGCACAGATGGAGTTTTAGGTGTGCATGTAGTGAGCATATCCATATTGGGGGGTGTGTTCTGCAGGGAGCTGTATGTAGGACATGCCCAAATCACGGTTCCTGACCTAACACGTTAGTCTGAGGAGCATGGTCTGAACATTTGCCCTTAGGGGGCTGATGTCTCTGGTACAGCAAAGTGTTGCCCAGTGAGGCTTTACACAGATGAGTTTTCCATGAGTAAGCAAGGGTGGATTGCCATGTTGGTGGCACTGTTCCATGGGCACCCTGTGTAGAATGTGCCAAGTTACTTGGTTTTGTCCTAACACATTAGGTTGAGGTACAGGGGTTGGGATACAGTTTTATGGGGAAATGAGAGTGCTGCTGTGCAAGGTCACACACAGATGGGTTTTTAGGTGGGAAACAAGGGTGGATTGCCGTGTTGGTGGCACTGTTGTGGAGGACCCGTGTGTAGCTGATGCGCAGCCCCAGCTTTCTGACCTGACCTGCTTAGCTGTGAGGGTTTGGATGTTTGCACTTAGGGAGCTGGTTTGTGGGGTCAGGGGAGAGTGCTGCCAGTGAGGCTTTACAGAGATGTAGTTTTAGGGTGTGTAAGTAAGTGAGGAGATCCATATTGGTGGGAGTATTCCAGAGGGTAATGTTGAGGAAATGTCTGTGTCTGTTTCTGTGCTAACATATGAGGCTCTAGGAGGAGATTCAGGATGTTTGCATTTAGGAGCTGGCTTGTGATTCACCAGGGAGTGCTTTTCAGTGAGGCTTTACACTGAGATAGTTTTAGGTGTGTAGGTAAGTGAGGATATCCATGTTGGTGGTGCCATTCTGGAGGGCACTCTGAACAGAACCTGACCAGCTAACACATTAGGTTTAGGCACAGTGTCTGGACACTCACACTTATGGAGCTGGTTTATGGGGTGTCTGAGAGCGCTGCCCTGCGAGGTCCTACACGGATGTAGTTTTATGTCAGTAAGGGTGACCTAAAGGGTGGATTGTCAAGCCCTGCACCAGCTTTTTCCCAGCAACTTAGGCTCAGCATCAGTGTCCGGACACTGGCACTTAGGGAGCTGCTCTGTGGGGCAGCGGAGCGTGCGTTCTCGTGAGGTTTACACTGATATAGTTGTAGGTGTGCATGTACGTGAGGATGTCCTTATTTGTGGGACTATGCCAAAGGGCACCATGTGTAGGACATGGCCGAATCATGGTTTGATCCAAACCATTTTTCTTTGGAGCGTGGTCTGGACATTCGCCCTCAGGGAGCTGGTGTCTCTGTTGCCTGAGAGTGCCGTCCAGTGAGGCTTTACACAGATGGAGTTTTCGGTGGGCAAACAAGGGTGGATTGCCATGTAGGTGGCACTGTTGCAGAGAGCACCGTGTGTAGCTGATGCCCAGCACCAGTTTTCTGTCCTAACACCATAGGCTTAGCATACAGGGTTTGGATGTTTGCATTCAGGGAGCTGGTTTGTGGGTGAGCAGACAGTGCTGTCTGGTGAGGCTTTTACAGAGATGGACTTTTCAGTGTGTACGTGAGGATATCCATATTGTTGGGAGTATTCCAGACGCTACATGTGTAGGACATGCCCGGCTCCTATTCTGTCCTAACATATTAGCCCTGGGAGGAGATTCAGGATGTTTGTGTTTAGGGAGCTGGTTTATGTTTCACCTGAGAGTCCTTTCCAGTGAGGCTTTACACAGATGGAGTTTTAGGTGTTTAAATAAATAAGGATATCCATGTTGTTGGCATCATTGTGGAGGACCCCATGTGTAGAACTTGTCCAGCTATTTAGTTTTGTACTTGGGCAATTAGGTTTAGGCACAGTGTCTGACACTCACACTTACGGAGCTGGTTTATGGGGCGTCTGAGAGCGCTGCCCTGCGAGGTCCTACACAGATGTAGTTTTATGTCAGTAAGGGTGGACCTAAAGGGTGGATTGTCAAGCCCTGCACCAGCTTTTTCCAGGCAACTTAGGCTCAGCATCAGTGTCCGGACACTGGCATTTAGGGAGCTGCTCTGTGGGTCAGCGGAGCGTGCGTTCCAGTGAGGTTTACACAGATATAGTTTTAGGTGTGCAAGTAGGTGAGGATGTCCTTATTGGTGGGAGTATTCCGTAGAGCAGCATGTGTAGGACATGGCCAAATCATGGTTTGATCTAAACCATTTTTCTTGGCCGGTGGGAAGGGCAGGGAGCAGAGCAGGTTGCACTGTCAGCATCATCATGTGTCTTTGAACCCTGCAGGTTACCCGTGGGCCGAAGGCTGTGCAGATCGAGGGCAAGGGCCGCCTGTCTCAGAGAAGGGCTATGGGAACTACACCTGTGTGTGGCCACGAGCAAACTGGGCAACAGCAATGCAGCATCATCCTGCATGGTAGGTGCCCCGGTTTCTTTTTGCAGCAAGGTCTAGTGAGGAGGAAGAAGAAGGAGCAGAAGAGGAGGAGGATGAGAGAGGACGGGGAGGAGGAGTGGCCGGCAATGGAAGGGTGTGGGTTTTCTTTAGCAAAGCCAACCCAGCAAGCTGCCAAACAGAACGAGCTCTGAGCGGTGAGGATCCATCAGCAGACGATGAGGAGACCCGCACTGGCCCACGCAGGAGGGCCCTGCTTGGCAGAGATTGGTGGTGGTCACCTTGGGTGTTTAGGGATGAGCAGCAGACGGTGAAGAGACAGAGGGGACATCGTTGAACACAGGCCCAAGGAGGGGCCCGTGCAGGAAAGGATACACTTTGGGACACAGCGTAGAGTATTTGCAGGGGGTCCTATAGGGAAGGATCCAGGCAGTAGTTAAGGGGCGCAGGCAGTGTAGGTGTCAAGTGGGGTATCGCAGGTGTCAGGCTGGGTGCTGTAGGTGGCACTTGAGGTAGAGTGGTGGCAATTTGTCTATCGTGGGTGTTAGCTTGTATAACAAAGGTGTTCGGTTGGTAGTGTCATTGTCACTGGGTATTACAGGTGTCAGGTTGGATACTGTCGGTGGCACTTTGGGAGCCACTGGTGTTAGGTCTGGTAGTACAGGTGGCACTTTGGGAACAATAGGTGTTAGGATGCGTAGCTGTAGGTGGCACTTGAGGTAGCATAGGTGTTAGATTGGTTCTCGTAGTGGGAGTTTGGGTACTATAGGTGTTAGGTGTTAGGTTGGATACCATAGATGGTACATTGGGTATAGTAGGTGTCAGGCTGAGCGAAGTAGGTGGCACTTGAGGTGGCGTTAGATTGGAAATCATAGGTATTAGGCTGAGTACTGCCGGAGGCACTTTGGGTAGTATAGATGCTAGGTTGGATACCGTAGGTGGCACTTTGTGTACTCTGGGTGTTAGGCTGGGCAGAGTAGGTGTCAGGGTGGGTAGCGGAGGTGCACTTCAGGAACTGTAGGAGTCAGGCCTGGTAGCGTAGGTGGCATTTTGGATAGTGTAGGTGAAGCACGGAATCAGACTCTGCAACTCAAGGAGAGTTATAAAGCAGGTATGTTTATTACAGGGCCCGCCTGCAAGGGGGATCACTCCATCCGAACTTGCACACCGAGGGGTTAAGCAAGCAGATATTTATTAATCACAAACATGCATATTCATTAGGTTCCCGAGAGAGAGCATAGGGGATATTACAATTACATAGGGGATATTACAATTATTTAGGTACTCATTATCATAAGTCTCCTCCCTTTTGGAGCTTGCACACTGCCCTCCAATGGTCGTGGGCAGGGGTCTTAAGGATGAAGTAAGCAGTCTTCCTCATGGCGGCAGGGCTCTTCAAGATGAAGTAAGCAGTCTTCCTCAGGGTGCACTTTTCCCCTGTGGCACAGCTGGATGCCCCAGTAATCACAATGAGCTGAAAGCAGCCGTATCTGCAAGATTCTGAGAGCTGGCAAAGATAGAGAGCAGTGTGAGCTTCCTGCAACATGTATTGCAAGCAGGCCAGGATGGGCACACAAGGGAGTATCCCAAGGTAGCAGATGCTCGGGAGGCACTGTCTCCAAGCTAACTGATAAATTAGAAGGATGGTAAGAAAGAATTCACTCCTGAGAAGGATGGAAAGAAATGATTCACTCTTGTTAGTAAGACTACTAAATTCTGTTATCACTCCACAGCCA